>OY978511.1:7298904-8498904 GCA_963854855.1 Nasturtium officinale
AAAGAAGCCGAGCTAAAGGTCACAACGGTTTGATTTCACCTAATATCAAAGATCTGACCATTTCCATGGCATAGATTAGGTTCAATCCTAATGAGAGCAGAGAAATATTGTACCTTCAATGGTTCAGAACTTCCTTCTGCAACGGGAACATCAGGGAAGCCAGCAATCTCACACTATTCTTTTGCACAATGAACAAACAAAAACAGATCACAGACACATCCCAAAACATTTCAAAAGATGAAAATGACTTAACTGAAACATTGTACATACCAGGAGTAAGGCATTGCGAGTAGCATCTTGTGTAAAAACATTACCAAAGACAGTAGTCAATCCTAATATCTCCAGCTCTGGAGTTTGAAACGCCATCATAATCGCCATGCTATCATCTAATTTACACACACAACATTATGGTAATGTTATACCTAAAACCATTTCTCATCTCTCAAAACTTCTGTTCTACAATTTGAACTGATCCTATTGATCTTACAATTGTAGGAAACTTGCTACCATAATTTAACTCATTGACAAACAATCAAAGTACTAAAAAGAACAATTTTGCAATTCATCAAGCTTTAGAGCTTAAAGATTCAAACTTTGCAAAAAAAAAAAACTGTTTTATCAGGTTAGATCCTACTCTCTCTCTGATACTAAATCATCAAGATCCATTTCGCCAAAGTAATCAAAATAAGCTCACCAATTCCAGGGTCTGTATCGATAATGAGCTTCTCACGCTTCAAAGAGATACCCAAAACGTCGCCGTTTGAGATCCCACCATTACAAATCTTCACACCAGAATCCATGTCGATGGAGATAATGAACTTTTTTCTCAAAAGATTTCAAACCCAGCAAACCAAATTTAAACCCCTTGAAACTCTAATCGTTTCTTTCCGGATTTATAGGCACGTATCAGATCAGAAAGGTCTAAGCTTTTTAATACAGAATTTGTAACGAGAAAAAAACTCAACCTTATAATAAAAGAAAGTACAAAGCGGAATCAAAGTGGATTAGTTATGGAACAACATATTTTAGATTTGTGGAGAAAAGAGGACGAATTGGTTTTTGCGGGTAACAGATAGATATATATATATATATAGTTTTATTTTCACTCAAACTTCAATATCAGTAAGAATAAAATAAGGATCCCATAGAATATTAGTAAGTTGAAATATACTAAAAACAATGGATTTGGGAATTATGACATGTCGATTTGTATATGTCATGTCACCAACGACGACGAGTTGACTCGAGATAATGTTTTTTCGTTCGCGCATTGCCTATTTTTTCTCTTCTAAAAATTAAATAATGAAAAGCCCGAGTATATTGGGCCTAAAACGAAACCCAAACGTAATATAAGTTTTTTCCCTTCTTTACCTAATCTGATCATCACATTTAACAAGATCATGATTAATGAAAAAAGTTATTCAGTCATTTTAATTTTGAAGTATATAATTTGATACGCATACTTAACATGAGATATTATTACTTTGATTTTGTAATCATTTAGTGAAGAAGAATCAATCTACTCTCTAAATGTCGTGGCAATTAACATAAAACCAAAAAAAAAAATTGTGGCATTTTTAGGTAAATTACATAAACCTCTATCTGGGTCGTATTTATTGAAGCGTCAGGATCAATAGCAAATATTCGTGACATCTTAATTTCGAAAGGATGGAAGTCAGCCCGAACACATGGAAATATAACACTTGTTGGATTAAAAATTCCCAAACGAAAAAATTGTAGCCGACAAACAAAAATCCAATAATAAGGGTACTTGACTAAAACCAATCATAAATAAACAAATTAAAAGTAAAGTGGGAACATGCGATGGACGAGAATCTTGGGTCGATGCCAATCGTTAGCCCAACCTTCTCCATTATCTTTCTATTATTTTACTCATTTTATCATCCTTTATAATATAAAACAAAGTCAGGAGATCAGATGAACCACCGGTTTTGTTCATCGTAATATTCGAACCGACTTCCAATAACTTACTCTGATTTGGGCGTTGTAAGAGTAAGACACTATTCAGTTGTCCCAAGTCACCCTAACATATTCTCTATTCGTCATGTTTGTTTATATACCTCACCAGACGAAATAGATGTCATCCAACACTTGCTTTTGTCTAATCTACCTCATAGTACTCTTATCTCAACACATAAGCATTAGGGCATCTCCATCTGGAAATACATATGAGTATCTAAACATAATAAATATGAATGTATTTAATAATTTATTAAATACATTCGTTTATACTCTTTTTATTATTTTTATTTGTTTTAACGTGTAGAAACTTTATTAGAATCTCTATTAGAACTCCTCAATGGAGTAGCTGTTAGGTGCATATTATTATGTATTATATTATTATCTGGTATTCCTGATACGAGTCAAACTCAATAGCCCCATCGAATCACATAAAACAATTTGGTGTAAGAACTAAACTTTTTTTTATTAACTATTTTAGAGAAGAATCACATGAAGACTTAAATTTTATAAATATAAACCATGAATTTAAAGACGATCTTGTGATGAAGAAACTAGTCACCTTGATAAGGATTTGGATAGAACGCAACTAGGTATATCATTCATTTAATAACTTATCAAATTGGGGGGAAAACAAATATCTTCCAGTTATAGGAAAAAACTACCATATGGAGAAGTTAGAGGGTATGTATACACGTGTATATATATATATATACACTACAGCTTATATAATATAAAGTCTGATGAAGAGGAGAGAGATATAGGATAAGATTGGGATGGAGAAGAAGAGTGCTAGTGGATGGCTAGACTTCCATTTTGGCTCCTCTTCCAACCTGTCTTTTTCGTTGATATATACTACATATATTTCATAACCCCATACACATTTCGACATATAAAATACATACATATTTATATGGTTACAATCTCACTTTTCCAGTGTATATAATAAATTTACCTGTACCGTTCATGCAAATGCAACTAGTATAAGATAAAATAAAATAGAGCCAATTGAAAGAAAATGTCTCGGTTTTCAAATTAGGTTGAAGAATCCTAGTTTTCATTTACCAAAGGTATCACCACGGTTTTAGTGGCACATTCAAACAGATAAAGAATTGGAACCTAACAAACATTATAAAAATATGAGTGGGTTTGTGATTGCAACTCTAAAAATATCATTAATATTAACTTCATTTAGAAAGAAAACGAATGAATTAATATGTCCATCAATCATCGTCATCATTATGATATGATATATAAGCTTTCTCTTATCTCTCTGTCTCTGCCCGTTTCACCCTTTATAGAATTCAGTGAATCATTCTTCTCCAAATACAGGTTAACAAAAACATCTCTCTTATTTTTTTATTTTATTTGTTTAGAAATAATTTTATTTTTTCCCATTTCTGCTGTCTTTTGTTTGTTTGTTTGTTTGTTCATGTTCTGTTTGGTTGCCGATCGAGAAAACGCAGGAACATTTTCTGCAAACTCGTTGACCAAAATTCTGCATAACTATAACCTCTTTGTTTTGTCTTTGTTTCAGATTTCTCGAACTGAAATAATATCTTGAATTATCTTCAAGATCTGTTTTTATTATCGAAAGATTTAAAAATCATGGCGGAAGAACATAGATGTCAGACGCCGGAAGGTCACCGTCTCTGTGTTAACAACTGTGGTTTCTTCGGAAGCTCAGCTACAATGAATCTCTGCTCAAACTGTTACGGCGATCTTTGCCTTAAACAACAACAACAAGCTTCCATGAAATCAACCGTTGAATCTTCTCTTTCTCCTTCCTCTACGTCTATGATCACACCTGTCCTCGGAAACTACGCGGCCGAGTTAAAGATCCCAGCAGCGGAGAAGAAACTGATTCAAACGGAGATGGAGCAACCGCAACGGCCGAATCGATGCACTGTGTGTAGGAAACGGGTCGGGTTGACCGGGTTCAGGTGCCGGTGCGGGACGACTTTTTGTGGGACACATAGGTATCCGGAGGTTCATGGATGCACGTTCGATTTTAAATCGGCGGGACGTGAAGCGATCGCCAAAGCTAATCCGTTGGTTATAGCGGCGAAGCTCCAGAAATTATGATCGGAGTTGTTTGGTTTTACGTTGACCGCTGGCAAAATTCCCGAGGCCATCGGTGGATCTTCGCCGTTCATGTTAAAAATACTTTGTATCATCGACACGTGTCGTGCGATTAAGGTTGAGACGGCGTCAGCATCTTTCAATTATTTTCCTTTTTTTCTTCCGAAAGAAATTAAAAGTTTTATAATTGTGTGGCTTTTGATTGTAAAAAAAAAAATAGTTTTTTTCTGAAAATATAAACTCTTGGGAAAAGAAAGAAAATATATAAAATTGTGTCTGGCATTTTGGAAAATTGTTTATATGATAAATGAAAGACGTAGTGAGATATATACAATTAAATCTTTATAAATTAATACTTTAATAATTTTTTTAATTAATAATTTTTCTCGGTTATAAATTAATATTTTGGTTTAAATATCATTTTATGAATTAATAAATATGATAGATTAATATTTTTTTTATAAAATATATAAATCTCAATATTATTAATTTATAAAGTTTTGATTGTAGTCCATATATTATTTGCTACGATTGCATTTGATGATTTGAATGCATGAGCTTTTGAACACAAACACGTTTGCGGATAATATTCTATTTCACAATAAATTTTAACTTTTGATCCATCTATTACTTATTTTACATATCAATATATCATTATTACTCGTGAAACCAAATTTTTTGCATTGGACTCAAACCAGCAAAAAGCTAGTGTTATCTTATTCCCCGGGTCAAATAATAATATATATTTCTGTGTATGTTATGTGGTATTTAGAATTTTGTATAATTTCCAAAAATAATAGAATACTTCCAAAATATTTAATATTTAATCTGATCAAAATATATATTTCATACTTTATATGAATATTGATTAAACTATCTATCGGACGATGAATAATATCCTCCACTGTTCTATTGCTAGAATTTGAGCTTTTATAAAATAGGTTTGACCAAAAACAAAGGATGCAAGTCTAACCAGTATACTAGAGCCTGATGTGTTATTTTCTGGTCAAATAATTATATATTTTTTTGTTCATATTAAGTATGCGATATAATTAGAAATTTTGAATAATGTTCTATATATAAATTCTAAAATACACTGCAGGGTGTATACCGTGTATTCAACAATTTTTTTTTGAAAGTTCTAATGAATTTTTAGATAATTTGGTAAATTAAGGAATTTGTTATTTGTTATTAAAATTCTTTATAATTCTATCTAAATTCATGAGATTTGGATTTTTAACTAAGAAATTCCACTAAATTTCTTAAAGTCACCTAAAATCCACAACTGTGTATATTTCATAACACTTGAATTTATAAAGTAAAGTAAAATTCATTTTTGAATACATAAGTTCAAATTCTTAGAAAAGAACTTAAGATAAGATTTTCATAAGATTGTGCATAGTTATTGACCAAATTTAGAGTTTTTTTTATAGAAAAAATCTTCAACTTAAAAAATACAAAAGGAACAAAATCTTACAAAAATTAGAAAAGCATTATATTATTTAGAATAAAATATATCTGAAACATAAAACTGGAGAAACGAAATTAGTTTTAAAGAAACACATAATTAAATCAATGGAAACTGCTAATTAAATTATTGACCGTATGCCAGAATTAAAATCTAAGAGGCATACACACACATCGTCACCTCGCCAATATAAATATATTCAAGCAGTTTCACACCTTTTACATGCCAAAGAAATAGAGACAGAAAACAATTCCAACCATCATGAACATAACTAAACTCACTCCTTGGTTTATCTTTTTGTGTCTGATTTTTCTATCAGGTATGAGTATACAACTTTTATTTTCTTCTTTTTGATCTGCTTAATTTATTTCTTTATCAATTTACAACAATTAGTTTTTATATCATCCGTTTATTTTTTATTTATTTTTTAATCGTTATAGACTATAGAAAAGTAAAAGCAGGGTCAATTTCTCCATCGAACGAGCAGACACAAAAAGATGTCTATTTTGGTTTCAAACCGAAAACGTTGTTTGTGTTTGGAGACTCGTACGCAGACACTGGAAACACACCTTTCCCGATCGTTCCTTCGTGGAGGTTTCCCTACGGAATCACTTTCCCGGGATCGCCTAGCGGGCGGTTCTCCGATGGTCATGTCTCCACTGATTATCTCGGTATGTAGAATTTCATATTTGCCGACAAAAAATCACATACCAAAGTATACATTACCTAGATGGGAAATACGAAATATTTTACACCTTTGATTCTGGTGATACTGATATATATGCATGATGCACATGATTCATATAGATATTACTTAACAAAATATTAGGTATGTTTGTAGTATTGTAAACAGGATGCAAAAACTCATACATTGATAGACATTTACTAATGTTTCATTGTAACATTTTTTTTTAACATTTATGACATTTTCACTCGCACAAAATGCAAGATATATATGGTCTAAATATAATGTAAATCGGTTGCAAACCCAGTAGCTATTTGCGAAAAAAAATTACATGGGTATGTTTTAGTCGTACATTGTATTTATAAAAATAAAACAGAAATAAAATCTCGTTAGTATTCATTTGTATAAAAAGCATATATATATATATAAACAATTATTTAGTTTGACTAATATTACATGTTGTATAGCGAAGTATATTGGACTTAGAAGACCGATTGCATACAAATGGGGGAAGTTTACACTACCGGGATCGCAAGTAGTGAGAAGAGGAATGAATTTCGCATACGGTGGAGCCGGCGTGTTTCAGACTATATTCAAAGCCGTCCCCAACGCCAGTGTGCAAATCGATTCTTTTGAACAACTCCTCCGAAGAAAAGTTTATTCACCGGCCGATCTCAACTCCTCCGTCGCTTTCTTCAGTATCGTCGGCAATGACTACATTACTTACCTCAAGCGCAACGGTACCGAACAGGTATTAAACCCTTTATTTTCCTACTATTTTTTCTAAGAGCCCATATTTAAGTGGGTTGAGTATCTTAATATAACAGATTATTTATTGGTTAACCATTTGATCCATATTAATATTTACTAAAAGTCTAAAACACATTTTCCTAATTTTGTAAATCAAATTAAACAAAATATTTTTAGGATTTCTTGGGGATGAATAATATGATTATATGATGGTAAACAACAATGATGATACTATGATTATTAAAAATTTCAATTACGAAAGTTAGCTTTTATATTTTTTTTTTTGTGATATACATATATGTAAATTTAACCACATTATATCTTAATCTAAATATTGTTATACAAATATAAACAAATTGGCAGGATCGTCCAGCAATCATAAGGAGAGTTGTGAAACAGATTTTGTTGGATGTGAAGCGAATTAAGGATTTGGGAGTGAGAAAGGTGTTGGTGGCTTTATCGCCGCCGCAGAAATGTTGGCCGTTGCTAGTGACTCCTAAAGGCTGCGATACAAACGACACCTTCACATACCTCCACAACAGTCTTATCCGTGAAGGATTGACCAAACTAAACGATGAGAATATTAAAAATAATGACAAAAGTTTCCTCATGTTTGATCTCTACAATGCTTTCGTAACCATATTCAAGAACAAAGGAGCTCCAGGTACGTTTTTTATATTTTACAACTTCAATCAGAATCTAATCTATCCAAACACAACTATGCTCCAAATTTTCTACATTAAAACATATATGTACTAGTACTAGTAGTTTATATAATGATAGAAAAGTTTCAAATTTTTAACAAAGATGATTTTCCGAAGCAAGATAAAAATCCAGTTAGTTTTTATTTTGTGTGCAAATGGCAGTAGATTGAATAACTGTATGTTAATTTAGAGAAGACAAATTAAGCTGGATTATATAAATACATTTTACGAACGTTTGATTTTGGGCAGGAGTTTCGAAATTTCCGGAACCACTGAAGGCATGTTGTGTGGGAACAAAACCAGGTCATGCTTGTGGGGATGTAAGCTTATTGAGAGGTGAAAAGTTGTTCAGTCTCTGCAAAGATCCAAAATCATTCTTCTTTTGGGATAATGTTCATATCACTGACGAAGGATGGCGTTCTATATTTTCTCTTCTTCTACCTGATTCAAAGTTTTAAATTAAATATATCCATATTCAATTAAACATTCTATTATGGAGAAGAATGGATGTCTTCTAAATTCCAACTAGTAACAATTTCAGTATGGTTCATGGCTGAAGAAATAATCTGGTGGGTTGAGAAATCGTTGACTATAGTCAGTTTTAACTTCGGCTTAAGATCTTATGGTTATTTTAAATAAACCATAATAATTAAATTCTGACCATGCCTTTTATTAGCTAAAATCAAAATAACTGCAGGGGCAGAATATCAAAAACCAAATACTATAGAACTAGAAGGATCATATTACTAAAAGTTATAGGCGCGGACTATCAATATTTAAACTAATGGGGCAGTATACTAAAATACCAAGAATATAAGGGCAAATAGACAAAGAATCTTGCAAAGTCTTCTTTGTCTGATTCTTTTGTCAACATGACTTCACTTTTGTTCCTTGAGGCTTCAATTTGACGCTTTTCCCTAAATTCGATTGCGTTGTTGTTCAATCATCATTCATCATTCATCATTCATCATCCTTAAATTCATTTCGTAACTTTGAATTCTCCAATGAGATCACCAGGAAAGACGTTACCGGCGATGTCACCTTCTTCAATTTCCACGGAGAAATCTATACCGCCGACGGATACTTCAATGGCTATAGTAGCTTTTGATAACTCCAATACTCAGTACTCTTCGTCTCCATCGCCACCACATTCGCTTGATCATTCCAGTGAATCGGATAAAGACGAGAAATTTAAACCCGATGAGAGTAGGAGTAACAAGAATCCGGTGAAGATTGAGGAAACTCCGTCTCCGATTGTGGTGGTTCATAACCAAAATCGCTTTGTGAAAGAAGTGGTTCCTCCTATTGTGACGACGAAGAAGACTGCGAGGGTTGGTTCTGGGAGAAGTAGTGGTCAAAGATCTGGAGCTGTTTTGGCTATATTGAGGAGGTCTAGGAGGGAAGAGGTTGTAAAGTTTTCAGCTTTAGGGTTTCGGTTAAGTGAGCTTGTGTTGGCCTTGATTTCGTTCTCAATCATGGCTGCTGATAAAACTCAAGGTTGGAGTGGTGATTCTTTCGATCGTTACAAGGAGTATAGGTAATCATTTTGTTGTGTTTGTGCTTCAGATGGTGAAGTTCCTTGAATCTGGGTTCAGGGTTTTGTTTAGGGGTTTGAAATGTTCAAGTTGAATTACAAGTGTTGGGTGATCTGATAAACAATTTGGATGACTTTAGTACTTGTGAATTTTCTTCAATGCTTGCTTGGTCTAATGTGTAACTCTTGAAAGCTTTTGGATCTTTTGGTTCGACTTGGTGAAGCCTGAAGGCCTTAGAGGCAGTATATTTCGGGAGTTTTTTTTATATTGTGGCTTTAGTAATCTCTTCTTTTTAAGATTGATTTTTATTTGTTGGACCGCAAAAATTAATATTCAATATCCATTTGGCTGTCAGTTTATTATACTTGGATTTTAAGACCAAACTGATATCTATGTGTCATCTTCTGATATCCGTGACAGGTTTTGTCTGTCTGTGAACGTGGTTGCTTTTGTATATTCTAGTTTTCAAGCATGTGATTTAGCATACCATCTTGTCAAAGAGAAACACTTGATCAGCCACCACCTTCGACCTCTGTTTGAGTTCATCTTGGATCAGGCAAGTCGTTAACTTACTATCATTCACTATTCTAAAGATCCTTATCTTGCACTCTCTATGGTGTTCCTTTTGTCACTTTCGTTCTTTTATGATCTACTTAGTTGCATCGGCGATGAAAAGACTTGCACTTTCAGCTGGTGTTACCCTGTCTCCTGTGTGGCAAATAAAAGCACTTTTCTTTATGCTTTAGCACATCTAGTATATGTGGAAAGGGATTTTATCTTATAGTAGTTAGTAGCCCATGGTGAAAGTGATTGTATCATAATTGTTTGACCAAACTACTCCTTTCATTAATTTCAGAAGCATGTGTAAAACAGATCGAGTTATAAACAAGAAAAGGTCTGAGTTCTGACTTTTTTTTTCTAAACTATCAGGTACTTGCATATCTGCTTATATCTGCATCAACAGCAGCAGTCACTCGTGTTAATGATTGGGTTTCAAACTGGGGAAAAGATGATTTCACAGAGATGGCTAGTGCATCAATTGCTATGTCCTTCTTGGCCTTCTTTGCCTTCGCTTTCAGTTCCCTCATTTCAGGCTATAACCTCTTTAACCAAGACTCTCTCTGATCGTCCCACTTTTTGTATAGTTATCCTAGACCCCAGAATACACACTCTTTGTGTAAATGTAAAAAAAAAAAAAAAAAAAATTCAGTATATTGATGTATATTGTCATTCTTTATACTATTTTTTGAATTTTTTGTAGTCTATTAAGGTTTCAAGAAACATTGTAATCTTTGAGGTTAAGAAAAGATACAGACCTTTTTCTATTCACTTGTCAAAAAGATTACAAAATGAGACACATCTTAGCCCAGCTAATCAAAGAACTAAAAACTCAAACAGGGCAAAAACAGATTCCTGTTCTTCAGCCTAGTGAAGTTATGATTGAAAATGAGACTTCATATTTTACTTTGTGCAATTTGCATCCCATAGAAATAAGAAACCAAGGACACAGCACAATGTTGCAAAAAAAAAAATATGTTAAAGGTTTTAAATATTTTTTAAGTTCTGAATGGAATAAGGCATTTTAGTCATTCATCTTTTCGGACCCTTAAAATTCTCTCTGGGTCTTTAAATAGAGAGACTCAACTCTCAGACCCTCAGTTTTAAGAAAACTAGGGGTTTATATTTTCTCGAATTTAAAAAATCTTGCCAAATTAGTGGAGCTAATTGATGAATGAAGGCATTGTTTTTTGAGGAGCTTTAATTCAATATCAAGAAACAAAATTTTCACCCTAAAACTCGCAAACATAGGAGTTTCTCTTTTAAGTCAAGAAAAAGATATCTACTTTGGGAGTAATTTATATGTTTTTCCTACGTACTGCTTTTGGTGTGTTTAATTAATCATTGGAACGGTTAATTAGCTTAGGCTTAAAGTGTTGTTACTTATTATGTCTTTGGGTGTGACTGAATCTATAATTTCTTTTTAAATCTTGAACATTCCTCAATTGTGTCAAAGCTCGATTTCTTGCTGTCTCTATGGTAATTGTTTTTTTATGATCTACTTAGCTGCATCCGGTGATGAGAAGACTTGGTTATAGATTGTTCATATACTTTGACTTGGCTGGTGTTACCTGTCTCATGTGAGACAAAGAAAAACACTCAATAGTGTTGCTCTTTTTTGTTTCTGCAATCAGTTACTTGCATATCTTGCTTATTTCTGCGTATATAGCAGCAATCATTCGTGTTGTTTTTTGGGTTTAAAACTGGGGGAAAGACGATTTCACTGAGATGGCGAGTGCCTCCATTGCTTTGTTCTTCTTGGACTTCCTTGTCTTTGCTTTCAGTTTCCTCATTTTAGGCTATAATCTCTTTAAACCAAGACTATCTCTGATCCTTTCACGTTTTATAATCTCTTTCTTGAGCCTTTCATGTTTGTAAATGAGATCTCCTTATACTTTTTCTCTGTGCTTTAACTATTGTAAATAATGAAATCCAAACTCATGAATCATTTTATATATTTCACAAGTGTTTCAGCCGATTCTTACATGGCGGCAAAGTCAAAACTTGTAACATCATTAGTTTTCTCTTTCTTAAATGAATAGAAAAGAATACTCTAAATTGTCTTTCATAACCATCTAACAAATCTAGATGTAGATACATCTCATTTATTTTCTGAATCTATTTCAAGCAAGCATATATCTCTAACCCATCTCTTGATCTCTAGTTACAAAAATTCGTCTAAATATATATCTTCCTCAAGATTCGTCACTTGACACCACCAGCCCAAGACAAAGTAACTCCATGATGCACTTGAAGATCAAGATGTGGCATATGGAAAAGGTACAATTCTAGTATACGAACTTAATAAGAACTAACCGATCCACCAAACTTATGAAAACTTGGTTAAACACTAATAGTTCCTTACTCAACACAAACGTCTCCACGTCGTCTCCCACGAATAGTAAAGAGAAATAACAAATAAGATTTACAATTTAAAAAACATGCGCACACGCATGCATTCTCATCATGGCAAACCATGCATATCAATGAAAAATTATAGGTAGATGCAAAAGAAACGTGTCAAGGAGACTTCACTCACAACTCATTTGTGAAGAAAGCCATCTCCACGTTGGATTTTGTAAAACAAAAAAAATTACTTACCAAATTATATGTCTTCATCTTTTTTTCTATATGCTTCAAACTCCAACATTTTCTCTTGAGACTTGTATGAGCTAAACGTTATCTGAAATAACCCTGTGCCTAGAATTTGTACTTACATATGGAGACTTTAATTTTACTAGTCACCCAATTCATAAACTCATCGACAAGAAAATTAGGGTTCGTTTTGATCCCCTTGTCGATTCGTCCAATTTCAGCGATGAATAGATAGAACACACCTATTGAGAGTGAGAGATCGGAGCCTCTATCCCCTATGCGTCTGAAGTTAAAGGAGCCATTCAACGATGAACCTGACTCGTATGTTTCTGATGAGTGGGAAACTTGCCAGAAGATTGGTCAATTTAATACCCACGTGTCATTCTCCTGTGTGATTACGTGGCAGCCTCGGGGGAGGTAATAGATATTTAGGGTTTTTGGTGGCAAGGGTATTTTAGGCATTTATGTTTGATTGTTTTCAGACACTTGAAAATTCCGCTGCACAAAATATAAATCAAGCTGCTGGGTTTATAGATAAGAGTCATAGAGAGACAGATATCTCATATATTTACGATAAACTTTAATAGTTCTCTCTCAAATTTGTAGAACGTTTTTGTTCTTTGATCCGGAAACATTAATGGATGATAGGAAGAGAATGAGTGGTTCGAGCAACACCAACGTTTCCGATACGAAGAAGATGCTCCAGAGTGGAAAGCAACCGAAGATGACGATGCTGAAGGAAGAAACCTTTTCTTCAACTAGAAAATGGTCTAAACACGAGGAGATTCTCATTCTCGCGGTTTGGACTCTGCATGTTATCTCTTTATTTTTATATATATATATATATAAAAAATTAAAAAATTTCTACCTTTTTTTTTGGTGTGTGTGGAAAAGTCTATCATAGACTACGAAACTGAATTTGAATTAAGCTACGGATCTGAAATAGATGCGTTTTACCGCTATGTCCTTGGAGTTATTAGAGCAAGCTTAACGAAAGATGAGCTCCTGCATAAGATCAAGCATTTGAGGAACGAGTTCCTTAAAATCCGGGCGTGTTCTAATACCGATGATGGTGATCTCTTCAAGTTGTCGATGCTTATTTGGGGACGAAATGAAATACAACCAGAGGTGAGAGCTTTTGTTAATATTGTTTGCTTATGATCACCATCTCAAAACTTTATAATATATAATTTTGTGTTATACTAATGTGGAATTATATAATGATTTTAGTTTATTGTTTTGAATAAGGATGTGCCTTGTGTGGGAGAAGAGAATATAGATGTGCCTATTGCAAAGCAAGAAAGGGTGGGTATCGAAGTTGACAATGCTGAGAAAGAGAAGAGAGAAGAAGACGGTATAGATGAGTTACATGCTTGCGAATCTGGGGAAGCTTGAAGCTTGCAAACGGAGGAATTTCGTTTTGATTGGAGAAAACAATATTTCTTTTGGAATGATGTTTTATGGTTTCTTTTCTATGACTGTTTTATTGGTGTGTTTTAAAGTTGTCTTTTGAATGGTTTAATAATTAGCGTATGCTAAAACTGTTGTGATTTCTTTCGTCTTAGGGTGTGACTGAATATATATATATATATATGCTTTTTTTTTTTAAATCTGGATCATTAAATTCCTCAATTGTGTCTATAAGTACTTCCTTCAAGATCTTTGAACTTCCAATCCATTTCAATAAATAATTGGTTCCATTTCCCAATCTAAATTGGCCATTGTCACTCCATTTCACTCGCCCTTCACTTTGGGCTAGGCTTCGAAGAAAATTCCACACTAATATCCTTCTTATGACATCTCATCCGAGAAAATACCAACCACTTAAAACCGAAAAACAAATTTTGCCAAGTGCCATTTTTTCTTACTTTTTTGTTTTGTTTTGACAGGTATCTTTAGGATGGATCAAGGAAGATGAGTCTATTACTGTCTTGCAATTACAAAGCCGTGATTCGAATAGAAATTGACTTAATGTTATCAAGTCTTGGAATGATATCAACATAATTAAGGATCTCTCCACAGTTGTGATGGGATCGTTTGTGGGTGGTTGTGAAATTGTTGAAGAGAAGGCTGTCCTCAGCTTGGCTAATTATTCTAGCAGATATTGTATGAATGCCTCCTTTGGGATCAAGTAAAGATATGGAGCGACTCGCTTAGTACGCATGAAGATTACGTTTCCGGTACGAAGGAGATGCTCCGGAGGAGAAAGCAACCGAGGATGGCAACGTTCAAGAAGAGGAGGATGAAATGGTCTAAAATGGACGATCGCGGTTTGTAAATTCTGCATGTGGGTGTGAAAATGAATGCCAATTAAGCTACAGATCTAACTATAATGGCCTGTACCACCATGTCAAAAAGGAGATTGAAGCAAACTTTACAAAGAGTCAGATTCGGTGCTTGACATAAGTCATCTAACCATACGGAACCCTAATTTTTTTTCCTTTAAAAATTTTAATCAGATTTTTCCGACATCATGTAACATTCATTCTCTTGTAATTTTTATGTATGATTTTACAAATAAGAATACAAAACTATAATATTTATCAACTAATATTTAGCTTCAAATTTTGTTTAACTTCTGTTTATAAACTATATGAGTTTGAAATATATGGTTTTTAATTAGTTATTATCTTGAAATTTATTTCAAATTAGCTTTAAACCTTCGAAATGATTGGACGATGATTTTTTCAAGATGTCAATGCTTACATGGGGAAGAAAATAAATGAAACACGAATTGCTTCTGTTGGGAATTCAAACCAATCATAGATCTAATACACAATGTTTTGTATGTGTGTTTTAAGCCGTAGATACTCTCTTCAGTCGTCTTTTGAATGGTTTAAAAGCCAAAAAGATGAATTTTGCCACCGATAGATATTTTTTGCATTCTCAAGTCTCAACAAAGACTATAGGTCTAAATATATATATGAGTTTTTATCTAAAAAACATATATATATATATATTTATTTAAAAATGAATAATGGAAAAAGTAACAGAGAATGAAAGAAACGATGAGATTGGGACGTAATTTTCAAAGAAACATGAGATGAGACCCTCAAAGAAAATGGCATTGGGACCCACACTTGGTCCCTTTCAACTTTATCATCACACAACACTAAACACCAAAATCCCCGACAAGTTTATACAAATTGTTCACTCTCTCTATCTCTATCTCTATCTCTCTGGATTCTCTTCAAGCTCTGTCCTTTAAGTTTTTTTTTTTTTGGGAATCTCTATGACCTCCCAACTCACTCTCTGCTACCTATTTCTCCTCCTTATGTTCTTAGGTACGCCATCTTTCTTTCCATTTTTTATTAAACTTTTTGCATTTCGATTTTTGTTGCTTTTTATGAGATTTGACCTTATTCATTTGTTCAGGCATTTTTGTATTTGATGTGATTCACATATATTAAATCTCTTAATGATTTGGCATCTTTTGAAGTTGAATCCTCACTTCAGCTACTGTTTTATTTTTTAGCTTCATGAGATCTGGGATCGAGAAAGCTAAATCTCTTTTATTTATTTGATTTTAAGGTCTTGTTCGAGCTAATTAAATCACCCATTCGAACCTTGCTTTGTGGTTTCTATTAAAAGTTTCGGATTTGCCTACAAAAATGGGATATTTTTTGTTTATTGAAGTGTAAAGTATCAATGTGTACTTGTGTAGGGTTCATCATTGAGTCTATAACTATAATAGCTTTTACCTGTTCATTTCCTTTTTTAAAAATCTGTTGTTTCCACTTTACTTCTCATAGCTTTTTACTTTGATTCATCATTTCATTCTTCTCTATTACATCTTCCTTTCTTCTTCCCTTTACTCATTACCCATTGCTATTTGGTATATTTTAAAGAGTCCATAAGTTCTGTTCTTGTGATTGTTGCAGGGTGTTGTACTAGTATCTCTAGGATGGACCAAGGAAGATGAGTCTCTCACTGTCTTTCAATAACAAAGCCGTTATTTGAATAGAAACTGATTGAATGATATCAAGTCTTGGAAATGATATCAGCGTGAGGGATTCTCCACTATTGTAAAGTAAAGTCATTGTGATGGGATCGTTTGCGAATGGTTCTGAAATTGTTGAAGAGAAGGATGTGGTCAGGTTAGCTAAACATTCTAGTAGATATTGTATGCCTCCTTTGGGATTAAGTAAGGATATGGAGCAGCGTCCTACACTTAAGTCAGGGTACCAAGGTTCTATGGAGTATGACATTGATCAGCTTTTCCAGTCTATAACTATAAAATCATCACCTAGAAGAGTGTTGGGTTCTTCGTTCCATCATCTTGAGACGAGTGCAAGTGCTGGTACGAGCAGGAGCACAAGCCCTTCGAAGAAAGGCGCTATGAAAAAGTCCTTTCACATGGGAACACCTCGATCACCAAGAGTTGGCCTCTCTGATTCTATATCACTGAAGCAGGCTTTGAGAGATCTTTGCATCTCAAAGGCATCAGAAATGGCTGCCCAGAAACGGTTATCAAAATCTGCAACTGCATCTCCGAGGGTTTCTGAAGCAGACAGGATAAAGAGTCTTTACAGACAGGTTTTGAATGAATCTGCTGGCAGCTCTGGGCTTCTTGTGGACAAGGGTAAAAGAAGCTTGGTTGAAGTATCTTTGATGCCGGTAGATGATATTCCCAGCTCTTCCCAGAGTGTGCCTCAGCAGTCTGATGTCCTTGAAACAGAGCCTTCTAATTCCGTTTCTGAACCATCTCTGCATGAGATCCTTTTTCAGGTAAATGGAAACAGTTCTGGGTTAAAAGCAATGGATTATCAAATCCTGGAGGCTGCATCGCTGCATAAATCCAGCAGATCTGGATCTTGTTACAGTTCTGATAGTGGAGATTATGAGATAGAGATAGATGAAAATGCTACATCGCCTCATGCGGTCATTGAAGATCAATTGGTGGAAATAGACAAACATGTTACTTCGCTGCCATCGTGTTCTGGGAGTAAAGTTGATGCTGAAGAGCTAGGCAAGAGCATTGCTTCATCAGCGAGACTGAAATGTGAGCCAACAGCTCTGGAATCGGGGCTAAAAGGAAAGTTGGATAAAGCTCCTAGTTCAGGAACAGAGAACAGCAAATTGGTGAGCAAGGTAAGAAGAAATATCCCACGTCCAAAACCGCGACCGAAAAAGAAGATTTTGCTGAAAAAGAAGTTAAAAATTGCTATAGCTTCTGCTACAAAAGTGGTCGAGAAATTTAATATATCCTCAGAGCCTAGTGCAAGTCAACTTCTGTGCCAGAGATGCCATTGTACGTTGAAGAATAATAGCACGGAAAAACACGCTCCCGAATATACTGAGAAATGCTTAAACGATTTGAGATCTTTCTCAACAGAGGTCAGTGTAGAATCAAATCAGGAAACACTCGCAAGCCCACGTCTCATTCGCATTGTGAGTAGTAACAAAGATGCCGACAAGGATTCTTCTGATTCTTGTGAGGTTAGTGATAGTGGTGAAGCAGTCATTGTCATGAAAGAAGGTATCTCTACAAGCAATTACAGTGTAAAAGGTGGTGCGGAAGAACAGAAAAGTGAGAATCCAAATTCCAGTGAAAAGTTTGAATTCTCTTTGAGCTCAAAGGATAGCCTAGGAGATTATAGCAGCAGCACAAGTATGAGTGAGGAGAACAATCTGAGCAGGTTTAGCTGTGGCAATAAACCTCACATGTCTATGGATTTGAGATGGGAAGCAATAAAGCATGTTAAATTGCAGTATGGCTCTTTAGGACTCAGACATTTCAACCTTTTAAAAAAGCTTGGTTGTGGAGATATCGGGACAGTCTATCTTGCTGAGCTGGTTGGTACAAACTGCCTGTTTGCCATAAAGGTCATGGACAACGAGTTCTTGGCCCGAAGGAAAAAGACACCAAGGGCTCAGGCAGAACGGGAAATCCTTAAAATGTTGGACCATCCTTTTCTGCCTACCTTGTATGCGCAATTTATTTCAGATAATTTATCCTGTCTGGTGATGGAGTATTGTCCTGGTGGTGATCTTCATGTCCTGAGGCAGAAACAGCTCAGTAGGTGTTTCTCCGAACCGGCAGCTAGGTAAGACTATTTTTCATAGTGTTGTTAATTTGTTATGCTCACAAAGTCTTTCTCTGTGTAGGAAAGTCAGTGGTAATGTAGAGTAAAATTGATGTTATTGTTCACAGGTTCTATGTAGCAGAAATCCTCCTTGCGCTAGAGTACTTGCACATGCTTGGTGTTATATACCGAGATTTAAAACCAGAGAACATTCTAGTCCGAGAAGATGGTCACATCATGCTTACAGATTTTGATCTCTCACTCAGATGTGCGGTGAACCCGACTCTTCTCAGATCAACCTCCCCGCCCGGGAAAGATCCTGCAAGGATGTCAGGTTCATACAACAGATCCAATTGCATACAACCTTTATGTATTGAACCATCGTGTCGGGTCCCATGTTTCAGCCCTAGGATCTTATCAACCCAAGCTAGAAACTCAAAACCAAGAAAACCGAAAAAGCCTGATGTTTTGACCCAACAATTCAGATCATTGCCTCAGCTTGTGGCTGAACCAACCGAAGCACGATCAAATTCATTTGTAGGAACCCATGAGTACTTGGCCCCAGAGATCATTAAAGGAGAAGGACATGGTGCTGCAGTAGACTGGTGGACATTTGGGGTCCTTCTCTATGAGCTTTTATACGGGAAGACACCTTTCAAAGGTCACGACAATGAGGAGACGCTGTCCAATGTTGTATTTCAGAACCTCAAGTTTCCTGATAGCCCGCTCATGAGCTTCGAGGCAAAGGAACTGATCAGAAGGTTGCTTGTAAAGGATCCAGAGAACCGACTTGGGTCAGAAAAAGGAGCTGCAGAGATCAAGAGACATCCCTTCTTTGAAGGATTGAATTGGGCTCTCATCCGCTGCGCCATTCTGCCTGAGCTGCCAGATATCTTTGAAAATGGTGCAACGGAAGAGACTTCTCCTGAGGGAGACGATAGGTATCTTGAATGTAAAGCCATGGGAGATCATCTTGAGTTCGAGTTGTTTTAAAGAATTGATTAAGCCAATAAACTTCTATGGTTATGCTATTACCTATTTCAATGTCTAATAAGTAAAGTTTTGCCTCCCTTTTTTAAGCTTATAGTCTGGGATTGCCTTTGTTATGGAATGTTGTCAAGGCGAAGCAATCTCCTTTAGAAAGGGTGAAGCAAAAGCAAAAGACCAAACTATATATAAATAAAAAGCGGTCTCTGAAAGTTGATAAATAGACTTTAGGTGTTTAGAGACGAGAAACCCACCAAAGGAACAAGAACATGAGTAACGCAGGAGCTACAACTTAAAACAAAAGTAAGCTGCTAGTGGACGAGAACCAAGAAGAAGAAATATGGCAGAAGTTCCAAGACCGAGAAGAAGAGATCGAGAGGAAGAAGATGACGGTTAAGGAGAAGATTCAACAGCGACTAGGGTTTGCAGAGGAAGCCACAAGAAGATTGACCCAAACATTGGAAGTAAGTCCAATAAGTTATTAACACCATACTCTTCAAACATGCAAATGAACGCTGATCGAATTCGACAACTTATATATCCTTATTAACCAACACCAACATTGTCCCAAAGGAGCTAGATATCATGGGAGATCCAATGAGGAAGGAAGTAGGGATGATAAGAAAGAAAATGGACATGACAAATCGAGATATCAAATCTTTGTCTCAGAGCTGCCTGAAGAAGGTTATATATGTCTTTATTAACTATTCTGATTCTGATTACATCTACAACTATTTTATGTCCATCATTAGTAACATCAGATGATAAATACCAGGAGAAGGAATACAAAGAAATACTGGAGGCTTTGGACGAAAAGAACAAAGAGAAAGCTCACCTTGTTTCAATTTTAATGGAGGTAAATATCGATCATACACTATCACAGATCTGATTCTCTAAGACTTTTAGCTTTGTGGGTTGCAGCTGTAATGCTGATGGCAATCTCTGTGATACTGAAAGTGAAAGAGTAAGGGTGAAGAAGCTGGAAGAGATTAACAAGACTGTTGGATCCTTGAGATAATGGATTCTATCTTTTACAAGGAAACTTGTTTGAGGTTTTGGG
Source organism: Nasturtium officinale (assembly GCA_963854855.1). NCBI lineage: Eukaryota > Viridiplantae > Streptophyta > Magnoliopsida > Brassicales > Brassicaceae > Nasturtium > Nasturtium officinale. Next base: position 7,319,335 of record OY978511.1, read on the forward strand.
TTATATACGGAATTAAGTTCCTTTCTTAAAGTGAGAAAACGTGTAAAAGAATGTAACAACAAAATGTATAAGGGTTTTAAGAAATTCATACCTAAAAATGATGGTTGCTTCTTCAAAGTTTCATGGCGGACCTCCTCAATCAGATTAGAAGGGTTTTATATTCTTCCAGCAACTTCGGGATGTCATCAATCCGCAACTAAGAATAGCAAATGGAAATTAGATGTGTCAGAACAGTGTGAAAATAACTCATGCATAAGTTGTAGATGGAAAAACAAGGAATAGACATAATAATGCATAAAAAACTAAGAAACCTTGAAAATAAAAAGGTAAAAGTTCTTAAATCAACTTGAGAAATAATATGATTAGCTCAGAGCCACGGAATTCAGGGTGAGATTCATGCAAGGGTCATTGCAATGATGCAACAAGTTGTTGTTTTGGTGTCAAATGTTGAAGAGAGCTAACAACAGGAGGAAAGGATGCGGTATTACCTTGGAAGAACTTTTGATATGGTAAAAAGTAAAGGTCTTTGCTCCGGGGAGGTCAAAATCAGTAGATGTTAAGCTGCTCTGTGCTCTGGGACACACCCGCCAAAACAATGGAAACAAACATGTGTGAAAGAAAGAAGCAAATTATTTCACGGACATGTGGTTGACTTCAGGCGAAATCTAGGAACAACCTTTTAAATCGACATACAAAGAGTCTAAACAAGAACCGAGCCCAAAATAATTGGCACAGGGAAGAACGAACTCACTTGTATTTTCGGGTAATAAGTCGCTGATAATCCCGAAGTAAGGAACCAAGCTCTTCTAGTTGTAAAGTTATTGGAGTGGATTCTTTCCAATGGTGACGAAGTGCTTGAGTTGCGATCTTTTCATTGGGAAGAAGCATGTTAGTACAGAATAGTACGTTCACATTCTTGAAGTAGACAGAGGAAAGATCACCTCAGTCATGGAGGCCCGAACATCAACTATATCTCCCTCAATTAACCTTGTTCCTAATTCAATGAATTCTTGATCTTCCGACTCCTCCGGAATCTGAAGGCGCAACACTGACGGAACATATATTCCCATTTTCTTTTGCAATTCAGCAAAAGCGGATCCCTCTTGTCCCTTTTCCTGCTGTGGTCAGACCCTCAATTATTTAAACAAGTGGAAAAACTAATATGAATGCATTGCGGGAAACGCATAAATGATATGTAGGAAGTCAATTGCCTTATCCAGTTCTCTCTCTGACTCTTTATTTTCAGGAGGATTTCTGACTTGAGGTACAAAAGACCTCTTGGATATTGGATCGTCTGCAAAAGTGAAAAAGAATAGGATGAGGTTGTGCTGAAAGCAGCTAAGTTATCTAGAGATTCATATACATTTTTCTTTCTTAAACACGAATACGAACATAAAACTTCATAACTTCCAAAACAAACTTGATAAAGAAAAAGAACTTTGCTAGAAATTGGAGTGGAGCTAATTGCTACAGTCTATGGCCAACACCATGACTGATTCGTCTAGCGGTGCTATAAACTTTCAACATATAAATAATAATGATTTGTGTGCAGAATGATAACTAAGTTTGGAAATTTTTGGAGGTAAAGACATCAGTACAAATAAAACAAAATACCTTCCGGCACCAACCACCAGAGATCACCAAAGGTCAGTTTGCCATCAAAACCACCAATTAAAAGATTACGAGCCCCAATACAAGTCATGGTATGGTAAGCTCGAGGAGGAGGAGGTTCGTTGCTTATCGGTAAGTGTTTCCACTGAGCAGTTACTGGAATGTGAAAAGAACAATATAGCAGAAACAACATCAGCAAAGAAAAAACTGCACAACAAGAAAAATGATAAACTACATCACAGTTAATAATCTCCTTAGATTGTTCTATCATAAATTCTTTAGGTGGATTTTGGATTTGCAGGTTGCTTTGACAAACTTTTGTGATCCTTGAGGCTTTAGCGATCTAATGAAATGAGTGAGCAATAATCTACCTCTGTCCAAAATTATAGTGTCATTGTAATAGAGATCATAACGAGTCAGCCATCCACCAGTTCCATGTCCCCCAAATAACAGAAGCTGCATAAACAAAAATAATGATGTGAGCGATGAACCCAAACAAAACAAATGAATATCATCTTCATTACAAACAAAGATAACAAGGAGCAAACAGGAGCTGATAATTAGACATACATAATGTCCCCCAGATGTAACTGTATGACCACATCGAGATGATGGTGCTTGACCAGGAAGCTTGAGTTGGGTCCATCCAGGTGTTTCAAGCTCTTTCTTCCACAACAAAGTTAAACCACAATACCATCACAAAACAGAAAACTAGACAAACAAAAATGGTAACCTACTAGATTCAATGCATTTAGGAAATATAACTAAGGGATACACCTTCATCTATCAGACCCTTCAAAGCCCACAAATCACCCATGATTGGGCCACCACCTCCTGCCAAAGATAACGATATCAGAGACCATATTTTCAGTTAAGTTGTTATTGACCCAAGTCAAAAAAATTGTGATGATGACCTATTCCACAGAACCAAAGAAATATCAAACTAGTTAATACATTTACAAATATGAATCTATATGATTGGAAGAGAGTTCCCACAATACATATACCCAGTCAGGAAATTCTTCATTAAAACTGAAGTTATTAACTGTCAGCGATGGGGAAATCAAACACATCAACATCACTAAAATTGTTTGACGAATGAAAAGGTGGAATAGCTGATTACATTTGACTTTGTCTTTTAAATCATTTAGGAGTCGACTTCTTGAGCAGTAAAACTTATCAGTTATGGTGTTGGGTAAAATAAGGGAAAATAACTACCAATATTTTCTTTGCAATGAATATTCCAAACACCTTAGCATATTTAAGGAATGGTGTCAAGGTGAATTCAGAAGCCAAAAGCCAAAACCTACAAAGTTTTGGTGTAGTCTACCTCGGCCACCGAAAACAAGTAACCGTTTCTCCACCATGGTGGCTGTATGACCACATCTAGGAGATGGCAATGACCCCGAAACCGAAAGCTCCGTCCATTCAAGAGACACTAATGAATACCAAGAAAATTAGCATTATCAGCTACTAAAAACAGTTTATTGCAAAAATGAAATAGACGAGGGAAAGTAAGTTTTACTTGTGTCCATAACATACACATCTGACAGCCACTTTTTACCGTCCCAGCCACCACACCTGCCAACAATCTAGGTTTAGCAATGCAGGCAGCACGATTAAATTTAAAGTAAAGTGGTCATGATGTCTAAAGTTTGATACTTACAACACAATTTTTTGGCTCCCAATAGCAGCAGCGGCAGCAAAATCACGAGGTGTAGGTAGGTCGCCGAAGCTAGTAAGCTCAGACCACTGCCATATATCTGCAGAAAATGTTAGCAGCCATCATGACGAGAGATATCATAGGAGTGACAACCAAAGCAGGGTATTAAAAACTCCCAGACAGATCTCATACGACAATGATAAAACTTACAAACGTACCTGTATCTAGAACCCAAAATTCGCCCAACCTGAAATTGATTAACAGAAACAAGCTATTAAAGGCCGGTGAAAATAGAATGTAAAGCCGATATAACCAAAAACAATAAACAAGTGTGTACCTCCTGCTACCAGAACGTCCACCAAAGATGAAAATATGGCAGTCAATTGTGATGGCAACATGAAAGGCACGCGGAGAAGGACCCACTTGTCCTTTAGAGACGCTGCCAGTACATTCTGGCTCAAACCAGAGTTTGTTATCTAGTCGACAAGATAAAGAACAAACAATCATAAGACAAACAGTTTTCAAATAATCAATAACTCTAATGGAAGACCATAAAGAAACCAATTTCACTAATATTCAAAGCAACAAGAAGAATCAAAAACAATATTCAGAATATGAAGCAAGGCAGTATCCATCTGATTCATCTTCAACGATCTCATGTAAAGTTTTTAGCTTTTTATATAATTGCAAAGTCTAAGTGATAACAAAAGTGATAAACAACCAGAAACACTAGAGATCACAAGCAAAGCAATCAACGAAAGTAAATTCATAAGAAAAAAAACATCTTCCTAGACAATAAAACAAGCAGAAGAACAAGGAACCAATAATCCTAGGCTGTAATGAAAAAGATCTACGAAAGCTCCATTTGTCTCAGAAAAAAACAAGAACCAACAATTTGGAACAAAACGGAACCGAACAATTGAGAAGGCAAAGATGATGACGATGATACCAATATCATAAACAATTAAGTCATTGAGGAATTTCTTATCGGCAAGACCTCCGAACACCACTACCATTGATTTTCCGACATTGACAGCTGTATGTCCACTGATAACAAACACCATTAAATCAGATGAATCGAATCGAATCAAGAGCTATAATACAAGATAAAAGAGAAACTTTACCTCCGCGGCTGTGGAGGAGTTCCGGTGAAATCAGAAGAGGAAGCTTGAACCCAGTGATGCATACGGACGTCGGAAAACGCACTATGATCACCGTTTCGATTCGATTCGATTCGATTCAACTACACTTCTTCTCTTCTGTAGTCAGATCGAAAGGACTCTCATCTATGTCCGGTTTAGCTGAGGATAGACCGGTTTGCTCCGGTAATTAAAAAGTTGGAAGACTTCGGTTTAAAAGTAGAGGAGGAGTTTTGAGTTTTTACTCGCTCTGATAGTCTCTTTTGTGGAGAAAACAATGGCACTGAGCTTGCTCGATGAATTCGTAATCCTCGTAGTGAAGAATCCATTTCATCAACAAGACGAATCTTCTTCGAATCAAATGACTTCTATCTCAGCTTCAGAAATCCTATCTTGGGATTTCTCAGAAATACTCTCTTACGGAAGTGTTAAAGTTCAAGCTCATCGAGCTAGGCAAGTGTCATATACTTTCTTTTCCCCAATCTCTAGATTTTTATTGGTTAGCTTTTGTTTCTTAATAGTGTATTGATTCTTGTTTTTTTTTCCCAGACTCATTGAGGAATCATCGTATTTCCATGGCCTTCTAAGTGGAAGCTTCAGGTATATGTGTATCTTCTTGATTTTCTATATATAAGTATTTCTATTTAGTGTTCTGTATATTATTTTTCAATCAAAGTGCTGATATTTTACTGTAATTTGGATTTTTAACAGTGAATCAGGCCTTGATCATATCTCTATAGAATGGAACCAAGAGATGTTCTTGAATGTTCTGATGTGTTTGTATGGTTACACCATAGATATTACATCCATTAGTTTCTTACCTCTATTAGAGGTTAGCTTTTTGTACCAATCCTTTGCTCTCTCTTCCTATTAAGTTCTCTTGTTACATGCTTAATATCTATCTCTGTATGGCGAATATAGGCTGCACTTTATTTTGGGGTGGAGAGGCTTCTTTCTAAATGCAAAATCTGGCTTTCAGTGTTGGCATTATCGAATGACCCTGCATTACCAAAACTAGAATTGTCTGACCTTATTCAGCTTTGGAGTTTTGGTGTCGAACATGGTTAGAATCTCGTGAGAAAACTTAAATTAGTGAAATTTTTATCAATCATGATTCGTTTGATGTTGAATTTGTGGTGTCATTTTGAGTACATGTTATTTAAGTTTTTGGGTGTGGATAGTATGTTAGGTGTTGACATCATTATATCTCTGACACATAACTTGTGATACTTACAGCTGGAGAATTTGTGACAGATTTCTGTGCGACCTATCTTGCAAAGAATTTCGTATGTACCACTTACTCTTCCCAATAAACCTTCATAGTAGCTGTTGGATACGCTTATGTATTTATCTTATGATATGTTGGATGTATGATAGAAAATGCTGATATGTACTGTTATTTTATTGATGAATTCATGAAACATGTTTAATTGGTAGCCAGTAACTGATTCTTGTGTCTTTTGCAGATGCTGATAAAATCTGATAAGTATTTTGGAAATGTTCCATACGAGTTGTTGATGTTTTGCATAAAACATCCTCACCTGACTGTACACAGGTAGGTTTATACCCATTGTCTATCTTAACAGGGAAAACATACCTAAGTTTCTCACCTTTGACTAAACTCTGGCAGTGAGGTAGATATTACTGATGCACTTCTTGTTTGGCTTGATGCCGACAAAAGAAAGTTGGACTTGTCAGAGAGCAGTCAGGATAACACAATCAACTTGATGGAACAGGTAACATTTAAAAGGTCTGTCACTTATGCAGAGATGAATTTAAAAAAAAAAAAAACATATATCCATATCCTGTTAATTCTGTGATGCGGGTGTCAAATTGCATATTCGCCTTATACTTTGTTTTGCTGTCAAATGGCTTCTGCACCGAGAATAAAAAGAATGACATATGTGGATTTAAAGCCAGTATCCCCTACCTACATGAAAAGGTTAAAAAATGTGAATCAGACGTGCTGTAAATGATCCGCCTTAAATGGGACTTTTTCTAAGTACGTTAGGACAAAACTGGAATACATTTAATTTACTTTGATGGAACTGTGGTTCTCACATTAGGATTTTTTGTTTTGTGGTCAATTATATTGCAGGTCCGATTTCGTCTTTTGCCGCTATGGTTTATTGCAGGTAATATTATGATTAGATGCGTGTGATATATCTATCTCCTACTTGGCAATATAGCAGAAATTCATTTAGTTAAGTTCGTTCCCATATTTCAGGAAGAAGCAAGTCTCATGGTTTCTCAAATTTTGCTGATCAAAGCATGGAATTGGTTCTTAAACTAATGAAAATGTCATCCACATGTTTGATCAATAGTCTTAGAGATGGCCCTCCTGCCGATCTGAGAGTTCGGCTGACTGAATACACTGAGGTATTTATTCTTAAATGAAGTTTCATCCTGTATTTTAGCTAACCAGTTGTGACAGGAATTGTATTTCACGTTTTGCTAGAATTTCTACAAGGATTTGTACTGGGCATTTTATAAAGTTCACTTATGTACAGGGTTATGATGAAAAGTTTTTCTTAAGTAGTATTACATACTTGTCCTAAATATAGTTGACATAAGTTTGCATGATAGTATCCAACTTTTTCATTACCGTCTACATATATATCCAAGTTCTGTCTTATATGTTGAGTCCTTGAAAGCTTTGTGTCGCCCTGTCTCATTATGCCTTTGTTCCCTCAAACAGATATTGGACCTTTCAGGATGCCTGCAACTAAATGATGCCGTTCTCTTACTGTCAGTACTTCCTAACTCATATTTCGCAAACCTCACATGGAGAAAGAGTTTGAAAAGTTTCCTAAAGAACCATGAATACAATGAAAGAAATGAAGAACAATATTCTCAGAGAAATTTACCAATTTTGTCTTTTGAAACGGTGAAAGAGGTTGATATTTCCAAGTGTCAGAGGCTTGATTATAAAGTTGCAGTCAAGTGCTTCTCTAAGTCATTCCCATCATTAAGAAAAATGAGAGCTGCTTATCTCTTAAACATCAGGGTGTCCACTATTTTTAAACTTCTCCTAAATTTTCCCCAACTTACTGAAGTTGATTTAACAGTTGATATTGCTCCTATAATACCGGATCCGGCATCGGTGGTTTTCTCAAGTCCAGGTTTAGCTCAAACTCCATTCAGCTTCTCCTTAACAGCTGCAAGTAATTACTTTGATCCTATCCAACGTCACCGTTCACATTCAACTATCACAAGGCTAACGCTGGAGGGTAGAAATGATCTACGTGGTTAGTCTTTTTTTTGTTACCGTATTATTTAGCAAAGTCCAAATATGCTCTACTTCGACAGTCCAAATCCCAAATACTTTTCTTGTTGCTGCTAATTAACTAAAAGGTACCTAAAGTGAATGTTCTCATAGTTGAAACCTCATTTTTGTATTGCAACAGATATTGATCTATGGAGTATCTCTAGACTATGTGATTCATTATGTTACCTGAACATAAAAGGGTGTACACTACTCACAGATCCATGTATAGCATTTGTTATACAGAGGTGTAAAAAACTACGCTCTCTCATAGTTTGCTATACCTCTTTTTCGGGGTATTCAGTTCTGGCACTATGCACTACTATTTCTGTGACCAATGAGCATATGGATTCAAAGTCCGTAGCATCAAATCTTCAAACGCTGCACATGAGTAAATGCGAGGGTGTGTATCTTTCCATTTCAATCTCTCTTTATGTCAAATATCATGGCTTCAAATACAAATTAAGTGTTCCATTTGCAGGAGTTGATGAAACATCGCTTCTAAACTTGATAACTCAGACACAGAATTTGAAGAGTCTTTGCTTAAGGGATACAAAAGTTTCAGACAGTGTGCTATATGAATTCTTTGGCTCTTCCTTGGAAGCACTTGATATTTCAAATACAGTGGTCAGTTTTTCTTTCATTTAGTAGCGTATATCTTACTCCGTATGACATATCTGCATTCAAGTGATGCTCTGATTCAGTAATCTGTAATGCTTCAGTCCCACTAATGCTTGGAGCCTTCTACAGATATCTAGGATGGCTCTTTCTGATGTAATTAGCAAAAATCCTGATCTAAAAAGCCTCAAAGCCAGAGGATGTAAAAATCTGCTTCAATTACAGAGTGACAGGAGAACTGACAAATTCTCTCCGTTGTTTTCTGGTCAAGAACTGTTTAAATGTTTAGGCAAGGGAAGTGGATTGGAGGAGCTTGATATTGGTTGGGGATTTTCTTATTTCTCTCTTGAGTGTTTGAGACCTGCTGTTTCATTCCTACGAGCTATACGTGTGGGCTTGGGTGCTTCATTAGGTGAAGATGCTTTAAAGCTTCTACCTTCAGCATGTCCTTTGCTAGAGTCTATTGTCCTTTATTTTCAGGTAGTTCTGATTCTTAGAATTTTGAAGGGCGTTATTGAAAGAGAGTGAGTCTGTGATCATTTCAATTTTTACCTGATTTTTCTGGTTTGGCCAGGAAATAACTGATTCTGCCTTGACAAGTATCGTGACATCATTGAAGAACCTGCAAGAGTTAGCTTTGTCTTATTGTTTCGGTGGCATATCCCTTCAAAGTTTCAAGTTCTCTATGCCGAACCTGATAAAACTAAGGCTTGAGAGGGTAACTCCTTGGATGACTAATGATGATTTACTTGTTCTCACGCAAAGTTATCCGAATTTAACTGAGCTATCGTTAGTAGGATGTTTGCACTTAACTTCAGGTACAAATAATTTTGCTACTGGGGAAACAAATCATCTAACTTCATAAACCAATGCCATGTTCTTAGTTTTGTTCGCCTTTTTATTATGTTTATATCTCAGATGCTCAACCTATCATCTCCACTGGATGGCCAGGAATGATTTCTCTTCATCTAGAGGTTCGTTAGGACCCTTAAGCTTATTGTTAATGTTATAGTCATCCGCGAGATTATTTTTCATCTTAAATTATAATGATCCATAAACCAGAACCTTTTAGAAGAACAGTAACTCAGTTATCAAGTCTTTTGTATGACTTTGTTAACCATGTTTGGGTGACAGGAATGTGGGAGAATTACAGAGAATGGTGTCGCTTCTCTCTATGGCTGCATTGCTCTCGAAGACCTTTTGCTTCGCCACAACGTTAGTTCTCTTTGATATATCCTCTCTTTCTAGTGCTATGTTGAATCACCCTCAAATAGGATTAAAAAATCTTTGATGTGTGAAGTTTTATCAACTGTTTTCATATTCGTGCTTTCTTTAATTCAGGGCTCTGGAATACAGAAAAGCTTCCTTCTCGATGCTGCTTTGAAGGTAAATTTTAGACACTCAGTGCCTTTCCACATAAAGAGACTTGGTCTGTTGTTGTGTCAGAAGTGCACGTTTTTGCTTGCTTAATTCATCTCAACAATCAGCAGTTTCCAATGCTCCGGCTGGTATCTCTGGACACTTGTGATGCAAAGGAAGGCGATTTTGATCTTCCAGAGGTAAGTAATAACAGAGAACACATATAGCAGTTTACTCGGTAGCTAAATAAAACCATACGGATCCGTTCTTAGTAGCTTTATGGAAAAAAATATTCACTTGGCAAGACTAAGACACTTTGGTCATAATAAAGGAAAAAAAATCGTCTATATATTTTGGATGGCAGGAGAAAGAAGGTCGGTTTCTAAGCATAGTGAAGATCAGTAGATGCAAGTCTCAGAGATGCGCTATGGGAATAGGCTCGGCTCCAGTGCATAAAGAGACGCTGGTTATGTTTTGGAATGGCAGAGACTTCACTAAAACACTGCTCAAACAAAGACTTTAATCACCATTCTACACTTTGTTCAGTGTGTTTTTGTTAGTTTTGATATTAATGTTGCAGCTGAAAGATTTTGGGTAAATGGTACATAATTTACTCAGTCTTTCTCTTTCGTATTGAGCTTTTGCTTCTCTGCTGTATCAGCAACAGTTACCAATTAAATCCTAGCATAGTCTGAAAAAGTAGATGGTGGGCTATTAAAATTAAATGCTAATTATATAAAACTCAAGAAATTGGTCATGACGATCCGAATTTTAAAGCAATTATTACATCAAACAATAGAGAGTTGACTACATTAAACGTGTAAAAATTAAGATTTAATAGATTAATATTTAGCTAAATTAATATATTTTAATATCAAATAAATATTTTGTTCTAAATATTACTTTTATAAACTAATAAATTCAATAAATTAATAAAATTGTAGAATATATATTAGTTCTAATATTATTAATTTATAGAAATTTTTGATGTATGTATTACAAAGGAGACACTTTAACATCCGTGGGAAGTCAACTTAGCAGCTATTATCCAGCCGGGTATTTATTTGAATATAATAAAAGAGTCATTCTGTTCAAATAAATCCTTAAAATATTTGGTCTTACAAGTCTTTTCTTGTAACAAAACTGGACCATTTTTTGAAGGATTTCGAAAATGTTGAGAAGAAAAAGAAAAAAAAAAAAAAAGTCACGTCTCTAACTCTAGCAATTAAGGTAAGAAAAGTAGGTGGGTTACAGTTTAATTCAATTTTATATAGGTGGCCGTTGGGAAGAAAGTTAATATCGTGCATCTTTTATATATGGCCATATATCTCGGACCATTTCGTCGACAGCTTAGATTAGTAAGTAAACGATCATTTAATTTTTGGATATTTTCTTCTACACACACGCTTAGATACTCAAATATTTATTTTCTTTTCGTCAACCAACTGATTTTCAGCTAATTGACATATATATCAACTCTTTTATATAAAACTGAATACTTTAAGTTGAAAGTTAGACTCCTAAATCCTAATCACTAAAACATTTAGTAGTTGAAACGTTTTTATATGGCTAACAATTGAAGTTGTAATTTAAAGATTAAAAAAAAAAAAGATTTGTAACCTAAACTTTATTGTCTATATATACCAGTGATTGCATTTTGAAGTTTTGGCAGTCCTCTGGCGATGTGAGTCTGCTTATATACAACAATATATGTTTTTTTTGCTTACTTGAATGTTGTTGTTCTTAAATGGATAAAGTGAGATTTGAATCCCAAAGATACAAGGCTTGGTGACCTACAATATCGTTGGCTGCTTACAAATTATACCCTAAATACCTAAATACACCTACAATTTCGTTCGCTGCTTAGTTAAATAATAAATACCTTAAATTCTATACAACTAATGATCTCTAGACTCAAGGTCATAGCATTAACGCAATCCATATTTATTAGCGGGCCCTATATTATTCATGTTGTACGTAGTAACGTAAATATTTTTAACCTTGCAAGGAAATTAGTTTTGAGTTTTTGATAGGTCAAATCTGATGAATGTGCACTGTCGTAACGTACAAACAAACTCATGTAACCGTCCAGATAAGTTATGAGCTAACAATATTGACACTCTACTCACTTATTAGGGAACTGAAATGAATAATAATAATATATATACTTCGTCATCGGTGATGCTATACATTGGCATGTGTGCATGTGTTTAGATTGCTAGAAAAATAAATAAATGGGTTGTTGGTTGGACAATTTTTTTTTTTAAAAGACAGACAGACAGAAGAAATTTGTGTGGTCTGCATAGAGGAACGGTCGGTTATTGCAATCTAAACAATCGTTCTATATTTTGTATCTAAACAATCGTTATATATTTTGGCAATAGTATTCACATATTATATTAAAAAAAACATACATTATAAGTTATAACGAAATCCAATTCTGAAATTGCAGCTGTCGTGCGAATATTTTAACGAGTATGAGTCACTCATATGTATATTGTTACATGTATGTTTACAAAATTTTATTTAATCAATATGGATATTCTAGTTTAAGTCACCCCTTTACCGACATGGTTTAAATGATATGGAGATTCGCGTTACAATAAAATGTTATCTTTCAAAGACAAGATTGTGATTGTTCCAAGACTTGATCGATGCGTTTGGTGTAGAACAAACACGATTGCGATAGATGAAACTTGAAACACAGTTAATGAAAACTAAAAATTATGATTACCAAATTAATGAGCACATGGCTGTTCTGCTGCAAAAAAATTCTCTATTAAATAATGATTAAACATTTTGGGAACTCACTAAATCTAAATGCTTTGAATATGATTATTAAGTATTAATGACTGTGGTTATGATCGCCATTCATCATTATTATTGTATTAATGGATTGCATAGAAATAGCCAATTTAAGACTGTTGTCATGTGATGGAAATCCCTTACTTCGTGGAGTATCTTTTCCTTTTATTTCTAAACGTCCGATCTTCTCATTCGTACATGTGAGTTGTTCGTTTTCGTTTCAATTGATTATCTAACAATAAATCTACATGTAAATCTTTCTTCTATTGTTTTAATCAAATTAGCTGTAAAATTTTGTATGTTAAAAATTAGCATTCGATTCTTCAATTACCCGTTTCTATTAAAGCTTAGATTTTACTATATGGGTTTATACTCGATACTTACATGTTAGAGTTTGTAATGTTACTATATTGAATGTTTAAATATGGATTCCCTTCAAAAGTTGAAATCTTCAAATATATGTTTTGTCACAGCTTAATGCATTGTATTTGGAATCACATGATATTTATCTGATTATATATATCATTTGTGAATCTGTTATCGCACAGTTTCCTAGAAGTGGCCTCTTATATCTTATAGTATTTGTAACAAAAAAAATATGTCGATTTAAAACTTACGATTATGATTTAATATGTCATCATCGATCCAATTAAGCATTATTGATTTTATATCTAACTTCAAAAACTCAACGTGCGATGTTACATGTCTGGCTGTGAATGCATGCTTGACCATTTGAGGTCATGTTTTGTCATTTTTGGGTTTACAAAATCACTAAACAGCAATTTGTAAACAAAGCCTAATTAATTTGGGTTTTATTTATATTTAGTGAAATTTAAAAAAAAAACTTATAATATTAAACATTAATTTTTGTTGACCCAAAAAAATAATTTTTAGTGTTTAATTTTATATTCTATTAATTTATTTATTTTAATAATTGAAGATATTTAATACTTTAAATTTAAATTTTATTCTTATTTAAATCAATAAACAGAATTTTTTTAATTAGATTTTGTTAGGTCTGATAAATTTACTTGTCGAGTTTCTTTTATTTTTGGCTAGATGTATAAATCTCTAAATATGATAGAAATAAATTTTGGAGTATGTAGATTCGTTTGATAACCTCATTTAGATAAAAAAAACATTTTTAATCGTGTGAAGAGGTTAAAATGACCGAAAATGGCGATGGAATTTAAAAAGAAATTAAATACTAATTATCTTTGATAATAGATGGTTAAATACTTTATTTAAAATAAGAATTAATATAAAATATAATAAACAATTGTTTTAAATATTAAAATCCATTTTATAAGAAAAAGGTGAAATAAAAATATTTTTTTTTATAAAAAATGCCCATTTAAATAAAAAGAAACTTCAAATTTACATACTATTTTTAAACGGTTCATAATTATATTATTGAAACTGTTTTCCGTCTCTTTAAGTTTTAACTATATATTTCAGGTTTCAAAACCTCGGTTTTATCCGTCTGCTTAATGTCGGAGTATTCATCAATTTGATAATCAAACAAGCATTGAACTTTTAACTATCTTACATTATATTACCAATCAAAGTCGACTATATACATGATAAAAATTAAAAGATTAATTGAAGCCCCTGTCAGTCTCCAATATATATGAGCCGCGGTCGAGCTAACGTCAAATCAGACAGAGTGTATTTATATAGTCGTTAGTAAAATTTGATTATTAAGATACACGGTCTCTCATGACTCCGATTGTTTTATGTTATGCTCCCATCATTTTGAGGTGATAGTGAGAGGGTAATATTGATACTTTTCAAATATTTATTAAAGTAGGTATAATAATTTTGTTTCAAATTTGATGTTAATGTTTTTAGTTAAACCAATTGTGTAGTGTATTGATATCTCTTACAAATAAAATTTATAGTTAAACCACCTACCTCGTATGGTACTACCATTTTAGTATCAGCGATTGGCTTATAGTATATGTATATATCACCAATATAGCACTATCTTCAATAATGCATAAAATTGTGGTAGTTTCAATACTAAATGTAGTAATGACTCAATGTTAGTAAATGGAGTTTTGTAAATGGAGTTTAGTAAATGGAGTAATAAATGTAGTTTTGAACATTCCCAACAATCACATGTCGTGCGCAATGACTTTTTAGGTTTTTTTTGTTGTTTATTTTTCGTTCAACTTATTGATCTTTCTTTCCCATTAAAACGATTTTGATTGGTTTCCCCACTGTTATTATTCTATTTATGACACGAGCAATTACATCATTATGGACATAACAAACACGTTAAATCCGTATATTGCTTTGTTTGTTTTAGACCATTACCTACAAGATTAAATTAATTAAGTATCACTTATTTTATTATTCGTATGGTCGTAACTCAACCAAATGATGCGACCACCATTAATACAATGACATCAAATGCGCATTTATCATATACGATGAGATGTGATCTGTCCGCAAAGGAATCAATTGTTACGAAAAGCATATAACATTTTTAAACCTTCTTTTTTGTGTGATATATATGGAATAAGACTATATATATATATATATATATTTTTTTTAAACAACACTAACCTAGACAAATATACATCTTCCGATTAATAACTACTTTAAGTTTGCAATAGTATAACCCTTAATTAAAATTGCAATATTATTAACAGTTTAAATCTTGATTGATATTTAATAAGATTTTTTTGCATATAAACATATTCATCGTCCTTTTGTATGTTAAAGATAAAGTTATCTGAACGTCTATCAAAAATGTTTAGGACAATTAAAATTGCGCATCTTTGTTTGTGAAATCTAACTTATTAATAAAAGAAGGTCTATACCTTTTTAATTAATGCTATGCCCATTGTATAGTATATAGTTTACATAAAAGCATTTAGCAAAGATTTTTTGTAGTGTGATTAAAAATGATGTGCTGTGAAACCGTTCGCTGCGTTTGACGTACCATAGAAATCTACCTTTATGGCAATTAACAAAGAAAGTATACAAATATTTATAAGTAGTGAATGATGTACAAACGAAATTATAAAAGTAGTACGTATTATTTTTATTTTATTTTATTTTAATTTAGGGTTTATAAAGAAAAGTTAACTAAGTGAAGAAATCTGCAAAAACTTCACCCGCCTCTTCTTCTCTCACTCCCAACTTTCTCTCTCACATTCAATGGTGGACAGAAACGAATCGACCTGAGATTTTGAATCTCGACTTCCATATCCATCTCCTTCTTCTCAGCTCATTTGCAGTCGGCGACGATGCTAGGTCGAGACGAAGATCTGGTCCGAACAATGAGCGAGAGGGGAAGTTTTGCTTCCACAAGTCACCGGAGTCTAACCGGAGCTTCAAAAAGCTTCAGAGATGTATTCGTTCCTTCAGGAGATGAGGTGTTCGGGAGAAGCGAACGGCGAGAAGAAGATGACGTGGAGCTCCGGTGGGCGGCGATTGAGAGATTGCCGACGTTCGATCGGTTAAGAAAAGGGATGTTGCCACAAACGACGGTCAACGGTAAGATTGGACTTGAAGAAGTTGACATAACGAAGCTTGCTCCTAAGGAGAAGAAACATCTTATGGAAGTGATTTTGAAATTTGTTGAAGAAGATAATGAAAAGTTTCTTCGTCGATTAAGAGAAAGAACTGATAGGTGAAGATTTTAATATATCCCTAATTAAGTACATGGTTTTTTACTTTTGTTTGAATCTGATTGGCTATTAGTCAACAAGACAAGACTCTTTAATTATTTTAATTGTCTCCTTATTTGAAGATTTTTGTTGTTATTGTTGTTGTTGGTGTGTGTGAAAACAGAGTTGGAATTGAAGTTTCGAAAATTGAAGTAAGATATGAAAATATTTCAGTGGAAGGAGATGTGCGTAGTGCTAGCAGAGCTCTTCCTACTCTCTTCAACGTCACTTTGAACACAATTGAGGTTTTTTCATATTTATTTACTTTCTCTGTTTCATTGTTTAGATTTTAAAATTTGTTTTAATATAACTACGGTATTGTTTTGTGTTTACAATATATTTTTTGGATAAAATTACTTTTATATTCTTACTATTTTATGTAATAACCAATAAATTTTGTTTAATTTATTAATGAAAGATAAAATATAAAATTTTATTGTTTTCTTAGTTTGTGTGTAAAACCTTAAACTAGATCAACATAGTTACTTCTAACTTTGTCTTGTTCGATATTGCTGAGAAAATAAGATCTAAGTTTCATAAATTAGACGAGAAAACCGTTTGACTTTAAATAGAAGAAGAAGATAAAACCTAACTTTATCAAAAAATAAAAATTAAAACTTTACGGATTTTTGCGTCTATTTGAATAGATGTTACTACTTTTGGAATCTGTAACTAGTCTTGTCGGGTCCACATTATATCTCTTTAAAATGATAAATTTACGTGTGTAATGTCAAAATTTGTGTGAAACTGATAATTGGTTAACTTTCATGACTTGCTGTTGATGTTGAAAAAAAATAAAATAAAAAATGATGCAGCTTTTCTTAAAGATTCTTATGTTATTTTGTAAATAGAGCACTCTTGGATTATTCCACCTCCTTCCATCTAAAAAGAGGAAGATTCAGATACTTAAAGACATCAGTGGCATTGTCAAACCATCAAGGTAATAAAAAGCAAATGCGACAATTCATTTTTACTATATTATATATCTCAACCTGGAAGCTTTTAGATGGAAGAAGAATACACTGAGCTAACATTGATGTTGAATATTTTTCAGGATGACATTATTACTTGGTCCACCTAGTTCAGGGAAAACAACTTTGTTACAAGCATTGGCTGGGAAGCTTGATGACACCCTCCAGGTTTTTTGTCTAACCATATTTACATATAAATATATATATATATATGCACTTAAAAGCTCATGATTGAGTTAGCCTGTCCGGGTCCTATGGTTAAACAGATGTCAGGGAGGATAACTTACTGTGGTCATGAGTTTTGCGAGTTCGTTCCTCAAAAGACATGTGCCTACATTAGTCAACATGATCTTCACTTTGGAGAAATGACGGTGAGAGAGACACTAGATTTTTCGGGGCGATGTTTAGGTGTTGGAACTCGGTACCAACTTCTGACTGAGCTCTCAAGGAGGGAGAGAGAAGCTGGAATAAAGCCAGATCCTGAGATTGATGCATTTATGAAATCTATTGCCATTTCAGGGCAAGAAACTAGTCTGGTGACAGACTATGTACTTAAGGTACAACTTTTGTGTGTCTATCTTTTTCTATAACAAAGTGAAGAAAACACTGTTTTGGACTTATCTCTGGTTAATGTCACTTGACAGATACTTGGTCTGGACATCTGTGCTGACATACTTGTTGGAGATGTGATGAGACGAGGTGTTTCTGGTGGACAGAAGAAGCGTCTAACAACAGGTAAAAACTTTGAGTATTACATATGTTCACTTTGTTATCTCCCCACGATTCATTACAGTAACAGTGCATAAACTAATTAACAAAAAAACAGTGCATAACTTAGGATGACTCTTGTCTAAACTGAGCAGGAGAGATGTTAGTAGGACCAGCAACAGCTTTTTTCATGGATGAAATATCAACAGGGTTGGATAGTTCCACAACATTCCTAATTTGCAAGTTCATGAGGCAATTAGTTCATATCGCGGATGTCACTATGGTTATTTCTCTTTTACAACCCGCACCCGAGACATTTGAGCTTTTTGACGACATTATCTTGCTCTCAGAAGGCCAAATTGTCTACCAGGGGCCACGAGACAAAGTTCTTGAGTTCTTTGAATACATGGGTTTCCAATGTCCTGAAAGAAAAGGAGTCGCAGACTTTTTGCAAGAAGTCACGTCTAAGAAGGACCAAGAACAGTACTGGAACAGGAGAGAGCAACCTTACAATTATGTGTCCGTGAGTGATTTTTCAAGTGGCTTCAATTCTTTTCACACTGGGCAACAACTTGGTTCAGAATTCAGGGTTCCTTATGACAAAGCTAAAACTCATCCTGCTGCATTAGTCAGAGAAAAGTATGGTATATCAAACTGGGAGCTGTTCAAGGCATGCTTTGATAGAGAATGGTTGCTTATGAAACGTAACTCCTTTGTGTATGTGTTCAAGACCGTCCAGATAACTATCATGTCTTTGATTACCATGACGGTTTATCTTAGAACAGAAATGCATGTTGGCACAGTGCGAGATGGTCAAAAGTTTTATGGTGCTTTGTTTTTCAGTTTAATCAATGTAATGTTTAATGGAATGGCTGAACTAGCATTCACTGTGATGAGGCTCCCTGTTTTTTACAAGCAGAGAGACTTCTTGTTCTATCCTCCATGGGCTTTCGCCTTACCAGCGTTCCTTCTGAAGATTCCATTATCTCTTGTCGAATCAGGAATATGGATTGTTTTGACATACTATACTGTCGGTTTTGCTCCTGCTGCTGCCAGGTACATTTGTTTGCTTCTAATGTTCATGCAAATCACTAAGGAGCTTTCTATATATTTTTTATTGTCATTTTCTTGAACTAACTAACCAAACTTTATGTCCATTAGGTTCTTCCGGCAGTTGCTGGCATACTTCTGTATAAATCAGATGGCCCTTTCTTTGTTTCGATTCATTGGAGCCGTTGGAAGAACAGAAGTAGTCGCCAACTCGTTCGGGACCTTCACATTGCTAATCGTATTTGTTCTTGGAGGTTTCATTATTGCTAAAGGTAAGCAGATGGACCCTATTTTAGCAAACAGTATAACATTTGAATGGTGCCTTATAAATAACGTTTCTTATCACAAAACATTTTACACATTCCCATTTCGTAGTAGTGTAGTGTCTCTTGATATCATTTTGAACATCTCTATGGGATTGTTACGTGAATCATGTATTATATTTTGTTTCATAGATGACATCCCACCATGGATGACTTGGGCCTATTTTATATCCCCTATGATGTATGGACAGACTGCTATTGTTATGAATGAATTTCTGGATGAGCGATGGGACAGTGTAAGATTTCACCTAAGTCCTTTTCTGATTGACTTATCTTTTGCCAACTGGTGATGTATAATCTTTTATGTTACATGTTTTCAGCCCGTCACTGATATCCGCATCAATGCAAAAACAGTTGGGGAACTCCTGCTTAAGAGCCGAGGCTTCTTTACAGAGCCGTATTGGTTTTGGATCTGTATTGTGGCACTACTTGGGTTTTCGTTGTTGTTCAATCTCTTTTACATAATAGCTTTGATGTATTTGAACCGTAAGTGCTCTTATATTTAACTTTCCTGCAATTCAAAACTATAAACAAGAATCATTTTCTAGTTTGACAATTTCTTGAAAATTATTTCTTCAGCTTTTGGTAACTCGAAAGCTACGGTTGTGGAAGAAGGTAAAGATAAACAGAAAGGGAATAGCCATCGAACAGAAGGTGTGATCTTCTTACCTCTTTGAAATCCAACTATCTTTTAGACTATGTGTCTTGTTTCTGATTATGCTGAAAAGTTTCAGGTTCTATAGTGGAACTCACTAGTTCTTCAACACATGGGCCAAAGAGAGGAATGGTTTTACCTTTCCAACCACTTTCTCTTGCATTCAACAATGTGAACTACTACGTTGATATGCCTGCAGTAAGTTACTAAATCTCATACTTACCAATTCCGTGTATCTCTTATACAAATGCACCTTAAGTTTCATTAATGTCTATTATAAATTCTGCAGGAAATGAAGGCTCAAGGAGTTGAAGGCGATCGCCTTCAGTTACTAAGAGACATTGGTGGAGCATTCAGGCCAGGCGTATTGACAGCACTGGTAGGTGTCAGTGGTGCGGGGAAGACAACCTTAATGGATGTCTTGGCTGGCAGGAAAACAGGAGGCTACATCGAAGGGAGTATTAACATATCTGGTTACCCGAAGAACCAAGCGACATTTGCTCGAGTCAGTGGTTACTGTGAACAAAACGATATTCATTCTCCACATGTTACAGTTTATGAATCCCTCATCTATTCAGCCTGGCTTCGTCTTTCCTCTGATATAGATACCAAAACACGAGAGGTAAAGTATTACTATGCATTCTCATAATCATTCACAATGCTTATGAGAGTTTACAAAAACTTAAGTTGACCAGTCTATTTATGTGATTGATAGATGTTTGTTGAAGAAGTGATGGAGTTGGTGGAGCTCAAGCCTCTTAGAAACTCTATAGTTGGCCTTCCTGGTGTAGATGGTCTTTCAACAGAACAGAGGAAGAGGCTTACTATTGCAGTTGAATTAGTAGCTAACCCATCAATTATCTTCATGGATGAACCAACATCTGGTCTTGATGCTAGAGCTGCCGCCATTGTTATGCGAACTGTTAGGAATACCGTTGATACAGGGAGAACCGTAGTATGTACCATTCACCAGCCCAGTATAGACATTTTCGAATCCTTCGATGAGGTTTGCCTCCCAAAAAATCCACTTTTGAGTCCCAAAAACCAGAATTTGTTTTTAACAAAACATCTTTGGTTAATGCAGCTGCTTTTGATGAAACGAGGAGGCCAAGTTATATATGCTGGAAGTCTAGGACATAACTCACAAAAACTCATTGAATACTTTGAGGTGAATCATCATCCGTTTATTTTCCCCATCTTAATCATATATAGCAATGGAAGTAATTATATCAAGGACTCTACTTGCAGGCTGTTGAAGGGGTTCCAAAGATCAAGGACGGATACAATCCTGCGACATGGATGCTTGACGTCACTACTTCTTCAATGGAGTTACAAATGAGCTTGGACTTTGCTCAAATATTCACCAACTCCTCTCTTTATCGGTATGTCTAAGAAAAAAAACAACTACTAAACCAGATTATAACAGTGTCTTTGTAATCTGAACTTGATGTTTTTACTCAGGAGAAATCAAGAACTCATCAAAGAGCTTAGTACTCCACCACCGGGATCAAATGATCTCTATTTCCGAACCAAGTACTCACAATCATTTCTAACTCAAACCAAAGCTTGCTTCTGGAAACAGTATTGGTCAAGCTGGAGATATCCTCAGTACAATGCTATTCGGTTTGTCATGACAGTACTCATTGGTGTCTTGTTTGGTCTAATTTTCTGGCAAACAGGAAAAAAAATGTAAGCTTTTTTAATTTCTTCTATTCCATTATTATTAAACTACCATATCTTTACCAGAACGTGACGAACTCATCCCAAAACAGGGAGAAAGAACAAGACCTTAATAATTTCTTTGGAGCCATGTATGCTGCTGTATTTTTCCTCGGTGCCACCAACGCTGCAACAGTTCAGCCTGCCATTGCCACTGAGCGAACAGTTTTCTACCGCGAAAAAGCCGCTGGAATGTACTCAGCCATTCCCTATGCAATTGCTCAGGTTAACCATTCTAATAATTTTGTCTTAATGTTTTATGATACATATTGTTAGATCAGAATCAGAACTCTAAACCAAAAATTGGTGCAGGTCGCAGTGGAAATCATGTACAACATAGTACAAACCGCAATTTACACGCTCATTCTCTACTCAATGATTGGATACTACTGGACTGTGGCCAAAGTATTATGGTTCTACTACTACATGTTAACAAGCTTCATCTACTTCACACTATATGGTATGATGCTTGTGGCCTTGACACCAAACTATCAAATAGCCGGAATCTGCATGTCCTTCTTCCTCAGTCTTTGGAATCTCTTCTCCGGTTTCCTTATCCCTAGACCGGTACATAAACTAATCAACTTACATTTGAATAATATCAACCAAAGATGTGGTTAAAAGCAAACTAACTTAAACGAACGCAGCAAATACCGATATGGTGGAGATGGTACTACTGGGCATCACCTGTGGCTTGGACATTGTACGGAATCATCACATCTCAAGTAGGAGACCAAGATTCCATGGTGCACATCACTGGTATCGGAGAAGTGAGTCTCAAAACGTTGCTTAAAGAAGGATTTGGGTTTGACCATGACTTCTTACCAGTTGTAGCCGTTGTCCACATAGCATGGATCCTCCTCTTTCTCGTCGTCTTCGCTTATGGTATCAAGTTCCTCAACTTCCAAAGAAGGTGAAGAAACCTTATTAGAATAGAGTTGAAATATATTTATAAAATAGTGATGAAAGCTTATGAATTCATGTTTACCCCATAAAGAAAGACACTTAAGAATTCATGTAAATTTTCTTTGAATTACCTTTTCATTATTTATTGTTTGTCGCTTGGTTAGTGATAATAAATACAGTTACAAAATTATAAAGAGTATTACAATTTGATATGATCTTAGTTCAAAATTATTACCCAATTGGTATATCCTATATT
Organism: Nasturtium officinale; assembly: GCA_963854855.1. Taxonomy (NCBI): domain Eukaryota; kingdom Viridiplantae; phylum Streptophyta; class Magnoliopsida; order Brassicales; family Brassicaceae; genus Nasturtium; species Nasturtium officinale. Next base: position 7,342,063 of record OY978511.1, read on the forward strand.
GATTCTTTCTAGCCTAGTGATTCTCGTGGGAAAGATATTTGTGTATGTTTGGACTTTGGACCCATCCCAAAAAGTTAAATAACTTTTTCCGTTACATGTTGATGACTACACGATGTTTTTGTTTTAGATTTTTTTTTCTAGTTTTCTCATATTCTTTGATGAAAGATGTTTAAAGGTAGAATAATTTTTTTCTTAATTAAGATGATATATTATTTAGGTAAAAAGATGCAATTATTGAGACAATAAGATACTTGTGAGTTGTGATGCATATGAAGAAGAGACGCTTGATGGGTCCCATATAAATCCCTGACAAATTACACGTGGCACATTAAGCTCCGTCGTATGATTTTGATTAGTTTGTTTTTTTGTGGTTTAGTTTATAATTAAATTTATAATCTTCCGTTTATAGATTTGATTCTCTAAAGCTTTTCGCTTCTCACTCTCTCCAGAGTTCTTTCTCTGCAAAAATTCTCAATGGTTTACACAATTTCCGGCGTAGGTTTCCCTCATCTTCCATTGATCAAGAACTCATCTCTCCCCAGTTTCAATGACGATCGGAGAAACAACGCCGTCTCATTCTCTCTAAGGAAGGACTCTCGTTCTTCTTCTGGTATTGCTCCATCTCCGTGTGTCTCCTTTAGAGATTGATGATTTTCATGGAGTCAATTTTTTTTTTTTTATAATCTGCAATTTTTTTGAAGGATTGTTTTATTAATGTTGATTGGGTGCAGAATTGGAATTGATGAAGTTTACTATATGATGGTCTTCTCTGTATTGTTAATCAAATTCGATAAGTTTGATAATTGTATAAATGTTTTGTAACTGTTGTTTTTTGCTAATTTCTTAGGCAAGGTTTTTGCTCGGAAGCCGTCGTGTGATTCTGATTCGTCTTCCTTAGCTACCACTGCATCTGAGAAGCTCCGTGGCAATCAAAGTGATACTTCTTCATCTGTTACTGATCAAGTAGAACTTCGGAAATCTCTCTCTGAAGATACTCTGTTTTGTTGCCATCTACTCGGTTTTGTATAGCTACACTTTATGGCATCGGAACTATATACTACTGTGTTGACTTGCTATATAGTGTGTATATATGATCACAGAGGAAGTTATGTATGGAACCCAAAACAAAGTAGAAGTTATGCTGTGGCAAGTTATTATCATGAAGAAAAATGAGTTAGTTATCATGCTTATTATTTTTTCATGAGGACCAACTGTGAACATGTGATTGTTTAACATAAATGGATCTATCTTGCGACTAAAATCAGTTAGAAGTTACATCAAATTCTGTCAATTTTAATTTTTTTCTCTGATTCATTATGCATGCATCTGTTCTAATTAGTGAAGAATGTGTCATCATGATGATATTCTTCTTTCACGTGCACTTGCATTACCTGCTCATCATAGAATCAATTTATCTCCTTTACTGTTCTTAAATGATTTTTGTTAGGTGCTTGACGATGTAGCCGCCCAGAAAATTGAAGAAACAGAGAAACAAGGTCAAGCTTCTGCTCTCTCAACATCTGGAGACAAAAGTTATAAAGAAAATATTGCCAAGATGTCAGAGTCTTTCATCCAAGAAGTTGAGCAGAGGAGGATTCCACCTCCTGGAGATGGGAAGAAAATATATGAAATTGATCCTATGTTGAAAACTTATCATGGTCATCTTGATTATCGGTAACCCATGTCTTCTATCTAACATTAACTTGTTTGCAAAGAGTACAAGTCTCTCATCATGTTTTCTTCCCCAAACTAGTAAAGAATGAATTCAACTTTTAACCGGGAGACATGAAAATTTTATGTCATCTTGATATTCATCCTTCCGGCTTGTGTGGTTCTTTTCTTTGGTAAACCCTAATTATCCAGCATGCTGTTGCAGATATGGGCAGTACCGAAAACTACGTGAAGAAATTGACAAGAATGAAGGTGGTCTAGAGGCATTTTCTCGTGGTTATGAAATATTTGGCTTCACTCGAAGGTAAACTTTATTTTAATATATTCAAATGCCATTAGCAACTTTTATGATTTCATTTTTTATCACTCTACTCATGGTAAAATTTTAGTAAATACTCTACAGTTAGTTGGTATTGCAGTTGCTAATTATAATTCACTGGTTTATTAGCGAAACTGGTATCACTTACCGAGAATGGGCACCGGGAGCTAAGGTTTGTTTCATCTCAATTCTGTCTAATAATGATGTTTTTAATGATTTTGTATTACTTTTCATCCCGTCATTGGTAGTCTCAGAATCTGCATGTTTATGTTTTGATTGCAACTTTTCATGCCAATGAAGAGAAATTAATTCTTTCATATAAAATCATGAATTGAAACTTATGTAGTCCCACTTCAATATGATTGACCATGTGATGTACACTCATTGCTAACATACTGAAAAATACCTGAGCTGTTGGGGTCCCAGATTCAGAACTGGTCAAAAGGTTTTGTAGTTAAGTATGAATTATCATCCTGGACTCACAGTTCACTAAACAGGATCTCATGTATGAGAATAGAGTATTGCCCTGTTTTTTGTAACATCGGTTTTGTCCTTTGTATTCTACTCCCTGCATGATTTCTGTTTATTAAACAGGTTATTTGGCTGAATTTTTCCTTTCCAGGCAGCATCACTGATTGGAGATTTTAATAACTGGAATTCTAAAGCTGATGTCATGACTCGGGTATGCCGTTGCACTCTAATCTGATATCTATTGTTTAATCTTCCATCTAAGTTGATAGTTAAAATTTTACTAACTACTTCACTGATTCTTGTTGGCGACATTCCTTGCTCTTTCATCATTCTGTTCCATTATATTCCTTTCTGAAATTCTGATCTAAGATAGTCATATCACTGAAATTTGAGCAGAACGAGTTTGGCGTGTGGGAAATATTTCTGCCGAATAATGCTGATGGCTCGCCAGCAATTCACCATGGCTCCCGCGTGAAGGTGACATGTTAATAGTTCTTAACTCATTGTTGAGATGTATAAAACTTTTTCCATTACAACTTACATATGCTGCACATTGAGGAAATCCACGTCGTTTCCTCATTTATTTGCAGTTGTCAGAAAATATAGAAAAAAACATTTATTACTATAAACAACTAGACATCATACATTCCAAGTGAACTTCTAGTGTTATGATTTTTAGTGCATTTGCAATGATCTCATGCGAAACTAAAATATGCAGAGAATTAGTAGTAACTACATGTGCCCTTTTGGTAAAACATGCAAAATTGCCAGCTTTGTAACTCTTTTCCATATTTTCATGCTTTGGTAGATTCGCATGGATACCCCATCTGGTATTAAAGACTCCATTCCAGCTTGGATCAAGTACTCTGTCCAGGCACCAGGGGAGATCCCATACAATGGAGTATATTATGACCTTGCTGAAGAGGTACAAACCAGTTCTCACTTTACCATCTCATTTGTTTTGGTGTTTTGTCTAGAGATAATGTAAACTTTTTCAAGTTGTAGATATCCAAGAAAAGACATTATATTTTGTATTCAACTATTTAAGTCCTAACTGGTTTTCAGCATTATCTATGTTTATGTGTAGTTTCATATATATCTCCTTCTTCTGTTCTTGTAATTTCACTGAAGGCCTTACTCTATTGTTTCAGGATAAATATGTGTTCAAACATCCTCGTCCAAGGAGACCCACATCACTACGTATATATGAATCACATGTTGGAATGAGTAGTACGGTAAGTTTGTTCCTTCTTTTCTTGAAATGGTAATTACGACAATAAGTGTCAAAATATAACTGATAGAGGAAGAAGTTCTCAAGACTATATGAACTACATTTGACATGACAAGTTTCAGAGGTGCCTGAAATCTTTGCTTATTTAGGATAGTGGAAATGCCTAGGAACCTAAAAGATAACTTGTCCTTTTAACAAGATGTCTCTCGTAGTTACTTGATGGCTTAATCATCTGTAGAGAATCTCTAGTTTCAGTATAAGAATGCATAAGGAAATTTAGGAGCTTCTTTTTTGTTCCAGTTTCTTGAATGCAGAAGACTTTCACTTTTGACAATATGATAGATAATGAGTAACGTTGTTATCTTTGACTTTCAGGAACCAATGATAAATACATATGCAAACTTTAGAGATGATGTACTTCCCCGTATAAAAAAGCTAGGCTATAATGCAGTTCAGATAATGGCCATTCAAGAGCATTCCTACTATGCCAGCTTCGGGTATCTTCCTTTCCCAGATATAACTGGTCTATCATCTCTCTTCGAACGCATTCCCGTTGAAAGCCATTTGTTGATTCTGTGAAGTCATAAAACCTTTTTTCTCCTTGATGAATGAAGCATGTGACTTCGCTACATGCAACGCAGGTATCATGTGACAAATTTTTTCGCACCAAGCAGCCGCTTTGGAACACCTGATGACCTTAAATCTTTGATAGACAAAGCTCATGAATTAGGTCTGGTTGTTCTGATGGATATTGTGCACAGGTATTGGCCTCCCACTAAAACACTTCTCCAGACTCATCTTACATCAGTGAAAATTTTATTTCGGAATCCATTGAAATGTACTTTTTCATGGATAATCATCATTGTCTTAACTTAAAACCAGCCATGCATCAAAAAACACACTGGATGGACTGAACATGTTTGATGGCACTGATGGTCAATATTTCCACTCTGGATCACGGGGTTATCATTGGATGTGGGATTCTCGTCTTTTCAATTACGGAAACTGGGAAGTAAGTCTCTCTCTATAGAGTCAATATTGCAATATTAATGGATAAAGCCTTTTGGTAGTACACCGCCATGATGGTGGATACGTCTGCATCGGTATTAACGTTTTGTCCTTGTAAATTTAGGTGCTTAGGTATCTTCTGTCCAATGCGAGATGGTGGCTAGAAGAATACAAGTTTGATGGTTTCAGATTTGATGGTGTGACTTCCATGATGTACACTCATCATGGACTGCAGGTGGTATTTTTCGTATGGGATTAATTTTTTTCTTCAGGTCAATATATAATAGTAAATATCCTTTATGCACAAATATGTGAATACGAAGAATATGTTTTTCTGCAAGCTAACTGCTTGCATTTGTTGCAGGTTGCATTTACTGGTAACTATGAGGAGTACTTCGGATATTCTACTGATGTTGACGCTGTGGTCTACCTAATGTTGGTGAATGATATGATTCATGGACTATACCCTGAGGCTATTGTTGTTGGTGAAGATGTAAGTCATTTGCGCTTTTGTTCAGCATTACTGAATTATCTTTGATACCTCTCTTCTGTTATTACAGGTTAGCGGGATGCCAGCTTTTAGCATCCCTGTCCAAGACGGTGGTGTGGGTTTTGACTACCGTCTGCACATGGCAGTGGCAGATAAATGGATTGAGCTTCTCAAGTATGCCCTTAAGATGTCTTGGCTTTTCAGCGAGACGAAAGGGACTATGTTATATCACATTGAACTGATTTTGTGTGTTGTAATTTCTTTAGGAAGAGGGACGAGGACTGGCAGGTTGGTGATATAACTTTCACGCTTACCAACAGAAGGTGGGGAGAAAAATGTGTCGTCTATGCAGAGAGTCATGATCAAGCCCTTGTTGGTGACAAAACGATAGCGTTCTGGCTAATGGACAAGGTACCAATTGCGTTGCTGATAAGACAGCAAACATAATGACTAATATTTTACCGTCTTTGAACTCTTGAATCAGTCTGTTGGACTCCATCTTTTGTTTTTTGCCTGATTCTGTAGGACATGTATGATTTCATGGCCGTAGATAGACAGGCCACTCCGCGTGTAGATCGCGGGATCGCCTTACACAAAATGATCCGTCTCATTACAATGGGATTGGGTGGAGAAGGATACCTCAATTTCATGGGAAACGAATTTGGGCACCCAGAATGGATCGACTTCCCAAGGACTGACCAGCACCTTCCTGATGGCAGAGTCATCCCTGGGAATAATGGTAGTTATGATAAATGCAGACGTAGGTTTGATCTGGGAGATGCAGAATATCTTAGATACCATGGTCTGCAAGAGTTTGATCGGGCAATGCAACATCTCGAGGAGACGTATGGTTTCATGACCTCAGAGCACCAGTACATATCCCGGAAAGATGAAGGAGACAGAGTCATTGTATTCGAGAGAGGTAACTTGGTCTTTGTCTTCAACTTCCACTGGACCAATAGTTACTCTAACTACCGTATCGGTTGCTCTGTTCCTGGAAAGTATAAGATTGTTTTGGATTCTGATGACTCTTTATTCGGAGGCTTCAATCGGCTAGATGACTCCGCTGAGTTCTTTACCTCTGTAAGTTCATCAACTCAACGAGAACAAAAAGAAACTAAACTCTTTCTCCAAGTCATTAGAAAGAAACTGATAATTTGATATGCAGGATGGAAGGTACGACGAGAGGCCATGTTCCTTCATGGTGTATGCGCCCTGCAGAACTGCTGTAGTTTACGCTGCAGTAGATGATGATGAACGTTCTTCTCTTGTGCCTATAAGCCTTTTACCCGAAGATGTTTAGAAGCAACATAAGAGTGTCCGAGTTTACCTAATGTAAGCTTCTTTGTACTACAGAGATCTACTCTTTGATCTCCCTCTCCCTTAGTTTCACTTGCAGCCGTAATAACATAAGAAAGGAAATAAAAGTAGTAGCATTTCTTCATTTGCTCAAGATTAAGATACCTTAAAGGCCCTTAACAAAGATTCTACTTAGTGATACGTTGAACACTTGCTTGAGATGTGAAGTTCTAAAAACAAAAAATCTTTGAGAAGGGTTACAGATACAGGGAAAAATCTTTTAAAGGGGAAGAAGACAGCAAAAGCCTCCTCTCTTCTTCTTCTTTTTTTTTGGGTTGCAGAGAAAATTTGGATAAACCCCAAAACAAACAGTGAAAAAACAGCAATGTTTATGTTTATACTGTTCAATGAAAGGCTTGTGTTGAGACACCGAGCTGATGGAGAACACTGGTTGGGGAAGACGAGGAGGAAGATCTCAGTGCTTCAGCCAACGGCCCTCCCATGTGGTGATGGTGATGGTGGGGCCCTCCACCGCTCCACCAGCTCATGTTTTGGTGGTCCCTCCCATTGTTGTTGCTTCGAGCTTCCTCTTCATTACCTGTGGATAGCTTCAGAGAGACGTCTGAGGATGAGTTTCCGGGCATGGAGATGGAGAGACAAGTGGCTGAGCTCATCGGGCTTGAATTATTGTCGGCTTCTTGCAGTGAAGAACGAGGCCAGTCATCAAAGAAGTGCCTTAGGATGTGGCCTCCATCAGATGCGTTGTTACTGAATGCATTGTGGGATTCGTATGGCCTCTTGTTATTGCTGTTGCTTTCTTGCTTCATCTCTGAACAACTGTTAACATAATCCACATCTCATGATTTGAGTCATTGGTCAAAAAAATCACAATTTAATAATAAAAACAGAGCACAAACAAAAATTGTCAAAAGAGATTCCACAATTAAGGCTCAATAACGACATCTTTAAATTGCTTTTAGGCTTTAAAAGGTACCTTTTAAATGAAGGTTTTAAGAATTGATTTAAGTAGTAAATAGCAAAACAGATTTATTAATGAGTTTGTAATTGTATCATGTTGTTGTTGTGTGTGGATAGGGGAAGTGGGTGCAGAAGAATCTAAAAGCTTTTACTTTTCTGCAAGATATGAGACATATATGGGTCAGCTTTCATTAAGGTCCTACCATTTCACTATTATGTATCTCTCTCTCTATCTCTTTTTCTATTTCTTTGTTTGAAAAGTCTTACCACACCTAGTTTTGAGAAAATAGATTCTATCAAATCCAACGTTTATCATTATCTCCCACAACAGAAAAGAGAAATAAAGAAAGAGATATTTTTTTCACAAAGAAATGAAACTAATAATTCAACAAATAAACCAACTCTAAAAATGATAAGGGTGTGTCTCTCAATTTCCAACATTACCCCTCTCTTCACAACATCAATTCTTAAGTGTATGAAATGAACATACAAGACCAAGTTATGTATAATCTTAAGGTGAAAATTAACTGCATCATTAATATTATTCAAAACAATTGTCTCTCAAGACTCAACCATAACCTTATTCGCTTGAAACTAAGGAAAGAAAAGTCAATGCTTTGACCGACAAGATCAACACAGAGGCTAAGAGTGTCTTTTTAATTACCTTTGACTAAGGTGGAGAAGTTCAGATGAAGAGTTGGAAGAACCAGAGAAGAAGAAAGATCCTCCTACCACTTCTTCACCACCGCCAAAAGCAAAGGAAGATGTTGCTGTTGTTGATGTGGCTGCGGCAGGAGGAGCCATGGATGTGGCCGTGGCATTGACAGTGCTGGGAGTTTCCACAGGCTTTCTTGAACGGTTGCGGCCACGGTGCATGTGGCGCTCGCAATACTTGTGGCCAGCGAAAACATCCCTTGAACATCTCCACTTCTTACCGTCCGTTCTCCTGCATCTACCTGGCTCAGGATCCATCGCCGCTCTCCCCAAATACCCTGTTTTTACATTCATTTCACAGATCAGATCATGAACAAGATTCTATTATAAAGATATTTAGATCTCCTATAAGAAAGAACCCATCACATGCCTTTTCAAGATTTGCCAAAGAAGACAATATAATAATATATTGAAAGCCTGGATCTTGGAAACACAACTCCAACACAGCAGCACAAGGCCCATGCATCCCATTAATTAAGAAAAAAGATTAAAAAAAAGATTAAACTTTCTGGATACTCACAAGCAGGCTGGTAATGAGGGAGGTGTTGGAGAGGATGTTGAAGAAAGTAGGAAGGAGATAGATGAAGAAGACTTTTCTTGATTGGTAAAAGAAGCTCTTGAGGAACAGCAGCACCAGCCAACATGTACCTATAGATCAGTGCCTGTAGTTCAAGTTCTTGCCATTGTGCCCAGCTAAAGAAGCTCCCCATCTCTACAAAAATAGAACACGCATATTACTATATTGACTATGTGACTGAAAAGTTCAACTCTTTCACAAGAACAAATAAAGAAAGAAAGGACTCACTGGGGAACCTGGAAGAAGAATCAGAAGACAAAGAGGAGAGCTTTGAGGAAGTAGGCTCAGGAGCAAAGAGAGGAAGAGCAGTAGAACTTGCAGTTTGGGATTGAATCTGATCAAAGAAATGTTTTGGTATCTTAGCTGCAGAAGGTTGTTCTTCTGAATCTGTCTGACTTCTCCATTGTTTCAGTTGCAAATCCATGGAAGAGAGAAACTCTTGGTTACTTTTGGGATAACGTTTAATTTTCTGTCTCCAGAGTCTGATTTAATAGCTATGAGAGTCTAGTTGGGGTTATGAAAGAGCAAAAGGAAGAAAGAAAAAAAACTACTTTTCTCCTCTTAAGAAAAAGCTTTGTTCTTTGTAGTCAGTTTCTGTATCTGAGCTTCTTATGCGAGTGAGAAGGACAGAGAAGGGGAAAGAGGTTTTATTAGGGCACTTGAGAGTTGAGACTTGAGAGAAAAAGACAATGAGACAAGACAGATGGGGGAGAAAACTCTATACTGTAAAAGAGCAATTTATATAACTTTATTGATTGGGTTTACAAATCTTCATTAATCTCACATTTATTAAAATATGGTTTCTGTATTACTTAGTCAGAAAACCCAGAAACAACCACTCTCCAAGATGAAGATGGAGAGATAGTAACCTGCAGTTTTTCTGTCTTGCTGCCTTGGAAATACCACTCGCATATTAGCTTCATCCTTTTAATTACTTTATACAGAAAATAAAATTGAGTAAAATTTGTTAGGTTCCTATTTAATCACACGGCACTAATGTACTTTCCACTATTTCTGACTTATAAATTTTGTACCTTGGTCCATGTATCTATACATCTATCCGAAAATGGTAACACCAATTGGGTGGAATCAGCTGAATTCTTGGTGGAATCTGTTGAAAAATATAGAAATATATTATTTTAACATAATTATTTAATTGGTGATACGCCAGAATTGGCTGGAAAATAATCAAACTAACATAATTATTAGAATTACTATTAAGTATTAAATTTCAATTCGATTTTTTTACTTTCTCGTGATCTATTGAAACTTGAAAGGTCTGATTGGATTAACATTTTTTTCTAATTCATAAAGGTCAGTTAAGAAGTTTAGATAATAACACCACACTACCACATAAAACGTTCTACAATTAAAAAAAAATAATAATAAAAACAACAAAGAGAGGTGAATAATGGCTGATCAGTCCAATGTTTTAGAGCGAAATATTTTTTCTTGTTCGAATTAAAAGATATGTATTTTTGAGAACGACAATTTCCTTATCTGTGATTTAAAAAAGGGGGATGGTGAATCCCTTGCCTCAGTTCGAGAAAACATGATTTATCAAATTGATGCACCTATCAAGAAAATGAGCAACTTCAAGAATAGCTATAGCAAATCACAACTTAACTTTCCTAAATCCTAGTAACGAAAACCTGAAAGAAAAAATAAAATCAAAATCAAACCGTAAACCATTTTAGCCTCTCTTATATTTTGCTTTGGAAATGAAAGAAAAAAATATCTTTGATGAAAATATTAGGCATATAGAAGTTATAGAAAATAAAATAGAGAAACAGTAAGAATAAGAATAGTATATACAGTATGTCGGTTGACTTATATAATTTGGTTTTATTGGTTATCCGATATAAGATATCTTTATAGCTGAAACCAAAATTTTCTTGTTCAATTTGGTCGAGTTTGCTTAACTTTGTTCAAATTTTTATATTTACCTTTTGTCAACGGTTTGATTTTGTTTTCTTTCCAATTTTGTATACAATTAAATATTTTTGGTTCGATTTAGATTTGGATTTAGATTTAGATTTAGATTTAGATTTAGATTTCCATTTGGTTCGAGTGAGGTAAAAGTAAAGAAGGGAAAGAAGTGGAGAGATAAGTAATAATGAGAAAAGAGAAGCAGGTGGGCTGTGTCAGAAGTGAAAAAGCATAAAAGTGAGCAACCAAGTGGATGGTGAGGGTTTCTCTCAAAAAAATTTGGCTGTGATTCATCTTTGATTTGACTACTCATGGTACTTATCTTTTTCACTTTTACCCTCTTTTCTCTATTCTTTTCTTTTAACCTCCAAAATCTTAATCACATTACTGTCACACCCAAAAAAGTGTCAAGTTTTCATGACTTCTTTGGTTGATTTTACAAACCCAACGTAGTTCATTTTCCCATTTTGCTACTTATCTTTAATAATAAAGAGCATACAGTATATATAAGATATTACTTTCTGATGAATTAAAATACAATTAAGCTATTAACAAAAATATGGAGTATATAGAAATGTAAAACGCATGTTAATGATGCTTTTAATGGTAAAATTATTGTTGTTTTTTCCTTTCTTATATTATTATTAATTATATTTGATCTATTCATGTTATGATGATATTTGGTTATTTACAGTATATGAATAATTTTCTCAAACAACAATTCTACGATAAAAAAAAAAAATCTTAAATTTCTAACTATATAATATTTTCATGATGGACAAACTCTCTCTGTAACATTTAATTTTTATTCTATTCCATCTGTAAAAACATTTTCCAATATCTAGACATCTTAAAATGAACATGTAACTGATATTGAAATTGCTTTTCTTTAAACACACATTAATTCAAAAATTCTCGACATTTATATGTAGATAAGTCTAAAGATAATAAATTCAGGAAAATTGATTTCTTTTAGCATAAAATGACGCCTTTGATTTTGCATGTTATATTTAAACGCGATGAACGAAAAAGATAATACTTTTTATCAAAAATAAAAAAAGGTATATCCAGTCTCTGACGAAGAAGGGAATGTACTCTACAATCCATGGCCAATTTGCCACTCATCGAAATTACTCGACCGAACAAAGTAAAAGTCAACACAATAGCCTTAACAGTCACAAAACATAATAGCCATGTTTTCTTTTTCGTCATTTCATGATCAAGTTTATCGCTTAGAGAAACACATAACCACGTCACTATTTTCTGACATAACAGTATTTGTTTAGTCGTCGTATCAGAAAAACATCTTTGATGTAATATCGTATAAGCTAACGAGGCAATAATATAAAGAACCAACATGTTCATTTTATAATAACTGTAACAAATAAAAGTTTGGTGAGAGAACATTTTCCTTTCTTTATTTTTTTCCGTCGGCAAGGTAAGTAAATACGTATCGTACTTTCCTTGAAATCTATTTATTTAAGAAATTGTGGTGGATACTTTTTATAATTAATATGAGGAACGAGTTATTGTACAACAAATCTGAAACGAAATCGTAATATACAAAATTGAGGAAGGAAAGAGAATAAGAAGAAGAGGCAAAGGAGGGCGAGAGTTCACATGTCCAAGAGAAGACAAATACGTTTCTCTGACAGAATCTGTCAGAAAATATTTAGTTTATTAGTGTATATTTTTTTGTTTTGTTGTTGTATGAGAAAGAAACTTATATAAATATATATTGTCTATATTAAACCAGAAGGGTCAGGGTCAGTCCACGTAGGTCCCACTTTTTCTTTGGACGATTTTTATTAATTTTTTTGTAGTAAAAGGCAAGTCACGCCGGCACGCGAGCCCTCACGTGATCCCACGTGCTTTTTTATTCCCTCTCCAGCCACTTCTTCCTCAAATTTTTTTTCTGTTGAAAAGACCTAATCATGTTCACTTTGTAAATTCTTTTTTCATATATCCTTTACAAATCCTGAGATTTTTAAAAGTTAAAAAAAAAATGATGATAGTGAGCGGCTATGCAAATATTGTACTAAAGGTAAATTAAATTTTTAGACTGTAACCCTCTAATTTATGTGTAATTTTTTAAAAAAAATTAATCAGAACTTTGTTCAAATTGCACATACTAAAACAGTTGTCTTGTTTGTAAGAGACAAATTAGACCCATGCGAAACGTTTATGCGGTCCACTTACACTCTTAATATCATACACAGAATCACGTGCACTAACATTACATAAGCATATGCCTAGATTTGTAAATGTGAATTCGCATATCATTATTGCTTGTATAAATTAACCACAGACTAAAAAAGGCTACTATCAAACTTGGACCGGAACCTGCACAACATGTGATTTTTTAATAACTTTTTTTTAACAAAGAAACGAAAAGGAAAAAGGAAAGAATAGATCTTTCTGGTGAGCACACACACAACACATTGACACAAGGTATCTAAGGGCATGACCGCACGTGTCAACATGCATCAAACATGCGATCTTTCAATACTATATACTGAAAAAAAACAAAAACAAAAGAATCCAATGTAAAGACTACTTCGCCTGCATGCCATGCCAAACTCTCTATATGCTTTTATAATCAATATGCTAAACAAGCTGTTCTCTATAAGATCAGCCGTATAGTAGATCTAATTGAGGGATTAGAAATCGAATCTCTCATGTAAATATATTCAAAGGAACACTATTTTGGGTTATAATTTTGTAAACGCTAAAATTATTGTTTGAGTGTGTAAATTACGTCGTATCCGGACTTCACATCGAACTGTAGCATGTCCTTTGGTTGTTATACAATTTTATACTTAATATATGTCTTGAGGAAATTATTGAACAACTAATTCAAACGGTTAATGTTCAGAGTTCCAAAAAATTGACCGATTCGAATCTCGCATATGAAGTCGTCAACTAGAAAAATTGTTAATCTCGTCTAGGTGCCAATTTGAGGCAGAAACATATGATTTGATGGATAAACCATATTGTAAAAAGCCTATTTGGGTTTGGAGAGTATAAATTGTTTAATTAATCTATCTCTTTGTTCACATCATACTAGAACCTCTGTCAAGGCCCAAAATATGCATTTTAGCTATAAATGTAAATAAAACTGCCGACGGAAAAAGGCCCTAACCATTTCCATCTGATTTTTGGCAATTTTACCAGGAAGTCATCATTTCACATCGCTTGCTTTAGGCTTTTAGATAAGCTTTATTTATTTACAACTTTCTCAACTCGAAAATAGTATACTCCATCATGCATATGATATTATTAACTGCTAGGGATTGAGCCAAAAAAAAAAAAAAAATTACTGTTGGGGATTATTTTGACAGCCAATGGAGTTGCAAGAGAAGTCTTTGGACGTACGTAATAGCTTTGGTCAAGTCAATGCTAGCACATAAGGACTATAATTGCTCTGCGATTTTTTTTTTGTGTGTGCAAAATTTATCAGTGACTTGTAGATAAAATGTCAAAATCTTAACGATAAAAACAAATCCTGACTAAAAAAAGAAAAAAAAAACATAAACTGACGTTTGAAACAACTACTAACTTGTATGGGAATGAGATGTGTTGCACAATAAACCATTTACTAACGTTTGAAACCACAAATATCCAATTGTCAAATACCGTCGAACTCTTAGGGAAAAAAATCTACGAAAATAATCGACAAAAAAATGTTTTGATGAGATAGAAAGTGGTTTAAGTTATAGTAAAAAAAGAGGTAGAGGATTTGATGAGTCGTCTTTGCTTTGTATCTACAGCTATGACGATTATTGTATAATCCAAATCAAAGTGATTCGACTAGAGTTTGATTTCAAAGATATTTTGTTTTCTGGCCGTATACTAAAAGATTCATTTATAGATATTTATCTTCCATTGATAATAGATACTAAATGCTAAAATGAAGAAAGGACAATAAATGATGCACATATATGATTGGTTGGATCTGGTTGTCACTAGGTAGAATAAATACAAAACACTCTGTAACGCTTACAATTGTTTACGCCAATGCCAGAATTGAAAATTGTTAATTTTATTCATATAGTACATTTTTTTTCTTTTCCTTTACAGACAGAGGCAGCCCTCTTCTTTCCCAAATATATATATATATATACATTTCCTTCCTTTGCATAAAATAAAAATATGAAAAATTTGACCGTACAAAAACACATATACAGAAAGATAATAAAGAAATGAATAGGTATTAAGATTAGGCAACAAAAGATGTAATAAAACAGTTGGGGCATAATTATTTTAAATTGAAAAGCTTTACCATAATCAGTAACGCCCAAAGGCATTAAGAATACAGCAAATCGTCTCCTCCGCCATTAAAACAACGAATCTTTCATTGGAAAAAGCTTTGAAAATCTCTAAACCTCCCCCAAATCAGCAACAATAGGGTTACTCGAAGAACCCCACCGTAATTCCACTGAGGATTCAATTTCTTGCTTTGGTTTTAGGAAGAAGAGCAGCAAAAAGCACAAGGAGAAGCTGAAGATGACTCAGACTCAGACTCAAACCAAAGCCGAAGCTGCCGCAACGGTAGAGGCTCCTCAGCCACAGAGTAACGAGATAGTGTTGCACACAGGAAGCTTGAGCTTTAGTAGCCATATGTCGAGAGAAGATGAAGAGATGACTCAATCAGCTCTTTCAGCGTTTAAAGCTAAAGAGGATGAGATTGAGAAGAGAAGGATGGAAGTTCGTGAAAGGATCCAAGCTCAGTTGGGCCGGGTTGAGGAAGAAACCAAACGTCTCTCCACTATTCATGAGGTTTGAATTTTACTTCTTTAAAATTTGAGTTTTGAACATCTCTCTGAATTTGTCTTTTTATAGTTTTAAACCTTTGAAAGCATATAGATTCGACGTTTGTTGCTGCTTGTCTGTTTAGAGTTTTCAAGATCTAGGATTGACTAATAAGTGACAAGCAGTGTTTCCACTTTTTTGGACATGGAACTGTTCCTTTTGATGGAGATATGTTCTGTTCCAAGGGCAAATATGTAACTTTGGTGTGTTTCTTGTTACAGGAGCTTGATTCTTTGGCAGATCCTATGAGGAAGGAAGTTTCTGTGGTTCGTAAGAAGATTGATAGTGTTAACAAAGAACTCAAACCTTTAGGCTCCACTGTTCAAAAGAAGGTAATTCTTTGATTGCATCATTTCGGTTTTAGCATAAATAAAAAACTATTTGTCGTTTTGAATTTTATGTACAAATACCAAAGATTTGATCTTTACGACAATCCAAATGAGACCTTAAAGGCAGAAACTTAAACCTGAATGAACTACTTGTATTTGTGAACAAAATCCGAAATTTGTAATGAAATGTAACAGGAAAGGGAATACAAAGAAGCACTCGATACATTCAATGAGAAGAACAGGGAGAAAGTACAGCTCATCACCAAACTCATGGAGGTTAGTTCCGAGCTCTCATCTAAATTCCTAATTTTTTTTTGAAAACATGGGAACAAACCCGAGTATTTCATCGCTTGTTATACATAAATGGTGTTTGTTTTTTCTTTTTGGGGAGATGGAACAGTTGGTAGGAGAAAGCGAGAAATTGAGGTTGAAGAAACTTGAGGAGCTGAGCATGAGCATAGAAACTGTGTGAATGTGTGATTGGGTTCTTTGTGTGATGTACCTAGTTCAAAAATTTCATTTTGTAAGATGTGTGTATTTTATGATTTGTGGGGTGCTTTTTTATTGTTAGTTTTGAAAGTTTGGGGTATTGAATTGATTTGTAAAATTTGTGGGTTCTCTTTTTTTTTTGATTAACCAAATTAGGGATATGGGAAAATGGGAGATTCTTAGGATACTCAAACTCATCAGTCATTTTTTTTATTTCTTTCTCTCTGTATTCTGTACGATTATGTTTTGTATTTGTCTTTTCCTTTTTTTGAAGGATTAATTTACTCTATTTTAAGTTGTGTTACTGTTTTTGGGAAAGTGTCTCTTGTTGGCAAAGAAAAAGGATGGAAGAAAAGTGTATCTCACATGCGTTTTTTAAACCAAATGCTGTCGGAACGCCAGAATCCGTTCACTTGTTTATTTACACAATCCTTTGGGTAGTTGCACCAAATGATTGAAATTCTTTTAATTAGCTAAATAACTATGGGCTTTTTATATTTGCAATATATATATATATATATGTAACCTCAAAAATGCTCGATTACAATGTATAGAAACAATAAAATTTAAGTGAAAATTGATGGATCACTACAATCGATTTTATTCAAGAATGTATCTATATTATCTTGATAGGAGTAAAGAGTCATTGAATATATTTGGACAATGTCAAACATTTATGTATTTGAACTTTTACTTTGGAGGATGTCAAAGATTCAGACAGAAGATCGATTGTCAAGATTTCAAGACATATTGCTCAAAGTTTTTTAAGATAACATAATTTTTGGTTGACTGGTAAACTTTCTCCTACTTTTTCGATAAATATTTTTATGGGGTAGGTTTATTATTTTCTTATGTCTTCATAGTTTTCCCAAAATTATGCTTTAAGACTTCAATGCTAAAATGAGACGATGAATCTGTTTGTAGACTAGTTATTCCGCCTTGGGCTCCATTCCAGTAACTTAATTTAATGCATGGACCAAAAAAAATCTAAATGGAGAAAACTACTATGACGTTGACTCAATTCTAGGCCCACTTGTTGTAGTTAGACCGCTTAATATATTCGACCTATAAATTGCTTTTATTTTTCAAATACTCCACAAATTTACGTTTTATTAACTCTTAAATTTAGCATTTTTAACTGGATATATATATGCATATATGAAAATGATAAGATATATTTTAAAAATAACATGGAAACTCGTTCCCCCCTGAACTGTGTAGAAAAATCGTTTTCTTTTTCTATATAAGACTATATTTTTCAACGTAATTAATTTTTGTAAAAGTTCTATTTAAAACTCTACGAACGTAAGTAAAATCTTAACCATGAATTTACTCGTTATAACTTATAACAATGAAATTATTAAAAAGATTGATATACTCGTTATAACGACCGTTTTTTTGCTTTATTTTGTGGGCATGCATATTGAATTCGTCAGATTTTATATGTATAATTCGTGATTTTTAATAATTATATTATTTGTCTTGTTGTATTTGGTTCGGCATTCAAGTCTGTGCTTTTGTTCATCACTTTATTCAGGACATAAAAGGGATCGCAAACTGATACTATGAAGTATGAAGTATGAAGTATGAAGTATGAAGTATGAAGTATGAAGTATGAAGTATGAAGTATGAAGTATGAAGTATGAAGTATGAAGTATGAAGTATGAAGTATGAAGTATGAAGTATGAAGTATGAAGTATGAAGTATGAAGTATGAAGTATGAAGTATGAAGTATGAAGTATGAAGTATGAAGTATGAAGTATGAAGTATGAAGTATGAAGTATGAAGTATGAAGTATGAAGTATGAAGTATGAAGTATGAAGTATGAAGTATGAAGTATGAAGTATGAAGTATGAAGTATGAAGTATGAAGTATGAAGTATGTGTGAAGTATGAAGTGTGAAGTATGAAGTATGAAGTGTGAAGTATGAAGTATGAAGTTTGAAGTATGAAGTATGAAGTTTGTCCTGTTTTCTGATTACAAATCCTTTTTTCCCTAAGAGTTAATACAAACCAATTAAAGCCACAATTTTCGTTGAAAGATTTGAGACATGGTACAAGTAAAACAAAACATATATATGTTCAATAGATAATGGACCCAGACGACAGTAGAAGCTGAAAGCTAGTCCATAAACAAAAATAATATAAAAATGCATTATTCTACTGATCAATAGTATTTAAAATCTAGATAACTAATATTAAGTAGTGATTCAAAGGAAACAAGCTTAAAGTTACACATTGTTAAAAAAAATCGCTTAAAAGTTTAATAAATTTACATTTGTGTGGGCACATAGTTAAAAATCGAATTATGAATTTGTTTTATAACGAATTATCTAGATAGGCCACGTACACGGACGGCTACACCCATTCTCGCAAGGTGCCTTAGCCCTTAGGATTCTAGACGGCTCTCATGACCTTATTATGCTTTGTCGGCCTCTAATTTATTGAAAGTTTGGCTGCTACGTTAATGGCAATTCTCTCTTCCATACCACCTTTTTCAGTGATTAATTTGTTTTGCTGTCACTTCGAAAAAATAAAATTATGATGATATAATGGGAACTCGGAAGAAAATGTATATTTCCCTGGCAAGGACAAAAGGCTTACAAGTGATATATTTTTTTTGGGTCAAACAGGCTTACAAGTGATATATACTTCTATATATGTGCATGAGGTTTTAAAGATGTCATGATTTAAATTGTGGGCCAAATCAAACTTTAAAATGGATATGTATATCAGTATATGTTAAACAATATTTTATGTTGGACTTCAATAAATTCAACTGCTCACATATACATATCATGTTTAAATATTTTTGGGGTATAATGGTAATGCTTCTAGCTAACATATATATATGAGAAGACGTTAACTAGGAGATGATAATTTTCACCGATCTAAAGTTTTTGTTATAAGTTGAATTTAAGAACTGTTGTATTGCAATATCTGTGTTTATTTTGGTATGGTATTATTTGTTAATAGCTTAATTAATACCAAAAGGAGATGTGTAATTGGATTACAACTCAGTCCCAATTCTCTCAGTAGTTGTGTATATATATATAAGGTTTGTAATTGGATTTTTTAAACACTGGATGGTTTCACGAGTTGTATGTTATTGCGGAGAGCTACTGTATGTTTCTAGAGACTTGTGAGTCTCTGCTGCGTAACCTTGTGAGTATTTATTTCTTCTAGTGATGTTTATTTTTTTTTAATCTTTGGGGCTTCACAAATATCCATCAACGAATAATTAGTAAGAAAACAATCAAACTGTGTTTTACTAGATTCTCTTCAAAAGATAACATTAAGACTATAGAACAAAATTAAGTACACAATCAAGCTTAAACAATGAGAGAATCAAAGAACAATCAAAACCGTAGTAGGTATAGTACACGTACAGTGGTTATTAACAGTTAGCGACAAAAGTGGGGTTCCAAATAATTTCAAAATAAAGTTGATTTCTCGAATGGGAGCCATATACATTTATATAAAGTATATGCACATTTATTCAGCCACCCCTACTTACATATTAAATAAGAACAGTCGTATTATTTATTTTGTATACATAAAAATAACGGTACGATGCGAATTGCGTTCAAATATGTAAACCACAGTATTATGATATTATCGAATTATTAGGCCCACAAAACTGCATATGTATTTTATTTTCAATTAACAATTTATGTGTACGTTTTATACAAATAAAAAGTCCAAAAACGGATACTAACTCAAAAACGATTTTGACACCTCTCGTGTTATTATATACTTTGCTTCTTCTTTTTTGGAAAATAATTCAATTTTTACGAAAATATAAATTTTATTTGTGCCGTCAAAAAATAGTAACAAATAAATTTTATTTACAAATGGAGATTGTTCCATCATGCTGACCTTCACCATGCAATGATGCAAATGTCATTTTCGACCTTAAGTAATGAATGCCTCTTTCATCCTTCGGATCTTAACCGATATATGTACTTATCGCCTCCTAAAATATCACTCCCAAAATCAAAATCAAAATTAACGAGTCTTTTGACTAGTCTGCTCCTAATATTTATTTTCAACGTTAGAAAACTGCAATAAACTCCACACATTTGTTCAAATTTCAAAAATTATACACGGTCTTCTTCCAATTTTAGAAGTACTTACATAAATAAAATATCCTTAATTCATTGGTCACAAAGTTTTGTCCTAAGGATAAAATTACTTGAGACAAAAACAGACTTTACGGTGTCGTTTTACATTCCACGCGTTCAGCTAAATCTTTTTTTTTCTGCTGCATGCTCAGATGATAAAAGGATTTATAGATTTGGCTTATTAATAAATAATTATTCAGAATAAATCAGCTGTTACACAAACCAATACAGCTTTTTTATTTACTCTTAATTCTTCTATATATATATATATTTTTTAAGCGCATTAGGTTAATATTAAATCTTAATAGAGAGGTGAGCATCCGAGAACAAAGTGTCCCTACAAGCTGCTCTCCCCTTCGCTAATTATTTATTTAATACCAAATTGCAACTAATTAGTTTTTTATAAGTGGTGACAATTAGTGGAGTTCGTTTTTTTTTTTTTTTTTGAAAAAATCATTCAATTGAGACACAAATAGCAATTAAAAAACAGATTCGTCAATAATTGAAACATAGGTACGAGTGGATGAACAGTCAAACTAATTATATATATGTTTCCACAACTTCTCTATAAAAATAATTTTCAAAATTCAAGCCAAAACTAAACAACAAATAAACTGTAGTGCCAGATGAATATCACCATAGTGAAAATATCACCATATACTATACAAGTATAAATATATAAACCTAAGTCCACAGATGCTGAGAATTTAATCAAAGGGAGTACCCAGCTGTAAAGCCTACAACTCTTCTTTCCCATTTATGGTGCGAACCTTTTTTGTCCTGCCCAATGCATTTTTATAATAAGGGTAGTTATTAATATTTCGTTTGTATAGTTTCAAACTTTCAATTTTCAAGGAGAAAATAATTCAATGTGTAGGCTAATTATTTTGTGTGTATATATATTACAAAATTTTCATTTGTGGACAATATATACAAAACGTGTGTACATAGGACGAACGAATCAGTCGCTGGATTAGTAGTTGCCAACAGTCGCCTTAATTATTAATAAGTTGGTATTTTACTCTTTTATGTTTGTTAGGGTCAAGAAAATATATAAATTTGGGATGTTAATCATAGCTATATTGCGACAAATAATAGATTTGTTCATTAGTCATCGAAATTATATGAACCGGACATAGATGATGTCATATTTTTCTCACCAATATCCGTTCCATTATGACATGATTGAATCATCTATGTTTATAGGTATGATTTTGTTTACTTGATTTCAACATCGTCGGAGACTGTATTCTCCTAATGAGTAAGTTAAGACTCGGACCACAGTTACTTGGGATTTCTCAAAATAAGCCAACACATAGATTTCGTGCTATGCCCGGTTCTGTTAAATGTAGAACAAGTGGTGTTTTGGTTTCTTAATTGTCAATCGCTTAATCGGATACTCAGATTAGGATTTATGTCAAGTGCCAAGTGTCAATCAACATGTTATCACCAAAATCATGGTATCTTATTACTTTCAAGTCCAATTAACGTCAATCCTCTTTATAAAATGAAAAACAGAGTATTTAGTTAAAACTGAGCAATCCATTTCACTAAGCACTTGGATTCTCATAAATCCAGAATTAATCACTCAACTTATTATTTTGTTTAAATTATACCCTTACTCTTTATTTTTTTTAAAAGACGATACCCTTCCCAAAATTCGTAAAATGTTTTCGGGTGATTCACCAAAAGGTATATTGACACCCTAGTCCCTAGGGCAAATCACACCTCGACCTGTCTTAGATTACACCAACACTACTACACTCATGGTGTATCAATAGGCTTTTGGATATCAATAAACAAAATCTTAAGGTGTTACTAAAAGAGTTGGCAGGGTGTTAGAGTCGGGAATGATCATATGATTTAAACAAGAAATTTGATTGCTTCTTTGAATCTGTACTTATATTTGGTCTCTGGATCTTTGCTTGTCTAAGTTGTCTTACAACATCATGACTCGCATATCGATCGACACTACAATACCAAGTCTTCAAACAAGATAAATAGAAAATAGGACTTAACAAGTGCAAACCACTTCTCCTTTTCTCCATCAAATCCATTTTTCTTCTCCAGTTATGGTTTCAAAAATCATTCATCCGTCAACAAAACTCTCATCTTATAAAATCGTCAATGTACCGCGATTGGCACTTGAATACTAAAAAAATACAAAATTACTTGGGAGTTATCTAGATGATTATGCAGTAATGATTGAATGTTATTACTTGTAGGCACGATGGTACATTTGTTTTTTCCTTCATGACCACAAGTATGGTGTTTTCATGTTAAAATGATTGTGCATAAATAAATGTACATGTGCCCATAAAAATTCACACACGGCTACGAATTGACTCTTTAATTTTGACACGTAAACTCTATTTTTCAGGAGTCTTTGAGGCCCACTCTGATAATATATGTCAACTAAACTTTCTTCAAACAAACAAAATTACCGTTGCACAAGACATATGTCAATTAGAAATTCAATATGAAGAAATAATATATAATACGAAAACTTTTAATTTATAAGTTATATTTTTCAAGATGGTAAGGAAGTAGCCAAATCCAAGCATTGACTCTTTTATCCAATGTCTCAACTTACCCTTTGTTGTCTTCAACTGTGCCTCATCCTTCACCAAAATCTTTCTCTCTCTCTATTATAAGAATTTTCAGCATAACAAAAGTGTAAAAAGCTTACTTCGTTTTACTATTTCCATGATTCTGAATTCCACACAGATAGAGAGTGTGTGAGACTTTGACAGTTGAAATAAAAACTAAGTGATATTTTCTTCCATGGCTGAGAAGAAGCACTTACTACATGAGCTGCTTGAAGATGACCAAGAGCCTTTTCATCTCAACCACTACATCGCCGACCTTCGTTCTCAGATGGGTTGCTCCGATTTGCACGTCAAGAAGCGAAAGTCAGACAACGGCGCCGTGTTTCCTCCTGGTCTGTTCTCCTGTGAGAGTTCTTGTTTCTTCGCGGCTCATAAATCCCCTGACCCAAGAAAGTCTCCTCTCTTTGAGCTCCGGTCTCCGGTGAAGAAGAAGACACATGATGGTCGAATTTTCCTCCATATTCCGGCGAGAACAGCCGCAATTCTCGCGGAAGCGGCGGCGAGGATTCAGAAACAGCAGTCGGAGAAGACTAAGACAAACAGAGCTGGGAACAGAGGAAACGGGTTCGGGATGTTCGGGTCTGTTTTAAAGCGGTTAACTAACCGTAAAACTAAACCACGTTTGGATAACGCAGATGGAAACGCGATTTCATTGGAACGAGGTTCGGAAGCGACGAGTAGTAGTAGCCGGAGAGAGCGTTTCGTTGAGATTGGCGATAAGTGCTATTGTGAGAGCCCTTTTCATTTTGTACTCCAAACTACTCCTTCTTCTTCCGGTCACCGTACTCCTCACTTCACATCGACGGCTACTTCTCCGGCGCGACGCAATACAGAGGTTTTGTCACTATCTCTTCATTATCCTTACTTTACCCAACAAAAGCTCAAAGACACGCAACAATTATTAACAAAATAGTCTAAATGTTATATCAGTTAAAACAATTAATATAATTTTAAAAATCTAATATCAACAAAAAGAAAAATCTAACAAAATTTCATTTAAATTTAAACCATAAACTTAAAAATAAATCATTTTAATCTTAAGACTGAATGTTAAATCGAAATTAAACAAAATGGTCGATTTATTCAATTTTGAAATATTAAAGCATCTTTTGTAGATTGTTTTTAATTATACGTCGCTAAACCCATTGTACTTGTTATTCTGCAATTAAATAAATTACCAGACAGTAAAAGGTAAAACGTAAAAAAAAAAACATTCTATGGAAAATCTGAAAAACATCTTCTGATTAGAGCAGAGACACATGGCCGCTGAAAATTGTCTGTGTGGAGATGACTGAATCATGGAAGTTTTTCAGGAGTAGTACGGTAAATATGTTTTTTTCTTTAGAATGACGAATATACCCCTGCTTTTGAATGAACCTATCGTAAACCTTGGGTATGTTCGTGGTGCTTATGTCATTTATTCACCTCAGGTCAATATTCCTCCAATTATGACGATCGGTGCATTAATTCTAGCTTAGCTAATTCAACTTCAAAGTTTTCAAATCAATTAATATTCTGGCAAATTACCAAAAACGCATTTAATCTTTTAATTAGTTGGGCTCGTCTTGAAATGTTAACCAAACTTTTTGTAGTTGTTAGTTAGTCTTAGAAATATCATTTACTTTAGCGAATCGTCTAGTATCAAGGTTTTGTCAAAAGTTGCCATATTTATAGGGAAGTATTAAATTGTATGGTTACAAAATTCAAAAGTAAATTTTACCCTACTCGTGGTCGCAGTATAAAAAACGCATATTAACAAAAAAAAGGAGCCTAAATAGCTAAAGAATCCTTCATGGGTACGTTAAATATTGAGATAAAGATATATTTTTGAATATCTAAATTTAGTTGTGATCCAACGCCAGAAATAGTAAAAGACAAAAAATGGTGAAACCAAAAGTGTGGTTAATGACTTGTAACAGGACGAAGATAGCGATGAGACAGAGAGCTTAGAGAAAGTGAGAGGACATGAAGAAGAAGATAAAGAAGAGGAAGACAAGGAACAATGTAGCCCTGTCTCTGTACTTGATCCTCTTGAGGAGGAGGAAGACGAGGACCACCACCAACACGAGCCTGACTATCTCAATATCACTCCCTGTAATTTTGAAGTTGTACAACGTGAGTATTCAGCATCACATGGTCCAAAGGAATTGAAAACATATAAGCTTAAACTTGGTCCCAATTTCAAGGTTTTAAATGGTGTGTGTTTTGGACTAAACAGGAGCTAAAAGGCGGCTGCTCAAGAAGCTTCGTAGATTTGAGAAGTTAGCGGGGCTGGATCCGGTAGACCTTGAAGGGAAGATGTCGGAAGAAGAAGAAGAGGAAGAGTCTGAAGATAGTGAGGAAGACGATAACGTTAGGGTTTATGATTCAGATGAAGAATACGAGGATGTGGATGAAGCGATAGCACGAGAGAATGGATATGCAGAAGAGGAGAGGAGGAAGAAGAATGAAGAGAGGCAGAAGAAGTGGAGGATGATGAATGTATGGAGGATAGGTTTGGGAGCAGAGGAGGACGTGGACGATATGGTGCGGAAAGATATGAGAGCGGAGGTCGGAGAATGGACAAGATACGGTGGAGAAGTGGAAGAGACGGTGTCTGATCTCGAGCTCTATATCTTTTTCTTCTTGATTGATGAATTCTCACACGAACTTGTCTCCTCTTCCCCATGAACAAATTATGATTTTTTTTAGAGACAAAGAAAAACATGTAGAATTTTAGATATCTTTGTTTTGATAAAATCGAAATTTAACCCCTATACCGTTAATCGTAAGTTTCTTAGTCACGTAAAAAAATTCTTATAAAAAATGACACAACGTTAATCTATGTTAATCAACCATATCTCTTGCACTAACAAATCTTCGTTGATAGTTCGGTTTAGAAAACTTTGATTTTTTTTATATGGTTGTCAAAATATATTTTCTTTCATTCTTCTTGAACATATCTGAATATCCAAGGAAACTAAAATGTGTATACTTATGGGTCCGAAACGTCCATTGTTTAGCTTTGACCACCTAAAATTAACCCCAGGAATATCTCATAAAGACATATATATATATATTTTTTTATAAGCAATCAAATTTTGAAAAGTAAAATTGCATTTAAAAATCAGCAAGCTTATGATTCGATTAAGACTCGTATCCACAATCAACTTGTGTGTTTTCCTCACCAAACCCATTTAGCTCTTTTTTCTCCATTCTTCTAAGTAGCTATGCGTCCTCAAGTTTTTGTATGATTGCTTGCAAAAAATACAATCTTACAAACACACAATATGTTCCTTTTTTCATCAAATATTAGGCTTCGAAATCTAACTATATCGCAATTTAAATTACTCTATACGAGATATACTGTGTTGGTGAAATATGTGCTAGAAGTAGAATTATTCCATGACATAAAACATTTCTTTTATAAATAAAGTATCCTCGAAAATGTGGTTTACGGTTCAAAATAGTTGGAGTATATGGGCTACATTCTATAACAAACATTAGTTATACCAACCCTTAATTATAAGCCGTATGAAAAAATTATCCATCTGTAAAACAAACAAATGAGTATCAGTCAAGGCATTGACAGTGATTACATTTGCAATTATACATCAATCAGACTCGATTGAAATACAATAATACAAAGACGAAAAAACTTAATACAATACGACCTTATCTTACGATCGTGACGGGGCATAACCATGCATGCAAGCATCACTAGAGACCATTTATTTATTTATTTTACATACATATATACATATATATATATTTAATATTAACACACAATGAGAGACTATATATTATATTATATGGTTAGATTGTTTAGCTGTCAAGGAAAATTCCACAAGTAATCGTCAGCTCCAGCGAAACCAGCGTCGTATGCAGCATCAAAGGTGGGAGGATGAGGCGGGCTGAGAAGCATTCCTTCAGCCATATTCATGAGCACATTAGGCATGTCGAATATCATATCGTCGTCCATGTATCCATTCATATTTGTATTCTCATAAATATCATTCATCACCATCATGTTACCGCGAGCCACCCTGCTTGTTTCACTGTTATTATTGGCCGAAATAATGGCATCCCTTGCAGCACCAAAAGCAGCAGCGGCTGAAGCGGCGGCTGCTTGGATGTCTCCTGGAGACATGGAGGCAGGGACCGGCAAAGAGGTAACTGAGTTTGGGAAGTTGAGCTCAGCTCTAGTGCCTTTAAGGGCAAGAGCTGCCACATCATAGGCTATTGCCGCCATCTCGGGGGTTGAGAATGTTCCTAACCAGATGCGGTTAGGTTTTCTTGGCTCACGGATCTCAGAAACCCATTTGTTTGAGTTCCTTCGTTGTCTCACTCCCTTGTACAAATGGTGGCGGCCGCCATTGTCTTTGGAGGTTCCTTGCATATTGATAGTAATGAGATTTAGAATTTTGAGGAAAGATGATTGATGAGTTTGAGGAAGGAGAGGAAGAGATCGAAGCCATTTTATGGGGCAGTTAAGTTAGTTGAAGAGTGAAGTAGTGAAGAGTGAAGAGAAGAAGATAGTGAAGAAAGTGCAAACCAGTTATGGATGAAGATAATAGGGTTTGGGAGGGATTGATCACAGCTCTGAGATGATTAAGTTAAAGCTGTAAAGACAGCTTTTTAATTGCTCATCTTATTGGATATCGCGTTTTTTTGGCTGGTGGGCAATTAAGTGGCAGAAGTATATATGTTTCTATCTAAAGTGGTCGTTTTCGCAATCACAGATTCATATATATATATATATATATTCTCATGATTTTGACATCACTTTGTATTGAAAACACTTCGATTAGAAATTAGCTACTTCCTTTGTCTGATTGACAGAATTTTGGGGTATAAATTGTGTGATTTACATAATGTGAAACAATATTTCTGTATATGTACTCCACGTCCATTTTATCAATAAGACTTCTCCAATGTCATAACTGTTAAGACTAATATATATATATATATATATGTATTTCATATATATTGCTAACTTTGGGGTTAATGTATTCCAAAATAGAAATGAATATGGAGTTGACTTGGTGAAGGAACATATAATATGTAAATCCAAAAGTGTCTTAGAAATGCCTAAGAAGAACTTAGTGTGTAACTGCTGTTTGAGTCAATTTCTTTGAGGCTTTATCACTCCACTAATTAAACATTAGTATAATGTAATAGATTTTCTAGATTTTTCTCATGAAAACTTGTCAAATCGATTAGGGTAAGAAATCCATTTCATGTAGCGATATACAGTGGAGCATGTGTTCCCACATCAACCATATAAAAATTCACCCAATTAAATCAACATTTCTCTATCACGTACACTGTTGGTGTGTGCCGGTTGGCACTTGAGCTACAAGGCTTTCGAATATATAAGTGATAAATGATGACGTCTTAGTCGACATTTTGCAAATTAATAGAAAAGTTTTTCAAAACCATTTTCTTCATTAATGATTAAGTGTGATACAGTTTAGTATTTATACAAGTATACTGTGTTTACTATACTGAACTATGTATTACTAAACTCTCTATACAATAACTGAATGATTAAATGAATGCTCTATCTGATACAAATGGTAGATTAAACATTTCTAGTGATGTAAGTTGTAACAACTAGCTAGGCCTGAACTATTGGTCCGAGTAAGTTTTAGTGTATTGGGATAATACAATTTAGAGATGTCAACCAATTAAGTTGCCTAATTCGGAACAGTCAATATAATCTGATTCGGCTGGTAGTTGTTTTTGTTTGCTTTCAACCAAGTTTTGGGAAAAAAATATCGTTTAAAACTAGTCGGGCCTAGCATGAATATATTGTAGTTAAATTTGATTAAAAGACAAAAAAATTTCAAAACAAGTTCTTATAAAATTTCAAAATACAAAATTCTGCCATAACATTTTTACAGGTCAGACATATATTCATATATATGCTAATTGATGCATTGTTTTCAATACCATTTGAATATATGCGTAAACGGTGTAATAGAATTCTTGGTTAGTCAACGATTGAGTTACTTTGTAACTAAGCATCAATAGTATATCATTATGTGCATTATTTCTGAAAACTCACCAAATGTTCTAAGATCAATTATTATGGAGAAAAAACGTCGTTGTTTGGGAACTGTGGGATTATATGTTTCATTATTTTTCACAAGTAATGAATGCTATAGTTTATAACAATGTCTTTATTTTTATTGTAGAATTTGAAAGAAACTTCACATCATCTTTCTTACTTAAAAAATAATAATCAGAAAACTTAACTTATATATGATGTATTAGTAACTTAAAAGAGAAATTAAATTACTTCTAAATATGTGTGAAAATTTGCTTTTGATCTTAATTTATATGCTATAAACTCTTAAGGTAGAATGTACAAGAAAATAGTTGTGATATCATAGGATTCCAATCTTCAATCTTGCAAGTAGCTTACTATCTACTATTCATTTGATACAAGATAAATTTAATTTGTAGACCTATAAGATTTAATTAGATATCTTCTAATGTACAATTAATTTTATTCGGATATTTTTCTAGATTAGCAATACAAAATATTAATGTATTGCATTCAAAGAGATAAATAAAACAACTAAAAAAGTATATAAAAAATACTATATTTTCTAAACATATGATAGAATTCAAGTTAATATATTTATTTTCTAAACATATGATAGAATTCAAGTTAATATATATTTGTAATGCTTTTATATAACAAAAAATGTATGATGAAATGTCGTAGCAGAGATAGATATGTCATCATTGTAGCAGAGATAGATATCATCATTGGGTTCGAAAGTCCCGTAAAGCTTCATTAGGTTTTTTTAAAATATTTTCTTTGAGTTCAGTGGTCTTTTACGAACTGTACAGCATCCCAATATATAACTAGATAATATTCATTTTTAAAAGGTTTCACATAAGAACATCAGACCATAGAGAAAAGTTTAAACCAGGTCTTTTGTAAACACTCTTCTAAACATAACTTCAAACCAGAGGGAAAGTTTATATATATAAAAAGAGCACTTCCGATTGCTTCACGAAAAAGCAAGAAACACGAACGATGATATTAAAGACTACTATCCTAGCCTCTTCATCATCAGATCAGTACTTGTAATCCTTAACATGAAGGCTCTCTACTGCACCTTCACCGAGCTTAGCATCACCTTTGTAGCTACCAAGTGTAGCCTCAGAGTTAGCTTTGCACCTAACCAAGAACGCTTCTTGTGCCTTCTTCAAATTCTCTTGTTTTCCTCCCCAGGTCTTCAAAGTGCTCTGCTGCAACGCCCTACCAAACGAAAACGACAGAAACCAAGGCTTCTTAGTCTTCAACTTGTTCATGGCGTTGAGGTTTCTTGTTGCCTCTTCCTCACTCTGTCCTCCCGACAAGAACACTATGGCTGGAACTGCAGCTGGCACAGCCCTCTGAAGGGCACGAACAGTATGCTCTGCAATCACCTCAGGTGCAACCTTAGCACTCTCTGATCCTGGTGTCACCATGTTTGGTTTCAAAAGGGTTCCTTCAAGCAAAACATGGTGATCACTCAGGGCTTTGTAGCAAGCCGCAAGAACACGCTCTGTAACAGCAGCACACTTGTGGATATCATGAGACCCATCAACAAGAATCTCAGGCTCCACAATTGGTACAAGACCATTCTCCTGACAAATGACAGCGTATCTAGCTAATCCATAAGCGTTCTCATGGATAGCTAACTCAGAAGGCTCATTCTGCCCAATCTTAAGAACAGCACGCCACTTAGCAAAACGAGCACCAGCTTCGTAATATTTCTTGCAACGGTCACCAAGACCATCAAGACCTTGTGTAGTGGTCTCACCATTAGTTCCAGGTAGCTCAACAGTACCCTTATCAACCTTAATACCAGGCAAAACTCCAGCATCATTGAGAATATCCACAAAAGGCTTACCTGTGCCACCATCAAATTTAAGCAAACGATACACAAAAAAGGAAGAGAGAAAATTCTATTCAGCTTATAGTAATATATGAATATACCATTAGAGCTCTTCTGGTAAAGAGTTTCTTCAAAGAGAATGACACCACTGAGGCAAGGAAGAGCACCAGGAGTAGTGAAGAGAAGCTCACGAAGAGCACGTCTGTTAGATTCAACGTTCTCAACATTGATGCTAGAGAGACGCTTCCCAATGGTTCCGGTTGATTCATCAGCCGCAAGGATACCTTTCCCAGGTGTGCCGATGTAGGCAGCGTTAGTGATCAGCTCATCTGCAAATTCCCAAAACCAAATAATTTCAAATTAATCTATATAAGAAACAACACTCAGCATACTCACAACACATCTAAAGCCTCAAAATCCTAAATCCCTAAGCTGAATCGTTAACTATATAAGAGGAAGAACTGATCAATTCTAGCATCTATATATAGAGTGAAGTAGACCTGGATCATTTTGAAACGAAATCATGAAATTATATCAAAGCAGCACTGTAAGGAAACCAAAAAAAAAATCAACGTATACATAACACAGAAGAATGAAAATTGCTAAACGGATTATAGAGATGAAGTATTACCAGCGAATTTGGAGGTGAAGCAAGACATGGTTTTTGAAGAATCGATTCGATTGAGAAAGATTTTGGGTTTAGCGATGATGATGATGATGTTTATTTAGTTTTATTTTGTGTGTTAAATATGTAGATGAGAGTGATGGTAGGTTCGAGAAAGTTGATGTGAGATTTTTTGGACGCTTCTCCAAGCAATGGTTTTGCAGCCGTTGGATTCTTCAATGGTTTCTAATGGCGGTTTTTACCACTTTCTCTTTTTTACTTTTTACCTTTTAAACACTTGATTGATAACTTCTACGAGATTCTTCTATTAAAGCTTAAAGGTGTGACTTAACTTACGCCGCACTACGGCCCATTGGCCCAATTCCTCTAGTTATAGGACAATAAAACTCGTTTTAATTTGTAGTAGATACACTAGATCGAAGATGCAATCCATTTTTAATCAAACAAGTAATAACCAATAAATAGATTTTTAAACAAGGAAAAGATTCTGGGAGAAAAAAAGAAGAAGAAGAAGAGACTTTTTTTTTTCTTTGGGAGTGTAAATTCATTGAATATAATCATTAGTCCATGGAAAATTTTCAATCTTAGTTCGGACAATGAATCATCAAAAGAATTTCAACCTCTATTGTTTGTTCTGGAATTCTTCCTGTTTATTTTGTGAAAAATTTCCATCTTGTTTTTTTTTTAATTACCTAGTTGTCCTTTCCATTATTTGTTTAAAATTTCTACAGATGTCCTTTCAATTTCTGTTTTTGGAAATATCGAAAAAGTCACTATCATTATTATCATAAACATTAATTATTATCATCAAATACTAGTATTTTATTAGAAGATATTGTTTAGGATCATGCGCGTCTATTATGAGGATTTAACTTTTCCTTCTTATTACAGAAATTTAATAAGTAAAGTAGTGCAAGTAAACCAAAAGTGTATTAAAAAAAACATTGCAAATGTATTGTGAATATATGACTTCTTATAATTTTACGGCTAATATGCATTTTGGCAATTACGTACAAGATTAATCCCTAGATTTATAAGGTTTGTTTAAGGGTTTTTAGTTTTCATTTGTTTTAACGTTGAACTGATGAAAAAATCTTTAGTTCTATAATCTTTTTTTGAAAAATACATATTTTCATAATCCTCTTACAAAAACACCTAAAAGTTGCCTATTTCTCAAAAAAATAAAACTCGAAGTTGAGGGGATAATTCACCTAATCAACCCCAAACCGGGGGGGGGGGGGGGGGGGGGAATGACATTTGTAGAAAATTTAGGCTATTTAGAATGTATATTAATCTATATAGATTAATCTTATGAACAATTCTTTTTCCATGGTTTATAATATCATTCAGTTTTGGTGACGTGATAGTGAAGGCACGCTTCGACGGTATGTCAAACCCAGCTATAATAGATTATGACAATTCTATAAGTAGATTAGTCTTTTTCCTTCTTCTTTTTTTTTTTTGAAATTTTAAATGTATCCCCTTAACAAAAATTGAAGTTTCATGAGAATCTCGAGTCCTAGCGAAAAAGGCCAACTAAAAAAAGGAAAGAAAAAGTATCGAAAATTATACAAATATTTTGGATCACTCATTCCATGATATAAGAGTAAAAAAAAAAAGTTGGAGTTGTATTTTCATCTAAATTTACAAAGAAATAAATGGCATTTGATGATAATTAAAAAATGGAAAAAATATCATAAACAATGGCCCAACATATGGTCATTTGAAGAATAATGGATATACTTTACCAAAGCCCATCACATTGCGTAGACTTGGAAGGGAGGTGATATACATATAAATAATACTGTCGGAGTCTCGGATATGAGTTGACCGGCGATTCTACGGTTCCGGGATTACAAGAGCAAACAAGAAAATTACAATGTTATGATATGCTACAAATATATATGGCTATGAAGAGTGAGTTTATGTATGTTAAAATGTTCATTGTTTTATTATTTTTTCGAGACACAAATGATAAGAGAAAACGAATGTTTATCATCTCTTGATCCAATCTTATTCTTGATTTTACTCTCTTCTTCATCTTCATCTATCCACAATCTGCTGTCCAATCCACTCCTCCTCCTAAACATAAACACAGCACACGGAGGAGAAGACGATGAGGATGAAGAAGACGATGACGACGACGCCGTTTTGGAGGATGAAGAAGACGACGCCGTTTCTTTAAAGAACCAGTCGTGTAAATCCCACATCATGTCAATAAGCATCCCATCGAAGAACATTGTTTGATTCCCTCTAAAATTCAACTTTAGCTTCTTCACCGAAAACACTTTCCTCTTATCCACATAAACCGACATCCTTTCAGGACTTTTTGATTTCCATAAATACCCTTCCTCTCCTCCACCGCCGCCGCCGCATTGAATTTGAATCTCGTGTTTAGCTCCGGCGTCGGAGAATTGAGCTTTCGTGGATAGCCAGCAAGTCCCTGAGAATCTCTCCGTTCTTGAGACTCGCCACGACGATGATGACGTGTCTCGCTCGTGGTCAACGTCGCCGATTCGGAGGGTAATCTCGGAATTAACAACTACAACGACGGAGAATCTTCTGGTTGGTTCTGGTCCATTGTGTTCGTACTCTGCTTCGGATATATCCCATATGATCTCGGCGTTGAGTGAACCGGAAGAAGAAGTCAACTTTTTCGACCCTTTTGGTATTAGATTATGGGCTTCCAACTCAAAACCAATTGGCAATGAGTGGATTGGCCCATATACTTTATATATTAGCCAAGATCCCTTCCAGCATTCGATGTGAGACATTTATCCCTAATACGCTCCCTCGAGATGATGGTTCCTTTATACCAGAAATCTCGGTAATTCGGGCAAGGATCAGTGGACCAACTATTGGGTCGGATCGCTTATGGATCGGGCTGGACATGTGTGGATCGGGCTCTGATACCATATTAGATTATGGGCTTCCAACTCAAAACCAATTGGCAATGAGTGGATTGGCCCATATACTTTATATATTAGCCAAGATCCCTTCCAGCATTCGATGTGAGACATTTATCCCTAATATTTGGTTTCTTGAGAGAAACAGAGTACGACTTTGGTGGAGTTGAGATCACGACGGTGAGATTATCCGACCAGGTGAGCGAAAGAGAGACGGGTTTGTCGGAAGAAGGGAGATAGGATTTATAAGTGGTAGTTACTGTGTCGGGGATTGAAGGAGTTAATGTCGGAGAGAGGTAAGAGGAATGGTTCGAAGGACCTGAACAGTACGCATCTGATACTTTAATGGCGTGTTCACTGTAACAAGTCGCGAGACCTCTCATGGTTTCACGACGAATCCCTGAAAAATCAAAATTCTGTTTTCTTTAAAGAAAATTGAAAATTTTCTGACAGAACCCGGAAAGAAAACAGAGTGAATGTGATAAACTTTTAGAAAGGATGAAACTTTAGAAGAAGAAAATGCTTTTAACTTTCAAGGGAAATTTGAAAAATAAAAATTAAGAAGAAGAAGAAGAAGTTTATATGTCTTTGTTGTGGATGCTATACGTGTGAATAAAGAGAGATGCTCGAAGGAAGGAAGAACATTTTTTTTGGTTTTTGGAGGGAGATAAAGTTTTAGAATAAAGAAAATAAAGTGTTTGTGTGGAAAATAAGAGATTCTGTCTTGGGAGATTAGAAACGACGACGTGGAAGAACATAAGACGTGAGAGAGTTAAGATTTTCCCCGGAAACTAAAAAGAAAAAGAAAAAAAAAACCAAGGGGGAAACAATTTAGAGGGTTTTTTTTTTAAGAAGTTGGGAAGTTGCAGAGAAGATATGAAGAAGGAAGAGATGAATTCGAATTGTCTTGGATGTGTATTTCATTCGGCCATGTGAAGATGTCTCTCTTCTGACTTTTTGAGTTTCGTCCGGTCTGTAAAATATTTGTTTAAAACAATATATGTAATATG
This sequence comes from Nasturtium officinale, assembly GCA_963854855.1. Classification (NCBI taxonomy): domain Eukaryota; kingdom Viridiplantae; phylum Streptophyta; class Magnoliopsida; order Brassicales; family Brassicaceae; genus Nasturtium; species Nasturtium officinale. The sequence goes on from OY978511.1 coordinate 7,377,533, forward strand.
CTACTCGAGTTGAATATTAAAAAAACATATAATCGGTCATTAAATATAAGTTAAATATGAGAAAAAAATAAATAAGCAAACGACAAGAGAGATCGGTAGAAATGATATTTATATATTTTGTAGTTTGTACAATGTTCCTTGCATTATCGACATGTACAATTAAAACTTTTCTTCTCGGTTCTACTTCTAACTAGTTTCCTTATTTTATACTAAGTAATAACTTTTTTTTTTTCTAACAGGTTTCTTTTGATACTAGCAACACATATAATGTGAGATTTTAACATATATTTGAAGGAAATTAATTAAAGATAACAATTTAGTTTTTTTTTCGTATAGTATCATATTAAAGTTAAGGGGTTTAAACTCAAAATCAGAAGCTAGTGAAAAAATTGTCTTAAGGTCGTAATTAGCGTCTTTATAAAAACCGAAGGAACGGACCATATAGATAGCTCTTTCATTCTGTATCTTAAATATATTGCCACCACTTCTACGATTGGATCATTAATTTAAATAAAGTTGACCTGATTTATACAGCATTAAGTTTGTTATAAGATGTGAGTGTTTGGTATTTTAAATTCGTTAGTGTAAAGAAATTACAAAATAGTATTCCTGTGACGTCTTGAAAGTATGAAAAAAGAATACAGTCGTGCAATCGAACATGAGGGAGCAAAAGACTTTACCTGATCAACTGATAAAATATAGACATCTTTGATATTCTTGTATTAAAATCTTAGTTTCTAAACATGAAGAGAAAATAGCTTAGAAAATTAAAGAAAAAAAAAGAGTCCATTTAGACGTATATTTTCTCGGGAGAAAGAAATAAATATCAAAATACGGAACATGATAAATGAACAAGAACTAATCACATCTTGGACTTGGATTTCTCCGAGTCTCATATAACTTGAGAAATGGCATCATGAGCCATCGAATCGAAGACGCATGAAAGCGAGGCGACTCTTTTATGTGTATATATACACAATTGGATAAGCTCATAAAAGCTTACAGTCATTCATCTCACCTAAAACTACATCAACAACAACAATGACTAATTCTCTTTTTTTCCACACTTTATAGTTATTCAAAAACAGAGTTGATCTGGCTATCGTGGTAAACACATGTTTGCAAGAGTTGTCTCATTCATAGAAACTCTCCAAGTTCGGAAAGATTCGGTCGTGCAGTGATATTGGCTGTATGAACTAATTAACCTTAATATTCTCATTAATTAGGTAACATGTTATTAACAGTTTCTCACAATCTCCTTTATACCTTTTTTGGTCAAATATTGACCATTGCCGTTAGTAACAAACCATGAAACCATAATGACGTTCTCAAACATTAGCATTTGATAGCAAATGGCTAGTTGTCAAACCATTTAGTTTTATCCTAAACACAAATTCACATTAATTTGGATGAGCACTTATTCACGTGAAAATTGAGTTTTCCAAAAAGGAAGGAACAGCTTTGTTAGGTCTCTCTCCACCTACACATACTACAACAATCAAAATAACACCTTTTGCATTTCTCTCTTTCTCTCTCCAATAAATGATTATTTTGCCTGTTTCCCCAATCTGCAGGCAAAGGTTTATGATACATGCATCTTCCATTTTATGAAGATTTACATGGTAGCCACACCTACTACACTCAAATGACAGATATATATGACATTGATAACACGCACTTTCAACAGAAATAGTAATTGCTAAGGTTACATATATGGTCATTCGTTTGCTTTAGATGTTCACGTTACCTGACAAACCTGTGTTTTCACTAGAAACCGGCATATTATTTTTTTTGGTACATGAAAGAAAGGAATATAATATGGGAATGTGCAATATTTGAAAGGCCTCTTTGATCTTTTTGTATTTGTATACGATGAAAAAGGAGAGACACAATAAGAAATTATAGAAACAAAAATACTGCACATTTTTTTCCTCAAGTCAAAGCTTGACACTTTTCTACAAAACTAGCATCATGTGGAACTCAGAGGAATCACCAAACCTGTGTCCTCTGTGATGCCACAGCTTCATCCAGCATAGGTTTATTGACCTTCATATTGGAGAGGTTATTTAACAAGTTCCTAGCAGAATGGAACCAAAACGAGAAAGGAACACATTAAAGTGGATTCATGCAGGATTAAAGAACAAAGAGCCCTAGAATGACCAATGGATGCATATAGACTAGGGCAACAAGTTACCTGCTTGATCGTATTTCCAGCTTCCAAGCTCTGCAACGGACTCTTGGTCAAACAACATGCATGGACAATTGGACCTTTGGCCTCACTGTTGACTGGAGAAATGGTCAGGTATGAAGCTCCCTTGAACATCCATTGAGCCATTTCTTGACTGAAATAATCCTCAAACAACTCTCCACATAATACACATGCGCATTGGTTCTCATCAGCAGCTACAGCTTGATCATCATCAATAGCACTCTCAGGTTCACTCAGAACTTCCTCATCTTCAGGTTCTAGCTCTCTAGCTTTTGCTACTATCCAGTCATCAGCCTTTGGAAACCAAGCCCTAAATTTAATATTTGTGCCACTTAATTCAAGCTTCTTTTTCTCATGCAGCTCCATGTGCCTGTCAAGTTCTTCCTTTTGTTTAAGGCGAACGCCGCAGGAGGTGCAAAGATGTGGAAGGTCATCAAAGAGACTACTAATAACCAAAGGGTGAAGTTCACGGATTTTGTCTGCCCTAAACTTCAATCCTATGAGTTCTCTGGGTTCCAATTTTGTTGTTTCAAACGGTGCAGCTAACCCTTCTACCTTAAGGGCAGCAGATGGACCCTTCTTCACCAAATCCATTGGCTCCGAATCTGATGGAACCACAGATACAGACATAGATCTATTGGTAGAATGATCAGGACTATGGTCCTGTGTAATAGAAGGAGCCACACATTGTACAACAGATGGCGGCGATGTCTTTGAGGTAGATATCAAGCCCTTTGAAACTAAAGAGCTCAAGAGGCATGCAAGAGGATCTGAGGCCTTACTATTCTCTTTTGGCGTCTGAGCTGCTGTGACCGCAAGAGATTCTGCACATGAAACAAGTGATGCAGAGGATTGTTCAACTTTTAAATGAGCTAATAAATTGTCACCAGCCATTGAAATTGGTAATGATGGTGGCAAAGTTTTAGGCTTAGAGGCTGCTGACAGGGTTTGTGCCCCTATCTTAACTTCTTCTTGAGATATCTCCTCCTTGATCACACCACAAGTTGAATTATTAGAAAGGATTCCACTTTTGAGTACAGCTTGCAGCAAATCACTCATGTTGGGTTGTTCTGTAGCTTCTGAAGCAATAGTAAGGCCTGGAGCATTTTCAACCGTTGACTTAGAGTCTAAATTTTTTACTTGAGATGCATCAGGTAGTTCACGCATATTTGTGTTTTTAAACTGACTACTTGAAGATGGGAGCCGTACAGAGTCATCCCTGGGGACACTTTGAGATTTCGGTGGAAATCGGGAAGCCCTAGGGTCACGTTGAGGGAGGGAGTGAGCTCTTCTAAAATCTTGCTTGGTCACGTTCTGTTTAAAAGTTGAATCATGTAAAGGCAACGGCTTATCTGACCCAAATCCGGAGCTAGGCAAAATTCCAGAGCCGGTAACCTTAGATTGAGGCTGAATCCCCTTTCTAGCTGCAGTAGATGTTGCACTAATAGACGCAAAAACTTCTGAATCATGTAAAGACCTAGGAGAAGACGACCAGTGGCCAAAAATACTTGGATCTTTTTGCTCGCTGGAATATAAATTCGTTGAATTCGCTGGATCAAACCTTGAGTCGGGAACTGGAGACATTCGTTGTAAGAGGTGATTTTCAGATTCCTAAAAGATGAGAGAAGGTTAAAAGCCAAAAAAATAAATGAAATTCATCACAATAAACAGTAATACCAATAACTATCATGGCTAACCAATCTCTCTGATTCATCTGGTGTATGAAGCTCGTTCTTTGGGTTGATAGTGGCAACATCAGTTTTGGATAACCGTGAGTGCATGTCCCACATAAACTCTTCTTCCTCAGAGTTTTTCCAACTATCATAAGGCACACCTATATTTCTACTGGGACCACTTGATTCCGGATTTTCTAATCTCACAGTAGCATAGCTGCTTTTGGTATGTAACCCATCCCTCTGGTCAGAAATCAGATCCCTGCTCATATCTCCGTACCATTGCTTCTCACCTCCGTCATCAGTAACTCTTGAATTAACTTTCTTAATCACCGTTCTTGAATTATGGGGTAGATCAGAAGCATAATCATATTCCCCTACTATTGACTCGATATCTTTCTCGTAGAGGTGTTCACTAACTAAATCTCTTTGAGGTCGCCGAATGGTCTGAATTCAACACACAATCAGTAGAAAGCAGTTGGATACAAAATTGTAACCACGCCAAGGAAAAATCATCTTACTTTAACTTTAGCTGGACCTATCCACGAGCCACCAGATGCTATGCTTGAAACTCTGTCCAGTCTATCTGAATCCCTAGTCAAATTGGGTGTGATCTCAGGAACATCATTAACCATTCCTTTTGTCTGCATAGAAGACTGAAACAAGAATACTCAGGACACTTTTAGTGAAGTTATACTTCGGTATACAACCTCTACTTAATATACAGAGACCTCAGGACCCTTCGAAAGGATTTGATTGAGGCAATAGATAGATACACCACCATCTAATAATCTAGATACCAGACACCATATGTATTCTTCATTTATGAACACTTAGAACAGAGAAATCCTAATGATCCTGAAGGTTAGGGTGTGTTGTCACTTATCACTAATAATTTTCAGTGGCAGCAAGTTTATTAGACTTACCCGTCCTGACTGCTGAAGGCGCTGCCTTTCTAGATACTTGGGATTCACATGGATGCTATTTGGTGGGCGCTGAGATTGCGGATCAACTCTGCCTGTGGTAACAACAGCAGCTGAACCATCACTTCTACCATTAAATCCAAGTTCTTTCTCGATTAGCTGAAGTGTTTGTGGATGAAAGACTCCTTTCCAGGTTCCAAAGAGATGACGCATGTTAGAATGCATAGAAGGATCAACTTGCCTGTAAGCCTTAACAAATACCTGCACAGAAGTTAAAAGAGGGAGATCAGAGATCAAGTTACTACGAAAAAGAAGATATATAACCATGACTATCAACAAAAGACCTAACCTCAGGCAGCTTGGCAGCAAAGTACTTTATGTAATCCCTTCCGATGTTCTTCACAATGCTGTCTAACAGGTACAATGTTGGCAGCTTCTGATCACTTGGTACCTGCATGATATTCTTCAAATCAGATACCCAGAGAAAAAGCCAATTTGATCTCACAAAGAGTAACATCGAGGATTTCCACAAAGGACAATGAAAATATCAATAAATTCTGTTAAGCTAGAATCTACATGCCCAAAAAATGGCAGCGTGACAACAATAACATATATCCTGACAACGAGAATCCAATAATAAACACAGATAGCCATTAGATGATGTTAATGAAATCTATTTAAAGTGTAATTTTCTAAGCTGAAGTGAGACAGTGAAATAGTAATTCTTGTCTTCTGGTCGACTTGATTGAAAAGGCTCTCCGTCTATTAGCCGCTTCGCTGCTACCCAAAGATGAATAAAAGTTGACTTGGCTTTCTGGAGATCATTTGGGAAGCAGAAGCCACTAACTAGAGAATCAAACTTTACCAAAAACAGAGATTATGAGAGTTCTTGCCTAATGGTAAAGTCAGATACAAAAAAACTCCAACGCTGTCAAAGAGACTACATATTTCTACAAGCAAAAATCAGTACAATGACATGAGGAGCTGGAATATGCACTCTTGATAAATGAACATGTACAAAATGTTTGCCTGGGCAACAGCTAATTTGAAAGAGCGTTTGAATGATTTGAGACTTGATGAAGAAGAATAAAAACAAATAGATCTCCGAAAAAGATGCTAGGAGTTGCTTCAAAATTCGAACTTTTCATTGAACCTCGTATACAGATCAAAAATCACAAACTATATCACCTTCACCTTATTTCTCTTATATTGTACAATAACTCAACCAAGAAAAAAATGGAGAAATGGAGTTATAACTAAATAACATTGGGCATGAAAACTGGGTATTCACCTCGAGGATGTTATTGCAAATGGTGGCTACGACGGCCTTAGCAGCATGAACATTCTCTCCAGCAATAATCGTGAGGTTCGTTATTATTGGCTTGGAGTTGAAAGTGAGCTCAGAGAGTGCTGACTTATACTGATTCACAAGCTCGTAATGTGGATGAACCGGTTGTGGCTGGTAAGCCTCACGACTAGGATCACTGACAATACTAGTTTCCGTTTCTCTTCCAGCAACTCGATATCTTGACAACGCCGGTGGCACTGACACTGGCACCGCCGTACCAATCGTTCTCTGCGACGAAAACTGCCGGGCAGGCCGGATTGATTCCTCGTTGAGCCTAGGTTTCTTCATCGGACCTGGATCTCTGGATCTATCAAATGGTCTACGCGAATTCTCCATTTTGAAGAACTATAAAACACAGAAACGAAAAAAGACGACCTAAACTGAACCCAATCGAGCAAAGATCGATTGCACTATTGCAGTAACAACAAATCCTCGTTACAATCAGTAATACTGGAATACAAATGAACTGAAGAACCCTAGTTACAATCTATAACTGAGATGTATAACGCGAGTTTGCTGACTCTACGGCGAGGATAGCAAGAATGCTTCGAATTCCGCAAAAATGGCAGAGACTTAGGACAATCTCCGATCAATTAGGGCTACGAATTGGGGATTTTTAAGGAGACGGGACAAAAAAAAAGTTTTCGGAAATGGTACCAAAAATATTTAGGCCCATTTAATAGCCCACGAAGAATATTTGGAAAGTGCGCAACCTACATATGCTAAAATTCGGTTAATCAAAAGCTTAACCGAGCTGTGACTTTTGGTTTCAAAGTGTCAAAAACCAAAGTCGAATTAGATAGCACATTGAGGCAAGACGTGCTTCAAAACTAATTGGGAGATAACCAAAAATATAAAAGAAAGAGACAGATTCAGCTACTGGTCTTCTATCTTATGACTAGCATTTGATACATATAAAGACATTAAAACAGAGTCTAACATGTTACCACTCTAGGATTGTCACCTATTATGTTTAACTTTCTACATTGACAATGTAGTTTGGTACTTTGTGCTCTATCTTACCATGAACATTATTCATTTGCTTGCCTACTTAGCACTGGGATTAACAGGGTTAGCTAGCGATTTCATTTTGCTTGCCGGGAAATGCAGTCTTGCAATCAAAGGCTTAGGTCCTCTTGTCTTCCTATCAAAACCCCTTACGCATACATAACCTACGGATTTTTAAAGATAAATTAAGTATGAGAAATAAAAGAAAGTGCATTAACTTAAATAAAGTTTAATCACATTACCTTTCCAGAAACATTCTTGAATCTTATCCGTTGGTAAACCTTTTAAAAAAAATAGCTCAAGTAGTTAGAACCTTTTTCTTATATCAACTAATATACGAACAAGAGCATTACAAATCAATGATGTGTGAAGATTTTCTACCTTTGAATATCGAAGGTATAGAGGTCCCGAAGTATACAGTTTTTCTAGTTAACTCCCATAACCAATCCCTTGGAACATCGATTGGTTTTAGACTAGAAGCATGATCCGCAAACACCTACATTAATAGAATAAATCATAAGTTTCAATGCAAATAATTACATGAAAGAGTTGGATATATGTTATATCAAATAAAATAAAAATAAGTAACCTCGTTAACTTGGAAATATGTTCCATTGAGTGGGAAACTACCCCTCATTGCGGTTCTACAAGGTATCTGTATAAATTTACAACACATTATTTTGTATAAACCTAAGTGTAGCTAGTGGCAAATGAGTTTGATGCAATTGCTTACCAAGATTGTTCCTCTCACAGTCTGTGATTTCGCTTCTTTGTAGCTATTGCATTGGAAACATGTCTTCTCATCACAAAGCTTACCATTTTCTTGGTATATACACTTGCCAACAGGCGGTTGAACAGAATCCGCCGTCTCACCTAGATTAAAGAAACTAACTTTTATCAATATGATTTCATGATTATAAAGTTGAAAAAAAATTTGTGAATCATGTAATAATTCCTACATCACCTGGTGTCCAAATAGCAAGCAAATAAGAACATGGATCATCAGGTTCTCTCTTCTCCATCTATTATAACATACACAAACAGTTGGTGAGATTTTAAATATTGACGGCATAGTAAAAAATGTTCTTATCTTGTTATTTGACTACCTCAGCTAGAAGAGGATGCCAATCTGGAAGTTCATAGCTGCAAGATACCGTGGAAAAAACATAATCAAATGTTAAACAAGTCAATCTGAACAAAATTGTTGATATATTAGCACTTTTTTATAATTCTTGTTACTCTGTTTCTGTTTTCTACTATTATAAAGAAGTTTTGGTTTTGAATTTTTCTGTCTCTAACAATCTGACACTTAATGATTTACTGTATTGAAGCTTTAACGTATGAGAGAATGTTTTCCTTATTTAACACAAAAAGACAGAGAAAAATGGATACTTACACATGGTGTTCTGTCCTTAACTGGCTGATATTCTTGAGCTTTGGCGTCGGAAGAGAAGCAGCTTCAGCGGTGAGTGCAACTAGAGCTGTAGACATGTCTCCGTCTTCAATTATTTTCTTCAAGTTGTTAGTAAAAGCATCCATGTTTAGCCTGATCGTAGGAATTTCTTCAGGATCCTCAAAAAACGCATCCTCTATGTCAGCTATTGATACTTGTGCGCTTTCTGGCTCAGGTGATGCTGGCTCTTCGATTATAGGTTCACAACATTTAACATTGTCTGTTGGTTCTGAATGCTTGATCACTTCTGACCCTTGTTCTCTCTGCAATGGCTCTGGAAGGTGTAGAGGCAAAGGGTTTTTATCAGATGTCCCAACACCTTTCTCTGTACCCGGTAAGGAAAGCCTTGCACTGCCAAAACAAGTAAAGGTTACTAAATTCTCTGTACACCAATTCAGAGGTACTGAATTATCTTTTGAATGAAGGGTCTCCTAATAACGATACTAAATAATTAAGGGGGTATGTTGTAAACCTTGCAAAGGCACTAGCAAAATGTCTGCATTCTCCTCTCATTGGACATGCATTGCAGTTAGGTTTGCTCTTTGTGCAAAACACCTGAAAAATAACCACGTTGATTAAAACCTCATCATGTGACCTGCTGGTTTGTTCATACATACATGTGTATATTTTTCATACATACCTTTCCAAAGGTAATCATTTGGTAGTGCAACTCATACCTGAGAGATAATAGAGGATTAAAGTAACGAACAAGTGTATTAGAATGGGACATGAAAAAGAAGATAATTATAAACAAACTGGAAGGTCTTACAAGGTTTTTTGATCGAGTTTGCAGAGACGTGGCCAGAGATACTTTTGGATTGATTCAAGTACAGGATACCTATATAAACCAAACAAAAAGTGTATCAGGATTCAAATACACTTTCAAAGTAGGACCATTTTGTGCAGAGCTTACATTTCTAGGAGATGTAACTGAAGTGACTCTGGGAGCGGCTGAAGAGGTACCCATCCTAGTCTAACGGCTATGCGCCCAACATTAGTATCAACCTGTCAATAGGCTTTATCTTAAGTCCATAAATAACATAAGTGATTATACAGAGACAACAGCAAAAGAAATAATCCTGACTTACTGGAAAGGCAAGATGGTGCAATGTTAGAAGCCGCACACACTCCACACTTTTAAGACCCAATCCATTAAAGCTTAGAAGATATTCTCTGCATGATTGAATGAAATATGAGAAATAAGCAATGCAGTATTGAATCATTGACGCTTAACTGCTCAAGTAGTTAATAATGAAGAAAGAAAATACTTAAGTAAACTCACTTTGCTTTATCAGGTGGAACGTCTCTCAACCATTCAAGATCGACTCCTTCATGTTCTCTGATCAGTCGATCAAGAAATCCCTGCATAATTTTCAAGTTCAGAGCATTAAATGGAAGTTATTAAATTAATCTGGCCCCAGGTGAGGATAATTTTGTACCTGTATACGTTCTGCAAGTTTATGGTTCATTCCACGACTCTTAATTGTTTCAGCAACTTCTTTAACATCAGCCGTTCTAATTGCTTCCCAGTCCACAGTATCCATTGTCCTTGCTGTTTTTTCTCTTTTTCCTTCTCTACCTTGTGCTTCTCTTCTTAAACTGTCCCAATCAAACGCCTCTTTTTTCTCCTTTAAAACCTTTTTTCCTTTGGCTTTTATGGTAGCATCATGACCTGGTGTTTTTTCTGTACCTTCTTGGACATCAGGACAACTCGTGCTTTCATTAATATCTGAAATCAACGTCTCTGTCATGAGCTTCTCTTTGTGTTTTGTCGATCGAACACTGCTAGAGCTTTCAGGCATCTCAGGTTTCTGACAACTCAAAATATCCCTATCTTGCTGACAGCAACAATATGATTCATTACTATCATCAGAAGATTTTGTCCACCGTTTCACTGATTTGAAATCTTCTGAGCTACAATCACCGGGAGACATATTTGGTGATATTTGTAAACTTCCAGGACTGCTTGAAACACCAACTTCTTGCTTTGAACTGTGATTCTGGTTCTTCTGACTGGAAACTTCGAGTGAGACAATATCAGTAATGATAACTTCTCCTCCTTTGACTTGTAGGCCTTGTAGGAGCTTCAAAAAGGAAGTACGATGCTCTTCTTCTGTGTTGATCTCTGAGTTTGATCCTGCTCTCTCTGATTTTTTAGGAGAATCAGAAACCAACGAATTTTGACATGAAAGTGTAGAATCTTCAGATGGTGAGAGGTCTTGGATATAGTGTGTCTGATCTTTCTTATAAACCTCTACACTTGAGCCTTTTTGATCTGAATCCACCTGAGCCTTTGAATCCATAGTTTTGCCAACTGAGTCATGGCATGAACTAGCAATCTCACTACTGCTTCTAGCGGCTTCTTTGTTATTTAAATCATCTTTATCCTCATAAGATTGTGTGTTCTTTAAAGTAACAGAACTCTGGTTATGAGCAGGTGGGTTTGACATCGATTCCTCTGAGTCCAAGTAAGTTATTTGAATAGAAGGCATCGAGCTTGTTCCCACGTCAAAATGTCTGATGGGTTTTGAAGGGACAGGATACTCTGCAGCAAGTGACATGAATGCAGAACTACAAGACAATAAAAAGTTAGTTTTGTGACTTAATGTTGTCTTGAACTTAGTTCTACAAGAGTTTATACCTTGATAAATGGTCTGAAACATTCTGTGTTAGAAACACCCCCACAACAGAATCAACCACAGATCCCTTCCAAGGCGTAAATCTTCGATCCCCTGTTAGAAAACCGAAAACCATAATAGCAAGTTATATATACGTTAAAACAAAAACTGTAAGAGGACAAGTGTGGCGTATAACCTTGTACAAGATGCATTCGTGCTATAAATGAGTCTGCTCGTCCTCGAAACACATTGCGTTCTTCCTCCCACCATTTCGCCTTCTGCTCGTCTGATCCGTTAATGCCTTCGCTATCAATATTCTCCAAAAGCAGTTTCCAGACCCTGTCTGTCTCACTGTCTAAGTCAACCTTTGGTCGTGCAGGGCGTTTTTTAACAGGAGTTAAAGGCACAATTGCTCCAGCTCCACAGCTGAAGAGTATCATCTCGTTTCCTCGGATTTTCATCGAGTAAGGAAGAAGAGCAGTTTCTGAATACTCCCTATTAATATCTAATAAACACAATAGCTCACTGATCGCTTCAACCGAGTAAAGTTGTTTCCAAAGTTCATCTGGAGAAATATCTGCAGGAATCAGACACCACCATTATCAACAAATACCCTTGCATTCAATAAATTCAGGAAAATAAAATGCACAGTTGTATATGCATTTGTTACCAGGAACTGAAGCTGGAAACAGGTGAAGATTCGGAAGAATTTTTTTCTGGTTAGTTTGTGACTTATCAGACTTAATGTTTCGCTTCTTCTTGCTTGAGGTCACCGGCTTATCAACAAGAATTTTCTTATTTTTTTGCTTTGGTCTGCCATAACATCCTGCTGGTAACTGCTCAGAAACTTCCATAATTTTATTAATAGAAGACAAATTGCGGACTCGAGCATGGCCTGTAGTTTTCTTCTTTACCGGTGTGTCTATCTTATCCAAGCGAACACTTGAATCAAAACTCTGCCTTCCTTGAAAAGAATCTTTACCTTTGTCTTCCATGGTTAGGACTATGTTAGCACTGAGCTGAGATGTGAAACTGTAGCCGTTAGAGTCAAAGACAGAAACATTCTCAAGCCGTTGTCCAGTGAATGATTTGCTGCTGCAAATGCCATCAGATCCCATCCCTTCCTGTTTAGAGTTTTGGAAATATAACCAATGCATTTTCTGGTAGTCACATTGCCCATCATACTGAATCGTCGACTGATTCATGTCGCGAGTTGGTTCTTTTCCTTTTCTTCTCTTGGCAGCTTGTGCCAACAAAATATCATCTCCTTCTAGATTACTGCCACTATTCTTTGATTCATTTCCATTTCGTTTACTTTGGTTGCGCTTTCTCTTGGGTGTGCTAGGCTCCGGAAAAGGAAGAACATCATTTGATTCTTGATTTCCAGAACCTCTATGAGCTGATTCCTTCACATCTGAGTGGCTCTTTGTCTGTGTTTCTCCATTTTCATGTTCAAAATCCAAAGCTCGTCTACAACATCTCTTGGGACGAGTTGAAGTTTCTACAGCTGGTGGTGCTGATTCAACCGGAGAAGATTCTTTATCCTTACTGACTTCAGGTTTCTTCCGCACATACTTTCTCCTAGGCTTCTTGCTTGCTTGACCATCAGCAACAACAGCTTCCCTCGGAATTTTCGGTTTAGGCTCTCTCTTCGGTTTAGCTTCTTTCGCAACCTTAGGCCTATGCTTTCTCCTCTTTGGCTTTTCAGGAGTCTTAATGATCTCTTCAGCAACATTGTTACTGAGTGAGCTAAGACTCTCCATCGTTTCATTATTACCTTTTTGCATTATCTCTGTGTTTCCTACAACCAGAATCAAATGACAAAATCTCTATGAAAATTTAACAAAGCAATTTAGTCACTAATCAGACCAGAATCAAAAGCCCTGCTTACTTGTAGTTCCTGAGACATTACTAGCCAAAGAGGTCTGACCGGAGAAACAGAGTGATGCAGTGTTGGCTAGAGCCAGCAAATCTCCAAAAGACAAGTGGTCAAGACCACTCAAGTCTTTGTTCCCAACGAATCTCCTACATGCAACACTTCCTTTAGCAATAACTCAACACTATTCTTTGAAATTTCTGTAATTAAGGATAAAATATCTTACGTTTGCTCCACGTGATTCAGATCAGATTGTTGCTCCGCCGTATTTGAGCGGATCGGAGCAATTGGCTTCATGGGTGTCTGAGGAATCCATTGAGCTTTAATACCGCTGTCTTCTTCATCCATCGTTTCTACTCTCTATTGACTTTACACTTCTTTCATTAGAATTTAGAACCAGTTGATTTTGTAAATTTCTATTTTTTTCACAGCAAAAAGTAGTTGAATAATTCTTCAGAACAAAAAAAAAACAAAAGGTTTAAAACAATTTGAAGTATGAAATGATAAAGATCCCCTTTTCTGGGGGGGTTTAAGAGAGATCTTCGGGAGGTGTTGATTTTGGGTGAGTAGCGATTAATCCGTTAGGTAGATGAATACTATTTTTTAAAGAGAAAATTAATTTAAAAAAAAAACTCAGTTAGAAACTTTACCAGAGAAATCAATTGAGGAGATCAAATTGATTGAGATGAAGCTCAATCGGTCGTAGCTGTGAGAGGATAAGATAACAGATGTTTCTCCTGGAAACGATGAGGTTTTGGGGTTAACATATTAACAAGGATACTGCGCCAAAATTCGTTTGGTTGGCGGGAAAAGTTTTTTGAATTTTTTTTTAAAATTTTTTTTTTCCATTAAGTCTACTAGACTATGGAAAATATGATTTAAAAGCAAAATATTTTTCAAGTCATGTCTTCTCTTTCTCTTTCTTTTTCTTTTTCTTTCTCATTTATAAATTATCTATATCGTATCATTTTCAATTACATTTATACACTAATTAAATATTTTGCTTTTTTCAAAATATGTAAATGATACTAGAGTTTTTTTTTTAATTTGATAACAATTGATTTTAGAATTTAGAGTGTTACTTTAGAACTTATGGTCATGCTACACTCTTTTATTTAAATATATCTAGTTGCCAACTTGCAATATATTATGTATATCAGTAGAAAACAAAGTTATGTTCTATTCCTTCTTTTCGGTTTTACCATCTATTCAATCCCACATTAATAACTACCTTAGAGCATTTCCATCACACAATCGATAAGGAATATCTTTAAAAATAAAAAATAATTAAAAATTAGAAAAGTAAGAATTGGAGTGTCTTTATAATAAATACAATGTTTATAAATAGATACTTGAATATCGTATCTTTAATTTTTAATAATAAATAATGTTTAAAATACTGACTTCAGTGTCTAGAATAATGATGTTCTTAGTTGTTTAGATTAAGTGATTTTAATTTTTACTTTAATGACATTTTTACTTTATTAATGAATCTATTTTTAATTAATTAAAATATTATTTTAATTTTTTTTGAAAAAACTCCGTAGTCTCTTCAATTGTAAATACTTTTTTTTAATATAACATCTACTTTAATGATATTCATACGAAATTCTCATTTCTGACAAATATGAAAAGAAATATTTTAATTTAGCAATGCATGAAAAAAAAACGGTCCTTCTCCATGTGGTAAAAAAAACAAGTCGGTGCAGGCCATGACAATCCCATTCCACGCACTGTGTGAGACGTGAAAGCTGCCTTTCACCATCCACGTCCTCCTTGTGGGTCCCATCTCCTCTGGCCTCGATGCTCTGTTATGTTTACATTTGTATAAGAACCCTTCATTTAGTTAACTCTCTATTAAATTACTACACCATGAAAAAGTGGCATGGACAACAAATTACATCAAGTTTAGAGGGTTTAGCAAATCACTCTAATCCTATCCTGATCCTTTTGAACGGCACACAATAATGTTATGATGATACTTTCTATCAACGTGATATTATCCATATACTTATGGGGAAACACAAATCAACAAATTAAAGACCATAGTGATTTCACGCAATGTGAGATAGTGCCACACGTACAATTTTCCTTTACTTCAATTCACAGTTCACAAGGAACAACTGAACAACACTAACAATAATTTAAGTACATTAATACAATGCCTTATTTGTATGTTTTTTTAACCGTTGTTTCCCCATGTCTATGTTGATCAATATATGTATATTGGATCATTATCAATGATAAGTTAGTTCACTTTCATGTTAACAGATCATTCATTCTAGAATGTGTAAGTCCATTCTTTTGACGAATAAACTCCAACGAAAAACCAAATTTATTAAACCAAATTTTCTAAAAGTTCAGACACATTACATTGTATAATGCTCAAACATTATCATAAAAATATAAATGGTTCATTAAATTAAGAGTTATCTCTAGACTAAACAATATGCAAAAAGTAATTTATCTAAAAATTTGATACATAGAAAAATATGAATCTAATAGATGGCTATGTTTTATAGCAAAAGAATTTCGTATGGTCGACTCTGCAAAATATTTTTGTTGATGACAAACAATTCACTTATTAATTATAAAAAAAACTGATTAATAAAATCAGCCGAAGTTAATAATCTACTAATTACACCAACTAATACACCCAAAATTAACTAAAAATGCTAGATTAGCAATAATAACAGAATTATTATATTTATATCCTTTTTCCAGAACAACCAAACATGTTGTTAAGGAGAATGATGAAGAGAAAATGAAAATAGAAAAACGCTAAAAAGGATAAAAACAGATAACCCACGAAGTCTTATTTCGGGAAATCAAACCCTTTTGAGTTTTCTTAAGATCAAACATTCGAACATATAAATATGTGTTTGAAGTTTTCTCTAATGATTAAATTTTGCTAATAGAATACAAAATATAAGAAGATTTTAATTCTGCATTTTGTCTACAGCTGCAAACTTCAAAACTAATTCCCAATTTGATTTGGAAAGAACACCAAAAACACCAACCTTACAATACACATTACACCAACATAAAAATTCAAACTTTTCAACTCTTCAACGCCATTTTCTGATGATTATTCATCGGTCAGTATCTTCTTTTCTATTAGCTTTCATCTGAATTTTCAATTGCTCATTAAATACCATTTTATTAGATTTTTTTTCCTGAAATTGTGTGTTATTTGTTTAATCTCTCTGTTTCACGATTAGATTCAATGAATCAAAGGATTCAGATTTCCGGAAACCTTTTGGAACTTTTGAGTTAATTTCTTGAAATCTCATTGTTTTTATTTCATTAATAATACATCAATGTATACGAAATCTGGATATAAATTGTGTTGGCTTTGTTACAATGGTTCTGTTGTTTTGTCTTTGTCATGAAAACGTTATCCAAAATTTTCAAATGTGTTTGATTACCCAAAAGAGATTGTCATTAACGTTAATCAAATTATTGCTATTTTGGTTTGCATCTCTTTAGGTGGTTAACGAGTCTATATATTTCTTCTTGTGTTTGCTTCAGAAGCATATGAAAGTTTAATTATTGTTTGGTTTTGTAGATTGATGAGTCATTAAAGGCGCCAAAAAGTATGACTACTCAGACTTCATCTGGGAAGAGAAGCATTTCAAGTGTAAGACGAGGATCATCAGCCTCCAAGAAACCAGTTCTCCAATCAGAGGAAAGCGGAAGCGGAAGCGGGAGCTTGAGTGAGAACATTTCAAAACCCGAATCACCACTTGCTCAACCTATTTCTAATGGCGAAAGAACAGTCAAGAAGCTACGTTTATCCAAAGCTCTCACTATTCCTGAAGGAACCACGGTCTTTGATGCTTGTAGAAGGATGGCTGCGCGGCGTGTTGATGCGGTTTTATTAACCGATTCAAGCGCTCTTCTTTCAGGGATCGTTACTGACAAAGATATAGCCACAAGGGTGATTGCAGAAGGGTTAAGACCAGAGCATACTCTGGTCTCTAAAGTCATGACAAGGAATCCCATTTTTGTTACATCAGATTCACTTGCCATTGAGGCTCTACAGAAGATGGTTCAAGGAAAATTCAGGCACTTACCAGTTGTAGAGAATGGTGAAGTCATTGCTCTCTTGGATATCACAAAGTGTCTATATGATGCTATTTCGCGGATGGAAAAAGCCGCTGAGCAAGGAAGTGCCTTAGCTGCTGCGGTAGAAGAACGGCAATGGGGAAGTGGAAGTTCTGCTTTCATTGAAACATTGAGGGAGCGGATGTTCAAGCCTGCATTGTCAACAATAATCACTGAGAGTTCAAAGGTTGCAATTGTGTCACCTTCAGATCCTGTCTTTGTAGCTTCAAAAAGAATGCGGGATTTGCGGGTTAACTCTGTGATCATAGCGGTTGGGAACAAAGTTCAGGGGATTTTAACTTCAAAGGACATTTTGATGAGAGTTGTGGCACAGAATCTATCTCCTGAGTTGACTCTTGTTGAAAAAGTAATGACACCAAGTCCTGAATGTGCATCAATGGAGACAACAATCCTTGACGCTTTGCATATAATGCATGATGGGAAGTTTCTGCATCTTCCGGTTTTAGATAAAGATGGATTCGGTGTAGCTTGTGTAGACGTGCTGCAGATAACTCACGCGGCTCTTTCAACTGTTGAGAACAATAGCTTAGGAGCTGTTAACGATATGACGAATACAATGATGCAAAAGTTTTGGGACTCAGCTCTTGCGTTAGATCCTCCAGAGGATTACGAAACACACAGCGATATGTCAGCAATGCTGGTAAATTCAGAAGGGAAGCAGTCTTGTCCATCTCAAGGACTTGTAAGTTCATTTGCATTCAAATTTGAAGATGGTAAAGGGCGAGTACATCGGTTTAACTCAACAGGTGAGAGTCTTGAAGAAGTGATGAGTGTTGTGATGGAAAGATGTGAAGCGGATTCAGGGCTTCAGATTATGTACCAAGATGATGAAGGTGACAAAGTTTTGATAACTAGAGACAGTGATCTTGTTGCTGGTGTTGCTTTTGCTAGGTCTTTGGGGAAAAAGGTTTTGCGACTGCATCTTGATTTTACCGAGACAATGGCTCTTGAGACGATTTCGGATTTGTCCGAGGGAAATGGTGGTTGTGTTTGGTGGCAAACTGGCGTTGTGGCTGGAGCTATTATCTTAACGAGCATAGTTTTACTTGTTTACTTGAAACGTTCCAAGACATGATATGATGAATCGAAAATTAAATTGTGCTTACTTGTCTTGAAACATTGCAAAGCAATAATAAAAAATTGTTTTCTTAACTAACCAAATAAATAAGAATCTGTTGTTCGTTATTGGTTTGATTAGTGTTGTTTCATGTTATTAAAGTTTTTTCTTGTTAATAAAGCAGGTTCATTAACAAATCACAGGAAAATAAAAAGTTTGCAGGCTGTGGGGTTCGAACCCACGCGCACTTATGTGCAGAAGAACTTAAGTCTTCCCCCTTAACCACTCGGGCAAACCTGCTTTTGATATTAAACTGCACATATTTTAATATTTAAAGAATATGTCACAAGTTCATCTTCACATGTATAAATGGCTTTTGAACTCCTATACTTCACATGTATAGATTAACACAAGGAAACGTAATTCAATCAGTGGAAAGGTATGGTAAAAGTAAAACTAGTCCGTGGTCTCTATAGTAGCTTTCATGGAGAAGTATCTCGCCCTGTATTTATATTGCAGGCGTATGAATAAGTGGAAAGTGGCAACCTTGACATAGAACCAATTTGCTCACAAATCCCGACATATCATAGAAGATCATAAGGACACTTTCAATGGTTTAGAGTTTTTACCATCTAAAAAAGTAATGTTTTAATTAATTAAAAAAATTAAACAAATAAAAAAGTGACACGTACCACTGGAATATATAAACTAGAGATTGCAGTGCCTCAAATAAAAAAACTTTTAGATGCTGAAGTCTCTAAAAACTCTATTTATTTTTATTTTTTTTAAAATAAAGTCTATTTATTTTATTTTTTTAAAGGAAAGGGTTTAGATTGTAAAATTAGCTCACATTGAAACTGCTCTAAGCTCACAAAAGAAATTTAAGAGTAAAGCCGAAATTAGATTGTAAAATAAGCGCTAGCGTAGGCCATAAAAGGCAAAGCCCTGTCAAGGTTTCTCTTACAAAAATGAAAACTTTTCCCCCAAAAGGGTTCATCAATAAACGTGAAAACCAACAAAGGAAAAAAAACAAAAACAAACGTTTTATTTAAGCAAATTATCACAAAGTCAAATTTATCTTCTCTGTCACAAAGAGACCACTTTGCTTTCTAAAAGCTCCACATCTAGTAGGGTTCCACTGGTTTGCGGAAGTTGACTCCAGCGTATACTGCCTCTGATCCCAACTCCTCCTCAATACGCAAAAGCTGTAAACAAGGAAACAGATTAGACACTAAATCTACTTTGCTCATCTTGTTTAAACCTACGAAGATTCATTTTTGGTTTGAGATGTTAAACCTGGTTGTACTTGGCAAGACGCTCGGATCTGCAAGGAGCTCCAGTTTTGATTTGTCCCTGTACAGACAGACAGATGGTCAAATAAGAATCCGACAAGATTCATATGAGATTGGTAGATAAATGCTATAAATAGTTTCAATTTACAGTAGATAAGCCAACGGATAAGTCAGCAATGAAGGTGTCCTCGGTTTCACCACTTCGGTGACTGGCCATCACTCCCCAGCCTGCTCTCTTGGACATCTTAACTGCCTCGATACTCTCAGTTACAGACCCGATTTGGTTAACCTGTTCACCAAATATTTAATTACAGTTACTAAAAAGGATTTTTAAATTCACATCAAACCAAGTGAAGGATAGTAAAGGTACCTTCAATAGAAGAGCATTGCAAGACTTTTCGTTGATTGCCTTCTCGACTCTCTGAAAGAATAAATAGTATAAAGAGGGATACAAGCACTTTGAAAGAGAACAGGCAAAAACTAATTAGGATATCTAGTTATATACAATGGTCAAGAAAGCGCTAGGTGCTAGTCGGGCGGTGACCCTCTGCCTAGCGCCTAGAATGACTAGTCGGGGCCTAGGCGATTTTAGGCGGTTCAAGCGGTTTAAATAATTTTATAATAAATATATATTTAAACACATATATATTAACATAATATAATATAACATGATAAAATTATAAAATTGAATAATTTAAAAATTTTAAATTAAAAGAACGTGAAGAATATCAATGTTATTTTTTTATTTTTATAAAAACATAGATATTAAATAATTTATTAAATTTTCATATCTCATATAATTCATAACTCATATAATTAGTATTTAAATTATTTAATTATTGATTATTTTGCTAAATCTAATTATCCGTATAATATAAACCGATATTTTAAAAATTTAAGCGGTCTAGCCGTTAATCGGGCGGCTTAAGGGGGCCTAGCGCCTAGGCAGGCGGCCGCCTAGACCGCTTTTTAGAACACTGGTTATATCACAATCACTAGCAAACTAATAACAGACCTTGGGGTTGGTGACCAACAAATCATCACCGACAATCTGAACCTTGTCTCCATACTCAGCGGTCATCTTAGCATAGTGCGTCCAGTCATCTTGGTCAAATGGGTCCTCAATGGACACAATTGGGTACTCAGAAACAAAAGACTTGTACAAGTCCTTGAGAGCATCTCCAGAAATCTTCTGAGAACCATCATTTTTCTACAGAGAAACAAATAGGGCAGCAACTAAAATTTGAGTGCAAAGTTCTTACGTTTTCAGGAAGAGGATATTAAGGAAAAAGAAGTTATACCTCTTCTTTGAAGTTCAAGTCGTAGGTCTTGTCTGATGAGTAGAACTCTGAAGCGGCAACATCCATTCCAATGACAACCTGGGAAAAAATGACTGAGACCCATTAGCTTCATGAGTTTCATTTCAGAAAATAAATTAGTTCACGTACGAAACCGACCTTTCCAGTGTATCCAGCCTTCTCAATAGCAGTCTTGAGCAATTCTAGACCTTCCTTGTTTTCCTGAATGTTTGGTGCAAAACCACCTTCATCACCAACGTTTGTGGCATCCTGGCCGTACTTCTTCTTAATCACAGACTGCAAAAACATTTGAGAACAAGAAGGCATGTTAGTCCTGAGGAAGTAGCAGTAATTCCCATTGCAGTTACAACAGCTGCAAAAAGGTAATACACGTATATTGCATATGCATTGAACAAAGCATCTCAAAGACCAAAGGGATTGGAGATTTACCTTCAAGTTGTGGTAAACCTCCACACCCATTTTCATGGCTTCCTTGAAAGATGAAGCTCCAACAGGAAGAATCATAAACTCCTGAAAAACACCAATAACGAATCACAAATATTCAAAACTGAAGAAGTAAGCAATTTGGCATGTCAATGAAAAAGGATCAAAATGAACATGCCTGCATAGCAAGCTTGTTTCCTGCATGGGATCCACCATTGATGACGTTGAAGGCAGGAACGGGCAGCACAATCTTAGGGTTACCAGCAAGATTGGCAATGTGCTGCACACAAATAGCAAACAAAGGAAAGAGGCTTAGAAAATATAGTACCAGAAAAACCAAGTAGCTAAAGTAGCAATATTCTTGTCCTCCATCGCTAGAGGGAACCAAGTTATCAGTACAAAATTTCCCTACCTTGTAGAGAGGAATGCCGCTGACAACCGCCCCAGCTTTGCAGACAGCAAGAGACACAGCTAGGATAGCATTGGCTCCGAGCTGTACACATAAACAAAAATCAAAATGGTTAGAACCTCTTTCATTCTTGAGTGAATGTATACACAAAACATAAAATTTCCCCTGAAGCACCTTTTGCTTGCACCAACCCCACTCGTTTTGGGTTCCATCAAGTTCATGGACCATGAAGTTGTCAATAGCAGTCTGCTGAGTTGGGTCCTGCAAAGGAACAAATTAAAGAAAAAACACATGAATGAGCCTACTGCATGTTCTACTAATCTCAGTAATAAATAGCTTTAAACACGAATTTGATGTTACGAAAGTATCTTAAACAGAGATTCACCTTGCCAATAAGTGCTGGACCAATGATCGAGTTCACATTGCCAACAGCCTATTGATACCAACAAAAAAACAAATCAGAAAAAAAAAACAATCCCATAAAAATAAAATTTCTTCTACTCAAAAACACAAAGAAGACATCACAGTCTCACCTTGGACACACCCTTTCCAAGGTAGTCAGATCCTCCATCCCTCAGCTCAAGGGCCTCGTAGATTCCTATCAAAAGTAAAATCCCACAAATACAGATTTAAACATCCAATTTTCATATAAACTAATGAGACAGAGATAAGCCAGAAGAAAAATCAAAACGTAACATACCAGTGGAAGCTCCACTTGGAACAGCAGCCGTAACCTTAACACCAGTGGAAGTGTGTACATCAACCTAAACCAATAATCAGATGAATCCAGCAATCATTAGCATAAAAGTAACGGTATATCAAAAATTAGAAAATAAACAGATTCGTCTCAATCAAACTCCATCATCGGTCACTCATCTTCTTCTACAAATTACGAAAACGAACGATCCAATAAAAGCAACAAACATAAATCATGGATTAAAACACTGATCGTTCCTAACAAAACGTAAATAAATCCAATGTGAGCTCGAATATGATTCTCATGTTACAAAAACTCGATATTAACAGATATGTCAAACAAACAAATCCTTCATGAATGCACAGAGCTGGAAAAAAATGAAGAAAAAAGGTTGATCGGAAAATCGAGAAGAAATAAACCTCAACGGTGGGATTTCCACGGCTGTCGAAGATCTGTCTAGCCTTAACAACGGTGATAGTAGCCATAGCTAAAACGTGGAGTGGATCTAGAGAGGAAGATAAGGGCGATGAGTTCGAGGGCTTTAGTGAATCGCTCAAGAGTAGCTAAAATGAATCGAGTGGTCTGGTTCGATATATAACGAGTCACGGGTTAGGTTAAAGCCGTTGGATTGTTTTAATAAGGACCGTTGATTTAGATGGTAGGTTGAAGCCAAAACGATGTGCCGCATGCCTTTTGAAGACGATAAGAGTTTTTTTTTTTTTTGTTTTTTTTTTTTGAGTTTTCCATTTTTCTTTGCTCCTTGTCCAAGTTATACGACATTACTACTAGTTATATAAGAACAGGTCCAACGGGGATGCTTAATACATGGTGCTTAGTTTTAAAACTCAAAAAATAAATAAAAATTGTGATTAAAGTTAAGAATCGGTGGTAAAAGCTACGTGAGCAATTGTCATTGGTTTTTGATACAGAAAAAAAAAAATTTCTTTCTCTAATTTCTTTTGGCCAAAGATTCTAACCAATGGAGATAAAAAAAAATTAAGCATTCATTAAAGATGTTTAACTTTTGTCAAACCATTAAATTTAATTGAAAAAATTGTTAAGGGAGATGCTCTAAGGCTCTAAAACAAGTAATAAAATCTAGATTTTATTCCATTTTTCAACTATACGACTTTTTTAGTCGACAACATATTTTATACGGGGATATATAGCAGTACCGACCATTAAAATGTGTATTATTATCATAGGTTATATGTTCTAATAAAAAAAATTTCTCATCAACTTTTTTTTTGTTAATTAGTACACCTATTTTAGTTAATCAAAAACATATAATCTACCGACTGATTTCTAGTGTCGAAGTTATGCTTCTTTTGATTTATAGTATGTAGTAGTTACGTTATCTGCCAAATTTAAACCCACAAAATATAATTTTCAACAATGTTTTATTATTATTTGGTTTTACTTATTTTATACGGCAAATTTTAGATTCAAATCACTAAACACTTTTACATGCTTATTGTAAAAAATAGCACAACTTTTGTTTCCCTTTCTCTGAGTTATTTTTCCCAAAAGTTTAGTGCCATTTAAAATAAATTTTATGAATACAAATCACAAAATTATGCACATATATATACAAGAACTATACCATATATACATGTCTAATGGTATATATACCAAAATGTTTATGTATATACAAAAGTTGAAATATGAATGTATATCATTCTATCCAAAAAGTTATATTTGAGATTAATTTCGTTTAAAGGAATATCAACTTTGAATAGTTGTTTTGCTACATTAATTTATTACAGTTGTCTATATTCTTTGAATCGAATATAAACAGGATCAAGGCGATAAAAAGGAATAATATGTCCATCTCTATAAGACTATAACTTGATCAATTAAGTCGATTGAATTTTAATTTATAGGGTTTTTAGTCGTTTACATTTTTAGTGTTGAGAAAAAGAAAGAAAACAAACATTTTAGTGTTGGACTCCTCAAATTCTAAATTGATGGAAAGAGGTATCGACATTCGTTCATATTTATTAACAGACGACAGCTGGAATTCTCTGATTGGTAGTTCTAAGTAAATTAATAGCGAAGTTGGATGGGTTTTCAAAGAAAGGTGAAAACGAATGTATTTTAGAAAATTTAAGGATAAGAACAAAAAAAGATGATCAGTATCCAAAGAGCCGCATGAAAAAAAAACGCCAACTAAGTCCTTTTATATAAATACTCCATGAGTCTGGACGATCCTAAGCACAACAATGGCGGAAGAAAAGAATAAGAAAAGCATCATTGCTTCTGACGACGACGATGTTGATAGCTCAGTTAAGACAGATTCAGAGCAGATAGACCTTAGTTCGATTCTGGATAAACTTAGTTTAGGACCAAAGAAGGAGAAGAAGAAGAAGCTATTGGTTCTAAGTCTGAGTGGTCTGCTGCTACACCGAGTGCATAAGAAAGGCATGCGTAAATTCCCCCCTAACCGTTCTCCTGATGCATCTTGTGGGCCCAATCTAGGTAATATTTTAATATTTTTTTGTTTTATTAATGTTTAACTTTCATATAAGTATGATAATTTGCTTAATTGGTTTTGATTGATGTTTAGTGTATAAGAGGCCGTTTGCTGAAGACTTTTTGAAGTTCTGTCTTGAGAGATTCGAAGTTGGGATTTGGTCATCTGCTTGCGAGTTGGTCTCTTCACTTTCCATATTTATAAATAGTATTTGATTAATTGTCAATAAATTAAATCGTATGTTGTTTTGATTCTTCATGGTTTTAACTGATAGGCGTAATGTTGATGTAACTCTAAACATCCTTCTCAAAAATGCTGAAGATAAGTTTCTGTTTGTCTGGGTAAGACTTATTATATGTAATAAATAAATAATACACAGACACTCTCTGAATTTATTTATTTTTGCTATAGGACCAAAAAAAGTGTACCAAAAGTGTATATGGAACGCTTGAGAACTGTGAGAAACCTATGTTCTTTAAGGATCTCTCTAAAGTATTTCAGTGCTTCAAAGGGTTCTCTGCTTCAAACACTATCTTTATTGATGATGAACCCTATAAAGCTCTTCTAAATCCTGTAATTTACTTAAACCCTCTAATTATGTTATTCATCTCTCGGTTTTGTTTGTTCCCTAACTTTAATCTGTTTTGCTGGTTCGTATAGGACAATACAGGTCTGTTTCCTCTGAGTTATGATGCATCAGACAGAAACGATAATTTACTTGGTATGCAACCAATTAGTAAACTTCTGATTTTCCATCTCATATCTTTAGGCTTCCTTTTTGGTCATACGACCTGATCGGTTTTTTATTTTTTTAGATCCAAAAGGAGAGTTATGTGCTTACTTGGATGGTCTGGCTAATGCACCTGATGTTCAGGCTTATGTAAAAGAGCATTCTTTTGGACAGTCCATGATTGATTCTTCTCATCCTGACTGGTCTTTCTACAACAAGGCTACTAAGAATGTCTTTTCATCTTGATGATAATCAGTTTGTTTGGTTTTTTATTTCCAGTGATTCTCTGTTTTTTTTTTATCTTGCTACTGAGCTAATTAAAAGTTATTATTTCTCATAATAAAGTTGAATCCGTACTCATTTCATCAACTGTTTTATCCTCTAATTTTTAAGTTTTAGTAAGCTTTGCGTTGTTTTGAGTCAAAGAAGTAATGTGAACAATGTATTTGATAAATTTCATGGCTTGGTTGAGTGCAACTAACTATTATATTCAATTTTATTAGAAAACTAAACAACTTCAAAAGTTTGAGACCAATGTTGAGCTCCTGTTCTGAAAGTAACAAATTGTAGGAGATTTCTTCATTTCTGGTTGTCGGACTTGTAGCCATTGTGTCTAGTTTCAAACATTCGAACCAAACATAAAGAAGATGCTTGTTGTTCTTACTTGGGCTTGACTTGCAGCAATGAGTCTGCCGGCTAAATAACCACTAAAGAGACGTCCTTCAGCTCCACCAATCGTTATCTGCCACCTCTTTTTTCGCTCTTCCGCTCTCAGTTATCGCCATTGAATTGCTCAGTAATATCATCTCATATCCTACACCAAATTGTTTTCATTGTCGTTGGATTAATATGGATTGTTTAGATTTTTGAATAACCGACATTCATGTTAAGACAACTTACTTTTATATGTAGACCAATATTTCTAATGCATTAAGTTATAAGAATCCAAGATTGGACAGTTGGACCGCAAGACCGAGTTCATCATATAGATGTATACCTGAAACGTCAACACATTGCTGTGTAGATCGAGCGGTTGAAGCTTGAAGGTATAAACCGCACCATTTGCTGACAAAAAGACTGATCCCACGAGAACAATTTTGCCGGAACCTCTGAATAACAAAAAAAAAAAAACTTACTACAATATTTTATGAGTTATTTTAGTCCAATTCATTTATTATTTTTTTAAAAAGAGTTTCGCTATACATTTTATGCGAATTTAAAATTCATATAAATAATAATTCGTGTTGTAATGATCATTATCGATTAAATTTGTTTTTATCTTTCTGTTCGAGAATAACATGTGTTCTAGCTACAGTAAAGGGTGTGTTGAACTAAACTCAAGGAATTAATGAAGCCAAAAGATCAGAGAATTTAAATATTAGATTTTGATGATGAAAAAATTACAAGACCTAGTTATTGTGAGGTTCTACTCGATATTTCAGAAGGGTTTTTTAGTTATATAGGCAAATAATACTATAAAACTAAGCAAACGTTTTTGGAGATGTCCTAAACTTTTTCCGGAGAAAACAATTTTTTGTTCAAGAAATAATGATGTTAATATGATAAACGAACACATATTTGAGAAACTGAATGGTTAGTGCTATCAATCTTATTAATTATAAATTATATTTTCCATCAAATTTTACTAACTAAAAATTATATTTTCCATCAAATCTTATCAACTATGCAAATGAGTTTATAATCAAAAGTAGAAAAATATAATTTCAGAACAAAATATGATATAATCTTTTTAGTGTATGCTTTTCAATTGATGGTTATGAAAACATTCACTTTAGCAGGCATATGTTTACTATGCCGAGAACCTGTATTATAGAAAATTTTGAAACATTATTATATTTAACCATGGGAAAACTATAATAAAAATATAGAAAAAAAAAATTTAAGATTAAATACACGAAACATAAAAGTGTTATGATTCTTATCTTTCTCTATATCTCTATACATTTATCTTCGATTATACCTTTTTAATCAAAACTTCTCCAATTGTATAACCTTGAAATAATATCAAATTGATAAAGATCATAGTTTGCGATCATATCCTACAAAAAGGTAACAAGAAACAAAAAAAAGATTGGTAAGCCAACTTATAATAAACAAAGGTGAAACTTGGCTAGCATTCAGATATTCTTCATATATCGATTAAGCTTTTAATATACGGTTCTCCTAAAGATAGAACCAACTTCAGGAGAGTGAAGTTTCAAAAATAAAAATAAAAGTCAGGAGATTTGAAATTGTTTTGAGGAATGTTTTCGTAGTGTTTTCTGCGTCCAGCCGATTACAATGATAGTTAATATTTTTATTAGACAGTAAATATCCGTCTTTTTTTACACATCAATATATAAAGATAATTGTTTAAAATAAATAAAAACAAAACATTTAAACTGCTGATTTTTGTTGTGCAACCTGAACTTTGATTAGAAATATAAAATAATCGATAATTAAACTTAAAATAAAATAAAATAGATGAAAATCACAACGCCAATTGCGCCTGCTTTCCACCTTCTATAATTCAACTTTTAAGTTAGTTAGGGTCTCAAAAATGTCGGGTTGGTAATATATAACCACAGAGCTTAGTGAAGGAGAGAAGTGCAAAGCTGACTTTGTTTTCCAAAGATCATCAACTGTCCGCGTCGTACCAATCATGGCTCCACCATATTATTTGTAATCTTTTGTCGGCACAATAGTTATTTGATTTACTGACAGAAATTTTTACTATAGTTCTATTTGAAGAGGTTAAACATATTACTTTTTATGTTTATACCCAAGAATGTTGGTTTTATCGACTATGTATATAAGTCAAAATGATATTTTTATTAACAGCTATTTTTATTACTAATTCCAAGTATCGGTTATTTAGAAGTTTTAGCGAAGGTAACAGTGGTCAAATACATAAACCGCTCTACCAACGAAATAGCAAAAAAAAAAATTTGATAAGACGAAATAGTAAAATTAAGACGAATTTTAACTGAACAAAAAAAAAACACAGCTATTTTCTTCTTGTATTGGTTGTGGACTTCAAACTTTGAACTAATATGTAAAGTTAAATTCAAATTTTAGAGACTTACGAACAGAATTGCTAGCTAAAAGAAATATAAAAACGTTGTATAAGTTGTAAGACTGAGCTATTCATTGTAAACATGTATATAATGTGACGTGTTTGTCCATTTGAATCGTGTCTTAGTTATAACTATTATATAATATCTCTTTAAACCAATTAGGAGGATATCATCATGAATAATGTGAGACAGAAAAACTAAGAAATATTTTTTAGAAATATACGAAAAAATATTACTAAAATAAAAATCCATCAGATTTTATAAGGTATTTGGTTTAAATATTTTCGGATCTGTTCAGATCGGATTTTTGAATATCGAATTTTATATCTATGCCTACTTATAAGTGATAACGCTGAAAATTTCAATGATTAGGCAAATAGATCAAGATTACCAAGCTCCAACATTGCCTTAAGTGGTAACATTTATTTCTCCTTTTTTTCAAATGATCGGATTGTTTTTAAAAAAATAGCCTTGCAATTTTGATTGGAAAGTTGCTTCATTACTAGTCCATCTAACCAGACTGGGGTTGCATAATTTTCAATAATAAACTTATAAATAGTGAAACGAATTGCAGCAGTAACTTTATTTTTTTGTTTCTTACAAAAAGCAATGTGACTGTAGATAACTTTTTTCATACATTGGGTAAACTTTATAGGACGTAGGGTAATGTTCACCCACACCAAGGAGTGGAAAACATCAATCATTCATTCACTCACACAACCACCATTCCCTACTTTATCTTTTTTTTCTTCCCTTCTCTCTAATGATTTTTACCCTCAACTCTTTCTTTTTACATCTGTCAATGTAGATTTAAAAACTGACTAAAGAACATTTCAGTTGATATTATTTTGATAACCTTACTGTAATCTACTCTTAACTTAAAGAAAAAACAAATGTCATAAGTTTGGACAAATTTTTTTTTTTTTTTTTTTGTCGCCAACTTTGGACAATTTTAACATACAGAGTGCATTATTCTCTGTTCTTTATCTTCATAAGTTCTGCTCTTAATCAAATGCTCTGTACATCACTTGTTTTTACTTTCTTCATTTTTTGTTATATACTTTTCTTTATCCCCCTTCGTTTCTGGACTAGCTTCTGACACTGTGCATTCAAAAAAGCATAACGAACACTACCCCAAAAAAAAAGCAAAAAAAAAAAAGATTCCATTATATTGTCGTTATTATCTGTTTTTTAAAAGGAAAGATACATTTCTCTCTTCACTCTCACTCTTCTCTTTCCCGCCAATCCGCCATGGCTAAACCTCTTCTTCCATTTCTTCTTCTTCTTCAGCTCTCCATCTCGTTGGCTCAAAACGACACAAATGCACTCACACTCTTCCGCATTCAAACCGACACACATGGAAACCTCGCCGGAAACTGGACCGGCTCCGACGCTTGTTCCTCCTCATGGCGCGGCGTTTCTTGCTCACCGTTTTCTAACCGCGTCACTGAACTCTCTCTCCCTTATCTCTCCTTACGTGGACCATTGACCTCTCTCTCTTCCTTAAACCAGCTCCGTCTTCTCGACCTCCATGATAACAGACTCAACGGTACCGTTTTACCTCTCGTAAACTGCACAAACCTCAGACTTATTTATCTCGCCGGTAACGATCTCTCCGGTGAGATTCCTAAAGAGATCTCTTCTCTCAAAAGAATGATACGTCTTGATTTCTCTGATAACAATATCCGTGGAGTAATTCCTAGAGAGATTCTCGGGTTTACCCGGATTTTAACAATCCGGCTCCAGAATAATGAGTTAACGGGTCGGATCCCGGATTTTTCTCAGGTGAATTCTCTTCTTCAATTGAATGTTTCGTATAATGAATTGCACGGAAATGTCTCTGATGGTGTATTGAAGAAATTCGGAGAATTGAGTTTTTCCGGTAATGAAGGATTATGCGGGTCGGATCCTTTACCGGCTTGTTCTTTCACTAACGATCCGGAATCTTCCAACACAGATCAGATAGTTCCGTCAAATCCTACATCAATTCCACAAGCTCCGGTTACCACCGGAAAAGCGACGATTCACGGCCATAGAGGGCTAAAACCGGGAACTATCGCCGCTGTTATTGGTTGCTGCGTGGCGGTTATTGTTGTAGTATCATTCGGTTTTGCTTTCTGCTGTGGAAGATTAGACGGTAACGGCGGAGGATCGAAATCAGGAAGTGCAGAGAGTGGAATCGTCGGAGGAGAAGGGAAGAGAAGAAGCAGTTATGGCGGAGGAGAGAGTGACGCGACGTCGGCGACTGATAGGAGTCGGCTTGTGTTTTTCGAGAGGAGGAAACAGTTTGAGCTTGAGGATTTGTTGAAAGCATCGGCGGAGATGCTTGGGAAAGGTAGTTTAGGGACTGTGTACAAGGCAAATCTAGACGACGGCTCCACGACGGTGGCGGTGAAGCGGCTCAAAGATGCGAATCCATGTCCGAGGAAGGAGTTTGAGCAGTACATGGAGATTATTGGTAGACTTAAACACCAAAACGTCGTCAAACTCAGAGCTTATTACTACGCTAAAGAAGAGAAGCTCTTAGTTTATGAGTATCTTTCTAATGGAAGCTTACACTCCCTTCTTCATGGTTATACTCTTTCTCTCTAAGCTTTGCTTTACCCAAATTGAAAATGAAAATGAAAATGATCACACTCATTAGTGGTCAAAGTTTTGATTTTTAACATATGATCAGCGAATTTGGTAATTAAAGTTTTGATTTTTATTTGTGTTTATAGGGAATAGAGGTCCTGGACGGATTCCATTGGATTGGACTACGAGGATTAGTCTCATGTTAGGAGCAGCGAGAGGCTTAGCGAAGATACATGATGAGTACAGCATTTCCAAGATTCCTCACGGCAACATCAAATCTTCTAACGTTCTCCTCGACAGAAACGGTGTCGCATTGATAGCCGATTTCGGGTTATCACTTTTGCTAAACCCGGTTAATGCTATCGCCCGGTTAGGAGGCTACCGTGCGCCGGAACAGTCAGAGATAAAGCGGCTCTCGCAGAAAGCTGACGTGTATAGTTTCGGTGTGTTGCTTCTTGAGGTTCTCACGGGAAAAGCGCCTTCCATGTATCCGTCTCCGTCAAGGGCTAGATCGGCAGCGTCAGTGGCAGTGGAGGAGGAGGAGGAAGTGTCGGTTGATTTGCCGAAATGGGTGAGGTCGGTTGTGAAAGAGGAATGGACGGCGGAGGTTTTTGATCCGGAGCTTTTGAGGTATAAGAACATAGAGGAGGAGATGGTGGCGATGCTACATATCAGTTTAGCCTGCGTCGTGCCGCAGCCGGAGAAAAGGCCAACGATGGCGGAGGTTGTTAAGATGGTTGAGGAGATTAGAGTTGAGCAATCACCTGTTGGAGAAGATTTCGATGAGTCCAGGAACTCAATGTCACCGTCGTTGGCCACCACTGAAGAAGGCCAAGTTTGATTTTTGTTCATCGCTTTTGTAAAATAACTATCACTGGATTTGTCAATTTGCGAATTTGTCGGAGTGTTTAGCCATGTTTCGTGTCCTCACGGTTTATGATTTTGTAACGTTTATTCGTTTTGTGGATTTATGAAGCTGTTAAAGTTATGTTTAAACCCCATCAATGATTAATTTTAAGAAGAGGCCTATAATATACTCTTGTAAAGCCTATTAAGGCCCATATGTTTTAAGTTAATTAACAATTGCTAATTTGCTATTGAACCTGTTTAACAAACTCGAACGCCCATTGATTATTAGTTAATGCTTCTAGAACGGTGGGTCCTTTTGTGTCCACTCCATATTGATTTATTCGTTGAAAACTGAAAAGTCAAGTCCTTGGGATTTGACCTTTTACATACCGTTCAATTAACTTGTCCCCATTAGTGAAAAACCAACCACGAGATTAGTGGTTCACAAGTATTAATCAATTGACAAGGAATATAATAAGTGAGATCAGCATGGAATATGTAGAGTGTTTAGCAAGAGTTGAAACTTCAAGCTTGAGGCTTAAGTACTTAACGCATCGCATACCATTAAAGCCAGGCCTGACAGATGATTGGCCTATTATCTGAATTAATGAATGGTCAAGCATCTGATTAACCAATAATTGGATAAATTAACATGAATTCCTTTTCATTTAGATGGGCAGTGGTTGGGAAGGAGAACATTTCTAAAAGTGAATCTTGTTCTTGTCTTCTTTTTTTTTAAATGAAAATATTTTATATTGTGGGTTTCTGATAGTTGAACAATATTGTTTAATCCGTGACATATAATAAATACATAAATTATACATATTGGATAAATTAATAAAGTCTACTGATATATGTTAATGTTTCTTTGTGTCACAGTTTGAACTTATACATTGTACTTGTAGATGTACTTTATTAAAATATCGTGAAATTTAACGTGGTAAAATATCAGATTCACTATACGAACTTCGTAAATGAAACCTGAGTGAAAAAAAAAACCCTCACTGTTCTTCCACCCGACATTAACTTGGGGAATACTAAACCTACTGCGTTGCTCCTCATGTACCTTAAAATTCCCTAGCCTCACGATCACTCCCTCTCGGCCACGCGTACGATCAGAGACCGTCGGTTTTTGCTCATTGACATTTAAGATTCCGTTTCTAGATGTTCATTAAAATTGCTTAATATATTTCAAATCCTTTATTCTTTTTGTTCTGACATAATATTTCCACTCCTTATAATTTTATCATTTTGCTACTTTTTAAAAGTTTACCGTTGCTGTTCTAATAATGTTTAAATTCAATAAATAAGTCAGTTAAAAATTTAATTAGTATGTGATTTAAGTTTTTTTTTGGAAAGGACCTTAAATCGGTTATTCAGTTTGATCCAAAACATAAAATATCAAACTAATAAGAATTAAATTTGGTTTGATAAAACCCAAAAATAGTTTTTATACATAGATCAGTTTAGGAAAATAATAAATCGTTATTTTGAATATTTGACACAGATTTATGATAATTGTATAAACTATTGACTATATACCTATATAGATACACTAATTTATGTTAACTTTAAAATTGTTTGAACTTTATTTAATACTTTTACTATTCAAATATTCTTCAAGTTACCAGAGAGAATCATTCAAAATAGTGATATAAAGAGAAAGGGAAAGAAAAATGAGATGAGTTTGGGTTCACAGTTTATTAATAAAACAATGGGGGATTTAAATGAGGGGGTAAAAACGCGGAAACTAAAGTAGATGCCTTATTTTTCAACAATTAGTTGTTATTATTATTATTATTATTGTGTGCTATTTAAACGAAAACTGCGTGCGTCGTACTTGGAGGCAGCATATTCGACGGTGAAGCGCATCAAAATCAAATAACCAATCACGCACACTCTTCTCCACTACAAAAGTCCTCTTCTTTCACCGTCTGAGATCTCTCAATTCCGATCAGCAGCTATGCATTCCAGTCATCTCCTTCTCGAGGAACCGATCAGGATGACTTCAATCCTGGAACCTTCTAAATCAGTGAGCTCTCTGTGTTTCTGTGATTGGTTTAGTTTCCTATTTTTTTTTTAAAGGTTAAGCATGGATCTGTTTTGATATTTGACTTATCGAAGAAGTAACTTGTATGTGATTAATTTCGCAGAGTTTCTTCCCGGCTTTGACTAAGATTGTGGGAACTCTAGGTCCACAATCTCGATCCGTCGAGGTCATAGCTGGTTGTCTCAAAGCTGGAATGTCTGGTAATTGCTATTTACTTCTCAGTCTTACTCTTTTTGAGTCATGATTTGCTTGGGGTTTGGTTTTATGATTCTGTGATTCTTTGTTTCAGTCGCTCGATTCGATTTCTCTTGGTGCGATACTGAGTATCACCAGGAGACGCTGGAGAATCTTAAGATTGCTGTCAAGAGCACTAAGAAGCTTTGTGCTGTATGTTTTCTATTCTCTACTTTTGCTCTCTGTTGGATCTTTGTATTTTGTCTACGTGCTTATATAGTAATCTTTAATTTCATGAATTGCCAGGTTATGCTAGACACTGTGGGACCGGAGTTGCAAGTTATTAACAAGACTGAGCAAGCTATTTCTCTTACAGCTGATGGCCTTGTAACTTTGACTCCCAATCTAGATCAAGAAGCCTCATCTGAAGTCTTTCCCATTAATTTTGATGGGCTAGCTAAGGTTATATTACGCCCTTACTGTATAGTTTTTCGAGGGAGGAGATAATAAAATTGGACTTTGTCTTTACCGGTTTGATGGATGTGTTATTGTTTGATATCTTCAGGCTGTTAAGAAAGGAGATACTATCTTTATTGGACAATACCTCTTCACTGGTAGTGAAACAACATCAGTCTGGCTTGAGGTATAAAGAACTCTTGCATATAGAGTGCTCTCTGGAATTTTTATTTTAGATGTCTGTGTTGTGAGAAGACCAGCCATTTAAACAAACGTTCAGGTCGAAGAAGTTAAAGGAGATGATGTCATTTGTGTTTCAAGGAATGCTGCTACTCTGGCTGGTCCATTGTTTACATTGCATGTCTCTCAAGTTCACATTGATATGCCAACCCTCACTGAGAAGGATAAGGAGGTCAGTGTTGCTTATACTCTACATATATCAAATACTGCTTTGCGCTGCTTCTTGTAATATTTCTAGCTTGTCTGTTCGAGTGCTTTAACTATTTTGTTCTATTTTGGTTCTCCTCTAGATTATAAGCACATGGGGAGCTCAGAATAAGATCGATATTCTCTCAGTATCTTATTGTCGACATGCAGAAGATATTCGCCAGGTCAATATTCTTTTCCATAATGTTTTTTTTATTCCGGCTGTCATGTGTGACTCCGTTTTTTACTCACTACTATTTCTGAGCTTCTGGTACGCTTTAATGGTCACGGTTGTTTGCAGGCCCGTGAGTTGCTTAACAAGTTGGACGACCTCTCTCAAACACAAATATTTGCAAAGATTGAGAATGAAGAGGTAAATGAAATGCATTTATTATTTCTGAACTTTTCTTTAACTGGAAATAGAAATGGTACTGATTACCCATTTGTGAATTTGATTTTAGGGACTGACCCACTTCGATGAAATTCTACAAGAAGCTGATGGCATTATTCTTTCTCGTGGGAATTTGGGTATCGATCTACCTCCGGAAAAGGTATGATGTTGACCACTCAAATCAATTTTTTTTTTAGGTCCAAAGCCCTTTGCATTTTCTAATCAGATTGGTGGGTGCCTTATTAGACTATTTGTGATATCTCATTTTCTGGAACTAAGTGCTAAGTGACCCCGAAAACTTGCAGGTGTTTTTGTTCCAAAAGGCTGCTCTTTACAAGTGTAACATGGCTGGAAAGCCAGCTGTTCTCACTCGTGTTGTAGACAGTATGACAGACAATCTGCGGCCAACTCGTGCAGAGGCAACTGATGTTGCTAATGCTGTTTTAGATGGTATGTTTAGTCTCTGAAATGTGTTGTTTGTACGGCTTAAATTTGAGGGGAGGGGATACATATTTGTGGATCATAGTTTTGGTCATAACTTGAAGAGTGTTTCTTCTCGTTCACTTACCGCAGGAAGTGATGCAATTCTTCTTGGTGCTGAGACCCTTCGTGGATTGTACCCTGTTGAAACAATAGCAACTGTTGGTAGAATCTGTTGTGAGGTAGGCTTAAATTATAGTTCCTAAGTATTATTATTCTGTCGCCTTCTTAGTGTCTCAAGCATCTTACCCATGGTTAGTCATCTAATTTATCTCTTACACATTTCTGTACTTTTTTGTAGGCAGAGAAGGTTTTCAACCAAGATTTGTTCTTTAAGAAGACTGTCAAGTATGTTGGAGAACCAATGTCTCACTTGGAATCTATTGCTTCTTCTGCTGTAAGTTTCTTTTCTGTGCTTCCTACGTAACATTTAAGTTGATAATTTATGCTTTCATCTCTAACTCAATGGCTTAATTTCCACTTGATATCAGGTGCGTGCAGCCATCAAGGTTAAGGCATCCGTAATTATATGCTTCACCTCATCTGGCAGAGCAGCAAGGTTCACACCATTCCTTCTTCCTTAAACTGTCGCTTCATTGGAATTCTTTGTAGCTGTCTACTTAATGTTTCTTACATCTCTATGAAGGTTGATTGCCAAATACCGGCCAACTATGCCCGTTCTCTCTGTTGTCATTCCCCGTCTTACAACAAATCAGCTGAAATGGAACTTTAGTGGAGCCTTCGAGGTAAGATTGATTCTGATAGTGTGGGTTTGAAAAAATATTTTAAAAAGAGAATTAAGAGTTTTTCTTCTGCCACTTGCTGATTTTCAAGATTCAATGATTTACGGTTGTTACTTGCTTGCTTATGAATGCATATCCTATTTATCAATTGTCCACATGATTCAAAGGAAGAGTAAAATTTAAATATGCTGTATTAGTCTTTTAAGGTTAAGAAAAAGGTTTCACTTTGGAAAAATATCACCTTGTAAAATTCTTGATCTGAGAAGTTCCCACAAGAAAAAGGTTCCGTTTTAATGTTGGCATATCTGAATTACCTATATGGACTCTATTTTGATAATTGCTCAAAGTAAACATCGTGTTTGTTTGTGTATATCTTGGTCTCAGGCAAGGCAGTCACTTATTGTCAGAGGTCTCTTCCCCATGCTCGCTGACCCCCGTCACCCGGTTAGGCTATATTGCATTTAATATCTCTATCTCACACTATAAAAGAACTTGATTAACCGGATGCAAAAAGAATTTTGCAAATGTAGTGTTATGGTTGCAATTGTAACTTTGGCTGGGTTTGAGACTAATTTGTATGTTAAATATTTTTGTTTCAGGCGGAATCAACAAGCGCAACAAATGAGTCAGTTCTGAAAGTGGCTCTAGACCATGGGAAGCAAGCCGGAGTGATCAAGTCACATGACAGAGTTGTGGTCTGCCAGAAAGTGGGTGACGCGTCCGTGGTCAAAATCATCGAGCTTGAGGATTAGAAGCAGTCTGTTATATTACCCCTGCTACTAATCAGTTTCTTGTCTTGAAAGGCTCTTGCTGCCTCCCAAGAAAATACGTGCGATTATTGTTTTGTCGGCCAGATTCCGGAGTGAATATATATATATATATATATCTCTCCGGGACTTTGTTATTGTAATTAGGAGATTGATGTTTTGAAGTTATGATAAACCACTTCCCACTATTACTCATAATATCTACTTTCCCCACTAACTATATAGTTCTCTACCATCTTTTAAGCAACATTAAGGACTTGAGTCTCCGAGTAATCAATGGATTTCGATATGCTAGTTAATAAATTTACAATAAATATTTTATGAAATAAACATAGCCATAGAAAGCGCCCGTGGCCTAATGGATAAGGCGTTTGACTTCTAATCAAACGATTGTGGGTTCGAGTCCCACCGGGCGTGGAGATAATATTTTAATTTACAATTAAAAATGTTGATTTCAATGATGTTATAGGCTTTTTACACAGAAGACTTGAACTTGCGAGGCTATTGACAATACTCGAATTCATGTGTTTCGTCTCTGCAATTCTCAATGTTGTAGCTAACTTACACCAGATTTGGTGGTTTGAAGTAGATGGGATGTTGAGATTCTATCTACCTCCTCCTGTATACTCTCTCTACCCTTCAGAATACACCTCCGTAGATTCTCGATAAGCTTGGGAAGACGGGTTTGCGTTTGCAATTTCGAACGCCCACACACGGCTCGGAGTTAAACCCTCTCTGCGGTTTTCGCTTTCAACTTCAGATTGGCAAAAGGAGGATAAGAAACGGGTGGGGGAACACAAAGGAGCAGGATTCTTGAGAGATTATAAGGTTGGAGAATTTATGGTTTAGGGTTTCTCAGAAGTCAGAACCATCAACTGAAGTTCAGTGGTCAATGAAACATATCGATTTCACAATTTTTGGTTTAAATTTTATAACCCTTGTGTGATAAAAAAAAAACACAATTTTGTTTTAAGTCCATGCATTTTGCATATTCAAAGTCATTTACACATTGATGGTCATTAGTTTGTAAACCAAAATTTGTCCTGCATAACTTGATATACTGAAGATCGAATTGAAAAATGTAAGTTGTGAGAAGAAGATAGGAGATAAGGGAGAGTGACATTACTTAAACACACAGGCTTTGACTATTCTAACTTGAAAAACAGGATCTTGTTCAATTATAAGGCGTAGGACCGTTCTAGTGTTAGTTTTGTTAAATCACGTATTTTTCTTATACGATAGTCCATTAATTTCCTATTAAATGTTGAATTTGTTTTCACGATGGAGACAAATTGTCAATTTCGTCTTGAATTTACCCCAAAAAAATATTAATAACTGAAAAATGAAAGTCAGAATCTGTTTTCACTGGTTGGCATTTGGCAGTGCCAAGTGCATGTAAAAAAAAAAAAAAACTTAATTGTCAAAATTGTCTGAAGAATACAAAGTTTATATATTTCACCATGATCTATTTAGCTAGTACATTTTCTACTGAAAACAATTAACCGTTGGTTTTGGTTTTTATATTTTACATGGAATATTCATGATCTGTATTCTAACGAAGAAGAAAAAAGTTAGCTAGAGAAGAAAGAAAGAGCTTCTTCGTTATACGAAAACGTTCAGCAATGCCATAACACACTCTTTTACTATTGTGAGCTTTATTTCTCTTTTACTATATGGTCCTCGTTATCATTATAGTTTTTTACTACTTAGTATTTAGTATTTACTCACTTAATTTATTGCTTTTACTCTCTCAATTAATTGGATTGTAATTAAGTTTACGATTTTGATACATTTTTTTTCATGCATAGAAGTACTTTTAAAATTCGTACGTGGATAGATATAGTCTACGATAAAATTCATAGGTTATATTCAAAAAACTTAACATGGACGAAATATTTTACGCAGATACGCACGAATGCACGATCATGCCATAGAACACTATAGAAGAAGAATCTCATGAGCATATATATTTTAAGTAAAACTGGAAATAAGTAACTTACGCTTTTGAATCTGTTTTCAAGTATGCAAGTTAACCATATATCATAAATACTAATTAATGAGATAAAACATTTGAAGAGATACGTTGCATCATTCCATTGCTAACTATACTTTATCTCCGGATCAATACAAAAGAACTCGTAGATCGATATGATGACTACTTTCACTAGTGCACTGTGCTCCAAAATACAGTCAGGATCAGAATTGGACCCTTCTGATCTTTCTGTTGGGATAGCACCCTGCAGCTCCACAGTGTTAAATAAAGATTGTGGGGGTCACACTTACATATACATACAGTATAAAGAGATGAAATTTGGAGGCTATATAGATTGAGAGTAGAAGTTATAATTGATATATATGTCAGATTGGTGGTTGATTAAGGTAGAGAAAGTGATAGACATTTTTCCAAATGTAGAACCTGGACCATTCTCTCTTTTTACCCTATATAGTACTATTCTTTTCTCAACTTACATCTTCTTTTATATTTATATATATATATATATATCAACATATTAAATCGGTCACCATTTTTTAGTATCGCAAAACTACCGTTGTATTCATTCACAAGCTATTCGTTTCAGCCTCATCATAATTTATTGATGGTTGGCAAGTTTATGTATATATACTTTCTTATAAATACTATATTAAAAAATCTCTGTGAGGTGTTATGCGTCAGTTTCATGTGCTAAATTCGAACTAAATGTCCCTAACTAGAAGAACCGATATATAATTTACTACGGGCCTGTGTTTTGTTTCTAAGCGTGCCTTTTAATTGGCAAAGAAAAACAAAAACAAAAAAAGTAAATCTTTCAACTTCTTCTCATGGTTTTGTTTCCAAGCAATATCAAGAGTGGCGACAAAAAAAAAAAAAGAGCGAGTGAGACTAATTTAGCGGTTTTACAAAAAAAAAAAAATTGAAGGAAAAAATATCAGTTAAGTGAAAACAAACCAACAGCAAATTAGTGACGATACTATGAAATTACTAATTAATAATTGATTATTCTTTTAAAAGATATGAAGTGTTCATTATTCGCACAAACCAGTGACAGCTATTTAGCTTTATAAAATTCTTAACAAAGAACCAAAAAAATTATGAAAAACCAAAATTTGAATAAATCCAAATAAATATGATGGAAGCAAAAGAGGAGGAGTCATTTCGCTAAGTCGTACTAAATACCGAGCTAATGAATCTCCTTGTTTTTGATTGTTCTGGTCCACTTCGTTAATTCTGCAACGTTCAATTTAAAGTTTAAACTCATCGTTCAGACACTCTGATACTAGTTAAAGCCTAAATGTAAAAAGTAGGAAACAATTCATCACACGTATTTCTATTTAATCGACAGTGACCCAATTAGTTATGCCGAGTTAAAAACAGAAGCCATAGGGTTTTCAACCCCCATATTTACTATTATATATAGGCACATGCTTGTAGTAACATTTACATAAATACACACATATCATATCATCTTTAACCCCAAGTTCCTGATAAAACCCAAAATTGTTCATTTCTATGTTTGGCTGAAAAAGTAGTCTCTTGAAATTGATTGTTGTTGTTGTATGCAGAAAGGATTACACAAAAGAGGGAAAAAAAATGGAATATTGGAGCAGCTCCTTCGTTGATGGCGATTGTTCTTCCAACTTCATATCTCCTTTCCATAACTTTGATCAATTTTTAGGTACAAATATGTATCCGTAGTATCAGTTATATGTTTGATCATTTCAACGTACAATATTTATAACTATCTTAACCAAATAGTTAGTTAACTATGGTTTTACTTTGACTCTTCTGATCTATTAAAATTGTAGGAAACCAAAACAATAAAGGTCTCTCTTCAGGTACAATGGTGGATGCACAACAAGGTTTGCTTCATGTCCCTTTAACAACGGTGGAGTGTCGCTATGGAGAAGGATACAACAATATCAACGGACAAGAGAAGAAGAAGAAGAAGAAGAAGATGACAAGCAAGCAGATAAAGCTACTTGAGAGAAGTTTCCAGGAAGAGGTAAAGCTGGACCCGGAAAGAAAGATGAAGCTGTCCAAAGAACTCGGGCTGCAGCCGAGGCAAATTGCGGTTTGGTTCCAGAACAGGAAAGCCAGGTGGAAGAATAAACAACTTGAGCATCTATACGAATCACTAAGGCAAGAGTTCGAAACTGTATCTAGAGAAAAGAAGTTGCTACAAGAAGAGGTAAATTATCTTCACTGCTTTTGTACTTAAGTTGCTACATTAAGTGGACATATGCTTGAGTTACTTTCACTTTGTTTCAACAGCTTACACAACTGAAGTCGATGATGCTAAGAGAGAACTGGTGAAGCAAGAAGAAACAAACTTTGGAAAAAGTCTGCAACCAGGAAATGACAGTTCAGCTTCAATTCAAATAGATGTAACAATGTT
This sequence comes from Nasturtium officinale, assembly GCA_963854855.1. Taxonomy (NCBI): domain Eukaryota; kingdom Viridiplantae; phylum Streptophyta; class Magnoliopsida; order Brassicales; family Brassicaceae; genus Nasturtium; species Nasturtium officinale. The sequence goes on from OY978511.1 coordinate 7,419,550, forward strand.
CCAAAATTGTAGCCGTCGTCTAAAAATAACTTCAGTGGCTCGATCTGTTTTTCTTTTAGGTATTGGTTTAAATGATTTCATGTAAAAGGATTCTCTCATTTTACGTAGAATACTTAAGCCAACTTAAGATTTCTTAAATGCCTGATTTGACCACATTTTGGTACAGACCACTAGAAATATCAGTACAAGATAATGGAGATACCAAACAAAAAGTTTTCATAAGCTGAAGAAAAAACCTCAAGTACAATATATTAGATCTGGTGCAAAACTTTAAATAATGGTAATAAAACAAGAAAGATAAGTGAAGAGAGGTGACGCAACTCTATAAGTCCACTCAACGTCTGCCTCCACCACCACCCAACTTAGCAGCCTTGGGTGCTGCACCCTTGGGGATATTGCCTTTCACTTGAGACTTCTGTTGCTTGGAAGCAAACTCAGCCTTCTTTGCTTTCTTCTCGTCCTTAGTCTTCTTGATTCTCTCCTTAATATCACTGAAGAATCATCAAAATCGTTGAATCAATTATTGTTCAGGTTGTAAAGATTGCAAAAGTGAATGATTTGGGAAAAAGAAACCCAACCGAAGTGCGGCTTCTCTTGCTGCATCACGAACTTCTGGTTTCTCTGCTCGCTTCTTCTGAATGACCTCTAAAGTAGCACCAACAATCGACCTTGAGTATGGCTTCTTGGCTGCACGTCTTCTCTTTTTCACAGCCTCTTGAGCTGCGTCCTGAATGATATAAGAAAAAGAAGACAAGGGTCACAAACAGAATTCAATAGACTGAAACTAGGAACCAAAAAGCAAACAAAGAGTTTAAGACCTTCTTGTGCTGCTTTCGATACATGGCAGTCCATGCAAGCTTGGATGGCTTCAACTTGTTATGGAAGTACCTCTTACATTTCGAGTTGATGAACAAAAACACCTGATGAATCACGAAAACAAAGGTGAATCACTACAGATACACAGCAACAGACTATCAAAAGTCACACACTTTAACCACAGTACTTGAGAGTCAGAACGGATAAATCTGATTCCTCTGCCAGGGTAAATCTTCTGGCCACTGAAACGGCAAAGCTCAGTCCTACATATCAAACATAGTCACTTTCTTAGATAGGATCACATAGAGAAACAGGACAACATCATTAAGCCATCTCATTCTAGAATGTACTAAGTTATAAGTTTAAACACTTAAAGATAAGAGCTAATGTAGAGAATTACAACGAGATTTAGTTATCAGCAAACACAAAAACGTATCTAGTACCTAAAAATCTCAAATTGCCAACCATTTTAACAATCAAAGAAACAGATTTTAACGAAAAGAAATTCATTTTAGCAACAGGACATCTTCAAACGGTTCATTAGCAACAATGTACACCTATGAGCTAGCTGATAAGCACGAAGAAGAACGAGAGAGAAATGAGATTGATTACTTGAGAACCATGGCTCCGCCGCGCTGACAGTCTCTTTACTTGAAACCCTAAAAAATTTTAAGCATTAGGTAAACGAATTGCATATAAGGCAGATTAGCCTGAGCCCTAGCTCTCAGTGAATATAATGGGCCTCTCAGCCCAAGATAAAATATTTTCGCCCATTTAATATAAACTTTAGTACGGTTAAGCTCATTTAACAAGTTTCCAATAGTGTTCTTTTCTGGTATATATCAATAAATTTAAGGTACATTATCCCAAAAATTAGTACACAATTTACCCAATCCCAATGTGTCAGTCTAAATAGATACGGAACAATTATCAAATTTCCAGCAACGATCGTATCTAGAAATGTCGTAGCCAACCATTTTTTGGGATAGAATGAGTATTTGTTAGGTTTTAGAAAAAACGAATAAACGATGGTATCTATCAGATGTCTCAAGGACCAATTCTTGTCAAATCTGTTCTATCTTACAAAATAAGTACAAAATTAGACCTCCATTTGGAAAGGTCGAGTACTAAAAATAGTACAGACAATCCTATTGATCTATGAATAAAAGGAGTACAATTTAAATGATCCGATTACACTCTTTCCAATCATATCATGTGACTAACAAAAAAAAAAAAATTGGAACCACAATAATTATTAATCACTCGAATTCTTGTGGTTCTACTTGGAAAAATGGATTGCCATATTTGCAAGAAATTATGCTGTTTTGTCCCCAAAAAAAAAAAATATATGTGGTTAGATTTGTCTGAAGATGTCTTTTTCTTAGTCAACTGTCTTGATGATGACTTTGGCCGTTCCAGCAATTTTCCTAATGTCCAAATTTATTGGCCTCCATTTATGAATTAGTAAATCATGTTCTGTTTTCTTGTAGTAGTTACGTTGAATATGTGAAAAAGATCTTTACTTCAATCTCTATTTTATTTTTTTTCGTCTCACAAGCATCCAAAGATGCAATGATACAACGTTTAAAACAGAAAAAATGACAATATTAAGACAAATCAAGTTTGAGAAACTCTAAATCTGAAGATGGTAAACTATGAATTGACCATGAACAGATCACAAATGACTTGGACTACACATAAACAAGCTGATTTTATAACTTCTCACAATGATGGTATTAGACAACCGAAATTGGCCAATAAATCAAAAGAGAAACACTTGAAAACTGTTTTAAAGGTTTTTGAAGCAAATTGAGGATTTACTGACTGCTGCAGAATCCCAAGAATCCCATGAATTCATGATTGTGTATCATCCTTAAGCTCTTTTCTATTCCAATTACTCCCATTGTGAGAGCACTTGCACAAATGACCCCTGAGAGAACGAAAACGATGATCGAAGCTCTTCTCAGGATAGCCACAAGCTTTCTTATAAAGGATTGTCCCCAGAAACCGGCAAGAATCGATACCGACATCAAGTACATTGCTGCCAATGAAACAAAAGATCAATCAATGTTTTTGTTTACTCTTAAAGTTTCTCTTGGTGTGTGTTTTAAGAGATCTTACCGTATGGGATTGGGAATCTCTTGAGAAGATAAAACTCGACTACAGATAAGGACGAAGAAAACATCATCACAAACGTTGCTGTCGCGCTAGCAACCTGTGTTTGAACCATAGATAAAAAGGATATGATAAACAAGATGATTGATATTTGGTTTTAAATCATTCTGTTGATAGGATTGTGTGTAAACCTGTGGGATGACTCCAATTTCAAGAAGCAAAGGGCCAAGAACAAAACCACCACCGGATCCAAGAAGACCACCTACTATGCCTCCAATGAGTCCACAGAGACCACAGAATATAAGACTCAGAGGACTCCACTCAATCGTAGCCTCACAGACAGATTCAGTGTTTCCACAGCTTAGCCTCTTTTTGTTTTCTCTATACAATTTCACTGCTTCAAACATAAACACCGCGAGAGAAACTGGGAACTGCAAATGCAAAATGGTTCCAAATGATTTATATACATAGCGAATGCACAAAACACAATCAAAGATTATTTGTGGCATTGATACATTACCTGTACGCAGAATAGCAACCAATATATTGGGCTGCAGACCTTTATTTCCTTCTGTATAAACACGAGACACGAGAGTTAGTTAGATTGATGAGAGCTCAACATCAAGATCATTGAGAGTGTTTAAACCTACTTGCCTTGATAACTTGGATGAGTAAGAAAGCCAACCACACAGTCACCAGAACTAAAAGTCGTTTCCACTTGAGGTTAGAGCATATAATTTCCTGCAAGTAAACATGGAACCCCCGGTTCTTGAATCTTTATACATTCTTGAAGAGCCAATAAGTTAAAGAAAACAAAAATCATTTTTCATACTAACCATTTCTGATTTCTCTTCTCTAGGGTAAAGCGGCTCATACTCTGTATCAATTAAAACTGCACAACAGAATCAACAAGATAGTAAACAATGTGGTGAGTTTAACATCAAGAAACACGAAAAAAGGAATTATAAGTATGAAGCTTTTCACGAACGTTCTCCTCGGGAATTAACCATGTTAGCTCGTTGTTGCGCCATTTCATTCTGTTTTAATTTTTTAAAAAAAAAACACATAAAAGATTCAGTATCCTCCAGAACATTACATAAAAAGCCAACACATGCATTTACTTGGTGAAAATATAACCTTTAACAAAGTCTCATCCTTCCACATCTCAATGCCTTTAAAAAAAGATCTTGAAGAAGTACCAACGAAAAGAATGATGATGAGGACAGTAATGAGCCAGTAAGGGAAAACAACACTGAGAGAAACACCAACAGTGATACCAAGAAGAAGCATTGGTTGAAAGAGAAGAGCAAGATCATAGTCCAAGATTGGTACTTCTTTTGTTGGATGACGTACTCTTACATTGTACCAAACTGATGACGCAGATGCTCCCATTATCATACCTTTACAACCATACAAAAAAAAAAAACCAAAACCAACTTCAATTTCATATTATCTCATGAAAGTAAATATAATGTTATTCATTCAAATTTACATTTTGAGATTGCAGCTGCGGATTTAGTGTCGAATCCAAGGATGATAGTGAGCATAGGAACAAATATTCCACCTCCACCGACGCCACCAACTGTTCCACACGCAGATCCTAGAAACGCTATTACAGTAGCTGCCACTAGTCTCCAGCTCAGCTCCAAATCCTACTTTCACAATATTATATGAAACAAATAAAAAAAAAGTCAAAATTCTACTTTTGCAAGATTCTTCAAAGCTTTTGGATGAAAGGTGTTTTATTGTTTTTTAAAAAAAAAATGTTGTAAAGTAAGTATTGAATCCCACGTCTCTTTTTTTTTAAACAAACAGCACGCATCTGTTTATTTTATTCAAACATATTAGCTATTTTGTAATCAAAAAATGATAATTTAATAACGTCAACAAAACAAAAACAATCTACGACTATATTGAAAATAACTTAAACTTAATGACGTTGGAATATTCAGAAGATAATAATTAATCTTTAATTACCGGCCAAACTTTTTCGGTGACAGAGACAGGAGAGGAGGAGGAGGAGGAGGAGAGGTTATGAATATTAGGGTATGTTGTATCTCCGACGTAAGAAACAGAGAAGATGGCAACTGAGAAACCCACAAGAAGGTAGAGGAGAAATCCTCCGGTGCCTTTTCCAATCCACAATCCCATCTTCTTCTATATAGAACCCTAAATTAATCTTCAAGAAGCTTTTAGAAAAATGAAAAAAATATTGTTGAGTTTTTTGGTTGTATCTCTCTGAGTTTTTGGTGGTGAAGCAGAGAGAAGCGTTTTATAAAAGCAGAGCCGGAGAGGTGAAGACGGAGGGAAGGACAGAGAGATTTTTTTATACTCTATACTTTTGCGTATATTATTACGATACTACCTTTCTTGATAGGCTTACACGTGGCATGATTCTCTTGGGGTTTCGAAATTGGTTTTTGACTCTATTTAAAAATTTGAGGCTATAATCTTCCTTGTTCTAATCCATAAATAAATGCAATTTTTTAAATAAAAGGAAGTACATTACAAATTTTAGAAAATTGTTTTGATTTTGAATGACCAGGAATATATGAGTAAGGACAAACCATCTCTCAAATTGAGTATAATATGAATTTTGTTTCCTTGAACACTAGGACTTATCTGAATATTTTTTTCTTTAAATAAAAAAAAGTGAATAGATTCGTCGTCTCTTATCAACTAATATCTTCTAAAACGGAATGCATCTGGTAAAAAAAAAATATATGCATCATATCTTTTATTTTCTAATTTGGTATAAAGTATAAAATAATCTAGAATCTGATTTAATCATGAGTAACGATTAATCCTGAGTCATGACTAACTTAAACAGTTAGATAAATATTTGTTAACAAAAAAGTAAACACTACACAAAATCACTATTAATTTTGATGATGTCACTAAAAGTATATGTTTACACGAGAATTAGGCATATAAGCTTCTCTTGATCTAAACTCGAATCCTTTCTTTTTTCTTTTCTTTAAGGCTATGACTAAAAACACTTGCAACCTTAAATGTATAAATTAAGTTATACCAACTATGTGTTACTTCATAGTGATAAAAGTTTCCGTCAAACTGTAACACATGTAAAAAAAAATGCATACATGGCGACATCTATTATGTATGTTGTCAAGGAAATGTAGTTATAGGTAGCGGTCCTTGCAAAATCTTAAGTTTTAAATCTTATATTTGGAAAAAGCTTTGGTCCAATATATGAATTCCGGTCAAAAACTTCTCAATTACCTAAACTAAAAGTACTAAAACAAAAAAAGTGAAGCGATGGTTCGTTTGAAGTCCAATCAACAAATTAAAGTATTTTTGGCATCATGGTCAATTCTATTCTCATACAACAACTTATACAAATTTAACTGATAATACTACAAATCCCTCACGCCTTAACACACTATGGGAGCACTTCTGTATAATTTTTTTTTATTTTTTTTGATAAATGCAATTCTATATTTAGCTAGTCACTCTTACGTTAAACTCTACTAAAATTTTACAAAACCTTGTTAAACCTTGTTAAACACTCAGATTTCTAGTAGACATTTTACTTTCACTTGCTCGCCATCTTTCATCTGAATCGGATTTCAACGTCATGGATCAGTCAGCCAGACAAAAAGAAATAAAAAATTGTATAGCTTATAATAAAAACTTTGCATATGGGAATTATATAAGAAACTTTGCACATGTGAATTAATTATATAATTTTTTCCCCTGTGGAACTAAAAATTACTAGTTACCAAATATATATTAACCAACTAAAGTTTTTGCCCGACGAAAAGACTTGTCTTGATTCTACAGAATTGTCTCTTTTTCTTTTTGTTTTACTTTAAAATTTGTTTCTTAAGCTTCTAATTCATGTCTTATGTTGTGTTCTCTTAATTTTAAATGTCAAATGTGTGAGGAACTGAATCAGAATTTAAAAATTAATGAAGGCACACAGAAAACAAACAAACAAACCCGATGTCAGTGATTGGCGGAACTCGATCCACAAGAATAGTCAATAGACTAATCGAACCCATGTGGTGGGTTGGCCTCTTGCTGGAATAAGACAACCTCCATCATTTGTTTCCCATGTTTTCAATATCTTTTTTTATGTAAAACCACATAAATCCGTGATCATAATTCGTAGGAGCCAAAACAATATCTCATGTAGAAGACATCTAATCACTTACGTCACTCGATTTTTTGGGCTTTTCATAAATGCAAGTGGTGAAATAAAGCATCTTATTTTCTAGCATATTTCTTTGTAACATAATATGTTTTACTAAAACTAGCCTACATGTAATATTTGATGTAGTTCTTCAAATCGCGTGTTAATTTATATTCGGACTTTGGGACCATTGGTAAATGGTAACTAAAAACAGATCTTACTCGAGTTGATTTTAAGATTTAGCCGTTACTCTAAGAATCAGCGAAAAATATCATAATCAAGTGAGAAAATTGAAACTAGGCAGAAAAAGTTGGACAAATAAAAAGTTTAAAAGTTATTTACAACATAAGAAATCAAACAGAGAAATTACTAGAAAATGTCGTCCTCTACAACATATCCATCCAAAACCAAGAAATTTATTTTCCTTTTCAATTATTGCACAAGCTTTTTGAACAGTACATAAATGTATATATATATATATCACAGCTTCCCCTTCTCTCTCTGAGCATCATCGTCCATCCGTCCAACATCGTTGAATGTTTGACCGGTCATCTGATCGGACGACTTCAATGATGTCGCCACCTTACCCGGCTTTGTATCTTCGACTTTGACTTCAACCACCGTCCTTCCCGTGCCTCCATGATCACGCGCCGCACGTGTCTCCTCCACAATGTCTGATGGCATAGTGAGTTTACTCTTTATGGCTTCTGTCACATTCCCTAATGCACCAAGTATTGTCCCCTTCGCTTCATTCCCCCTACACAATATACATTTTGTTTGTATCAAAACAAAAATAAAAGTCAAATTCGTTACATTCAAACTTAAACAATATGATCAACATTTAACAAAAATGAAATTCGTTACATTCAAACTTAAACAATATGATCAACATTTAACAAAAATGGCCTCACTGTATTTTTATTTTTGCCTCTGTATTTACCTAATGGCAGCGGTATCTTTGGCCTCGTGAGATTTTTCAGCTGCCGACTCGGTACTATCCCTAGTCTTCTGAGATGCTTCGTGCGCTTTTCCCCTAGCTTCATTTTTCAGTTCTTTACCTTCCAGTCTCATCTCCTCCATCTTTTGTCTCGTTACTTCTCCAGCTTTCTCCATGTTCTCCTACGTCATCAAACAATCATAATAACATCAACCATGCTACACATATACTCTTCATTCACATGAAAACAACGTCCCATAAACCTACCTTCGCAATATCTTTAGTCTCCACAGCTTTTTGTTTAGTATCCTCCGTCTTTCCCGACAAGAAACCCATAGCTCTCTTCGCCGTGTCCAAGGCACTATCCTTCAACTCTCCAAGCTTACTCACCCCGACGTCTTTTCCCTCGGTCGCCTTCTGTACAGTGTAGTCCTTATACTCACCGGTCTTCTCTGCCGTCTTATCTTTAGCTTCCATGGCCTTGTCCGCCGTGTAATCCTTATACTCACCCATCTTCTCAGCTGTCTTATCTTTAGCCTCTTTAGCCTTATCTGCCGCGTAGTTTGCCGTCTCCTTTGCCTTCTCAGCTGTCTTATCCTTCGCTTCTACAGCTCTTTCTGCAGTATAATCCGACATCTCCTTTGCCTTCTCTGCAGTTTTGTCCTTAGCCTCTTTAGCTTTATCAACCGTATAGTTTTTATACTCACCCATCTTCTCCGTCGTATAGTCCGCCGTTTCCTTTGCTTTCTCTACGGTTGCATCTTTCGCCCCAGCCGCTTTCTCTGAGGCTATTTGAGCTCCTTCTTTCGTCGACTCAGCCACATCGTGACTTTTTCCAACTACAGCATCTCTCACGTGCTCGTATGTTCCTTGCACTGCCCCTAATACTGATCCTATCACCCCAGGCCTCTCCTGCTCCGGCGGATGTTCCGTTGTTCTCTCCGTTACGTTATACATCGCGACATCACCACCATCTTTGTTAATGTCATGCAAGTCATCAGCTGCAAGCCTTGCCGCGATCTCCGCTCTTTCCACCTTTTGTTTATCTGACGCCATTGCTTTTCTCTGTTTCTTGAAAAATTGAGATACGAATTTGCGATTTAAGAATCTTTTCTGTGTGGGTTCACTCGAAGTGCTTTTGTTGCTTCTTATAGTAAATGATCCGACTTTGTGAAGATGCCACGTCGTATATAGGCGGACGCAACAGCTGCCACGTATATTTTATTTCGTTTTATATACGAATGTACCATGACACGTGGATTTTCATGCATGGATCATGAGTGTTCATGTATACATAAGCAAATTATCGGTTGTAGAAGATATAAATGGTTCGTGATCACTACATTCTAGAAGTTTTTTTTTTGTTAATAAACAATTGATTGTAGAAGTTGGTATATATGTTTTCTGTAACCGATAACTATAAAATTAATTTGGAAATTAACGACTGAGAATTGCAACATCAATTGATGAATTTTCATTATTTTTTCTTTTGACAATTTGATGATGCAGTAGTTAAATAGCAATTACAACTGTGTTCATCAATATATAGACCCTTTTTCACAATCCTAATCAGTATGGTCATCTTAAGCAAAACGAAACGTGTTTACATGTATACACTTAAACTAGTTTTTTCATGTGTAAATAAATGGTTGATTTAACAAATCATATTTTCTATCATTCTCGCATGTTTATCATGTAGACGTGATTTGTGTTAGTGGAGAATCTGATGCCCAAACGAGTAAACAAGCAATGGTCAAAAAGCAACCGATCTCAATTAATTTCTTTGTAAAGTAAACCAATATAAAAGAGAAACAAAAGTGCATACACCAAGGGAAAAGAATAATCTTAGAAGACATGTCTCCTAAAGAATAAAATTTGTATAAAATAATGTGATTCGTTTAAAACATTTATATTTTGATCAAACCCTCACATGGCCAATCAAGTCTCTGATCTGGGTTTCGATCATACAACCGAAAGGAGAAAATTCTTTTGCTCAGAAAGAAAAAGCTTTGAAATTGAAAGTAATTTAATAGATTAATGGATGTTACAGTTCCAAGAGAAGGAGGAGCTATGAAGCCGGTGATTCTGAGAGTTTGTATTGCTCTTGTAGTATCGGCAACTGGTTTGATCTTGGCTAGGTTCGTGTCCCATAAAGAGGATAATGAGATAGCGTCGTCTGCAAGCAATCCAGAGTCTTCATTATCACCTAGCAGAAGCAACGATGGAGTAGAAGAAGAAACAGACATCCTGGATCATGAGACCTGCCCAGATATTATCAGCTTAAAATCCAGATTCGAGGAGTTTCAGAGGAAAGAACACGAGATGGATTTGCGTTTTGAACGTTTTTGTAACTTGAAAAATCAAGAAGTCATGCTCTTGGAGCATAAAAGCATGTTGAGTCTTGAAAAATCTCAGTTGGCTTTTCTCCGTAAAGAAGTTTTGGCGATGGAGGAAGAACACAAGAGGGGTCAAGATTTGGTGAACGTATATCTCAAACTTGTGGGAGAAATCCAAGACTTGAGATCAGATCATTGGTTGCTTGAGGGGAAAGCAAATAAGCTCAGAAGAAAATCGAAGCAGTTATATCGCGTTGTAAACGAGAAGAACAGGAGGATTATTGGCGTGGAAAAAGAGTTCTCGAAGTGTCTTGATGAGTTGGAGACGAAGAATAACATTGTGAAGGAACTTGTCGATGAAGTTAATAATCTAAAAACTTATGTTGGAGTGTTGCAAGAGGAAAAGGAAGAAGTATCCAAGAAGTCTTCGAATCTGAAATCAGAGGTAAGTATTCTATTTTTGGGATCCACATATAATGTATCAGTGTATTCTATGTTGATTTCTTTTTTTATTTTTATTTTATTTGAAGATTGTGTGTGTAGAAGATTATAGAAGGGTATTAGAAGAGTACGAGGAATTAAAGAAGGATTATGCGAATGGAGTGAAGGAAGTGATTAACCTGAGATGGAGCAATGCTTGTTTGAGGCATGAGGTGATGAGAAACGGAACCAATTATGGGGAAGTCCTATTTTCCCCAAATAGAAACTTGAGAGAGTTGGGTTTGGAGGATGAACAAGCGGAGGCTTTAGCATTGACAGTAGCGGATGAGCATCATGAAGAGAGTCACAATAATCATCATGAATCTTCGAGGAGGAAGAAGTTGATGAAGAAACTGAAGAGATGGGTTGAAGGAAATGAGAAGGGAAAATCAACAAAACCAGAGGAAAAATGTTTCGGAAGGCATTCTTTAACGGTTGAGGATGAACAAATGTTTCATTCGAGAAGATCTTGTTCTAGCGTGTAATTACTTTGCTTTACTATATAGAGTGGCATGATCAATGTTTCAGAGTTTCTCCAACATTACAGTAGCCATGGAAATCTTTTTTACAAATGTATTTCACACAAGAAAATAGAACAGAAGAAGAAACACTAGTTAATTGTAGAAACCAATGTAACTAAATATTCCATTTGGCTTCATCGACTTTAGCAGCCAAGTTTTCTGGTGGATTCAGCAAAACAACCATATGAGGCATTTGAGTAGACTGATGATGCGCTTGTGGCACAAATGAAACAACATTGCTACTCAACCTGCCTCTCATGTTCTGTATTTTCTTTATAGGTGCATGACCAACCTTTCCTTTGAGCAGTAGCCACATATAATGGTTTCCAATGAAACATATGCCCTGCAACGCATCAAAATCATCATATGTTAGATGCGCTTAAGAACTATGTCAAAATTTCGTCATTTATTTAACTTTTACTATATGACAACGACAATCAAAATCAACACAAAGAAACGAACACCTTTTCATCAGTCAACGAAGACATTTCCGACTCCATTTCTCATAGCAACAGGTTCTCGAACTGAACACATCACTCTAACAGAGAGATTGACCAATAGAGACGTCTTTAGAGAGACGGACAGAAGTTCATTTATAACACGTGCAACTAAGGATTATAGAAATTAAGGCTGTAATATTTGAGATATAGGCCACAACTTGTGCCCCACAAGTAACCTATTTTCTTCAACAAAGAGACCTATCTACAGTTACAAAAGCACTCTACTCACTACAAGAGAGGATTATGGTGAAAAGAATCAAAAGAACTCAAACAAAATCAGCCTACACTACTCTATAACAAACACTCAAACTCTATAAATTTACGTCAATGAGATGAAAATACAAATAAGTAGAGCCAATAAGATGCTAAAGAGGAATCTTAAGAGCATGTTCCTTGTTGAGATGCTCAAGCATCGCTGCCCTGAGTTTACAATATCCTTTCCTGAAGTTACTGATACATTCACAGACATTGAACCTGTCAAAACAAAACACAAGTTTACAAGTTCTGATCACGATAGCCGATGACTAGAGTTTCCTAAATGACATGAGTATAATATTATTTATACTTACAATCATAGTTTGCCCATCCAATCCGTTGCCGAGCAAGATCATACACAAAGACTTTATCTTTTAGTACAAGATCTGCAAAACAAAACAGGACAGATATATAACTGTTGGGACAAGACGATGCGGTAATCATCATTTTTTTAATGCTCTGTGTCTGACCTCCTAAAATGTTTTGTTCTTCCGGAGCACTCATAACACCAATGCACCACATAGATGCACCATCCTGTTAGATAGGAGCGACCAAGTAAGAAGATTATATATAAACGTCACTACTTTAGTTCTACTAGTTTTATGTATAACAACTAACAAGCCGAGGAGCTTACATAGAAACCAAAATGAAATAAGTAGTCCTGAGGTCTTAACATCATTGATGCACCACCAGCAAAGTTGAGACTAACCGAAGGAAACATATCAGTTATGCTGCACAAGCACACAACGCCAAGAAACTAATTTCTGAACTTTGATCTAGAGAGAAGGATTTGAACACTGCAGTTATAGATAAGGAGACATACCTGGTAGACACCAAATAACAGTGCTCTCCATTAGAAATGATTGGTGTTGCCAACTGTGACACACTGTTTGTTATCTGCAGATACAAAAAAAAACAAAAAAATCATGATGTGAAAGTCACATATTCATGCTAAACACACAAGATATACACAAACTTACCGCACTGAGAAAAGGGTCATAAGCCTCTTTCACCAAATATGTTAAAGTGGTTCCTGTGTCAACAATAGTGCCACGGGTATTTGATGTTTCAAACGCAGCTGCATCAATGGGTAGCATCTGTCCATTCACGTCAATGCTCAGCAGATTTAAGTTATAGTGAGGTCTGTAGTACGTAGTCAAAAGATAAAACAGACTCTTATCAGTGTCACATGCCACTCAACGATTTTAGAACCAGTTGGGAGGCAGCAAAAGACTGAATCAATCAAGAGGCAACAAATTGTTAGAACCCAAACTGGTAAACTCATTTATTCAATTAGCCGAAGAACTACACATCATAGAGGCACTTGACTAATGAAAGACGAGAAAATCTCTACTCTCGGCCAATTTCTAATTCCAGACCCTAGACAAATCCAGAATGTCCCAACTCGTTCTGCCCAACTTCCTAAACCTGTTAGCTCTCCAGCTAACAGATTCAACAAGTGTTGCTTAGTTGTGAACACAGGTACAAACCACCTTTACTAAATATAATGATCATGCATTAGACTAACCGAGAGTCGTTTCAAAATTCCAGATATTTCAGGTTGTGACAGCATAATACAATTAAAGAAACAAGAATCTTACTGTGAAGGGACAAGAGGACTGTAAACGATTCCTGGGACCAATATCTCGCCAAGGACAAAGACACCACCCCCACTACCATCTCCTTTCAAGCAATGAGAAAACACTGGCGGTGTAATTCCTCGTGATGATAATTGAGAAACAACTGACAACTTTCCCTTGCCAAAACCAAATATTCCATCCACTGCTTTTTCTGACTTTGTCAAGTCCCCAGATTGATAGGTACTACATCTGTTGCAAATACAAGAAAATCATTTACAAATTTTAAGATCTTTAATCTGCCATACACTTTCATGCAAACAAAAGGGTCAGTATTTGTTTAGAAAACGCTCTCACCCGAAAACAACCGGAGCAGATGAGTTTGCAACTAAAGACTCTCCCAAAATCGCGTCAAAATAGAACGTGTCAGTCATGTAGTAACCTGAAGTCCCACTTCCATCGCCATATCGAAAGGAGTAACCACACTGGTTATTCTCAGAACATTGTGCGGCTGTTGTCTGGAAAACTGAAGAACAAATCGGATCTGAACAAGTAACTGAGCCAGCAGTCGAGGAACCAGGAACATCAAAGAAATGGAGCTCGAACTGGAATGAATTTGGAAAAGAGAAAGGATAAGCCCTTCACGCTTCTCTAATGCTGATTCCACAACATATTCTATTAAGTAAAGTAACTAAGACGAAACTACTTACTCCAAGTCCACTGGAGTGAGGGCAATTACTGCAAGAACTACAAGTAACCCACAAGATATCACTTCCAGTATCAATCTGAACGTTGAATTCTGTAGGAGGGGAACCAAGTTTAACCTTTGTGAAATAAAGCCTAGCAAGAAACAGAATACAGAAACATATCACATAAAAGAAGATTTGTCCACAAAATAAAAAGCTGATAAAAACCCATCAGAACTCCAATAACAGAGTGTGCAAATGTGACATACATAGTCGTCTTGGAGCTGCAACAAAGAAAAAGAAAGGAGACATACTGAATAAGATCTCCACTATTGTTACCATCTTTGAATCTACTTTTTGGAATCCAAAACCTTCTAAGCCGCAACCAAGAAGTCACCACAGGTGAGCAAAAACATAACTTGAAACCCTAAATATTTCAATTTCATCAGAGAATTTGATGAAAACGATCTTAAATCGATCTGAATACTGATTCAGATCAAGGAAAAAAAGAAAAAGGTAAGATATTTTTGATATGTGGCTGGAACAAGAAATTAGAAAAGAAATTACCCGACGAGGTAAGGATCCGAAGAGCCTTGAACTGGGAAGTCAACGACGCCGCCAACGGAGCTTCCACGACCACCGCCGAGTAAGATTCGCGCGTGCCTTACACGATCACGCGTCCTAAGTTCACTCAGCTCAACTAGCTCGTCGAGAGGAAAAGCCCTTTCCAAAGGTAGAATCTTGGCCGTAGCAGCTGCGTATTGTGCTAACGCCGAGTGAAACGACGATGGTGGTGCAAACCCAATCACGGCGGCGAACGCCATCGCCACCACCAACATCAGGAAGCGAAAGACACGCATTGAAGCAGCTCGTTGAGATGCTGATTATATTCCCGATAAAGATAAGCTTATAAAGAGCGAAACAATTGCTCGATTCTTCGCATCGAGCGAGAAAGACAGGAAAACAACAAAAAAAAAAAAAGAACTGTCAGAGAGAGAAATAGAAAGAAAAAGATAAAACGTTTCTGATATGTTTTAGTGGAGATAGTGAGGCTTAAGGATTTATATTCGATATTATTTATTTTGGTTTAGTTTGGTTCGATTTTATGTTCATATCTTAGTTGTTTAATACTTTAAAATTCACTCTTGGTGTCTATGGTTCCTTCTCTTTACTCAATCTTTACTTAATTTTCTCAATTAGATAAAAGGTTACGAAATTATAATGACCAAATAATCCGGGGAGTTTTTTAAATACATGATGTTGGTAAACAATTTGGATTTCTGAGCAACCAAATTGTCTATTCCTCCTATTTTTTTTTTTTTATTGTCAGAACATAAGTTTGCATTAAAATAAAATCTTAAGACAATTTTCTTACCAGTTTTAGACTCGCCACTCGGAAGAAGCTATATGACCAACCATGGAATATTCAATCAAGTAATTAAGAGAAAGTCCAACATTTCATTTTTCATTCTTCATTCGATCAGTCGCGTTATGCGTCAAAACTTTAAGGCATGTGTTTATAAGTCATAAATGATAATGATTGTGTAACAAAACCGGAGCAATAGCGTAACACGATGAAGTATTATTTTGGTAAGATGTCGGTAACTAGTTATCCGATTTTAGAAAACAATGCACATTAAAAACAATAAGAACAGCTCATTTTTATTATGTTAGATTTGTTGAGATGAGTTAAATGGTGTGTTGTTGTTGATTTCTGACAGTATTATCATTTTCCTTCTAGTATTTAGACATGAGATTCATGTTCACTCGAAATCTTTGATTTCAAGAGCATGTCCAGAAGAAAATCTGGCATACATGCAATTACATGAACATTGCCAGTGTCAATTACAGTATGTTGGAGCTGCAGTGTATTGATCTAAGGTTAGAATATGCTTTGAATTTTATGAAAAACTATTTAAAGTTAATCACAAAGACACATACCCACAACACAATTATATATGTTTTTGTTACCGGCCCTGTTTTCTTGCACAATTGTCAAAAGTGCATTTGTTTAGTAATCTACTGAACATATTTAGTTGTAAATGTAAGCTCTTGTAAGTTTCATAACACATTCTCTTCTATGTTTCACACACAAACGAGGAAGAACCAAATAACAAAAGAAAAAAAAAACAAAGATTCAAAATCAGAAATAATATTAGAAGATTCAGATTCAATAACATGATTCTGTAATCCAATAATATTGATTTCGGATATATCTTCGAACCCTTTTAAAACTTTGCTTTTTTTACTTACACATCAAGTTCAGATAAACCAAAAACAAAAAACTCCGTTTGTTTCAACGGATAGATGCAGTTTTAGCAGCGAGATGAATCAAAGCACGTCGATGATACTTGCTTCTTAGCTTCTTGTATTTCTGTACAAATGCAGCTGTATCAATATCCTTCTCCATGAACTTCTGTTGCAGCTCCTCGGATTCTTCACCAACCTTGTTCATAGCATCTGCGATTAACAAACCGAGATGGTGTTTACTGTTTAGAAACCGATGTGCACAATTTTGATATACATGAAGGATGTTGAGTGAAGCAACTAATGTTTTACCTTGAAGTCTATGAAGAAGAGAACCTGGAGAGTAGTATTTGAGGATCTCTTCTCTTTGATTCTCAAGCTCATTGAGCTTCTCTTGAGCAGTTGCAAGCTCAGATGTACGAATTATTCTGCACTGTTAAAAATGGATTTCCAGATGGCGAAAAAGTTTTATATAATCGATAACTCACTCATATATGAAATAATTTACCCACTTGGTTTCGGAGCTCCACTATCTGTGGTTCCTTCTCCAAGTTCTCTCCTGTTATATTAGCATGAATGTTTTTAGATCATTCGAATGAAAATAGAATTTTCGTTGTTAGGTTAAGTCTTACGAGAACTCACTAGCTAGATGTAATGTTTCTTTGCGAAGCTCTTCTCTGATCTGATGAACAGAATGAAAAAAGCAAAAGATTAAAAATCATCTCCAAAAACGTAAAGAAGCTACATTCTTAAGACAACTAATGATTGTCTCCGACTTACAATGTTTTGAATAGTGACTTGGTCAAGCGAGTGCAGAAATTGTTGATACGCATTCTTGTCAGACAGAAGTTTCCTGAGCTCATCCACACTAGAGCAAAAAGTATTTGAAAAAAGACAAGAATTGTATAACACGAGTAAGCATAGAAACCACAATACAGATAATATACTGACAAGTATATAAATCGAATCCCTTTGAATCAGCAACACAAAATCAAAATCACAGAGATTTTCAGAAACCAAACTATCAGAACCACCAGTAACTTAGAATCTAAACTCTCCCAATCCAAGAAATGTGTGGCATAGGACGAATGATATACACATACATACATACATACATAAATATCATGCACACAAGAGGCAAACAAGAAGATTTGAAGGAACTTAAAAGCTAACCTTTTGTTATTTAAAACTGCAATAATGCCCGCGGCTTCACCTGGTGAAACATATGATGAAATCTGCCCAGATGTTTGAGGCCGGGATGAGCTAGGCGAGGTGACTAGAGACGACGAATACCACGGTTGTGGAGACACTTCTGAAGAAGGACGAGAGTGCCCTTGTTGTTGTTCTTCTGAGCCCCTAGAATTTCACACAAAACAGTCTCAAATACTCTACTTAGCATTGTTCCAAGACCCAATATACAACATCTTAATAAACTAACATTGCGTAATCTTTTACAGACTACAACCAAGAAATGCATCAAATCATTGAGAAGTTAACTATTTGGATTATATGAACTCAAAAATGAATAACTTAACAGAGACTATCAACACAGCTTTCAAGGAAGATTATACTCACTAAAATGTTCTAGATCAGTTAGCAACAACTATCAACCCCTAACTAAGTTGATATAGAGAGAATCAAAACTTTGCGCCATTAGCATCAAAGTAACTAACAAAAGCAGAGTTCTTTAATCATAAAGAGACATACCCACAACACAAAAATCCGAATTTCACAAAAAGATCATAAATCAAAATTAGATAAAAACATAAGCGAGCTAACGTGAAAGAGAGTAAAATATCGTATAAGATCATGGAGATGTTGATGTTACCAGAAATTGAACATGGTTATTCGAAGAATCCACTGATCAGCTAAAGTGATTTCGATATTGGTGAAAATTAAAATCGTAATCAAAAGACCCAATCCTTATTTTTTTTTTCTTCTTAATGACCTTTTCAGCAAATGAATGAATGATCGAGGAATCAGAAATTGCCTTAAAATCGTATTTTGTTTTGTCAACGAGAAATGCTTTTTTTCTTCTTCTTCTTCTTCGTTAAGTTTTATTTAACCGATACAGCTTCGTGGTTCCTCACTTTGATTAATGGGCCATTTTAGATACGTAAGTTTATAAATGGGCCTTTATTATTGGTCCTAATGGTCATCAACTCACATGCATTTTACAAATCTAAAAAAATGTTTTCTTTTCTTTTTTGAATTGGAAAAGTATAATCTTACACGCCTGTAATTTGTAAAAAGCATGTAAATTGATGACCGTGTAAGTTTATATGTTTTCAATTCAAAAAAAGAAAAAAGAGAGAAGATTTGTTACATTTGTAGTAAAATGCATGTAAGTTGATGACCATAACTTACTTTAGCTCAATTTACTTTTTGGGTTTAGAAAGTCATACAATTTTTGAGTAATTGTAGATTCGAAGTAATGTAGAATCCTCGAAAATACTACTATTTTAGTATTTCAAGAAGAAAACTATTTATTACGTGTATGCTCGGACTTTATATATGTGTTTCCATTGCACTAGATAAATGATATATTATTGTTTGACATATCCTAGTTGATTTTTTCGAAATTGTATTTTTTTTTTTCCTATATAGCTGACTGTCGCAGCTGCCTGGATAGAAAATTTTACCTATAAAACCAATAAACAGCGGAAAAGATGTAAAAAATAGGTACATTGATAGTAACATGCCTCGCAAAATGTCTACCCACGACACTTACATGAATATATTTTAACCTGAAAAGTCCAAGCGTCGCCTTCTCCAATTTACGAAAGTTAGTGAACTTTTCATCCTCGGTATTGATATGATCTACAAATTAATTTATGAAAAGTAAGATGGATTTTCTCTTAGAATATAGTTTTTTTTTGTTGAAATATTTTGCTGTAGTACCTTTTACATGGGAGAAATAGAATATGAAAATATGTTGATTAATTATGTGAAAAACATATATTGCCAATATGTCGTTGATATTATTCGTTCAATTAGCTCAGATCTCTTGATCACCACATGAACAACTGTATTCATAGATTTTAATGGCCTGACACCGGTGTCGTCTATTTTGTTTCTATTATTTCTTATTTCTTACTTTATAACATGAAGCTGTGAAAAAATTCCTGAGAACAAAAAAATAATATCTTCGAAACAAAAACAAACAGATGTTAGAAAATAATAATAAATAAATAAACTAGTGGTTACTGGTTAGAGTCTAATAGGGTTGAACAATAATTCAGGATCATGCATGCATTTGTTATGAATGTGTCTCATTAAATACGAATGCGACTTAGTATTTAAAACATGAAAATATAAAATAATTGAACTTGGAAAAGAAATGAAAATGATTAGTTGATCTCTGTGTTTCATTGCCCCGTGAAGAGGAGTTGACCAGAACAGAAGCCAAGGGCCACGTAGGCTCCATATATATATAGTACAACTGAAGTACTGTTTCCGTTTACGGACAAGGCCAGATCTTTAAGAGCCTCTCCCCTTGAATCAGGAGACCTTGTCGGCTTTTCAACGGTCAACTCTGGAGTATTCGAGGTATATCCCATCGTTTTTTATTTCTAGATACAAACAGCATGCCGGTCCGATATGGTTTGGAAGTCTAGCACCGCGTAAATTTTATTTTATTTGGTAAACAAGGCCGCGTAGTTTTACGATGGACCAAGTCTCTTTTAACACAATCCCACATTCCGAATACTATCAATGATTTTTGGGACATGAGCTAATAAAAATCTCTATATATATATAAACCATATAGCAATAGCATGATCGAGTCAATATTCACTTGGGTCAAAATAATAGTCTGAATAAAAACCTTTACCGCATTTAACCATTAACAGTCTATATACATAATATATACATGACTTTTTATGAGCAATTTAATGTTATTTTTTAAAAATTCGGAGAACTATAATCATGGTAAAATAAAATAATAAATAAAGTGGGTATATATCAAATATAGGGATTATTTGATTTAATCATCAACATTAAAAAAATTAAGGAAGTTTACAAGAATAAGCGCGAAGTTCTTCATTAATATACTCTTAAACTTATAATTCACTCTGCCAAAAGGTACCAAAGTTTGATTATATCAACGGAAGTTTAATTAAGTTCGTTTTTAAAACGATCAGCCCCACTTCGAATTTCTGTTTGCAACATGGTCAGTTCACATTTCATGGATGGACTAATCCTCACACCCACAATATACTATTACGGTATTGAAACGCCTCACTCACTATGCATATTTTTTTTTTTACAAAACATTGTTTAATATCACATTATATTTTTTTTAGAAAAGTGTGAAAGCCCCAATCAACTGGAATATTTTGAAGCTTTTTTTTAATTGGTCATGTATCTATTGGCTTTGCCTAGCCCCTGTCAAAAGCAGTGGATATAAATCGTAGTTTTATGGTTTAATAAACCATTGTTTTTATAGGTTTCTGAATAGACCATTGTTGTTATTGTGATTTGTATGCTCAACGATTTTTCATAATCAAAGTTAGCAATTGTCGTCTAACTATTTTTAATACTTTTATTTTTGTTAAAATACTTATTTTCCTTAGTTTAGACACAAGTACAAACATTTTACAATATCGTTTATATATGTTGGAATTAATGCTGTAGATGATGATAGCAATTTAAAAAAATGTGTTATCTTGGTTTTTTTTTTCTAGCCTAAGACAAGATTCCACAATGCAAAGATGAAACTTCATGCACATAACATAATTTGTTTGGTCATCTACGTACACATAACATATCTTGATTTAAGTAAAAAAAAATAACAATTAAGAAAATAAATACTAGTAGAAGCAAAAACAATTCCGCAATATTATATAAATGCATCAGTACTATGGTTTTAGTTTCGAAACCTGTGAGTCGCTGGTTTATTTACTAAATATAACTAACACAGCAATCAATCAAATTGAGTGAAATTTATGAAAATATTTGCAACTTTTCAGTAGATTCCGTTAAATAGTGTTCTGTAATTTTACATTAATTTATTAAAGCTGTCAGCCAAATATCATTTATCTAAGATCTCACCAGCAGAAATAGTTGAAAGCAAAGTTTAGAACATGAAATTAGTTAGTTTCGTGTATTGTCACTTTATAAAATAGATCGAGTAACGTTACGAATGCAACTGTTCGTCAGCAATATGTCCTTAGCTCTTATAAGTTTTTTTTATTAATTGACTTTTTATACACAATAACTAACAAACTATATAGACGTTTGACTTAGGCAACTGTTATTAGATAGGACTTGGAAAGTTCCACGGATTCTCACCAGCCATCTTAATTGTAGGATGCTAACTAAGTCCCAATATGCATAAATATGTACTACAATTTTAATACAATCTCTGATACCCTACCTACTCTTTCATTAACTTCACATATAAAATGATACTCCGAGACGTGCAATGTACTGGCTCTGTTTTTAGATTTCATATTTGTAATGCAGAACTTCAAATTAAAACTCAGTTTTACCTATATTATTTCATATTATTAATTAGAGAAAATGTTATATTTTATATTTTATATATTTTTTTAGTTTTTTCTGGATATAGTTAATGTAACTCTCATATAATAGAGTATCAGTCAAAAGCTCGATCTTGATGTTTTTTTTTTAAATCTGCCTTCGTATCCATGTCTCAAAATGCCCAATACATTTTCCAATAAAACCAATTCAATAACAATATATATTTTTGTTTTATATAAATATTGTTTTGACATTTACATTCTATAAATAAAAAATAAACTGAATTTTCTATTATACATCTTAAGAACAAATTGACCACTGGATTTTTTGTTTTGTTGTAAATAGTGGCAAATAAACCCAAAAACTCCAGTCTCCAGAGCCGATGTATGGTTTGAGGTTTATGCTAAAATTGACTTCTTCTCTGTTGTAATCTTATAGTTATTCTAATAACTTTTTAGTAGTTTAGTAGAAAGAAAACCTATTAATAAAAAGAGAACCCATTATTCAAAGAAGAAATTTAGTAATATGATGTTTTGCCTCTATAAAAATACTACTGCAAATTTAATAGTCAAAGTATACATATACGTACATAAATTTAACAATATCAGCTGACTATTTACCCAACAAACAAAATAGTAAATTTTGTCGTTAAAAATCTAAAAAATAATAATTCGACCGAAGGATAATCAAAGAAATAGGGAGCCTGACGTGGCCTAGAAAACTAATGCATCGAATGGAGAGGAAGAAGACGAAACGCATGCAGATACTATATTAACTCTATATTCAATTTAACTCTCTATAATAATACTAATATATTGAATTTTGTCTTTGCTTTTTGGGCCCGGATCGTCCATAGCAGCTACTTTTGTCACAAGTTTTAACTGTTTTTAATATTTTATTTATTTTTTCCAACTCTGTAACTGTTTCTAAAAATTTAATAAAACTATTCCTCCTAGTTTCTTGACACCAACATATTTTATGTAGGTCTCATCTTTTATTTATTAACTAACCAGTTGTCGCCAGATTAAATTCGTAAGATTTGTTAATCTGCATATCAATAGATTCGATACAACTGCTCTTTATTTATTTTCTGAAATAATCAGTTTCGTGCGTAAAGAACTATTTTTGAAAACAACCACTGTCTAAAAAGTTTCAGGCCTAAATCTGATTTTAAAAGAAACTAGTATAAAATATCTACTAACATAGATAATTACACTAAATTGTATATTATTTATAGCGCCTTGTATTTGATTACTCAAATGGTAAGAAAAACGACTGCACATCGACATAAAAACATTATTTGGAGAAAATTGACTTTATTGCACATAACAGACTTTTTTAGCCTTTAGGCGACTAGGAGTATGCGGTGAGACTTACTTTATCGAGTTTACAAAATCTTTAATCCCTTTCTGACTCTATAAACCCTCTTGGATGGAGATTGAAGAATGGTAATTCACTAGACAATCATTAAGTTTGTTGGCTTCTATAAATATCTGATTTTGTTCGGAGTCGTTGGCTTGGCTCTACTAATAATATTCTGTGACCGAAAAGGCAGATGTGTCAAGTTTTAATCTCGGTGACGAAGAGGGGATTTAATTCTGTTTTTTTTTTCTGGTCCATGGAGAAATATTACTGGCTAAAGGCCCGGAATTTCTTGATAATCCAAAAAAAAGTATCTGATTTTTGAGTGCATGGAATCCAGAATTTAGAAAACTTGAAATTTACATATCAGTTTGAATTCAAGAAATAAATACAAGGGGCATCATCTGGCACTAGTAAAAAAAAAAAAAAATAGTGCCTCTGCAAAAGAGAAACAAAAGAAGATACATATGAGTATCATTCCGATGAAAAAAAAAGAATGATTCAAGAATTGAAAAATGAAAAATGATTTATTAACCTTGTATTAGTCTCGTTTTCTGGAAGATGATGTGATGTCCACATCTCGAACTTTTCGCTGAATATTAAAAACAAAAAAATCAAGGGCCACTTTATGGCTTTATATGACGTCCAATAGATTAGTTAGCTGTGATCCCATAATGTGACGTGGCTATCGTAAAACCAACCAAATATACAAGATATGGTTGTTTGACTTTCTTTTTGTTTTGTTTAAGTTTGCTTGACTTTCTTAATATCCAATATTCTCAGAAATTATTTGATTTATCAAATGTTGATAATTTAATCCCATAGTATAGTCAGACTAATGTACATCGTAAGTCATTACTTGGGGAAACTTGATCCGCGAAACAATCTCTCAATAATATCGTATGAAAAATAGATTGAGATCACTTGCATGCTGTATTAATCTAGTTTTATCGTCAAGAGCTGGAATGCAGGGATGAAACTAAATTTTAATTAATATATTTGGGAAGATTCGTCGAATCAAAATTTATCTTTATTAATATATTAATATATCCTTACAAAATTTAATCTTGCTAACTTGGTTTTATAATCATAATGACAATAGCACGTAGTTAACAATTTTGATTATTCAATGAATGGTAAGTTTGTCAAAGCTTTTGAGTAGGACATGGACTAATATATGAAAATACATATATGTAGTTTATTCAAATTTCAAAGCTATTATTATTTTAGTCCAACTTTTTTTATAGTTAGCACAACCGTTTTTATAAACTAATTTTTTGGCTATATATTGAAAATATTTAATTATATTTTTCTACCTTATGGACTTTTAATTTTAATACTCTGTGTGAAACGCTGCTATCAATCAATTTTTAAACAACAAATATATTTCAGAAGAAATAATATAAAATACCACAAAAGGTTTCATATTTGGGAAAACAGAAAACGATATATATAGTAAGCTTTAATTTTTTAAAAGTTTGATGATAATTTTTAGAAAATAAAACATAAAATATGGTATCAGGACGATGTTAAAAGAGATCATACGTTAGGTATATGTTTAAAGGACATGTGTATCAGGACGATGTATGACATTGTAACCGAGGGATCGTATTTGCTGGTCGGTCCAGATTCCACACACACTTTAAATGTAACGAACAAATAACAAATAAACTTGACCGATACTGTAATCAGATGAAGCAAATATTAAATAAATTGTAAGATAATTACTTATTAATGTATATTATTAAGAAAAACTGTGTTGAGATTGACAAATAATAAAGAAATAATTTTAATTTGCAAATCTTGAAAAAGTCAACAAATATAAAGTCCTATCGAGTTGACCCAATCCCTCTCCAACGGTATCCAAGCAACGAAGTTTCGCGCCATGGAGTTCCGTTTCGTCAATGCTTGAATATCCTATACATAGGATCATTTCACCAAGAGTAATTAAAAAAAAAAGTAAAGGAACAATATAGGGAAAATATTAAATAAAGAAACAATATAAGGAAAAATACATGTAAAATACTTTCTTAATGTATTGGTCGCTGAATCGGCAAAATACTTTGAAGTTTTTCTTTTTCTTTTTTAAAATGCTTAGAAGTTTTGCAAAATAGATTAGGCTCGAATTATTAAATCTCTTCTGTTTTCTTACCAAAGAAAAGCGATAGTGAAGACAACTATAATTCTAATGCCCAATGAATGTCGTAGCTAGTCGATCATGTAGATTGTTGATAAAAAATTAATGGTTCTAACGTACCAGAATTTTTATAGATCTGAATATTTTCTTATAGTTATATATATATATATACGTGTGTTTTGTCACAGTGCTCTTCAGTTTATACGATTACCAAATATGCGTATACGTTAAAATTTGAGTTATGTATTTCAAAAGTAATATTTCTCCCAAACCAAGTACTTTGATACCGGTTTCGATTCCGATATATAAGATTTCTCGATCCGCCACTGGTCGGCCTATGTTATAAGAATAGCTGTTGCGCATGTGTGACCACGAAGGGAGAGCTTTGATTAAACGTTACATATCTAATATTTGATATCTTAAGCAAATATATATATATCAAACTTTTTTTGTTGTGTAAACTCAGAAGGTAACTCGGAAATACATAAACTAGTAGACTTTTGTAAAATTTTAATTATCTATTCTATCATTTTCAAACGTATTTAATATTATTGCGAGCTAGAGCCTACCATCTCGTGGTCTTATCGTTCAAATACTATGAAGTATATCTTTATATAAAAAACTATAAAATATACTTACAAAAATACTATGGAATAATAGTACTTATTATATGTCAACGGTTTGGTGAGGGGACGAGTTAAGAAGAAGAAGTCAGTCTCCAAGAACTTGACTAAGAACAATAGCAAAATTTGTTTAACTCGTCAAAATATCAATTCTCGACTATTCATTTGAACGTCTCATCAAACACGTATACATATAAATACCTATACCCACCAACATGAAAACCCACCACAACTTACCAATTGTCCCCAATCATCGAATCTCAAATTTACATAAATACATATAAAATCTCTGTAGTTGTCAAAGAGACCATCAAGATCCAGCAGGTATATATTACATTCGTCGTCCATACTAAACATACATCTCCTGAGTTTCTGTTCTTTCATAAGTTCTCTGTATTTGCTAATTGATTATTAATGCTTATATATATATATATATACTTTGCAGTTATGTCATTTGCAATGAAAAGGAAAAGAATGTCGCCGTCGATGATATCTCCGGTGATGGAAGAAGAGAACAAGAAATACCAAAAAGGTGTGAAACATCTGTGTGACAAGGGTGTAGCCAAAGTCCCAACCAAATATATATGGCCTGAACCTGACCGACCCATCTTCACAAAATCCGACAAGCTCAAACCAAAACGAAACCTAAAGCTTCCCCTCATAGATTTCGTCGAGCTCCTTGGACCTAACCGGCCTCACGTTCTACGAACCATAGCCGAGGCCTGTGAAACCTATGGCTTCTTCCAGGTTGGTTCTCAAAACCTTAAATTACATGAGCTAGGTGATAAATATAGATAACTTTCTTATTAAGCAAGAAAGCAAATGGACATGTAGGTGGTGAATCATGGGATGGAGGGAGATGTGAGCAGGGACATGATGGAAGTGTGTAAAAGATTCTTTAATCTTCCGTACGAGGAGAGATCAAAATACATGTCGTCGGACATGTCGGCTCCCGTACGTTACGGCACGAGTTTCAACCAGATCAAAGACAATGTCTTTTGTTGGAGAGACTTCTTGAAACTCTATGCGCATCCTCTCCCTGACTATCTTCATCATTGGCCTTCTACTCCCTCCGACTTCAGGTCAGATTTCCCGAATTTACATCAAGAAAGTTATATTAAATCTGAAATTCAATTAAAAAAAAGTCCACAAAAAGTTTTAATATAGCACGTGTTTTTAAATAGTAAACTCAAAAAGACAGGTTGTTCAACGTCATTAATTACCTATATGAATATCTTAATTAAAAATGAAAACGATTAGTCAAAGGAAACTTTTGTTATCACATCTTATAGACAATATTTTAGAATCTTTCAAGCATATATATACCCAATTGTTTTATTTTGTTACGTTTTCAAAAAGGTAGAATTTCTTATATTATGGTCACAAAAGGGTATACCCGATCGGTTAACTAGAAGGGATGGAGTTATTTGATTTAATTTAAAAATAGAGATGCATGTGGCGGCTAGGTTGTGAATCTATAAAGATGAGTGGCTTGTGAATCTATAAATATGAGTGGGATTAAAATACCACAAAAGAACAAAGCATATGTCAGATATTACAACACACCACCGTATTATAGGTCTATAGCCAGCACCACCACCATATTATAGCAGTCACGGAGTTACTAAATAAGTAAATATACCAGGCGTATATATTTAATATTACTGTAAATAAATGTTTTAATTACATGAGTTTCTAACTAATACTTATATGAAAAAAAAAACGAAAACAGAAGTTTGGCGGCTACGTACGCAACAGAGACGAAAGAGATGTTCGAGATGATGATGAAAGCCATCTTGGAAAGTCTTGAAATCGACAGCGGCGGCGATGAGGCGGCGAAGGAGTTGGAAGAGGGTAGTCAGTTGATGGTGGTGAATTGTTATCCGCCGTGTCCGGAGCCAGAGTTGACGCTGGGGATGCCACCACACTCCGATTATGGTTTCTTGACACTTCTTCTTCAAGACGACGTCGAAGGCCTTCAGATTCTGTTCCGTGACGAATGGTTCACTGTTGATCCCATCCCTGGCTCTTTTATCGTCAACGTTGGCGACCATCTCGAGGTAATTAATTATCATATTCTTTACATAGATTTGATTATTTGTGTATTCCATCAAGTGTTTTTTTTTTCTTACTTCTTTTGCTGTGTCCAAATATCCTAAATTCGAGGATAGACATGGATTGATGTAATATTCTAACTAAATTTATTAAATCATAAAACCTTTTATATAAAAGCATTTATCATAAAAAATATATCTAAACGATATTAATCATTGTACATATA
The DNA here is from genome assembly GCA_963854855.1 of Nasturtium officinale. Classification (NCBI taxonomy): domain Eukaryota; kingdom Viridiplantae; phylum Streptophyta; class Magnoliopsida; order Brassicales; family Brassicaceae; genus Nasturtium; species Nasturtium officinale. Next base: position 7,448,060 of record OY978511.1, read on the forward strand.
TTTAAGCTAGGAACGCTACAAAATAGTTAATTTAGGTTGCTTAGAGATTGAGATTTAAAAGTGACTAGCCCGTCGAATGAAAAATATTTTCTCTTATTGTTGATCTATATATAGTGATGAAAGCAACATTGTTTTTGTTTTATAAACTAATAATTCTGGTTAATAATGTTCTGTAGATATATAGCAATGGGAGGTACAAGAGCGTGCTACATAGGGTATTGGTGAATTCAAGAAAGCCTAGGATATCAGTGGCGTCGCTGCACAGCTTCCCATTTACCTCTGTCGTGAAGCCATCGCCGAAGCTCATCGACGAACATAATCCACGGCAGTATATGGACACTGATTTCGCCACTTTTCTTCAATATGCATCGTCTCGTGAACCCAAGTGGAAGAATTTTCTTGAATCACGCAAGATTCACCATACTAGATAAATAAAATTACCTTCTTCTTTTTTCTTTCTAATGTTTATAACATAAAGGTGATATAAATTTTGTACGTCATAATTAATCTCATATGGTTAAAGAGAAATTAAGAACAAAATATACATTTCCTCCTCATAAACATGAATATGATTTCCTGCAAACATAATTAAAGACGAGACTAGATATATGATATATTTTTCATTCAAATCAAATCTATAACTATTGATATTTTAATAGTATTATTATGTCAAATCTATATTCAAATCAAATTCGTGTTTCTGTAGCTTATTACCCAAGAAAAATATTCCCCAAATATTCCATTTTTGGTTAATTAGTGTAAGAACTATGTTTCTGTAGATACTTGATTAATCAGAGACGAATCGCGGAAATATCAGGATTTAGAAGTTAAGATGAGATCAAATCTCAAATTCGATAGTTGAAATAGAGAGTTCTGGGAAGATTTGATAGATGGATCTACACGAAGAAGATGAAACAAAATCAGTGAGGGTTGAGCTATTAGGATTTTGCAGCCATTGGAAGGGAATAAGAAGATAGAGAAAATGCAGTAAATTACAGTCTACTGGGAGGTGGCAAATTTCTTCAAGAAAATAAATAGGGCCCAAAGCCCAGTTTTTGCAACCGTTATTAATTTGACTTTCAATGCGTTTATTTATGTTTTGGTGTTTGATTATAGTTTTGGGGATTTGCAGGTGAGCATAGGCCTCAACATAATATCCGATATGAAGAATAAAATGTTAATTCTTAGAAGATATATGTATATATATATATGAAGAAATTCGTAACCATGCATAACTCTGAACTTAAGTTACAGAAAAAATTAGGAGAAATATTTGCAAAACATTATCAATGGACAGCCAATTATGAGGCTATGAAGTATATTTTTATGCTAAAGTTTATTTTGTTCATATTTTTAATTTTTCTTCAAATTCTTACTATAGTTTTCAGATATACAAAGATCCTCGCATTATAGATATTTTGCAGAAATAATTTGAGATTCGCAAGGATATTATATCCTTTGGTAAAATTATTAGTATGTGGCAGAAGTATGATCTTTTAGAAAAAAAAATTATTGCAGAAGTATGATATCTGTTGAAACTAAGGACAATAAGTATGATATCTGTTGAAACTAAGGACAATAAATGGCCAATGGGTGAAAAATATCAAAAAGACTACTCATATGAAAAATGTTACAATGCTACAATGTTTTGAAAGTTTAAAAATGTCAACAAATTTATGTGATTTTAACCACAAGTTTTCTTGTTTCTCTGTTTCTTTTTAAATTTATTTGGTTAAAGCATTGTTGGCATACTAAAGGAGAGTAGACAATCAAAGATTCAAAACATATATATATATATATATATATAGAAAATATGTGATCATATTAACTCCATTTGCAAGCTAGAATAAGTAGAACATTTTTTAACTTGAAAACAAATCTACAGGGGAAATCCATACAAAGGAGACCTAGATTATTTTCATATATATAGAAAACACAATTAAAATATATTATTAAAATGCATTACTATGTTATAAAATATTCCCACCAAGATATTAAGCTCTAAAACTTGTGGAGTCCAAAAATGAAAAAGAATCATAAATTTTATTTTTATTATTTGGAAAGGATATAAACATCACTTCTTTAGAATTATAAATAGAGACTTACTTTCACATGATAACTCATACTTATCAACATAAAAGAAAAAAAAACAGATAAAAACAAAAAAGATGGGTAAAAATTTGAGCATGGTGTTGATGATGGCGATGATAATAGCAGTGACTGCAATCGGAGATGAAGCAAAACTAGAGCTTGGGTGTGGGACGTTGTGTCGCCCCCATTGTCAAAGCACATCATCAGTAGGAGAATGTGTCGACTGTCGTAAACATTGTATCCATTCTCTACAATCTGTGACAATACAGAATCTTAAGGACCATCACAACAATAAGAAGATATGATATACTTAGCTAGTTTATAACATATATGATTATTTTGTGAATGTAATTCTATACATTAATAAGAAATCATGCATCTTTCCTCAATCTCATGACCATACTGTGAAAAACAATTTAATCATTAAACATATGAACATACAGTAATAGGGACCCAACATAATATAATTAAGTACTAGTTGTGGAAATTAAATTAATTAGTTAAATCATAATTTCAGGTTAATATAATATAATATACCTATTTTGTTGAAATTTAATTTGTATATGTCTTCAATTATTGTTCATTTAATTTTAACTTCAGGTTCTACCTACATATACAATGTCCAAGCACCATGTGGATTTTGCAGAAATAATTTGTGGTTCGATAGAAGAAATATAAAAATTATATACATCCTTCGGTAAAATTATTAGTGAACTGTAGAAGTATGATATCTATTGAAATTAAGGACAATAAATGTGTGGAAAATATCAAAGTTGACACATGTATACTATATAAAGTTGAAGAATATCACTGTTAGAATGGTTTGAAAGTTTGAAAATGTCACAAAATTTCTGTTATTTAGCCACAAGTTTTCTTGTTGGTATAAGAATGAAGAGTGGGAAATTACAATATATACATATAAGACAGAAATTATCATGGTTTTAACAGTTGCAAACTTCACTTTTAGCATATAAAACTACATACTTTAAAGTTTTAAGCATCGAATAAAAGACGACAAAAGTTAGGTAATTGCAAATCTCTGGCAAAATGCGCTAAACCATCGCAATTTCGTTTTTTCCGTCGCAAAAAGTTTATATTCTTTTCGTGTAGTGTAATTTGTTTACCAAGGTATAACTTGTTATAGTTGAACATGTATTTAATAAGACTTTTATTGATAATACATGTATTAAAAAATTTATTTACCAATCAACTATTGTAACATGACATAAAAGAGAGCATTTAAAAAAAAAAAATGTTCTAGTTAATACTCCTTCCTATATGCTCTAAAATGGACCATTTTCTAAACATTAAGCTTTATAATATTTATTTATAATTTACTTATAATTGATTTATTTGGTTAAAACATAACGTTATAATTTCTTAATTTTTATTATTTAAAATAAAACATATGATTTCTATAAAATAGAAATTATATATATATATATATATGTTAAATTTGAAAATTTAACAAATATTTACTATTAGTTAACATAATATGCTAAAATTTTATAATTTATTTAGTTATTTTACAGTATGTAGGCCGCTTATATAATTTTAAAGTGATTTGGTTATAAAATATATTTTTGGGGCATGTTCTTAATTGCATGAATCCTCGTTCTCTAGCCTTTCCATCCCCTCATATTCTTATTCTGGATTTTAAACAAGACTAAAATAAGATGATAAATCAATTAAAGTAGTATTTTATTCTACAATTTTCACGTTTTAGTCAGCATAGTTTGAACTCGGAGTGTAACACTGTAACAGAGTAGCGATATTACTGAACAAAAATCCTAACTGTATTAAGTTATTGTACGCAGAATCAACTCATAAACTATAGGATAGTAATTATCAAGTTTATAACAGTAAACACCAACATACAGATGGAGAAGAAATTCAAAGACAAAAAGGTAATTAAATAAGACAAACCCAGAAGAAGCGAAACTATATGAACCAACACAATTTGAACATAAAAGGGAAGAAGATACAGACATCTTCTTCTTCAATCCCACGTCGAGGAAATGCCAAAGGATCCGAGTTGCCCTATTTACATAATATAAGAGAACCCGCTAATTCAGCCAGCTGGTTCCCACTTCATCAGCATCTTCAGAGAAGAGCCAAACACCACCGTCATGTTTTGGTGCTGTGGAGAGAGAGAGTTTCGTATATGATGCTTTTATGCTTTCTTTATAGACTCAAACATGTACATATACATATATTTTATCTATACATATATACACTTAATGTCTTTTTGTACGCAAACAAAAAATAATTGAGAGGTTGAGAAATTGAGAAATTTGGAATCTTCTAAAGGATATGCCATATTGCCATAAACAACCATTTTCACTTCAGCTCCAATAACACTCCAAGCATTATATCATATTGCCCATAAATCATGTTACTTTACTTTCTCGCTTACTTTATGAAAACGATTACATTAATTATCTTTTATAATTAATAGATTAACAACACTTACGAGTTAAATAAAAAAATAGTGTACCTGCGTACCTATGAAAGTTAATAAATCCTATGACGGATCATACGTATGCGATGACTTGCGTGTTTTATCTTTTAAACTTGTAAATGCACAAAAAATCATCAGATAACAATAAATTTGGGAATGCAATATATTTTGTGATCCTGGTTCGTATTTTATACTTTAAAACATACACATAATAACATAAAGTATTAAACATCAGAGGAGTTTTTAACAAACAAAAAACATCAGATGAATCACCATATTAACTACTTTGGTGATGAACAGATATTGAATATTTTTATTTTTTTAAATAATTGAATCGTTAAAATATGAAGCAAATCAATGACCTTAAGCCGGAGCCAACGCTAATTAAAGAAACAACTTTTGGTTTCAGAGGTTCACTTTTTGGTTTATATCAAAAAAATATTGTGAAAATATAAGACGAGAAATGAGAATCTTCCACAGGATATGCCATATTGCCATTGGCTACGTCTTTTTATCGAAGCTCCAAATCACATATCCATTCCTATTTTCCAAATTTGATTTCACACTTTTTTCATAAGACTCGCATTTTATTTCAATTGCATTACATTTACATGTATCAAAATTTATACTACATAAAAGAAATCGTGATTGGATAAATAATTTTGTAAATACATCAATATTTGAGCTTATAGTTGGATTATATTACATATAAAAAAAATTATAGAAAATTATATTTTTATCCTACGAGTGGTTCACTTACCTTAATGTTAAATGTTGAATCAATCCTGTCAAATTTAAGAAACTAGAAGAGAAGTGAAGAAGATGAAGTCGGATCACTAGACACCAAATCACTATCACTAGTCAAGTTAAACTTTAAAAAATCTAATAACTCATAGATGGATGCATACTCGGAACGAGGATCATATCCTGAGAAGAATCTATGAAATGACCCTCCCAACTCTAGACAACTCTCTCCGGCTATTTTCTTCATCTTAGTTTCTTTCATTACTCTCCTAACTTCTGCTGCCTCATCCCACATCCTAGCTTCCGCAAACCTATTTGCTACAATCACCAAATTCCCACTTCTATTTGGCTCTAAGTCAATCAATCTCTTCTTTACTTTCTCTCCAATTCCTTTATCATCTTCGTCCTGATGGATACAGCAAGCGGATAGTAGTGTCCTCCAAACAACTGCATCAGGCTCAAAAGGCATATTCTTTATGAAGTTATAAGCCTCGTTTATTTGACCTGCACGCCCAAAGATATCGACCATTGCCCCGTAGTGAATCATCATTGGTTTGATCTTGTGTGTTTTCTCCATCTCGTTGAAGTATTTGTACCCGTCCTCCACCAATCCTGTGTGGCTACAAGCACATAAAACACCGAGAAATGTCACGTAGTTTGGTCTCACAGATGATTCTTTAATCATCTTCGAGAACAGTTGAAGAGCTTCTTCTGCATATCCATATTGTGCTAATCCTACAATCATGGCGCTCCAAGTCCAAACATTTTTGTCTGCCATTCTTTCGAAAACTAACCGAGCATACTCTAATCCACCAGATTTTGCATACATGTCGACAAGTGCAGTACCTAGTCTACAGTTTAACTCTAACTCTCTTACCATCACCTGTGAATGCACCAATTTCCCCAAGCTCAAATTACCAGCACAAGCAGAGAGCAAAACCACCATTGTAGTCTCATCCGGACAAAACCGCTTAACAATCATCTCTAAAAAACACTCAATCGCCAGATTTAACTTACTATTCTCAACAAGAGCAGTCATAATGGAGTTCCAAGAAACAACATTTCTGTCAATCATTTCGTCGAACACCTTCCTGGCATCAGAAGTTTTCTTACAAGTACCATAGAGATGAATCAGATTGTTCCCAACATACACATCAGACTCAAACCCATGTTTCAAAACCTCGACTTGGATCTGTCTCCCAGCCGTGAGACCTAAAAAGGAAGCGCAAGCCTTGAGAAGAAATGGAAAAGTGAGCTTATTGGGGTTGATATATCGTCTCTTCATCTCAGAGTAAACCCAAATAGATTCTACAGGGGAATCACTTGTAGAATAGCCTCTGCTGAGCATATTCCAAGTGGAAGGAGTCGAATCAGAAGAATGAAGCAGAAGGGTTCGCGCAAAGGTAAGGTCTTTGGCTTGAGATAGTGAAGAAACCCGTACAAGCTCACTGATGATAAAGCTATCATTTTGGAGAGCAAAGACATGGATTTGGCCAATTATTTGTAAAAGATGTTTAATTGAGGAACAAAGCTTGAGGAAGACAAGGCATTGGTGTTTCTTGGACTTGAATATTGAATCTGAACTACGAATCATTCTGTTGATGTCAAATTATGCCACTGGCTCTCTGACAAGTGTAAAAATCGCAACAAGTTTCAGTTTTTCAAAAATCTGTTTATTCGGTTTGGTTTGAAATTGGTTATCCAAAATTCACCGTACTGTAGTTAGCTTAAAATGGCTAATATCGTTTTTCGTGTCACATGTTGAAGTAACAAGAGAAAATTACATGAATTTGTAAGGAAGGTCAACAAGATATAGAAAATTTACACTCTGGTGTTCTGTGATGGTGTCGTGGCATCTGCTAGGGAGGATCAGTCTCTGAATATAATGTTATTTCCATTTCAAGCTCTAATCATGAAAACTTGCTCCAAGAATGTTCATCTCGCTACTGATCTCTACACACCAAAACTATTTGATGATTTTATACATACACTGGTCTCCACAAGGTCCATGTATGTAACACAATCATGAATGCAGATTCTGCAGAACATGATTAGGACTGTGAGCTCATGTTCATATTTCATGAAAAACAAAGGCTTTAGTATTTAACATACTAACCAAACCAGGGAGGTGATTATTAATATGAATCTTCACTATCTTCTTCTGACTCGAACCTAAGGAAACGAGCTGAGATTCTGAGGGAAAATGATTTGTTTTTCTTTGGAGTCTTTGATCTCTTTTGCTTTACAGTAAAACCTTTCGTCGTAAGTGTATTAAACAAGTCTCCCATATCCATTTTCCTTCTCATACCATCGTGTTCGTCCATGTACCTTCCAGAAAACCAAAAACATAAAATGTTTGAAACATATCAGATTCTAACACTAAAGTCAAAAGAAAATGTAAAGCCTGTGTTTCATATGATAATATTAATTTGTTTTCATCCGTTAGACAGTTAGAGGAAACAACAAAGTTTGGATCCAGATGCAGCAATTTTGGATTAAATGACACCTTTTGCATATTGCTTTAAAAGCGTCTCTGGTTGCATAAGGAAGACCAGTTTTTGGATCTCGGTACCTGAATCAGTGATACACAACTATTAATCACTAGGTGTTGGAATTGTAGAGACAAAGCAATCAGGTTGCTTGGGAAGAACATTATTTATTTTCAACAGGTTGAAAACAAGTAAACCAATAATTTGTTTTTGATAGAACTACAAAGATTTCTACTTGTGTTCATTCCACAAGATCTTTGTGGTTATCTAGTGACAAAGTAGAAGAAAAGAAAATTTCTTACTTGGCAGGTAATCCAGTAATCACACATACAGCTTTTTCTGGATCTAGAAACAAAGTAAGATAAAGATAAATATCAATATGAATTACAGGTATACTAACAAATTTCTACTCATCTCCAAAAACCACTCAAACAAAAGTTACTTACACGGAACAGAATACGTTGATAACTCTGAACTGAATGATGCACCGTTGAAGAATTCTAAATAGTTGAATCCTGCATGTAAAGTTAAAAGTTTAAAACAAACATAGTTCTTACTTTTCTGGAAAGATCTGATAAGACTGGAAAACTATTTTGCTGTAGAGTTTACCATCTTTTGAAAGATACCGAATCTGAGGACCCTTATAGACTGCTTTATGCACTATAGCTTTCTTTTTAACTTCTTCTTCCCTTGCCAAAACACGTTCTAAATTCCTCAAGTTCATGATTTCTGCATACACCCAACTTTAGCAATTTAAGTTTCTGGTAGAAAACGGATGCATCATCATAAATACAAACCTGTTTGAGCAGCTTCCAGCAGCATTTCTTCTTGTGTCATCCGTTTTTCCTCCCCTACTTTTTTCCTTACTATTGGCTGAACAAACACAAGAACGAACTCAGCATGGCAAGATTACAAAAAGGATCAAAGTGTAGCTAATGAAGATGAATTCTGAGAAAACCTTTGTTGTTGATTGTATAGCAGCACGCAATGCATCTCTTTCTGCTTGCCGTACAATCACTGAAGTCCGTGTTGATTTCCTTGTGACCTTCTCACCTTCCATATCTTCTTGTGCTTCATTCTCTTCTTTTTCGTCTAGTTCCTTGCTTCCCAATTCTTCACCTGGCTTCTCATCTACAGGAGTATCTTCTAGTTTTGAACTACCTTCGTCTTCTTCTTCTTCTTTTTCTTTGAAGCAGTTTTCCCAGGGTAAATCAGCCGCTTCTTTGGCAGATCCCTATAACAACATACAAAATTGTATAATATCAAACGGATATACATAACAGCTTAATTATGCAAGTTTCGAAGAAGGTCAAACCTCTCTTCTTTTTCATTTTCTGCTACTGAATCAGGCTCGGGCTCCTATTTCCAAACAAAATGCAAAATAAAGAAGTTAAGAAAAAGAAGCAATTTGAGCAACACCTTGATAAATAAGTACTCAATCTATAAGCAACACATTAATACATCATCATTGAAGTCGCTGTCAAACTCATCAGCAACTTCACGTTCTTCTTCATATTCATCATCATGTTCTTCCTGAAGATACCAAAGGCAAAGAGATATATAAATGACAACAAACATACGAACGTTTAAACAATTCCACAACTAGAAATTATTCCCATCTATAGTGAAGGAAAATTACAAGGAAGAAAGTATGATATAAGAAGAAAACCTCTTTAAGAGCTTCTTGATTCCAAAACTGTTCATCTTCTTCCACTTCGTCATCAAGCAACTTGGTCATACTGAAAAAACAGAAAACTCTAAATAAAGGTTCCAAACGAGAGTCCTGGGAGAGATTTAAACACACAATCTCAGGGTGAAACAAGTAGAAGGATTAACTCAAAATGGTTCTTACCGCTTGCCACGTGTTGCTCGAGTTGTACGATCCAAGAAAACCACTGGCTCTTCTTTATCACTTTCCATTGTTAATTTGCTCGCCTCTTAACTCTGAAAGTTCACTAATTTAATGAAAATGTGACAATTATACAAATTACTAAGTAAGCAAGGAACCCAGAATTAGGTTTTCTAGCAAAGCATACGGCTTTACGAATTTCAATTCGAAATCTATAAACTTTACGACTAACTTCGAGAGGCATAAAGGAACCAAAAACCCCAAATCTGAGTGATCGAAATCGAAAGAAGAGCAGATGCAGTGTAGACTGTCATGAGCTCAAATCAGCTCGAAATTTACCTTCGGAGATTTAAGTCGGAGGAGTTTCGTCGACGTCCTTGCCGGCAAATCAGCACTAGTTCGTTCGTACACCATTATAGTTATTGGACTGGAGATATTATTGGGCCTAGTAAGACAATTCAAAGCCCATATAATAATATTATGTGGTAGAAACTAGAAACGTGGAGTATGAATTAAAGAGAAGAAAGAAATTAAAAGACACCTAAACCAAGATAATTCTTTAAGTACGGTAGCAAATTTGGATCATTCCTCCAAGTTTATCAATCATAAAGCAAATAACATTTTTTTTTTTGAAACTTAAGAGAAGATCATTGCAATCCGAGAATAAGAAGTAAGACAAGTGACACGTCGTATCCCAAAGGAGAGCTTTAAGTTTGGAGTGAATTATCAAAAAAAAATGTTTGGAGTGAATGTTAGCAAATATGTAGCTAATATTCTTGTGGATCTGATCTACAAACCCGTACAGAAATGGACACCCCGAATATATTTTTTGTTCTACGGCTTTAAAGTTTTGCATTATGACATCTTTAGATATTACAAACCTCGTTGTCATGATCGATGCGGAAAGAATTGTTGATATGTCTTTTAACAAGAAAACAAAAGTACTGTTGATAACTCTTAAGGAGCCGCTGGAAGCAAAATCGAAGTTCACATCCTCAGGACCATTGAAGCAGGCTTACTACACGTCTACACCTACAAAAAAATGTATTTTCTACTATTTCATTGTATATAATAATATAAGGGTTTTTTTTTTCTTTTTGTATTTTGATTGGCTTACATAGTTTTGATAAGAATATTATAAGTCAATCTTATGTATGTACTAACTATTTTAACAAAACAAAAAGTATGTACTAACTAAGAAAAACATGCTGTTTGAATTTATTTATTATTAGATTCAACAATAGAGACAAAGACAAAGATGTAATTAATAAAGAACAACGATACTCATACAATATTTCATTTTTTGGACTTTACTTGACTTATGTCTTGTAAGAGTAATGTGATGTTAGAATGAGATGAGCCTCCTTCGTCCACAGCCTTGTGAGCTAATTCTCCAAGCTCTTTCGCTCTCCTTCTTCTCTCTTTAGCATCATTACTATCACCCATTAATTCTTCCACTGCCTTTTTCACTCCTTTTTTATCCACTAATACTCCTATTTTCTCCTCTTCTCCCCATTTCATGGGATCTTCAACCCCGGACCTTACACCCACTTTTAGCACCTGCACCACCAATTTCTCGTTGCAGAATTGGTCTCCAAACAGTGGCCATGTGAGCAATGGAACACCCGAGGTGATTCCTTCAAGAGTCGAATTCCATCCACAGTGTGTCAAGAATCCTCCAACGGCAGGGTGTGAAAGGATTAGCATTTGAGGCGACCATCCTCTTATGATAAGGCCTCTCTCTTCGATTCTTTCTTTGTAACCGCTCTCTGAGATCCACTCAGCTAACACGTTATACTTCTCCCAGCCTCTTATGACCCAAATGAACGGTCTTTGGGATTCCTCGAGGCCTAAACCGAGCTCTTTGAGCTGAGATAGAGGAAGATTGCAGATACTTCCCAGACAAACATAGAGCACTGACCCTTCTTCTTTAGAATCAAGCCATTTAATACACTCACCTTGATCAATGTCAGCCTTGTTTCCCCTCTCAGCTTTGTCTTCTCCTACCTTGTTGCACAAGGAAACTGGGCCAATGCTCCAGACCTTACCCGCTTTAACCTTCTTGTAATCTCTGACATAAGCTGGCTCTAGCTCTTCAAACGTGTTAACAATTACACCATAAGAAGTGTTATCTCCTTTTGTCATTTCGTCAAAGAATTCTTTCCATTCTCCAGCATATAAGACCATTGGGAGCTGAGATTTTTTGAACTCAACTCTTTCAGGGAAACTCGGAATGCGGAAGTACTCCTTTTCAGAATCTACAGTTTTCAAAAACTCATAGTTTTGACGCATAATGTGCATACAAAGAAGATTAAAGCAACACATGCCATGAAAGATGATTTTTGGTATGCCAAGGTTCTTGGCAATTCTGTTTGTATATGGCAAACACATGTCGCCGATTATGCAGCTTGGCCTAGGTTGAATCTCTTTCAATAGCTTTTCGACCGGTTCCTCGAGCATGTTAGTTGCTTTGAAGAAGGTCATTGACGTTCCCAATGAATAGAGCAAGTCTATATTTTCATGTCCTTCTGATGAACCGGATTCTTGAGATGGAAACTTTAACTGCACAAGATTGATGGGCAAGCCGGACTGGATGGCCCGACTAAGAACATTCTTGAACCGGGCTGCGTTGTGAGGCGTCGTGACAATAGTTATAGTCACGCCCCGCTGAGCCAAGATCCTTGCAATATCGATCATGGGGATCATGTGGCCTTGAGCCATGAAAGGAAAGAGAATGAAGTGAAGAGGGGAATGAAATTTTTGGGTTGTTTCGGAAGCCATGAGGAACTCTCTAAGTTCTTTTCTTTTTCTGTGCGTACATATTTCTTGGTGGATATATTTATTGACTCATGAAATCTCAAAAGATAAACTTAAAATTCAAGGACATAATCAGTGATGTAAGATAAAACATTAGCAAATTGGCTGTATTCGTGACAAAACAAAATATGGCTCACAGATATTAGTACAGAAGATTTCGTGGCGGACACTCCTGCGTTCTTCTGAATATAGAAGCCTAAAAAAGAGAATTATCTTTCAGACCTACGTCGAAAGTACAGTGAATATTGAACAGAATTCTCAGCCGCAAAAATCAATCTTGGATAAAAAGTGAACACTGAATAGAGTTCTCAGCCGCAAAAATCAATGTTGGACAAAAGAATAAAAAGAAAAATCAAACTTGGCCTCGTTGTTTCTCTCTCCCGTACACAACTTACAATATGGCATTCAGCAAAAAGGCTAACCTTGAATATTCGTATTCAAAATAAATTGGTATTCAATTTTTGGTAATTCTATTCCAGATTTGATGCTTGGTTTATATCTGATATTAGATTAGGATTCGCTTAATACATGGGTCATGTGAAAAGTTTTTTTCTGGTTAAAATTATCGAACCGTTTTACTAATATTAAAGTTTGTTTATCAACATACATACATATATATATATATATTAAAGTTTGTTTTTATCAAAAGAAAAAAAAGAGAGTAAAGTTTGTATCCACTCACTTCAAAATAGCTAAAACTTATTTTTCATTTTCAATTTCAATATCAATATCTTAAATTTAGCCGAACGGATATTTTATCTTTTACAATTCTTCATGTAAACGAGTCCCGCAAGCAACGTACGTATATCACACATCCGTCTCACGTTCTTCTTCTTTTTTTCTGAATAATACTTTATTAATCTTTAAAAAATTCGATCTTTTCATCGCCGATAGATTTTTGAATTGAAAGTTAAAGTTACAAAGAGATAAAGTTTAAACAAGCTAGCAAGAAATAGGTGATAGAGTTTTGATCTTTTTTTTTTCTTCTTCTGTCCCCAAGAATTTTGGTCATATCCAATAATAGACACATATGAGTAACACTAAATAATGATGTAATCAGTTTTTGGATTTCACTTGTTGCATTATGTCTTGTAAGAAAAATGTGATATTAGAATGCGACGAGCCTCCTTCTTCCACAGACTTGTGAGCTAATTGTCCAAGCTCTTTGGCTATTCTTCTTCTCTCTTTAGCATCATCAGTCTCACCCATTAGTTCTTCCACTGCCTTCTTCACTCCTTCTTTATCCACCAATACTCCTATTTTGTCCTCTTCTCCCCATTTCATAGGCTGCTCCACCCCAGATCTCACACCGGCTTTCAGTACATGCACGACAAGTTTCTCGTTGCAGAATTGGTCTGCGAAGAGAGGCCATGTCAGCAGCGGTATGCCAGCGGTTATCCCTTCAAGTGTCGAGTTCCACCCGCAGTGCGTTAAGAAGCCTCCAACGGAATGATGTGAAAGGATAAGCATTTGAGGTGACCATCCTTTGATGAGTAGTCCTCTTTCTTTGATTCTTTCTTCAAATCCGCTCTCTGAGAACCATTCAAGTAACTCTTTGTTCTTCTCCCAACCTCTTATGACCCAGACAAAAGGTCTTTCTGATTCCTCTAGGCCTAGCCCGAGCTCCTTGAGCTGAGACAGAGGAAGATTGCAGATACTTCCAAGGCAAACGTAGAGCACAGAGCCCGGTTCCCTAGAATCGAGCCATTTAAGGCACTCGTCTTTATCAATGTCTGATTTGTTTCCCCTCTCAGCTTTGTCTGCTCCTGCCTTGTTGCACAAGGAAACGGGTCCAATGGTCCATGCTTTACCAGACCTTACCTCCTTGTAGTCTTTGGCATAAGCAGGCTCGAGCTCTTGAAATGTGTTAACTATCACACCATAAGATGTCCTATCCGCTTCTACCAACTCCTCCAAGAACTCTTTCCAGTCTCCAGGAACATATGTTTCCACTGGAACTTGAGGTCTTGTGAATTCAACTCTATCAGGTAAATAAGGAATAGTGAAATACTCCTTATCAGAATTTAAATTCTCCAAGATCTCACGGTTTTTGCGTAAAAGGTGAATACAGAGAAGACAAAAGCAACCCATGCCATGGAAGAGGATGTTTGGTATATTAAACTTCTTAGCGATTTTGCTTGTATAATGCAAACACATATCGGAAATGAAACAGCTTGGTCGAGGGTTCATCTCTTCAATGAGCTTCTGGACCGGTTCTTCAAGCATGTTAACCGCTTTAAAGAAAGGTATCATCAACTCCATCGACACTAGCGAATCGAAATTTTCTTGTCCTTCTGGCAAGCCAGCTTCTTGAGATGGAAACTTGACTTGCACCATGTTGATGGGCAAGCCAGACTCGATTGCACGGCTTAGGACATTCTTAAACCTTTCTGCGTTGTGAGGTGTCGTGACAATTGTTGTGGTCACACCGCTCTGAGCCAAGAGCCTTGCAATATCAACCATAGGAATCATGTGGCCTTGAGCCATAAAAGGGAAAAGAACAAAGTGAAGAGGATGAGATTTGTGGGTAATTTCGGAACCCATGACGAGTCAACTCTCAAGTTTTGTTTTGGTTTTGTATTATATTTGTGAGTGCTTATATAGAACAAGAAGCATGAAGAGCAACAAAAAATGAAGTGATCAGAAGACGTAATAGCTGACGCACAGTGATTTACTTGCCAAACACTTCCAATTCAGTCCACAGATTGTTTATCTTACTACAAGACATTCATGGCCAATACATACTTTGTCCGTTTGTGACCATCCTGCATCTTCTATTGACCTTAATTCCTTTTCAAGGAAAATTTTAGAGACGTGTCCTCATAACGATAAATAAGATAATTTGCAAACACAAAACCGACAAGTTGGAGGCTCACTGATCATAGCTACAGTTACAGCAAGTACAACGAATCAAAATTGTAATTGTGTTTTTTGAAACTTTAAAGACCCAGTAAACTCTAGTATAAAATAGTAGAGAAGATAAATCCAACTTTGGACTCTTTCAAGACAGCTATATCTAACACAAACTTCAAAAATCACAATCAACAAAAAGAGGACCAGAGCCTATATACACTTATCGTGTGAATGATTCTTTCCTGAGTTCGATAATAGAGATGACACGCTAGTAACAATATCCTCACAACATGAAAACATAATAAATACACTTTATTACAAACACACAAACGTTGATTCTTCCCATTGCACACTGTACATGGATATATATCGCAACGCACCATTTGTTTTTCTTCATGCACCTGTTATTCCTGCGCTGAGAGTATTTGTGTAATCTTCGTTCATAATTTGGCAGCACTATTTAAAATTACTCGTTGGAACTTTATTTTTGTCATCCTAAAATATCCTAAAAGCAACTTTTATTTTCTTTAACTTTTAGTACGTTAGATTATAATAACATAATTATGTCATGATTATAATAAAAACGAAGAGAGAGAATGAGAAAATGTTATTAAATGTAAGGTTTGAGAATCTTGTGAGAGGTTTTATCTAACATTTGTATATTATTGATAACTTCAAATTTTATAAAAATATAAAATTTAATCATATAATTAAACTATATTAAAATATATGTAAATATATATGTATGTAGATGTGTAATAGGCTACGTGGGTCTCTTGGCAATGCAGAAGCTCTGATATTCTGGGTTACGTACGACCAATAGTTTTTTTTTTTTGAGTCTCCATCGCACACAAGGGCCATGCTAATCTACTATAGCATGGCGCAAAGGATGACACGCTTAAATCGAAAAAGGTCCAAATTTTTATTTTACGAAGAAAAAAAATTATCAGGAAAAAAGAAAAGAAAAACAAAGTTCTATTTAAAATATTCTACAGATTGTAGTTGACGTATGTCTTGTAGGAATAATGTGATGTTAGAATGAGATGAACCTCTTACGTCCACAGCGTTGTGAGCTAATTGACCAAGCTCTTTGGCTCTTCTTCTTATCTTTTTAGCGTAATCACTCTCACTCATTAGTTCTTCAATTGCCTTCTTCACTCCTTCTTTATCCACCAATACTCCTATTTTGTCCTCTTCTCCCCATTTCATAGGCTGTTCTACCCCGGCTCTTACACCGGATTTTAGTACCTGCACAACAAGTTTCTCGTTGCAGAATTGGTCTGCGAAGAGCGGCCATGTCAAAAGCGGTAGACCAGCGGTTATCCCTTCAAGAGTCGAGTTCCATCCGCAATGTGTTAAGAACCCTCCAACGGAATGATGTGAAAGGATAAGCATTTGAGGTGACCATCCTTTGATGAGAAGTCCTCTGTCTTTAATTCTCTCTTCAAATCCGCTCTCCGCGAACCACTCAAGTAACTCTTTGTTCTTCTCCCAACCTCTTATGACCCAAACAAAAGGTCTTTCCGATTCCTCTAGGCCTAGCCCGAGCTCCATGAGCTGAGACAGAGGAAGATTGCAGATACTTCCAAGGCAAACGTAGAGCACAGTGCCCGGTTCCCTAGAATCGAGCCATTTAAGGCACTCGTCTTTATCAATGTCTGATTTGTTTCCCCTCTCAGCTTTGTCTGCTCCTGCCTTGTTGCACAAGGAAACGGGTCCAATGGTCCATGCTTTACCAGACCTTACCTCCTTGTAGTCTTTGGCATAAGCAGGCTCGAGCTCTTGTAATGTGTTGACTATAACACCATATGAAGACTTTTCCGCTTCTACCAAATCATCCAAGAGCTGTTTCGCCTCTACAGGGACATATGTTTCCACGGGAACTTGAGGTCTTGTAAATTCAACTCGATCAGGAAAACAAGGAACAACGAAATGCTCCTTATCAGACTTTAAATTTTCCAATATATCAAGGTTCTTGCGTAAAACATGCATACACAGAAGGCAAAAGCAACACATGCCATGGAAGAGGATCTTTGGGATATTGAACCTCTCGGCGATTTTGCTTGTATAAGGCAAACAAAAATCAGAAATTATACAACTAGGTCGAGGGCTCATCTCTTCAAATAGATTTTGGACCGGCTCTTCAAGCATGGTAATTCCTTTAAAGAAAGGCCCAATAAGCTCCATCGAGTCAAGAGAATCGAAATTCTCTTGTCCTTCTCGCAAGCCAGCTTCTTGAGATGGAAATTTGACTTGCACCATGTTGATGGGCAAGCCAGACTCGATGGCACGGCTTAGGACACTCTCGAACCTCGCTGCATTGTGAGGCGTTGTAACAATTGTTATACTCACACCGCGCTGAGCCAAGAGCTTTGCAATATCAACCATGGGAATCATGTGGCCTTGAGCCATGAAAGGGAAAAGAACAAAGTGAAGAGGATCAGATTTGTGATTGGTTTCGGTATCCATGCCGGTTCAACCTATAGTGTGAAAAATCTCAATCTTTGTTTTTGTTCCCTATGGATTATATTATTCAGAGCTTATATAGAAGAAGAAGCGTAGAGAGCAAGAAAAAAAAACAAATTAGTGAAAAAGACGTAACAGATGACGTAAACATATTTACATGCCAAACACTTTCAATTCAGTCCACATATCGTTTATTGCTACAAGACATACTTCGCCAACACTTAGTTTGTCCACTTGTGACCATCCTCCTCCATATTTCTATTGGGCCTTCCTTTGCACGAAACGATTAGAGACATCTCTTCGTAATGAACAAACATAATTTTCTGACACAAAATATCAATTTGGAGACTCGCTGATAACTGTATCTACCGCGAGTCCCACAAATCAATATAAACAAACGGAGGCCACATAAATGACTGATGTTACCAAAATCGAAACTTTGAAGACCGAGTAAACTCTTTAGGATGAAACAGTAAAGAAGATAAATCCAATTTTGAACTCTTTCAACATAGCTTTATCTACCACAAGCCTCAAAAATCACAATCAACAAAAAGAGGACCAGAGCCTACAAACACTTTCGTGTGAATGTTTCTTTCCTGAGTTCGGTAATAGAGATGACATGAAAGTGACAATATCCTTACAATATGAAAACATGATATACTTGACAACAAACGCACAAACCTGGATGGTTTCTCATTTACCGTACATATGGATACATATGTCGCAAATTCCCAGATGTTTTTGGCAGTAACTGGTTTGGTATTCACACGGACCGGAATGCACTTGTTACTTCTTAACAGACTCGGGATCATTGGCTTTTCTACCCGAGTTGGTCCGATCAAGTCGATTTCTTCTCCACAATATTGACTTGCTTGATCGTAGCAGCAACCCAAAGGCTGATGAGCATGCCGCTCTCACAACTGAGTCTTGTGACCGGGTCATCTTGCTAACCAGCGTTTCAAACACCTGAACAAGAAGCCGGGTTGAGAACTTATAAAGACTTATGAGCATGTCATATGTTGTTTCTCTAATATACCTGTGGGTAGTAAAGAGAGATTATGTGCTGATCCTCTGAGAGTGATAACATGGTGGTGGAGAAGTGTATTGCATTCGCCTGAACTACTGGCCACGGTGCATCAAAAGCCTGCACTGGGAAGTAATCACTTTAGTTATATATATTTATTTATATATATATAAATATTATATACACACATATATAGTTAATGAATTTAGCAACTCTGATGACTAGTCGAGGACAGCCGAACCTGGATGGTTGAGGCCATGTAAGTATCGACTCTTTCTGACTCTTGAACTAAGTGCTTTGAGAGATCCCTAACGAAGTTTTTATAGTCATTTCTGAAAATATAAACAACTTTAGAAGACAACCGTGGTCATTGGGCACAAAATAGATTTGGTACTCATAGAATGGTGACATACCTATCGTCAGAACCAAAAGCACGTGAATCATATAGGGTAGAATCATTTATTATGTCTATGAGCGGAGCAAATCGCTTGAGGGTTCCCTATTCCAATAATAAAAGATATGTAAACTCAAAGTTATCTCAATCCAAACAAAGGAGCCATAGACTATGAAGAAAATTACCCGACAAGCCTTTCTTATGCTAGGATCATCGTCATGGAGGTGTACTACCAAGCGGGGAAGGGTGGAATGAATCTGATATTAGACATTTTCATACAATAAGCTTTAGATTAAAACTCCATATCTTCTTTCATCAACATCCATAAAATTGAAAAGGAAATGGTTGTGACCTGCTCAACAAATCCCTCCCGTTGCCCTCCAATAGCATATTTACTTAATGCTCCAAATGCTTCAAATGCATTGGCTCTCATCTTCGGGTCCATGCTAACCTGTTAAAAATTGGATTTCAAGTAAATATAGTAGCAACGCATTCCAGTCAGAAAAATATAGCTGCCAGTTTAGTGAACTAAGAGAACTGGTTTTGCGATTGTTCTTCTGTTCAAGCTTGAGTCTGGCATATAAGGTTTATTTTATCTCGTATGAATTTCAGTAAAAACCTTTCACATAACTTAAAGCTGGAACTTACCTGAAGGTTACGAAGCCGCACAGATAAATTCAACAAGATAGGTTCAACAGCATCATTAGATGCAGACTCCGTGACCTAAAAAAACAAGCATACAAGTTCAAACAACTTGTTAATGGATCTGACAGACCCGTCAGAGTTCAGAAACCTTGAGATGTTAAACGGGTTTGATATTACCATCAACAAGCATGACACAGCAGTTAGTTGCACAGACTCGTCCAAATCATCAAGCAACGCTAATATTACACCAATAACTTGAGTTGTGTAGTGGTTCATACAAGCAGATGGCATCTGGCCAAACCCAAAAGCAGCTAAGTGATGTATTCATGAAAAATAAATACGAGAAAAAAGAAGCAGCAGTAACCAATTCTCGCAAACTATTTGTCCAAAAACTGGTAAGCTCTTCTCTAGTATATGTTAAAAGCAACTCTCATAGCATCAATATGCTATTAATATGTATATAAAAATGTTTCACTAAGTGGAAAATAACATGCCCCTATACGGAATGATTTATAGATATTAACTATATATCTGACATCATAATCCAACAGAGGTATATAATTTCTGGTCAACATATTCAAAAATAATGATGATGAAATAAAAGCTGATCTGCACAAATCTTTCTTGCACTACTCTTGGACAATCAAAATAAGTAATTAAAAACTGCAAAGAATTATTCTTACTTGCACTAATCCTCTTAGACAAAGGCGCCTTACAGTCGGAGAATCATCTGACACATGTCGGCAGAGTGCTTCGACCATCTCCTCCATTACAGAGCTAAAATCACCACTGCAGCTCAGTAATATTAACAGATGGAGGAAACTAAGTAAGTGCTTTGTTTATAAAAACATGCCAGGCACGATGTTTGATTCCTTTGAGTTTATATACATGACTTAGAAATAAAACCATTATCTTCACTTTGACCTTAACTTTCTTTTCCAAACAGAGTACACAAGATGAATGGGTACATGCATCTCAAACAATGTGACAAAAAGACGAGTAAAGTTCCAGAAAATACACTTGTAGAAAATAAATCAAAATGAAAAAAAAAAGTTGTAAGGAAATCGAAAACAGTATACCTGTGGCGTATAAACTCTGACAATGCAGCAGCAGCAGCTTCCCTTTGGAATCTTTGTGGACGATTTAGTGCTTTCGTTAGAATCATGCAAATATGTCGAACCTGTAATACCAGTAATGAAACTTAAGTTCTACTTCAGTCTGACGGTCAACTGTAAACTCCCTTTCTGCAACACTGGAAATGCAATCATCCAATAACTAGGTACCTCTTTCGGTCTCTTAATTGAAATGCATCGAGCGATACTGCCAATAAGATCAACCCATTTTTCTTTTTCTCTTTGCTCCCCATTACGAGCTAAAATCTAAACAAAGACAACTATCAGTCCATATACTAGAAAATAAATAAAACCAATTTAATGTTAAAGTTCAAAAGATACCTTGCCCATCTCAAGGTCACCAACACAATCGCAGAAAGCCTGAAATGAAGTTAGAAGTACTCTGCCAAGAGGGAAAATTATTACAATGACTTTGCTAAAACAAAAGTATCAATCATTATGTGCCACAGTTTTCTTGAAAGTAGAGGAGTCACCGTAATGGATCTTGCTGACCAGAACTTGCAAGTCCATGACAGCTTCCCAATTGAAGAGTAAGTGCCCCAACGACAGAAGAGTAGCTGTTCTCAACAGCTTTCTTTCCAATTTTTCCGCCACCTCTGGTTAATTGAGTATATTAGTAACCAAAAATGCATCATGAACTCTAAAGTAAAATTGATGGCTTATGAAAGGTACCTAAAAAAGGCAGTGAGAGCGAAAATGGCAGCTTGAAGAATATCATCTTCTATATGTGTTTCACAAGAAGAGCTAGTATTCTCTCCCTTATGTGAATCACCTTTAACTAAGGAACTACAACTGAGAATAGATATTAAGTGTTCCATGAACAAAACTGAGAGTTCCGTGTGTTGAGAGAAAGCCTGCATTAAAATTCAATTTACAATGAGAGGCGACTATTTTATACTGGCCAAATGATAACGAAGCATAGAAAGAAAATGTGAGAGAAAAAAATAGCAACATTGAAGCTAAAATCACATTCACTAGAAAGCTTAAACTTGAAAATTAGGTCCAGAGAGAATGGTACTTACATAAAACGCATCTTGCATTGGCCAGCCACCACGCATCCTAGTTATGTCCTTTGTCACGATGTCCTTTTCAGCAGTAGCCAACACTTCATTAAATACAATTGGTGATTGTGTGTTCTCCGCCAGTGCAGAGATCTTCATGCGATTAAGGTAAGCAGTAATACCCCAAGGGTATACGAGATAAAAGCTAGTGAGTTTTGTAATATAGCAGTATCACACTTACATGCAAACCAAATTTACTAACAGAATTAAGTCAAGGATACAGCTCCAATAGCTTCAACACGTAAATTCTTCTCAGTAATATGAACTGCTGCCGAGAGCAAGGACTGAGTCGTCCTGTCAGAAAGGAGCCAAAAAAGAAGAAAAGGGGAACAAGGTTATCAAATAAAAATGTAAAAAAGGGACTAGCCTGTCTGTGACAACAAGTTTTGATGTACCTTGATATATCATTTTTGCTAAGCTGACTCCCTCTTCTTGAAACAAACTCAATAACCGCTTGAATGGCTCCTTCAGCAGATTGCTTGATTTTGTCACAGATAGCTGCAGTGCAACTGTTTAAGGCTGCTACAAGCTACATGGCATAGCACAACGTAATGGGACATCAACCATCCAATGACAACATAAATTATACAAAAGAAGGAAGAAAAAAAAACCTCATCTTCCGTTAAAAGAGCACAAATGGATGAGACTATTCTGTTAAAAACTTCGGATGGATCAATAGAGGCATCCTGAAAGCCAGTTAAAACAAATTTGACACTCTGAGCATGAAGCATACAAAGGGAAAGGAGATAACTCTGAGGCTACCACAAAATGCTTACGCTTTTCAAGATGGCTATGACATCCTCAAGGGAAGACAGGGCTTTATAGGAGTCTTCAGAATCCAGCCCGCTTGAGTGTACAGCTTTTGGAAGGGAAAGGGAAATGCTGAAGAACTGGTCCAGAATCTAACAAAAACAATAGAAAGAAAAACTATAAGAATCTATCAATGCCACACTTAGATAAAATTACCACCCATCATTTCTGACACCGTTGATAAGTATACGTACTAATCAAGTACCTGTGCAGAAATTTTCCGAACTTCAGAATCTGTGTCCGCACAACGTGGGAGATAGGTAATGACCCTATCTCCCAAACACAATACCTCGCGTTCAGGAAATAAGAATACAGCTGTTGGTCAAAAAAAGGAGCTTAATTAGCTAGTAGATGATGTATGGAATAATATTTAACAAACGATATCTTCATACATGGTAGATTTGAAATATTCCCCTGCATACTGCGGTCTGCATACTTCCTATGGGGGCAATCCCCAGAACAACCAAGAGCACAATAACCACCCACACAAAGCTTACGAAACTTTAGAAGCATTTCATGAACTGCCACACAACCTCTTTTTCTTTGATAATCAATGGGTGACGAAACATATTGATCAAGCAGTCTGAGCAGATGCAAAAGCTGCTCCGCTCGACTTCTTCCATCCTCTCCACTAGTTCATGCACATATATCATTGAATAAGCAAAAAAAAAAAAAAACACTTCAAATTTGCACACGCACTTGTCGTACGACTCGACATCTACGATTACTGCAAATCCACTACCATAATCACTGAATCTAATTTAACATAAGTAATATGTAAGTTACGCACAGTAATAAAAAAAGATCAAATGAACTTAAAAGAGAAAAGCTAATAATGGAAAGTACTATAAATAAATAAGTAAAAACGAAAAGAAGAAACCTAGACTGTAGAAAAATATTTCATCAATAGGAGTTAAAAAAAAGAAGAAGAAAAAACAGATTAAAAACGACTTTACAACTAACTAGTCCAAAAATTTAGAGAAACTACAGCCTCAAAATAACTTGGGTGGATAAAAACTGGTGCAAGTAAATACCTTGTAAGGAGGATGGCACACAAGAGAGTCACAAGATTGTCTATAAGGGGACCGATGACATCTGATGGATCATTAGGTAAAGCAAAGAATCCCAGTGTAGCCTGTCAGAGAAAACGTACATGAATTCAAGAGAAATATAAATACAAAACAGACAGCACTAGTCTCGTTCTTTTTTTTTTTAATTCAGTTCAAACCAGAAACTAATCACCTTCATGACACGATTTCGAGTTTCAATGGTCAACTTTGGTTCCACAGAGACCAGGGTTGTGCAGGCATTCAGAGCGAGTGCCTGCACAAGATTTTTGTCAGAAAGAGAAATAGTATTTGCTTGTTTCAAAGAAATGCAACATGGTACATATTCTTGACAGAGATTATCTAACCTGAGTGTGTAGAAGTTCAAGACTAGATTCTGCAAAACCTTCATTTTCATCTCTGCCCATCAAAGTCAATATATAATCAAGCATCTGATCTCTTCTTTTCAATGGGAATGTAGCCCCACTTTCTGCAGCATTTATGACAGCACGACCTTCACACAAAGACACAAGAGATCAGGGTCATATATACTCTCAAGATTTCCCTAACATTATACCCCTCCACGTGTGGGCAGTGTAACTTAATAGAAAACAATCAACGAGAGAAACCGATCAGTCATTGCAAGAATCACTTCATCATCTATATTTCAATACCACACTAACCTAATAAATCAATAGCAGTTATAACAGCTTGTTTTGCTGTTTGTTGCCGTACATGAAGAAGCCGTGAAAGCATATTAGTGCCCTGCAGTACATGCAAACGAAATCTGATTATGAAATTGGAATTTAAAAATTAAAAGGTGCAGAAATATAAACAAGGTCACCGCAGTTCAACATAAATCGCTGTTGTGACAGAAAATTACTCGGATTTCCAACTGTATATATACATTTTAATTTCAATAGATGGGTTTTCCAAGCATATGACTCAAATTCAATGTAACACATAAGTTTACAACATATAATAGAAAAAGGAGGATGAAAGATTATAATCTAAATAGAGATGGGATTCTAATGAAGATTTTAAAACATACGACAAGTGCATCTATTCTGGCCTCAATAACCGATGAGGGTGCATATTTCGCAGCATATCCATACATCAAAGCCAAAGCAGCATGGATATCATCACTGTCTTCTGTTTTATAGCTCTCAGAGAAGAGAGATAAGATCCTACAGTATACACAAAAGCAAAGTCAGTCTTCTATCATTAATTTTATAAACCTGTGGTGAAAGTGACTAATTCTAGACTGCCTGGAAGTAACAATATGACTAATGAAGGATCGAGCAATATAAACCTTTGGAATATACTCTGCCCAACATTATCCACGATGATTTTCAGCTTTTCCAGTACAGTGTCCAAGTGAGAAGCCGCGACCTAAGCCATCAATTAGCACATTAACATAGGATGAAAATCGAGATCTGAGCGAGAAAAAGACAAGTACACTCAAAATACCAGCCCCATGGCCTTTGCTAAACCAAGTCTATTTGCAGGTATAGAAATGTCAGCATGTTCGTACATCCAGTCAATCTTGTCACGAACATATGCTCTATCATTAACTTTCTGGAGAAGTATTCCGACGCATCTGAAATATAAACACAAGAGGCTGACGACACAGTTCCGCGCACACTTATCAATATAAATACTGGCTGTCCGCTATAAACTGGAGTTACATGCAGCATTCAGAGACAAATCAAAACATATTAGCCATCTACCAGTAACTGAAAAATAAGCACTAAAATCTCAAGGAAAACAAAGCTTGTTCAGCCACAGTGAAGTACACTGTGTAAATGTCTAAACATCAAAATATGTATTACAATGTCTCTCCTGTTATAAACTTTGATAATATGGTAAAGGGAATCAGAAAACCACTAAATAACAAACAAACCCAGAAAGCAATGTCAATCAAGGAATACATTTTTTTATTTTTTGAAAATCGACAAGGCGGCCCTATTTCTGCCTTGATGTCAGAAGAAATCAACAATCCAAACCAAATATATTTTCTCAACAATTAAAGTCAAAACAGTGCACCAACAAGATGTATAGATACTTCACCTTTATCCGAGACCAGAACAAGATGAAAAAAACCAAGAACTTTACCGGTGTAGAAGTGCTGCATGGTCATCATCCGGAGTGTAAAGAATGTATTGTTTTGCAAAAGCATTTCCGAGAGATATAACCCAGTCAGTATCCTGGGTGACATCCAGTGATTCTGCTAGAAACTGTAAAATAGAACAATGATTAGAAGTAATACATACAACAAGCTTGATTGGTCAAACTAATATATTTAATATCTTGTATTTAGGCTTTAAAGAAACATTAGCACAGAAAGATTTGATTTCCCTTCACACTAGTTAAAGAAGCTTACATTGATTATCATGTCATCCCAAGTTTCCTGGTAAGTTGGATCAAGCTTCAGATCTTCTGTGTCAAAGACATACGCCTTCATTTTTGGAATCTAGAGCTTACCAAATGTGAAAAATAATTAGGGTCACTTGTACTCGGTTACATTAATAAGAGTAACTAAGGAAAAGCAACGACATTCAGTAGCTCTTTATTTCTGTCATAGTTTAAGTCATATCTACAGGGATATGATGCAAAAGACAAAGATACTAGAAATCTACGGTGAAAACTGACCATATTTTCCTCCCTAGTAGCTAATTGGATATCAAAAATAAGAATAGAAAAACGAAGTCTTGAGCAAACAACAGTCTACCTCATCTTGCCAAAACATGCTGATGTTCTTTGGAAAAAGAGGGGACAAATAGCCAAGGACCTGAAGGAAGTAGCAATAGAGCGGTTATTTAAATCTAGAACTTGAAAGATGCACATATGAGCTATTAATAATAGCAGACCCTATAGCAATCTAGCAGTTAGATCTGATGGAAAACAGGAATAAAGAAAACATTTTGTGGAAGTATGGGATGTAAATGTGAGTCTATTACAGGGTTTCTGAAGTTACTAATACAAACTTACCGTCAAAATTTGGGTTGCTAACTGCTCTTTTGCCAGAGGATTGTGCAAAAGAACCATCAAACGGGTAAACAACTCCTGCATTTATAATATATGTGCATCGGTCTTTTCAATTTTGAGATCTTTCCATAATTTATATATAACAAAACTTATAGAACATATGCAAGGGCGTAAGAAAAATTCACCTCAGGGCTAGGAATATCAGCACGAGCTTTACACTCAATCAACATGGGGGTGGTTGAAGATCTACGACGACACAGTTCAGATATGCATCTACAGACCTATCGAATTAGATCAATAATAATATTAATAGAGTTCCAAGCTCTGATTTTTTTTTAAAGAAAGGGGATCTTACTGATGCAACAGCGCCAGTGTAAACTCTAGGGATAATCATTTTCAGAAGGAAAGGCCAAAGAATGTACTGCAATTTCAAATACTCTGTAGCGTTAAAATCTTAGAGTTACAAGTAAATGGGATAACTCTATAATAAATCCAAATTTGCAGCACCTCCATCTCCGGGATTGTAACAGTCAAGAGCAGAAGACCTTTTCCACAAACTGCTCTTAGCTGTGTTGGACTAACTGGTTGCCCTTTTGCCTAAGAGAAATATTTGTCGCTCACATAAAAATGTGAAAAACATAGAAGTAACAGAGACAGTACTTCAAATTTGTTCGAATTATGATAACAACACTAGCATATGTGCTCTTATAAATAGTGTTAAAAAGACTCCACAACTTGGAGCAAGATAACAATCATGTTCCAGGTATCGGGTAACGTTAGATTTAAACATACAGCAACACCCAGGGGCCAGGAGTCAATCTCAAAAATTTGCTCAATTATTTTCTAAAATGAAGCCGACATGTCACTAATTTCCTTTAAAAACTTTAGCTGGTGGATGAAATGTACAAGTATCAGAAAGAAATGCCTGAGATAATAACGACAGCTATACTAATTCTTCACTGTATTTGGAACACTCGGCAGTCAGCGAGGATACCTATTTTTGGGCTGCCTTACCTTCATATTTCACAAATTTTAGATAAATAACAAGAAGGAATGCAGTCCAAATTCAAAGGGTCGGGAAACTAGAAAAATCATTTAATTTTCCTATATTTTCTTTCCATTTCTAATTTGAAATTTTGGAAGTGAACTTCTTTGTTTCAAACCATTGTAATCATATTATTCGTCAAGAAAAAGAAATGGTGTTTCTCTTCCTTGTTATATCTTCAACATAGCTTTTCCAATTTTCAGGTGAGCACCATACCTTATTTCATAAGCGAAGTGTTATGCTATATGGTCTTACCTTCAGATTGTCAAACTCTCCTTCTGCAGAATGGCGTACAAGGTATTCCACAAATAATTCCCCAGATGGACCGACCAGATAGCAGTGTGAAGCCATCACCACAATTAACTGTCATTAAAGCAGAAGAAAAAAATCACAAGTGGGAATCCTAAAGCATGCATATTTTAGTAGTAAAATATGACAGCTCAGTACCTCTGAAAGAGCCTTTCGAACAGCTAAACTTTGATCATCTAGCAAAGACCTTGCGGCATCGACCAAAAGAGGTCGTTTTGGGTGCCAAGCTTCAAATAACCTCCGAACGCAATTCAAAATCTTTTAAGTTGGGATGGGACATAAAATTTAAACTACAACGTTATATTGATGAAGGATAAAGAAATACACCTCGGAAGCAGATGTTTCAAGACACAAAGAGCACCAAACGTCAAAGGGTCTTCTTTCAACTTGCATTTCTGGTGAAAGTATACAAGGCAGACAGGGATATCAAAATTTACTTCAACATAAATGGCCAGCATAAAATGTCACACAGATGGATGCCAAGGAATAGTTCTTGAGTCTAATGATATGAGTGCTAGGTATTCCAACTGTTTCGCTATGAATAAATAAAGAATATCTAGAAATATATCCATCATAAGAATATATTTCCTTACGTTAAGAAGAAATGTAAACAAATCCTCAGGGTAAACCAAGCCAACAGTAAGAAAACACCTCTGCACTTCATTGTATGTCTGCAACACAAAAATTCAAAAACAAGGAAAAGATTAATAGACCTCGCTTCCCAAAAACAAGGCTCAAAAATTAAAGAGGCCTGAAACGGTTATGTTGCAATAACCTCACGCTCCCACCACAACCCTGCAACGTTAAATAGATCAGTGACTTACCCTTCGCCCCACTGAAATACTTGAGCATCTTTTGCTTTCACTATTAATACCGATCACAGGAAGAAGTGTTGACAGAACAATTGTAAGGTCCTGAAAAGAAGTACAACTTAACTGAAACACAGCATAGCAAAATGTTTCTTATCCTTCCCATTCCAAGCAAAACAATCACCAGGTCACATCTAAAATACGGTGTGCAACAAAAAATGATGGGAACACCACTACCTCAAAGTCAAGAAGTGGAGGACCAGACTCAGATAACAACGAGGCATTTAATACGTTGTAAAGACTACAAGTCGCCAAAAGAGCATCGTCATGATCTTTCTTATACCTAATAATTGAAAGGAAAGGAACAAATAATCGCTACATTAGAATTAAAAATAATGAAAAACCTATACGAAAAGCATCCATGCCATGGCACATACTTCTTTCTGACTAAACAAAGCTTTCATTAGTGGGACTGGGTATTTTATATTGGAAAAATTCTTAACTATTATTTTGGACAATCTTATTCATTTTTTAATTAGACTAATATATGAAGCAGACAGCAAATTTACTATGCTCTGGACTTTTGAGAATTAAAGGTTGAGATAGAACGAAAAAAAAGAATCAAAAACAGAACTTACAGTTCAAGTATTGCTGGAATAAGCCTTGGTAATGCTGAATTCAGTTGTGCCCTTGTGATAAGACCAACCATCTGACCCAGAGCCTCTACAGTTGATACTCGAACCTTATTCAACAAAATATAAGCAACTTACTAAGCACGCTTTAAAGCCAATAGGCATGTCTGGAGAACAAATGAACACAATCTTGCAGTGACTTATCTCTCTGTATTCTGAATATCAAACATTACTGGGGAAAAAAGGACCAGAAAACAAACTTTCCTTTTTTATATGATCTTATAAATAAAGTAATATACTATCATTCTTCTTTATCTGTGCTATAAAGTAACGGTCTGCAAATAATTATGAACAATTATGAACCATACGCTTACCATGCTAGTCTCTTGAATAATATATTTTAATTGGAACACGCAATAACATTAAAACCTAAAGTGGAGAATATTGCTAAAAGAGACCATGGACTAACCTTAAGATCTCGGGAAACTGCCCAAACTCTCAACAATAGCTCAAAAACTGAATTTAGAAATGACCTGCATCAGATGAAGCCCTTGATTTGAGTGCGGTAAACACAAAGAATAGCAGAAAAAAAAACAGAACAAAGAAAGTGGTCTCACATGACATCACTGTCAAGCGGAGAATCTGATGTAAGATCTGTCATGTATAGCCACACTGCCTGAGACCAGCACTTAAATGCTAGATATAAAACCAATGATACATATATGAGACAAAATAAGCAAAAATATGATGGTAATAGTAACAAGCTGGGTTATTTGAGATATACAGGCTCTTCCTTATATGCAAATAGCATGGCATGTGTTTATCATCTCTTCCACCAATTTGGATAGTTCGAATATCCTACTTTTGTGTTAGTATGAATTGAATTGCCATATTGGTTTAGTAAATGAACAAAATCTGACATGATGATGACCCTTTTATTAGGCCAGATTAGAAACAACTAACCAAAAGTACAGAAAAAATCCAGCTTAACTGACAAGGAAGGGAAATTGGCACAAAGCAGCACTTTCTATTAAACAAAAAAAAATTCAATCCCTAATCAAAAACGGAGTACAGATAAAAGTTTCACTATACCATTTGCAAATA
Source organism: Nasturtium officinale (assembly GCA_963854855.1). Lineage (NCBI taxonomy): Eukaryota > Viridiplantae > Streptophyta > Magnoliopsida > Brassicales > Brassicaceae > Nasturtium > Nasturtium officinale. The sequence goes on from OY978511.1 coordinate 7,478,830, forward strand.
TTGGTCGGTGTACATCCCGAACATTCCCAAGAATAGGCGACACCCTTGAAAGTACACCTTTCAGGCGTGGAGTGAACTGCAAAGCTTCAAAGGACATATGAAAGTACTTCAAAATATCAGAGAACTGCCATTTCCATAAACTTTTCAATGTAAGAAACCAAAAAAAAAGGAAGTGCAGATGAGAGTTGGAAATTAACCATCAGATGAGGCAAAGTCCGCAAGAATTTGAACCATAGCAGGCGAAGCTGAAGCTGGGCCAGACAGATGAAGAAATATTTCTTCCATCATCTGTCCATGTCAATTAAAAAAAGAACAAAATTACACTAAAGAACAAAAAACTTGGATTTTATCAAAAGAGAAGAAAAAAAAATAACAAATAACTTGGTGAAGGAAAAACAAGGCCAACGTCTAAAAGAATAGGCTGCCATTGCCTCATAAATAATAGTAGAGAGACAATGGACCAGCTTTATCCATGACACTATCTAAATGCCTCAACTCAGAAGTTAACATGACAACATATTAAAGTCTCTACAATGGTTTTCTCATCAGCAACTCAACTTGTGTCAAGCAATCTAATCAAAGATGACCACCTACTTCAGCATACTGATCATTCTTTAAAATTTGATTCACATACATGCCAAGCCCAGAAAGAAAATCCAGATCGTAGTGCATCTCACCACCGATCATGTTGTACATTTATCCTCTTACAGCAACCCTTTTCTATAGAAAAAGGCAACAACACAGGAATATACAGCCTCGTGGAACTAAACAAACAGCTGTTTTCTCAATGTTCAGAGTCGCTCATTAAATTAGCAAAAAGGGGGAAGAAATAAGACTTACAAGATCAGGAAAATGTGTTCCAATTGAGACGAGAAGCCCTGACGCTTGCCTTTGCCAATCAGCATTTAGTTCCTACATGATGATCAACCAGTTTAAGATATTAAAATAATCAGGAAACATATATGAACAATTGCAACGAAGTTTGCAAGCACTGGAATTAGTTTCCTCTGTTTTGTCTATAAATTATTATGTTGCTTATGTTTGGTGAGACTGTCTCAATCATCTCATCCTGAATTCTATACGTCAAATTTCAAGGTAACATCTGCTACAAAAATGAATATGATTCATAGACAACATAATCAAAACAGACACATCAAAACAGAAAAGTCCCAAGAGTGAAAAGCCAAGGAGTAACATCTATGCATCTCAAACAAGCTATTAAATTTTCGAAATTGCATACCGGGCTTCACAATGTAAATCAGCCTACCTATACAAAGTATAAAAAGGAAATAGTTAGTAATGGTTCAGCTTTCACAACACACCTTGGAAGATATTATCTCAGCTGTAGCAATCTTAGCAAGTTTTCCCATGAAAGCTGCATCACTCTCTCCTTTCTCTAACGCACCAACACTGAATGCCATTACTTGAAAAACCCCAGCCATGTTACCAAACCGCTGCAATACCGAGGTTTATGCATCAATTAAACGAAAACAAAAGACGAATAAAAGAGAACAAGAAAAACGAGAAAACAGAACGTTACCCTTCGTCCTCCACGTGACACAGCATAGCAACAATCAAGAACCAGAAGCGGGTTCCTGGAAATAATCACACAATAGCTCAGTATCAAAGATCTTCCAATACTCATTATGTATGTATAGAAGCTCTCATGTCTTGAGTATGAAGTAAAGAAGATAATCAGTACATACAGCGAGGCAATATCTCTAAGGGAAGACATGGAAGCTTCTCTGACCACTGAGGAATCATCAGCTAGAGATGAAACCAGGAGCTGAACAGCCTCTGCCAAGAAAAAAAGAAAAAAAATATGAATAAAAATGTAAACTTCAAGTTCAGTTTCCAAATCAGGAGACTTGATCAGAACAAAACTAGTCATTGCCACAACCAATATTGACCGAATTACATAATTTAAGAGTTTCGATCAAACAATACAGAAGATCTATTGAGACCAAAAAAACTGAAATGACTCAAAAAAAAAAGAAAGTGAAATTGAAAATTCAGGAAAAAGTTGTTACCTGGCGCGGGGATTGAGCTACCCAAACTCGAAGAAGCCATTCAAAATCGATCAACGTCACCAAATGGAAAAAAACAGAGTTTTGAATACCAGAATTTAGTCGTTGTGATCGATCAATATTATTCCGGCGGAGAAGATTCCGACCGAGAAAGAAAGGAAGAAAGAGCGCGCGAGCGAGCTCGGAAGTTAGAAATTGCGACGCCTCTTGTTTGTGGGAGGACTTGAATGTTAAAAAGAAAAATGTTTGGGGGAAGAAAACAAATATAAGAAACCAATTAAAAACGATGGACCCATGCCCGACAAGCCGGGTCGGGTAAATAATCGGGTTTCAAGCCCGTTGCTTTTGTATCATGCCCTTGTTCTATTGTTAATTATTAAAACGATAAGATTGCTCACATTATTGGCCCAATTATTTAAGTTCATCCACAGTGATGATCGTGATGAAAAGAAACAATCGATCCTGAGGAAGACGAGAAGCTGCTAGAAATGAAACGGATGCTTGTATTTGGCTCTAATACTGAAGTTAATCTTGGTTATAAGCCTTGTTCTAAAAATCGGCCGGCTAGCCGATTAATTGCCCGCTTAGGCGATAGACAAAAGTCGACCGCTGCAATTTTTCTAAATTGGGTCGGTTCTGCGGTCGGCCGATTAATCGCTGATTTTTTCCGATTTTTTTTTTTTTTTTGAAAAATTTTAAAAAAAAAAAATTCAACCCAAAATTGATTTTTTGGTTGAAATGACTAGTTTAATTATTTTAATACTATGAACAAAATTATTTTCATGTGTATTTGGAACTTTAATTGTATATTTTAAATATATCTATGATGAATGTTATTTTTATGAAGTAAAAATTTAGAAATAATCTAAATACTTGAAAGATTTTTGTAGTGACAAGTTTATGAAACTTTAAATGTTATATTATATTAAAGTTATAAATTTAGTGAGGATTTATAAATTAAAATAAGTTTAAAATACTATAAAAAACCTCTAAAACTAATCTCGATTAATCCCCGTTTAATTCCCGATTAATCCTCTAGGCGTTAGGCCCAGCACAGCCGCTCGACTGGCGCCTAGCGAGTTTTAAAACATTGGTTATAAGTAATACCATCCAAGAAAACTCAAGTATGACGAGTTCAAACCGGTTATGAGTGGTATAAGTATAACCAAACACACTATAACCCTTATTCTAAAAATCCCGCGTAGTTCCGATTATACTCCGTCTATTCGCTAGGCCCACCCTCACTGCCTCGATTAATGATTAATCCCTCAAGAAAGTCAGTCAACCGATTACTCTCCGCCTAGTCTGATTAATCCCGTCTAATCCGATTATTTTCGACATAATCATCTATAATCCAATTATTTTTAAATTTTCAAGTATAAATTTTTTTTGTTTTTGTTATTCAGACATTTATATTAATAGTTTCTGATGTTTCATAATAAATTATGTTAAAATTATAAATAAAAATCATAAAATAAATTAGTAATACTACATTTTCATGTATTTACTATAATTTTAAAAACAATATTATTTAAAAGTTTAATATAATGGATAAATATATTTTAAAAATATTAAAATAACCTAAAACTAATCCCTGATTAATCCCCGTTTATTCCCCGATTAATCTTCTAGGTGCGCCGCCCGACTAACGTTTAACGATTTTTAAAACATTGACTATAACTTATAAGTATTTTTTTTTCTTTTTTTGCATCAGCTGATCTTATAAATAAGTTTTTGATTTTTGAAATCAGAAAACAAACTTTTAAAGTTACAATTGCGTCACCACAAAAAAAAAAAAAAAAAAAAAAAATTGGAGGAAGAAGACTAATTTGTTAAACCAACTGAGGATGATGGACCCATGCCCGAAAAATGGAGTCGGGTAAAAAATCAGGTGTCAAGCCTGTTTCTTTTGGATCATGCCCTTGTTAAGGTTGACAAAGAATGCTCAACTTCTTGGCCCAACCATTTGCCCGTACTCTCTGAATGAAATTGTTCTTCTTCTCCTTTATTTTGAACCTAAGTATTTTCAATGAATTACATCTCCTCTATATAATATTGACTACTAATGGTCAACAAGAATGATGTGATGTGAACTCTTTTTGTCTTTGTTCAGACCCCCCCCCCCCCCCCCCCCCGCCCCCCCCTTTCTTATTGGCATGGATAGATTGGGCGGTGTGGATTGTTGTTCTTGTTCGCTGACTTAAACTATCATATTTAGAAATATTATTATTTTTTATCTCGTTTTCTTGTTCGTATGTATCTCTTTCCTGTGTGTGTGTGTGTGAAATATTCTTTTGCATTTGTGTTTTAGTGTTATTTTTTTATTTTGTTGATCACAAGCTTCTTTTTTTGTTTGCTTTAAATGGTTTTGTATTCGTTGGTTCTATCTTGGGTGTATGGCAAGAATAAATTTTCATAGGCAAGTTTTGTAAGACAAAAATTGTGATTTCTGTCTTTGAGGGATGAAGATAACTTTGAGGAGTGCTGAGAAGAAAAACTAATATTGATGACGGTTATTAAATTATTATAATATATATATATACTCTGAGAAAATATTAATTACTCGTTTTTTACGTTCAACCAAAAATCTCTAATATTGAAGCGGTAGTAAAAGGACAGTACTCATCATTATATCAAAAACTATACCTAATTATTAGCATTATTTTTTACTTAATGGAAGAAATTTTGATAATGATTTAATTTTGCTAACTACACCGACCCCTGCACCCACAATTCACAAACTTGAGTAAGATAGAGCGGATATGCCCAAGCTCACCAAAGCTAATCATTTTCATTATGAAGAATCAAAATTATAGTTTAGGTAAAGATGATGAAAATCTAATATCTTTGTTTTGATCACTTTTGTAAGCATTAAACAAGAAAAAAGGAAAAGGAGATCATTTTCAAATATCCATATATAAATACATTCGAATACGCATTTTGGTCCAATTTCTCTAATCCTAACTTAGAAAATCTACTTCAAAAATCGAAATCAAACAATTATGGACCGTTTCATGTTTACTTTTTGATCCAAGAAAAAATTGAATTATTATAAAAATTATTTTTCTTTAAAAGTGTTTTGGAAAAGTATGTGTGTAATATATAGTTCGTGATTGACTGCATGTATGCATGGCATTTGACGAGCACAATCAATGTTCTTTTCTGCAATCAACCCAAAAACAATGGATCCACCTAATTAACAACCTCAAATGTAAAATAAAATTAAAAAATCCACCCAGATCACATGTTCATAAAAGGTTACAAAAGCTATTGGTTCGAAGATAGTATATAAACAAATTTGCGAAAGAAACAACTTAATCCCGTGTTGTGTGAGAGGAATTTTCTACAGTTGGTTTCGTTATCGTATTAAACTCTTCCAATTTATATAACAAACCTGCGGCCTCTTTTTCACGTAACTGAACTTAATTAAGAATCTTGAGCTTTTACTATAGTTTGGTAAAAAAGTAGTTTTATATAGAGTTTAAACTACAAGCATGATTACTTTATTTTGTTTTTTTTCATTTTTATTGCATTTCAAAAAATAAATTTAATGAAAAAATCACTTTAGGCTTTTAGCAGTACCTCTCAACCGAATAATAAACCTAAACCACCCAAAAGGACAGATTGCATCGTGGTAGGACATTAATAAATGTTTTTTTTTCCTTAAGTGGAGGGCCGTCACACAATACTTTTTGCCCAAACGATTAGTAGTCTACAAATATAAAATGCTAACAATTGTATTATCTATTTGTATGTTATGTGAAAAACTGCTAGATGGTTTCAAATTTTAAAATAGGTGCCAGCAAAAATATATTATCTATTTGTCTCTGATAATAGCATAATTGATGCCATAGAAAAGATAACGATCTTATACTTTTCTCACATACGTGGAGGGCAAATTGGAAGAATTGCGATTAGGCCTTAGCGCGGATGATTTGGCATAGTTATCATTAATATTATGTAATTCTTTTTTTTTTTTTGGTAAACATAATATTATGTAAGTCTAACAAACAATATTTTCCATAATATATGGTTAGCATGTAATGTCACAAACAAATATTGAAATTCATTAAACTAGCTGTGACTTATCTACTCAGAATTCTTAATTTTCCACGTACAAGGATCCAAAGTATGCTGTATTGGTACGTACGTATTAATAATAAACTCCTGTCTAAAACCTTTTCTTTTGAAAACTGAGAGAGTCCAATAACAAAAATTCCTATTAACTTTTTGTGGTGGTAAAATGTTGATTATTTTGATTAAGAAAACGACAACAAGTAATAAATAAACAATGAATATTGGTGTGAAATACCCAAAATGTTTTTTTTTTGTAGATACCTCGAGTTATAATTTTTGTATTGGGAATACGCTCACTAATCTCAGGAAAGAGGATTTAGCACACTTTCTAACTCCTCCATATTCCAGTGTCTTATTTCACGACGGATCTTTAAGCAATTCGAAAGGTTACTTTATAGAACTTAGACCAACTCCAATGAGGAGTTTATAAGGGTTCTAAATAGAATTTTTTAGCATTAAACTCCATAAAAATAAAAAATAAATGTCATATTAGCTAAGAACCGGTGCTTATTTCAATACTTTAAGAATCGGTTGTTAGTGCCATATGTATGTGTTTGATTGGTTGATTGAAAAAAAAAATCCCATATTTTTTCCTTTTCGCATTTCATCCATTTTTCACGAAGTGCTTCTCTTTCATCTTTCTCTTTCATTTCTCTCGTGTTTGTAGCCGCCGGCGAGAACCTATAAAATTCCGATTGTTCCAGCAGTTATCATCACCGGCGTTAGCAGCATCGCGCGTCTCTGACTGTTCGCCGGCGTTAGCGTTGATATGTATGTGATCTGCTGCCATTTTCTCTGTGTGTTTTATGTTTTTAGGTTGAATTTTGATGGCTAGGATTGAATTCTCATTATTTAAAATTAGAAAATATTTATAAATTAAACTTAAAATAAAAAATTTATTCATTTTTAAGAACCCTAGTAAGGTTCTTACCAATGGAAGTATAAAATGATTAGAATCTCATAAAAAGTTCTTAACATAAAATTAATCATAAATTTAATTGAAAAAATTAGTAAGAACCCCTCATGGGTTCTTACCATTGGACATGGTCTTAGTATGCAACTCTTAGCAAAATATTTATACCAAAAACAAAATGTCTTAGGAAAATAGTTGGAGAAATTTAAATAAACCAAATAATGAGAACCTTTTTTTATCGTCACAAACAAAAAGAAACTTGATTTCATCTGGAATGATCGAGAGAATATAAAAAGGACAAAAACACCACTCATGTAGATACATGACAAGTCATTATCGCCACGTAGATAGGTCGGTTCCGCTTCGCTGGAATCACAGCGATGTACTTGTTTAGCCTGTTCCCAGTATTATTTAAATCTCCACCCGCTCCAATCAAATATATTACCACAAAATTAATAACTCATTTATTATTTCTAAATAATTTGTCAACCGGTAACCAGTCACCAAAAATGGCGCCACCTCATATATAAGTAGGAGCAGAGAGTAGACCGGCAAAATCATCATCCACCTCACTCTTCTAACATCCAAACGATTAAATCTCAGCCGTCCGATCTTTCCCGATTATGCCGATCAGAAACATCGCCGTTGGTCGTCCTGATGAAGCGACCCGTCCCGATGCCTTAAAGGCAGCATTGGCTGAGTTCATATCAACTTTGATCTTCGTCGTCGCCGGCTCAGGCTCTGGCATGGCCTTCAACAAGCTCACCGAAAACGGAGCCACCACTCCCTCCGGCCTCGTAGCCGCCGCACTTGCTCATGCCTTTGGACTCTTTGTTGCTGTTTCAGTAGGAGCCAATATCTCCGGTGGACACGTTAACCCCGCCGTCACTTTCGGTGCTTTCCTTGGCGGTAACATCACTCTTCTCCGTGGTATCCTCTACTGGATTGCTCAGCTCCTCGGCTCCGTTGTCGCTTGTCTAATCCTCAAATTCGCCACCGGCGGCTTGGTATGCTAAACTATACATTTTGTCCTTAAGTACCCTTTTTCACCCTAACTTCTCCATCAAGTAACAATTAAAATTGATTAGGCAATAAGTGGAGACTATTTTAGGTTTTTGTTACTTAACCGTTACTCTTTATAATTTTTCAGGCTGTGCCGGCTTTTGGCCTCTCTGCCGGAGTAGGAGTGTTGAACGCTTTCGTTTTCGAGATTGTGATGACATTTGGGCTTGTTTACACAGTCTACGCCACCGCCATCGATCCTAAAAACGGGAGCCTTGGAACAATCGCTCCAATCGCAATTGGTTTCATTGTTGGAGCCAACATCTTAGCTGGAGGAGCTTTCTCCGGAGCCTCCATGAATCCCGCCGTTGCTTTTGGACCAGCCGTTGTGAGCTGGACGTGGACCAACCACTGGGTCTACTGGGCCGGTCCTCTCGTCGGAGGTGGAATCGCAGGACTCATCTACGAGATTTTCTTCATCAACACTACTCACGAACAGCTCCCAACCACCGACTACTGAATTAATCTGTCTTTTTATATCTCATGTGTAATTTTATTTGTCTTTGAATTTTCATGTTTTTTGTTTTTTTTTTCCGTTTGTGTAATATTTGGCATCATTATGGGGTTTATGACCGTTGGATCTTCTAGATGAATTTTTATCCTTTGATTTCAAGAGTGTTAGTTGCAAACTATGATGTGAATTATGTATCTACCTCTTTTGAAGATTTTTAAGAGTCGCAATTTACTCTGTGTCATTTTGTTTATGTTTGAATTTCCACATCAGTTTTATTATACATTAACTTAGATCCATAGACAATATATGTAGATATGGAAGAGTAGTTGCATATAACTTAATTACATATTAGATCGTATATTTGATTTACGACGTAGTTTATAAGAAATGAGAAAATAAGTTATGTTAACTATAATATATATATATATAATAATAATTTTTGTGCCCTGTATTATTTTTTTGATTTAAATTTTTTTATTCAAAACATGTTACATATATAATTGGCTCAATAGAATATTGTTAACTTCATACAACCCATAAGCTTGGAAACTTGTTGAAAATACCAAAGTTAATCTATTTACCGTTGTTGAAAAAAGAAATGTAGGAACTAAACGTTAGCAGACAACGGTAATGAATATCATCATCTTTTGCTGACTACAAAAGTGATGAAATATAAAGAACACAACACCAGGAAGGCAGGAACATTGATTTTTATTTTATTTTTGTTATGAAAGATAACATCCAAATTAACCGTTAACTTAAAAAGAATAACACGTTGTCATTTTTCTACCACTATCTAAAAAACTTTAATTACAAAATCCTGTTGAACCGTTACCGACCTAAATCAACAGGATTTCAAAAAGTGCTTAGTTTGACATACTGGCTTGTGTTTCAAAAAAAACTTGTGTTTCCATTTTGTTCCAATGTTATGGCGGGAATAATTGTAGGGATATTCCGATATTTGTAATTGACATGCTACGTTCCAAAACTAGAATGATTTGGTTTGTCATTATTCAAGATCTTTGGCCTGATGAATACGAATGGGCATAAGCATGTGAAAACTCCTGCACCATTTCTAGCCTCTTAATATATGCTATTTTCTACTAATTGAGAAAACTTTGAAGTTTCGGTCCAAAAATTAAATGCTTTTAAGTTCCGGCGCATATATATTGATGCAATTGGAGACATAGTTTTTTCCGACTTGATATATTAATTAGTCGGACCACGCGAGTTTAATATATCGTTAGCCAATAGGCTATTTATGTTTGTGTGGACTGTAATGTGAGCTCTCTATAATTCGATTAAGAGATAATCTAAAGATTATATACGCCATTTAGGTTCATTTTGTTATATTTTTTTCTAGTAAGTATAGGACAATTTTGGCAAAAAAGAGCATATTATATAATATTCTAATCTAGACTGTTTGATAAAACATTCAATACCCATGTGCATAAGTGGAAAGTTTAACCTAATCTTTTGTAGCTTTCTCTTTCCCTCTTCCATAGAAATGTGAAATTTTTCTTCAGCTTTTTGTGAGTGTATAGCGTAAAAAGAGCAGTAGAGTACACTCATGGCTCATGAGTCATGACTCATCCCGTACCTTATCAATCATCTGGCTCTCACAGATCTAATTCTTCATCTATTTATTAGAGGAGGTCAGTGAAATGAACTAAACACAAACTTTGCTTACACACAAAATCGGAATATATAATTCATTAACAACTAACAAGTAAATGTTGAACCGAATCAACCCGCGTCTATAATGAAAGTTGCAGTTCTTTTTGTATTCGTTAGGAAATACTTTAATTAATTTACCTTTTACGGCATACTTTAATTATTTCATCAATGTTTTAGGATCAGAGTATATCGTGTATTGAAGTTTTAGCAACTATTGAAGTACATGACAAATATTATATCTATAAAGCAATTAGATCAAATTTGTTGGCACTTGGCATTGAGAGCATATACTGATATACAAATAAACACCACCTTTCGTTGAAAATAGAAAAATAAAACACCACTTTCTAGTTTCTAGGCATAATCAGCCACGTTATGTCAAAAATGAGGTCATAGTTGTTAAATTTGTGATGGTAAAAATGATATGGGATACAGATTCGCACGAGGGACAATGCCAAAAAAATATCAAAAGTGATTGAAAAATGGACCGTAAAAGAGGACAGCTGGTCGCTATCTGCTTAAATGTAAATAGCCGAGTGACTGACCTTTGCATGCATTATTGATGTTAGGTCCCACTTTTCACAGATCTTCATGATAGGGTTTTGTCTAATTATATGATATGGGTTCTGTTTCTTTCTTTCCTTCCAATGATTTTCAGAATTAGTATTCTAACCTTTTAGGCAATGATGGATTATAAAATCTTTAAAATGATGTTGAACTATGACAATATGAGATAATTTGTGTAATTAAATCAAGAAATTAAATTGTAGTGAGGAGAATACCACATGACTTTATAAAACAATAGTTTAAATAATTGTTTTTAAACTAATTAAAAAAAAAGTTTTTAACCATTCACACTCATATTAAATAACGTCCTTGTCTGCATACATCTTTTAGACAATAAGAAGAGAAACAAGGCTAGTTGTTTTAGTGTTTTGTTTTCCAAAGATGTGGTCTAATTTATTTTCCCTTTTTTAAGTACTCACGTTGTTGGGTTTTGTGGAAAGATAATTGTCCCCTTTTCAAAATCATATGGGCCGGTGCGACGGTGCCTAACATTCCCCCTGTGATTATTTAAAGTTTTCATTCTTTCTTTTACTCCAACGACATTGTCAATTCTCAATAATAATAATAATAATAATAATAATAATAATAATAACAATAATACTAATAATACTAATATTAGTAATAATGTTTACATGTTATTAAATCAAGCTTATTAGTTTTTATATAAAGGAAATCAAGCTTATTAGTTTTTATACTTTTTGGGGATGCTTTGTTTTCATGTGTGGATATTTACACATGGTTGTACATACAAATAAATACCATAACTCAGACCAACATGTTACCTATGAACTTGATGCGACACTTTTTTTTTTTTTACGAACTACGGATAACTACAATTTGGAATAACACTTTGGCGCCGTCAAAACCATCGATTTTTGTTAGAACATATTTTTAACCATAAAACGGAAAGAGCGAAAGAAAAGAAAAAAGAGATAACAACCATAAACCACAAGAGTTTAATCGATGGACTTGAAACCATACCAACTTTGACGTTTTCTACCAACTACACAAACTAACAAGCTCAATCAAAAAAGCATATAAACTATAAGCATTCAGTATAAATTTGTGTGCCCGTACAAATTTAAATTTGTGTCAGCGATTTGGAGCAATCTCATTTTCACCTAGTTCATCATTCTTCCCTTTATTATGTAGAACTCTGAACATTAAACCCCATATGAGAGGATTGTTGAAGTACTAGTTGTGTTTGCGATTTCGAACAATTTTATTCTTAATTCGGATTTTATTATTTTTGCTTTCAGTCTGTATAGCTCTTGTCCTCTAGACAATGAAAAAGAGAGAATTAAGAGTCAGCGAACCACCTCAAAAACCCTTTGATATCAACCAAATAGTTTAACGTTCTACACATTTAAAACAAGATTGTTGAACAGAATAATCATTCTGGCATGCTACATGATTGGAACTCAAGAGAAATTTATTCTTTTCGACAAGGAATGATGCATCTAAAAACTTGAACAACATTGGAAATAACCTTTAAACTGTAATTGAAACCAATGATTCGATAGTATATAGATTTTGTCTGTGACAATACTCGAGCAGAAAATTCTCTATACAAACACACACACCATATTCAACTTTCCTATGATTGGATCTCTCTGCCTCAAACAAGTTTCGGAGACTAGACAAATCTCCCGCAATCCCAAAACTTTAGGCGTGGGAACCTTGAAAAATTCATAATCTCTTTTTTTTTTTTCATGGGGCTCAACGGTCTATGAAGGACTTATTCATCAGTTCAACGGCATTGTCCATGAACTGCATTCTCAGAAACAAAAGAGAGAACAATAGTTAAATTACAGCCATTTATGATCGAAAACATTAGTTATAAACTTATAATCTTGAAGTCTAACAACATAGAAAAATAAGAACAAATACTTTTGGAACCAATGCGTTAATACTATGTGCTGAAACATTTCGTTACTAGTTACCATAAAGATTGATATGTTTCTCAATCAAAACCATCTTCTAACCCATATTCTCTGCTGTTGTTGTGAAGATGTTCATCTATGCAACCCAATTGTAATCAAATTTCTCGGTTAGAACTACGTGGCTAGACCAAAACGCTCCCAGGGTTCGAGTCCCACTAAGTACCACTTGTCGAGCCCCGTGATTAGTTTGAGATTTATCCTAGGAAACGCGGTTATCCAAAAAGAAGATGACCATCTATGACCTTGATATACGATGAGTTACAGGACACAAAAACCATAGAATAACTTCACATCACACACTAGCCTCAGTCAACCAAGAGCTTAAAGAATTAAAAAAAAATGCCTTAAACATATACAGAAATTGAAACAAGATCATCAAAGGTATTGGCTCATACTAATGGTGATCAGATACAAGGGGATAAATTTGATTAAGATATAAAGCACTACGAAGAAGGAACTTTACCTTCCCAAGCATTTTCAACTCTTTTCCCACTGGTTCCAAGAATTTAAGATCAACTTCAACAGGCCATACCTATTCAAACACACCAAACATTAAACAAATGAAACCTCCTAAACCTTAAGTGAATAAAACCAACAGAACATAATAGACTTGACAAAACTAATGTTCTCTTGTGATCCTATATAACAACAATTAAAACATCATTCAAAATTCAAACTTTAAAAAGGAATTTCATAAAGAAGGCATACCTTAACACCAAGTAACCGAAGAGGTGTAACTTGACCAGGAACAACACATTCAGGTCCTGCAGATTCAAGAACTGCGTCCATTGCAAAACCACCTCCCACTGGATTCGGATGCTGCAGAGATATTACACAAATCCAGAATTTAAAAACAATTGAAACTTCCCAAAATCAAATTACAAATCAGCTAAACACAAAAAAAAAAAAACAAAAAGCAAAAACCTTCATGACGGAAATGGCGTAATCAGTCTCAGGGCTTTGAGAGATAGAAAGAATAGGAGAGCGACTAATCTTAGGCACTGGTCTTACTGACGAAACTCGCCATGGTGCATCTTCAGCTAGCGTTGCTCCTCCTCCTTTCTTAGCCATTTAACCCTAAAGTTTTCGTTTTTTTTTTTTGTTTTTTTCGCCCAAAAACACTGAAGCAAATTTCGAAATCAAGAGCCTTTAAAAATCTGTATGTTTTCTGGATAGAAAGATTTATCTAATCTAATTGCAAAGTCCAAAACTTTGTGGTCAGCTTTAAAGATTGTCTCCGTGTGGCTTCTTCTTAAAGACCATCTTATTTTCCGCCTCTCATTGGTTTCTCCTTCACTTATTATCCCTCTTTAATGTAATTAATTACGAAATTACCACTCTATTAATTGGGTCTTTAACTCGGCCCATTGAGCCCAAGAGTTTGTGAAAAAGGTATCAATTTCTAGGGATTATTATGGATGCAGAACATAAACAGGAGGAAACGTATCGACGATCAAGAAAGTCACCGGAGGTTCATCACGACAGGCAAGTTTGGCAATGAACATTTATAGTTCATTGTTGCATCACTGTTATACCCAAAACCATTTTTTCTTTCTTTTCAAAACCATATTTACTCACACTATAACATACAGTCATATAAGTGACAATCTTTACAGTAATATATACTCTTGCTATGAGTCTGAGGTTAGCTCATGGTTCTTCAAGTCTGAAGCTTTCACTCCCAACCCATCAAAGTATTCCACACGTGTTCCTCTATCTTGCTTCTCGGTACCGGTAAGCTGTCTTCTTCGTTGATCAACACTTTGTACACCTCCCATTCTCTGTCTCCTCTCATGTGTCTTCCAATTTCAGCCTGTACAAGATATTAATTTTAGTTGACGAAAAATGTTTCTATTTTTGTTATGAGCTCGAATGGTGAGATTGGATGAGTTATTTATACTGAGAAAATGCAGGTGTTGATCTTCTTTAGAGCAAGTGCAATGTCATGGAAGACTTGTGGCCGTCCTTTTCCTGATAATTCAACTGGGTTTGTGATTAGAAGTTCAGTATCTGGACCTCGATTCATCGTTACCACTCTCAGAGGTTGCTGTAGCTCTGCTCTTAAACGAGAGATCAATGCATTTTGCTTGCTTGAGTCAAGGATCTTCCGACCATCAGATTGCACGATGAACAAGTCCATCGCACAATTCCTTCCTCGTTTGATTGTGAAACGCCCATATGAGATCTGATCATAAAAGAAGATTCAACAAAAACAAGTCCCATGTGAATAGAGAAGTCCCACTGTTTAGGCAATGTCAGAAAAACCATAAAATCAAAGACTTGCACAAACCTGAATGTTAAAATCCTTGAAAGTTCTCATAATATCATAGAGGAGGCCTTTATGATCTTGACAAGTGATTTGAATCAGGGTGTGAGCTGGGCTTAGCGAGTTGTCGACTGAAATAGACACACTGCTTGCAGTATTCAGCCCACTCGGGTCCGAGGAGAACAATGTTTCTGAAACCAATGAAGAAGCCTGCGAGCGAGCTGTAATTTCAGGCCCAACAAGTTCAATGTCATAGCTTATCATTGAATCTCCTATAGCATCTCTCAGGTACTCATACACTTCGTCCTGCCTTTTCCCCGTCCCTAAAAGCTCTCTGACAAGAACAAAAAAAACAGAATACACCTAACAAAAACATTCTAGGAATATCCATTTTTTCAGATTCTCAATGTTAACCATTACATATACCTATTATCTGTGACAAAGAACAAGTCCATAACCTTCCCATCAGTAGTAGTTGATATCTTAACTTTCTCAATAGTAATCTCAAGCTTGTAAAGAACCTCTGTGACATCTGTCAATATAGAAACAGAGTGAGGCAACAGTTTACATGAAAACTCAAAAGAATAAAAAAAACCCAGTATAAAACTTAACTAACCATATACAAGGCCAGTGCGGTCGGTACAAGCAAGCTTCAATAGGAAAAGATCAGGAAGCTTTGGAGGCAGTGAATCAGAATCAGGGAGGTAAGTTCTTGAGATACCAAAAGCCCAAGCAAAAGAAGGACTTGCCTCAACAAGTCTCATCTTCAACAGATTCCATTTCGTGTTTGGTCTACCAATAACCCAGAAGACCAAGTAACACCATTTCCCGTCAGTCGTTACATCTTCACAGATCAAACACATTCAGGTCACAAAACAGAGCATTTAATATCAAAAGAAGATAAAGTTCCAAAACCCACACAGTAGAAGAACAAATCGAAACACAATTACCACAAAAATAGTTTATAAAGATACTCAAGCAAATCATCTAAAGTTTCAAAAATCGAAATTTACCTCCTCTGACAATGTTAAGGCCGAAGAAGAGAAGGATACGACAGAGATCACAACCAAGACCAGTTTTGTCAGGACAATTGATGGTTATAACACTTGGGTCGCCTTCTTTCTCCGCCTCCCTGATTATCACTACGTCATCCGACAAAATACCCATCTTCTTCTTCTTCTCCCTTAGAAAAGTTTTGGAATTTTTGCGGATTCTCTGATAGTTTAGCTGGATTTTATTGCAGAACAGAGAGAGAGAGAGAGTCAAAGATTCAAAAGTTGTTGAGCTTAAGTTCGTCGTGTAGTTGTACTTGAAGCCATGTTTTGTGTTTCCATAAAGCTCTGAATGTGATTTGTCTTCCTTATCTTTTATTAATCCTTTCTTTGGTTTGGTATATGATTTTTTTTCCCTCGTTTTAGAAATAGAATCCACTAGTAATTACTAATAAGTACCCAAGTAAAATAATTAAAGAAAGAATAAAATAT
The DNA here is from genome assembly GCA_963854855.1 of Nasturtium officinale. Classification (NCBI taxonomy): domain Eukaryota; kingdom Viridiplantae; phylum Streptophyta; class Magnoliopsida; order Brassicales; family Brassicaceae; genus Nasturtium; species Nasturtium officinale. The sequence continues at coordinate 7,495,300 of OY978511.1, forward strand.
TGTTGATTGTTGAATATTCAAGTGAATTGTCCATGTCTTATCAAATCCCATTTTGCTAGATCGTTGCAACTGAAATATCAAATCGGAACTATATATATATATGTGTGTGGTTTTTGTTGTTCGATTTAGAATTTTGGATGTAGGAATATAAGTGAAGCAAGTTTGATTTTCTCCTCTTTCTTATTCCCTTCTTATTTTAATCAGAGTTTTTTTGGGACAAAAATCATAATTACTAGTCTATTCCTAAAAGTGAGGAATTTAGGTGATTAATAATTTATTATTAATAAGTATATTAAAATAGACAAGTCCTACACAATTATCTATGATATATACGTGGCCACACTGTTTCTTTTACCAGAAGTGAGCTGTGAGCTGTTTCTTATTTTTTATGTCTTCTACATTTACTTTTCCAAAGCTATGAAACATTTGAGTTGAGACAACGTCAAGTCGAGGAGCAGAGCAACTATGTTTTCGTTACAGGTTAATACTAAATTCCATCAAAATAAACTTAAAAAAAAAAAAACTAAACTCAACTTTATAGATAAAATGTTTTTGTTTGATAAAAAGAAAGTATAAATGTTTTGGTATGAGGGCTGGTTACAGAATTAATAGAGAGAATGATTAAACGAAGGAACCAACAATCATGAGGATGTATTATTTGGAGCTTGGTGTGTGTGAAGGAGGCTGAAATATTCAATATTAAGCTGTGAGGATGGATTCCGGAGATTGAGATTTTGCTGTCTTGGGATAATGGACGAGATTCTTGTTGCTGCGCATTAGCGGCTTAATGCCTTATACAACAATTTGACTCGTGAAATTGTGCATTCCGCATTTTAAAAGGATTTCTTATATATAATTGTTTGAAAGACAATACGCTAACTATATATTGTTCACATCCAGAAAAATAAAGAATTTAGAGATTCATTCTTAAGTTAAAAAAACTTAATAGAATTAATTCATCCAAAACGTCAAACTATAATCTATAATTCTCTCTGTTCTATACTTCTATTAGAGAAGACGATATAATGCATCATTAACAAAACTTAAACGGTGAATTATATATTTTTTTTGGATAAAATGAATGCAGTTCAAACATGTTTGACTAAACTGCACTATCTAACTTCATAAGGATGATGCATATATGTTCACTATATTTTACTAATTTTCTAATATGCCGCCATGGAGATTTCTATCCTAACTTGCACTCGTGTATGTGTAAAGATTTACATAAGAACATGTATATTTGTAAATATGAATGATCAAAATTGTTGAATCAAGTTTGATCAGACAAGGCATGTATAAATCAGAATTGTGTGTATATGTGTTTTGTTATGTGAACTACTTAATATTATATCGATTTTCTAAATTCCTACAAGTTAATATGAAATAATGGGAGAAGATATTTATGAAAAATGTAGTAAGTAACTAGGCGGAAAAGAAAAGTCATGAGTCTTTGTGCTGATCGAGAAAAGTAAGACTTACAATATTAAAATATATAGAATCCATAGGTTTTTCTATATTGGATAGACTATAAGGCCATAGTTGCATGTTACTTTTACAATAACACAGTTTGGAAACTTGCTTTCCAAATGTTCTCTTTTGATCGTATTTAATATTGGCCCCATTAATACCAAACAAGTCCAAGAAAAAGAACGGTAATAATCAAATAAACCACACTTTTATACTGGTATATTTTAATAAATAATATATTTCCATAAGCAACTATAATTACTTTTTTTGCTAACTGTTACTTTCGTCCAAATATGCTACTAGCACGTCTTCTCAAAAGATCAATAAGTATATTTAAAATAGTTTGGAGCAGGTCAAAAGATTAACTGGTTAATTTTTCACCATACCATGAAACACGTGAAAACTTTAGAACATGGAATCATGTATTCTTAAAATTTTTTGACGATCAAAATAATCACTTGATTTGGTAGAATCCCACATACAGCGCATCTAAAAGACTGGTCCACAAAATATTGGCATGACCTTTGCAAACGAATAAAGAGTAAGAGTTATAGGTGACATCACGTTTTTTTATTGTTTATAATAGAGTTGAGTTATATATATATATATTTGGTCAGTGGAAGATTACATAATTCTCTGGCGATGACTTCAAGCACCGTTGAAGCCAAGCAAAAGTAACTCATTGGCACAAAGTAAACTACACCACTACGGTAATCACATCCACTGACCAACTTGATATTCCAATTTAATAGTTAGAAAGATCGTAACTCGGAAGAGTCTCTCAACCAAAGTGTACAAATTTTTTTTTAGTCAGCCAAAAATATTAAGTTATCAAAAAGATTAAGTGAAAACAATGAAAGCAAATAGTAAAATACTAGTGGTCTGTTGGGAGAATTAAAACATAGATAACATAACACAAGATACACAAAAAAGTATAAGATTACAAACAGATAAATTTCAAGTCAATGAGCTTTCTTCGATGGCGTTCTACAAACTCTACAAAGCCCATTTACATTCCAACAAACAAAATGTCTAATAATATTCATTCTTCTTCTACATCCACACTAAACCTCTCTCTATGTTGTTATCACGTCTCAACATTAGCTCTGTTTCCGGCGAGGATAATGGAGATCTCGAGTCCACGACTGAAGGCTTGGTTGAACAGGAGACGAGACTGGAACGTCGAGATGAAAGGGAACCACGAAAGGAGAGCAACCGGACTAAATATGAGCATACCCATTGCAGCATCATAGATACGTCCAAACTCACGGACGGTTTCCCACAAGCCCAGGATCCGGAGCACCCGTTTCCATGTGATGGCTAGTGATAGTATTGCCCAACCGGTCGGGATAAACCCGAGGACACATGCAAACATGTCTGGAATGGATAGATCTGTTAGTGCAATGGCAAAAGCGATGAGGGCGATGAATGTCAGTGAAATCACTCCCTGTAGAAAGCGCAGTGCTAGCAGAATGTTGCTCGACTTCCTGGGGCTATACCAGAAAAGCTGAAGTAACAAGGAGACATGATCAAATGTTACTGAGATGGGTTCTGAAAAACATCAAATCTGGAGAAGAAACTAATTTGAAACCTTAGTACGAACCTTAAACAAGAGCACAATTGCAACCAATACAATCCAGGAGTAGCCATATATCTGCAAAACAGAAAAAAGTGGATTCAGTTGAGAACTAATTGGAGTGTAATAGCTCCTACAAAGCAATGCACAATCTAAACGCTACAGCTTTTTCCATGATCAAGCAAAAGCAAAACAATTTTCAAATACAGGGTTTTAACTGAATTAAGCGAGGATACAAGTAAAAATCTAGCATTACCACAAGTGAGGTGCTTTTCTCAGTGAGATTGAGCTTGTACACAATGCCATATTGAAACATGAAAAATCTCAAGCTCAAAATGGTCTCCAAAATCCTTCCTCTTAATGTTTGGATATGCGCCTGTAAAGGAACAAAAATATTTACAACCAATATAGAATACGATAATACATCAAATTACAAAAGATTGGACAAACCTGTTCTTCCTCCCACCACGACTCCCAACTGAGCTCTCCCTTTACTCCCACTCCACCTTTGTACATAAGCCAACTGACCCAGTCTTCAAAATCCTCGACAGTCCTATATCAAACATGAGAAATTAAAGGTCACTATTATATGGCCATCTGTGGCACCACAAAATATCAATTGAATATGGAAACAGAATGAAGACCAAGTAACAGGCACAATACTAACTTTTGCCATTCGAACCCAGAAGGATTAAAGATATAGGGTGCAAACAACCAGGAGATTACAAGGAACCAACTGCTGATAGTTAGCAAAATGAACGAAGAGGCACCCCCGTCCGTATATCCGTAGGCAATGTAAACTATCAGCAGTAGAGCTACTTCAAAACTGCGCAAAGAGGTTTGCATAAGTCAGTAAGAAGCAGTTCACTGAGCATCCACATGATATATGTTATTTGAGTTTACACGCTCTTATCCCAAATGTTCGAGTCAAGAGCATGCCAGAGAATAATAATAAGTAACTGAATATTATCTGGGCTTACGCTTTAACAAAATGACTTCTAGAATAAAGTCTGTAATTATCGGCAAACTTGATGTGCTGAACCACAAAGCCTCTGCCAGTTGCTCGATACTGTTGATAAAATAAAGAACACAAACACATTTGAAGAAGTTTAAATAATAAAAGACGGAAACGAACAATATGCCATGCATACGAGAAAGTATACCTTAGCTCCACCATGAAGGATAGTACGTCCAAAGTAATGAGTCCTCGTTCCAAGCGAAAATGTGAAAAAGACGGAACACAACTGAAATTGCATCGTAATAAAGCTGAAAATAGCCTGTGATATAAGACAAAAATATGCTTCAGGAAACTTCAGGTAGAAGAGCATGCAATTTCAAAGCTGTTTGTAGCCAATGTGTAAAGACAAGGGAAAAGAAAGAGAGTGTCAAGAGAGTAATAAAAGACGTGAACAGTAAAGGTAACTGCTTTCTCCAAAGGTAAATGTAACCGTTTTCAACCGACCTTCAGCAACCCAAGTTCAAGTATGAACCCCATAACCATAGGGACAGCAGTAAAGACTCCAATCTGAACCAAAAACTGTGCATTTAGTGCAGCATCCAATGCAGTGTTACCAGACAGTTTGGCTACTCTTGAGATTGCACGATCAGCACCAGAAAAGGCCTGGACCAAGAAGTAAATGATATCAAGGGAGGCAGAGGAAGCGACTTAACAAATAAAAGACAATAGATTAAAAAAGAAAGAAGTGCATAGTTTAACCAAGTCGAAAGAATAAAGTAACGCATAGTTTAACCAAGTTGAAAGAATAAAGTAACAATGCCTTTTTCCAAGACTATTATCCATATAAAAATGTAATCAACCAAGATTCAAAAGCCCAATTGTACGTAAGAAGTGCAATAAGCCTTTGACATTCAAAAAGCTGGCTCAGAGTACTACGCATCCACTAAAGACAAATACATAGAGAAGTACGCTCTAAGATTACAGAATTATAGTCGACAGCAAATCAATCTTAAATGGTAATACTCTTTAAAACTGCAGTAAGAAACATTAATTTCTGAGGGCACACATTCACTATTCTAAACTACTCAGAGAGCAATCGCTAGCCATCATTTTATAATTGAAGACGCATAAAAAAAAATAAAGACAAAAGGTTCCATAATAACATACCAGATAAACTCTTCCATATAAAAAGACGTACACAGTGAGGACGGTCATCTGCATCAAAAAAATAATTTTTACTACATGGGATCATGGGGAAACAGACTTATAGAAACTAGAGAAGGAAAAGTACCATTGTGCAGACATAGAATCCAACAGTTGTGAAGTAGAAGGACATCATTCTAAAGAAGTCAAAAAGCTGCCCAATCCTGTAGACATCCCTGCTAAGAACTTGTTCTCCATTTCCACCTGCTACCTTCCCTTCAAAGAGGGCAATCTGGTTGAGCCCTACATCTCTTCCTTTACCAACCTACATGCAAGAACATATATGGATCATGTATTCAGATCGACGGGAGATATAAGCAGAGTGAAGAGACATTAAATGCAAGTAAGACGTTGACCTGAATATATTCATGGTGGGTGATATTTCCCTGCCTGAGCGTGGAGTTAAATCCTACAATATATTTTCATTGGTTATAGTTAAAAAGTTCAGCATTTTCAAGAACATATCATGTCCAAAGATATTATAGAGTTGAGCTCAGTTAAGAAAAGGAACACTGAGAGTATTACACCATTATGTACACAGCGATCAAAAATTATATATATTGCAGCAAGTACCTAAATTTACTCCATAAAAAATAAACCCATCTATTAAGCATACCAGCATATATATCTTCACTGATGTTAATAACACGGGATGCTTTGCTGATTCCACCGCGAGTTATATGAAATATTCTATCGAACACATCTGGATGCCCATAGTGCATTCGAACTCTGAAAAATTAGTATTGCACAGATTAAAACAAAGCTATAACGAGAAAGTTGTAATAGATGGAATAAAACAATCCAATAAACCGGAAAATGAGTGATAACAAACATTTATCAAGCAAATACAAGTAGATGAAGCTAAAACATGAAAGAAGCTCCACAAAAAAAAATTGAAATGTAGTCTGAGGCGAGCATACTCACTTGAGTGGATATGCTAAGACACGTTGCCCCAAAGTCACAAAACTAGTCTCTTGATTGGACATAAACCACGCCAATGATGAAACACTGGTATATCAATTTTGCACCAATGTAGAGGAGATCAAAGATAAAAACATACAAAATAGTTTTTTCAAGGAGATGACTGCAAACCTTCCCGTGAAAACATGCTCTCTAACTCCCAAAATAGTAGGACGTCGAATTCCATGTTTTCCATGAAACTCCTCAAGTAGATTTCTCACTTTAATTGCCTCCTCTAGATAATTGTCCTGATAAAAAAAAAGAGAAATATAGTGGATCAAGGAAAACATTTTCTGAAGAACCACCATACAGAGGACACCAACATAGTGCTGCTACTTCAATTTGTTCATAAATTTCCTGGTAACCAATCCTTTTATAAATGAGGAGAAAAAGTGACATTTGGCACCGGATGATGACCAAAAGCAGACAACATGAATCTAAGACAATCAACATCAACCACATGCATGACAGGTTTTACTTAATTGCAGTACGACTCTCTCACTCAAACACAACTTTTAGAAAACTAAGTCCTATTAATGTCAATATGGAAATTGGCTAAAACATGACAAAAAATGGTGAAGACCTGATTCATATCTATGGTCTGGATAGCTTCTCCACGTGTAAAAACAATCGCATGATTTTGATTCTCAGGCTTTCCTTCTCCAAGTTTAGGATCTCCGGGAAGTTTAATTGAAAAAATTTCCTGTAGCAGAAGTGAAACTTATTGTGTGCTATCATCAATCCAGATGAGGAAAATGAGAATTATTTAGACCAAGGGAAATTTTTTCCACCATTCTATTTTGGAGCCTTTCAACGTCTAAAATCAATTTGATAAATTAAACACTGCATATGTCAACAAAAATATCATGTACCTGATCTTTTCCGTGAATGTCAGCTTTTACTAGCTTAGAATAAAATTCTTTTTTCCCTTCAACTCCAACATCCTCGGAGTGAATGAACGCAACTCGAAGTGCCTCGTATCTAGTTGCAATAGCAAAAATTGATACATAGGATTTGTGTAAGATATTGTCAATCACAGATGTTCGGTTAATGAGTATTAAGAGATAATACCGACAACAATACATAAACAAAATACTGCCAATAAAATTTTCGAAATATTTGCAGGTTTTTTTACATCTGGTTTTTTGTACAGATACAAAGCCTAATCTATCAACCAATAAAATAGAACAACTGCAAGATTCCTTTTTGACTAAGTATCATTTAGCCATTCCTTAAAGATATTGAACTTCATGACTAAGAGAATGATTACATCCTCTGAATTTATAGCAGAAATGAATGGTGGGCAAAAAGAGAAGAAGAAATTAATGCACACCTTTGCAATAAAAGTGCGATATCAGTTGCCTCTGGTTTCTTTTGCTGTTTCTGTTGCCCGTAAATTTGGCATGACACAACATATGTAAACTTCAAGTCTGCTTGAGCTCGTGCTTCAGGTGACAATTCAAACCCTCGTGGCATGTTGGTCAGAGAGACATCATCCACTATTTAAAAAAAAAAATTTGCTCTTACAGATCATGCCTTTTTCTCGAAGGATATATACTGAAAAAAGAAAACGGAAACCAAATACCTCCCAAGCCTCTTCTTTCTAAGAAACTCTGGAGCATCAAAGCCCTTCGGTAATACATCATACCTCGCACTTTATGTCCACACGAACAATTTAAATTAGGCACTCAAAAACACCAACTTTCCACATTAAAACCCAAACCTAATGAAAGTAAATGTATATTTTTTTGAACTATTTAGGAGTGATAAAATCAATATAGATCATTACTAACCAGTCCTTGCCAAAGTCTGTCCTCGATAAGATACCCAAAACCGAAGCTCCAAAGCATCAGTTGAACTTTCTTGAAGATCTGCATCCCCTGTTGAATCAGACCTACCAATCCTCTCCAAGAAGTTCTCCCATTCATCTAAAACCGAATATAGATAGATCTCAGCTAGTGACAATATTGATGAAGGAACGACCTCACACGCCTAGAAGTAGAATATACATACCAGGAAATATCTTCTGAAGATAGAAAAGAATAGATATCCCATCTTCATTCTCACTTCGCAGTTCTGAGGAACTATAGAGCACTGTCTCACTGTAGTATGGGGTGAAGACACTGTCCACAAAAACATTTAAAAATATAATAATTCAGATGGAAATATAAGTTAAATGTCAAGCAAGTGCGACCACGCATATACCTGAATGGTACCATTTCAGCAACGGTCCTTGCTTGGGGCATATCCATGAATAAAGAATTTGTAAAAAACTCTAATCTTCTTCTTGCTTCAAGATTTTTTGGGACATTCGCTGCAGCATCCTTCACAGTGAGAAGAAGGTGTAGCCGCTTGACCTGCTCTATCTGCAATTATAAACAATAATATTATTTGCATTAGACCACAAAACCAGCATTTGGAATGATATTCATTCTTATTTCTTTTAGAAGGTCTTACAATTTCTGGGTCCCTAGGCCAAACTATCCTGGAAAAGAGACGTCCTTCATTTCGAGCCCGTACTAAAATATTCCATGTATCAAGCTGCTCCCTGATACATACAAGTGAACCATAAGATATTTTCTCCAAGAGGGTTGCCAATACAAGTTGAGATTTGTGTGAGCAAGTTAACTAGCAATATACCTCAAATCATGTGAAAGAAGTTCATGTGTGACCACCTCGTAAAAATCAAACATAGCTTTTGCAGCACCTTTTGCAAGATCTGGAGTTTCATGTCGAATCTGGGACATGACATTTTGTCATTGACAATGTCAGCAAACAAGATGAAACAACTAAGATTCTAACAATCAATAGTAGAAGATTCAGTTAGTTAAAACTTAAAAGTAGTAAAAGATGTCCAGTTACAGTCTGAGTATCAGATGTAAAGAGACTTCTAAGAAAAAGAGAGATAATATAAATCCGGTAACAAACTGCAGTCCTTATTGACATACTAAGACTACTCTTACCACTATACTTACGCCACCTAAAATCAATAAAAGAAGGAAAATAAACTTTAAGAGAAGCTAGTTGGGGTCCAACAATAACTGAAAAAGGGGATTCAAAGCTACCCACTAGAGTAAAAAAATAACCAGCCAACATTTTTAGAAGAAGGACTCATAGCATTAGAAGAATTTCAGTCCTTTCTCAAAAAGTACGCTGAAGAGTGTATAAGGGCAAACATGATAAAGCTGGGAAAGGGAGGGTCTAAGGATCACACAAGACCAAAACTGGAAAAATCTTCCTCCCCCATATATTAGGTTTAATAAAGCCAAAGTCAGAAAATGAAAAACAGTTCCCAAAACAAGTGGAAAGAGAAGAAATGAAGAATCATTTTCCATGGATATATCATATATCTATAAATTTTTGAAAGCAGAAAAAAATCACAGAAGAGCGGCATTATTGGTTTGGTACATCCAATTTGTTTAAAACTTAAACCAAAATAAATAAAATAAATCTAATCACATATTTAGGGCAGAGAAAGCGTACCAAAAGCCCAGTTAATGCAGTAAATCTGGAAACCACTAGCTGAAGCTTCTTAAGATTTAGAGTTATAGCAAGGGAGCCCAGTTGTATACTGTTGCTGATCTCCAGAAAAATTCTTTCCACCCTATTACCAGAGTGAGGAAAGGCATAAATATAAATGTCAGATCTTAAATTCCAAAACAGTAATCTATGGTTAACAGAACATGATATTGAGAATCAAACAAATTACCAACGTCGTCCTTCACCATCAACCATGGAATTCAATATTTTTTCAACGCTATAGTAGCACTCCTGAACTGCATACGCCATGTATTCATCATCACATATTTGTCTCCATAGTACTTCCTGTGTTTCTTTGCACTCCATGGCTAAATCAATGGCTACCAAAATCTGAAAAGCAAAAGGAAACCAGAATAATTCACACAGGAGAGAAAAATGTTACACCTAAGCTACCAACATTAAAGAGAGGAAATTATTTAACAAGCTGCACCTTGCTGCAGAGAAGAAACAAGGGCCACTGAACTAGTCTAAGACTCCCCGTGTTACTGGGAATAGAAAGCAAATCCATCTCCCTACAATCAACAAACTTAAATGTATGACTAAGAAGCATTGAACAAAATGGCAAGAAACGAAAGAACATGAATGCAGATAATAATAATTAACCTGTTACTGATATAATCTTCCTCTCTCAAGCTTTTTATTATCTCATTCCAAAACGGTGAAAACATTGCAGCATATGCCTTGTTCATATCCTGACCATCCTGCACAAACAGTCAGAAAGAGCTTTAAGAATAAATCATTACCCTGAAAAGAAAAGTTTTAGAATAACCAACGACTGACAGTATATAAGAATTCCACAGCATAAAGGAAGCAATAGACATAGAGAAACAGTAAGATAACAGTCAGTGCAATGCACCATTGACGAAGTGGAAAAGAGGAATACGCTTAGTCCCCAAAAGTCAACATATAACTGTTGAATTAGATCACTGGGCCAATTTTTGACAAGGAACTGATAATGGAAGGCAATATTGGAAGAATGGCTCTAAAACACCGAGTGATGAGATAGAGTTAAAACTTATTACTAACCTGAGACGCATGTTGGTCAACTGGCATTCTGAAATATATCATTACAACAGAGATTAGGTGACGAAGGAAGCCCCAAAAAAGAAAAAAAATTTAGTACACTAATAATCATAGAGGTGCAATATTTTTTCTGTCCCTAGAAATGTAGAAAAAAAAATCCAAATTATAACCTTTTCACAACAGGAGAGACAAGGTTCTGGGCAAAAGCTTCTGGAAAACTCTCAAAACGCTTATGAACCATCTCGATGGAGCGTATCTGAAATAGACAGATAATTGAACATGGTTAGTAAGGGTACCAGCAATATGAAAAAGATCACAATATGGTTAAAAACAGTTGAACATTTTAGTACTCAGCAGACAAGGTACCTCGCCTAGACGAGCTTTCGCACCCATCACACCACCAATGATTGCAGACAAGAGGGTGTACCATATATGAATATCCATAAGATATATCTAAACATAAATACCAAAAGCCATGATTAGTAACGCGTAAAAGACACAAGTTAATGAAAAGTAGTTACGAAATAAAATCAGACTTGAAAAAATACTCACCGCCAAAACTGGAGCCCACAAGCTAACAATGGTCAACGCATGATTGTTACCTACCAATTATTTAATGTACCAGAGCCACAGATGTCAGCAACATTTTCAAAGACAATCAGTGACAAGTTCTAGTCTATATTATGCTTGATCAGATACAAAGATTATATTCTTAAGCTGAAGTTCCACAGATATTATAGCCAATGAAGCAGGCCAAATGAGTCAAATACATATCTAACTTCCCCAGGTTACTGAGTTATTTGTTAAGTAATGTGGTCACATCATATTAGTTTCAAGCAAATTAGCAGCCAGCCAATTATTTCGATTTGAGTACCTAAGCATAAATGCACTTACTTTTTGAGACAATATCATGCCATGAATATTGAAATGAAGGAAGATCAATGATAGTGTTGGTGGGTTTAACGAGAGGTTTGATCTGCAAGATGAAGAAGATGTAACCATCAGTGAAATATCTACCATAAGGTTATGTAGTTACTTAATATACCAGATACATATTACCACCAGGCTGCACAAGAACAAAGGTACTATTTTACAGAAAAAATATAAGTTATAAAATGCAGAAAGACAAAGCCTTCAACATAGCAATTGCGTAAATACAACCTTACGCAGAGCCCCTTTATTTTTTCAATGAGTACACCACAGGTTGATTTTGAGATGATTCATTACACAATTCTATAAATATGTACAGTAGCAAAATTTTACAGCTGTAGAAACATCCTTGCCTGGAGAAAGTATGCAAACGTGAACTTGGAGGCCAGGACAACCAACCAAAACGCCACATACCTGAATATAAAAGGAAAAAGTTTAAATAAACTAGCTCTGAAACCAAGGTTTTTAAACCCAATTCTACTAAGATCCCAAATCAACTATAACCGTATAAAACAGCTACTAAACATTCAAACAGTTTTTGTGCAATCTGGCGATCTTTTTCAGGTGCAAACTGACATTTTGACATGCAGGACGTCTACTCTCTACAATCAGATCTCCCTAACAACATAATTGATTATATGTTGAATAGTTCATCCATGTTTCAAACTTTTTTCGAGTAAGCAAATATATTTTAATTAGCCAAACCAATGCAAGTAGGGTACAGATATTAAATACAATGAACTTTTTCTGGTAATCATCTATATAGTTCGAGAAACCAGGTAGAAAAAACCTGCAATAATCGCTCAATTTCTCAAAGAGGCCACGTCCAACGAAGTATCGTTCCTGAAATAGAAATGAAGTATCAACAATGAGCAGCAATGTGCTTCACAATGCTACTTTTCAGTTATCTGAAGTCTTACTATATGAATACCTGATAAATCCACTTAAAAAACTGAAAGAAAGATTGATCTGACATTTCTGACAGAGCATGGCATGCTGGAAGTTTGACTAGAAGTCCAAAGATGAGGCGAACAGCAGCATAAGAACCCAAAACAAGCATGTATAAGCGGAAGAAAAACTCATTTTGGTTTGGTTTATTTCTTTCCTGCAGAACCTTCCTGTAATATTTATTTCAGAAAAGGTTAGCTGTTCTGCTGCCAAACTTTATCAAGAACAAATAGCTCAAGTAGAAAAAATGGATACGTACACATAAGCATATACCACGAATACTGAGCCCAAGCCCCACCAGAAAAACCTGATAACCAGCCTGGATATAGCCATTCCTCTTGCCATGCTGTAGGCGCCATACATAAGCACAACATCAAGAAAACCTGAATAAATGGAAAAATTTGTGATGCTCAACAAGAAGGTACACACAAATTTACAAATTGACTCTAGAGTTTTCTAATAGAAAGTCCATCGGAGTCAATCAAAGAAAATTACATTCAATGAAGTTCATAATCGCATATGTAGGCCCAGCACTGAGTAAGATCTTGAAGGTATCAATATCAAGATTCTCTTTCCTGAAGGCTATAATCGTCAAAGCCTGTGGAGAGATAAGAATTATAGTAATAATAATTAGGATATTATCCAAATTTAAGCAGAAAACTGTTCATAAATACCACACCAACCTGGAACATAATAACCATGAAGATCCAAAGTCGGATAAAACTACGGAAAAGGTGAAGGTATGTCCGATGCTCAACAAAGCTGCTTTTAGCAGTCTAACATTGCATTCAAGAAAATAGATCAGTCAAAGATGTTGCAGACACATGGAAATATAACAAGAAGACAGACGACAAATCGAGACATTGTTGATGGTGAAAATGAATACGAATCTGATGACAAGTTTTATGCAGTGCTTTACAGCCATCTTCTTTCAAGGAGTTGAAACTGATATATAATCAAAATGGTTAACAATAATTCTCATTGGAGTAATTCCCTAAATAAACATAGGAAAGAAAAATAACTCCTAAAAATACAATGCCTGAAACCGGACAAGACCCATCGAGCGCAATTTTGTCATCATGAATGTAAGAGTTAAACCAGAGAACATCCCACACAAAATGAAAAACACGACAACAACGGGTTGTTCCTTAAGCAAAACTCATGAAATGTGAAGCCAAGAAAAATTAAATGGTCAGATGAATCTTCAGATGATTAGTGGGCCAAACCAAGAAAGAATGAAACATAAATTCATGAAATTATCCATATGAACAAAACTCACCCTTTTCCGCCCTTTAGGCTTGCTTAAGAATCGTGACTCTGGTTTCATAGGCCAGCTTAAATCAAAGCAAGCAGGCGTCCTGAACATAACATACAGTTAATAAAGACTCTTTGAAATGTGTTTATACTTGCAAACGTAATAGTATTAGTAAACTACAAACCAAAAGTATTCATTGAAGTCATCGTAATTCCGCCATTCAGAATGTGCAGCTTTCCCATTATTGTTTCGAAGAGTTTCCTGCGAGAGCGTCAATTTCAAAACCAAGTTAAGAGCTTGTGCGACCATATAACAAAAACCTGAATAGAAATACACATTGGAACTTCCAAAGATAGCATGCTGAAAATTCCTCATAAACATAGAAATAAGATCTGTACTCAAAAACGAATTAGGAATGTATTTTCAAATATAGAACCAGAACCAGTGAGATACTATGTCAAGAAACTGATTGGAAGATCTTTCAGGTTTTTCAAAACTTCCCTTAACATTATGACATTTTCCAAATGACAATAACTAATTTAAGTATTATGGAGATTTATGGCAGAAAATCATAACAAGTGTTTAGATCCTCTTAAATATAATGAACTATCTTTCCAAAAGATCTGGTTGAGTAAAAGAAGTCACTTTCAAACTATCATTTTTGCCTAGCATTCAACATATGTATTAACAACCAATAATCGGAGGCTACATTTAACTGTCAAATAGAAAGGTAAATTTTTCAACAAGGAAAATTAAGAAGCACGGAAAATATAGTAATAGTAGGTACGCACCGCTGACATAACGTCATATAAAGGGCAGATAATTCGCTCAAGAAATGATACAGACCCCGTCTCAGTTAAGCAACTATCAGCACGGACAGCTTCTCCATGGTCCAACTTTGCATCCAATTCCTTGGCCATCTAACAGACATAGGCAACTGAGTGTGAAAATATAGCACTTTGCATAGGATGTAAGACTCGATATCACATGGGCCTTTCTTTTTCATCACTCTAGATTAAGAGTCCTTGCTCAATTAAACTAAGTCAGGCTGTTCTTTAACATAAACTAAGTGCAAAGATGCAGAGGCGATCAGATGTTACAGCAATTCTGACAATTCTTTTCTTGGATTGGTTGTGGTGAAGTTTACAGGAGGAGAAAAAATAAAAAGAGCAGAAAAAAACACTAAAAAAACCTATAAAACCTAGAGATTTAGGTTTTTCGCCAGTTAAGTATACGAAACAAATAGTCACATAAAAACTAAAAGACAAAACTGATAGTGAAAACGGGTGTATAATCAACAACAAAATGGTATCTTACTTGGTGAAAAATATAGCAGAGACATTCTGGAAGAAACCGGACATTGGCAGCTTCACCCCATATTAGGAAGTACAAAGAAACAAGAAACAGCTTCCTGTCCCGGTTAATGGCTTCTAACCTAAGAGAAATGTTCAAAGATAATAAATTCACATGAACTAAGCCAGCATTTCCATATCAGAACTCGACCAAAAAAAATTTACTTGTTGTACACAACGCGTATCCTCAAGTATTTACACCACTTGATGTAGTTATCCAAAACCTTCAAGAAAACCTCATTGATCGCTTTTTCGTCAATTTTCTACATGAGGGAAAAAGGGTAAAGATTTTAAGATGACATTCTCTTAACCAACGAGTCAATCATCAACATTGTTCAGTAACGAGTATGCCACAATAGAATATCACTGTCAAAAGGAAGAACTCACTGGGTCATTCTGGCCAGGTATACTAAGCTGAGATTGTGCATTTGAAAGCGTGAGAACCAGATGCTCCCGTTGGTTCCTTACATTGTCTCTCTGAGACAATGCTCAAGACAAAAAAATATGTAAGCGACAAGAACTTTTTTTAAATCAGGGAAGCGTTTGATCCAATAATTACCAGTATACCTGAAACCCAAAAATGTACTCCAATAAATCAAACATATCTGCATCACGTTGTCCGGAGATCTCAAAATTATCAGGCAGCATAGGGAAATGTTCAGTATATCTGATCGCCTGGACTGCACCACGTACCTAAATAGAGACAATTGTCTTTTCTGAGTGAGGAGAACTTAAACAGCTAAAAGTATTAATAAAAATGAAAATAAAAGTTTGCAGTTCTTGTTTGACTCACTTCAGGGAAAGCCCCAATTGCATTGGTCATGGACTGCGCTTCTAGAGGAACAATGTTGTAAGGAGTTAGTTCCACGGACAAAGTTGCATCAGCCTGATTAATTCTCCTGAGCTGAAAACGTAAAAAAAATAATATCAATTAGCTCATACAAGATAAGAGTCTAAAATGACAACTTATATGCTTGATATAATGATCTTAAAAAAAATTATAATCCATTCATTAAGAGAAAAGCACCTCCTCCCTGATAGGCCTCCCAACACCATCTGGATCTGCATCTCTGCTTAGGACCTCTAACACTTCAACTAAGGCCCTCAATGTGGCAAAGACCTTCCTCATCTTCAAGATTCTATGAAAAGTGAAAGAGAGAAAACATTGGTCAATGAAAAAGAAAAAGTAGGACAACGGTACATCTCAAAAATCATCTCCACTATACAGAATCTCATCCGTCTAAGTGAACAGAGGCAATATAGTTTATATGTATCAAGACACCCAAAAAAATAGAAATACCAAACAAACAAATTTACATCCGGGAAACCACTCCAAAAAGAGCATGCATCAACAAAACATTGTCCAAAAAGAAGAAAACCACAAGGATTAAAGATGTACATACTCCCCCACATTTGAAGAAAAATTTGTTCCTGATTCCCTCCATTTCTGCTCTTCCCTTTGGATATCATCAACTCTATGCCGTCTTTTATAAAGTTCGTAAAACTGCCATAGGCGTTCAATATCACGATTGCGGTCTATTGAAGCACCATCTCTCTTTACAAGTTTTTGCTGCAAAAGTAATTTAACCCCTTCGATTCAGAATGTGTAAACATACCATTCCACATAAGCTAAAAGCAACACAAGATAGACTAAAATCAAATGGTAAAAAGAGGGCAACAATTAATACTAGATACATAGATTAAGGATGCATTAACACATGTATTATATGTATGTAATTAAACCAATACACAGACACGACAACCTTACTTTATTCGTTTTGCAACAAAAAAAAAATAAACCAACATATACTAATCAAGATGATGAAAAAATACCTTAATCACTGACATCAAACCAGTTTTGAACTGAAGAACACCTCTACCATCACTGTTAGGATCCAAGTTCTGTGCCATAGAATACGCTTGCTCACATACTACATCATACAAAAAACAGTGTCAATAGAAAAAAAGAGCTAAGGATGAAACAAGGAATGTTATCAAGTTAGCTAATGAAGCATTTCAAAAGATAAAACTAATCTTAGATAAAGGAGAAAACTGAAATCAGATTTGCGAAAGCAAAAGCTAAAGACTTACGAATTCTGGCGATATTAGGATCTTCAGACTGAATCTCATCAGCAGCTTGTAAAAGAGCATCAATATTGGTAGCTCGACCAAGTGATGGAGGAACAGCTCCGGCAAGTCCGCTATTAACACGGTCATGACCTTGACCTGTATTTCTCAGCTGCTCTCTTCTTAAAGTGGTTCGAACAAGCCTATCCCAATTACTATAAACCCTAGCCATATTTTCAAATCCTAAAACAAGGATTCAAAATTTCCCAAATCAAAGCTCAATGACCTAAACAAGCACGAAACAGCATAGCGAAAGGAGAGGAAGATCGGAGAAAGAAGAAGCTGCAAAACGCGAAAAAACTCGAGATGGAACGATTCGAACCCGGATGTGGCGGTGTAGTGTGGGATCTATGGCGGATTTATAAATAAAAAACAAAAAAAAACAAAAAAAAAGAGAGTCTATTTGATTACTTCATAAAGGAAGAAAAAAGAAAAAGGAAAAAGGAAAAAGGTGTAGCGCAATGTAACGCAATTACGATATTAAAACGGTGTCGTATTACGCGCTACTTTCACAATTTGACTTATCGGCCCATGAATTAGAAGACCCAAGTTTTGTTTTGTGACCGATAATAAGATTGAAACGTTCTATCATCTATGTTGTTCAGATTTGTTTAAGAAACCAAAAAAAAATAGTATCTAAAAGTCCGACCTGCCGGAATCGAACCAGCGACCTAAAGATTACAGCAACTACTACAGTCTTCCGCTCTACCAACTGAGCTAAGGTCGGGACGGACAATTGTCTATTTTTGTCACTATAGATCATTGTGATTTTTGATAAATAATCAAGATATATAAAATCAAGATATTCCATTCATTAGGGTTAACATACAATATTTAAGCGATGTATAGAGACAGTTATATTTTAGGTGATTCGGCTAGATTTTTAACCGATAATTTAACTATGTATATGCAGTTAATAATACGAATAAATATTAGGATGATAAAAGTGATCTAAAGATTTAATCATACATGTTAGATTTAACCATATATTGACGTAAATTATTAAATACAAATATATTTTAGATTTGAACTCAAATAATGTCTTCGTTTTCTTTAGGACCAATCCATAATTTGACGAAAACTGTAAGCAAACTAGAACGGAAATTTCAAGGTACATTAACTGTAATCAAATCACATTGGAAAAACTTAATTAAATCTTCCTTTCAAATCATAAGATAAATCATTCAATAACTAGTAAGGGTTGATTAACTAAAAATACTTGAAAGAAAAAACCTACTTGAAAATTGTATTCTATGTATGTGTTTTAAAATTAATCTATGATAAGTTGAT
Organism: Nasturtium officinale; assembly: GCA_963854855.1. NCBI lineage: Eukaryota > Viridiplantae > Streptophyta > Magnoliopsida > Brassicales > Brassicaceae > Nasturtium > Nasturtium officinale. The sequence continues at coordinate 7,513,932 of OY978511.1, forward strand.
AAACCATATCCATATGGTGATTATTTGGTTTCAAGAATTTTCTTGGGAGTGAGATCGAGTTTTGTTTCCAAATTCGAGATTTTATTTGGGATATGTTTTCGTCTTGTTACCAAAAATCTAGTTCTGGAATCTGGACAAAGGAAGATCATGCGCGAAAGGCGTAAAACTTTTTAAAATGGTAGCAATAATAAATCAATAAGATTACAAAAACAAAAAACATAGAAGGAGAAAGTAGAGAAAAGGGGAAAATGACAATTGATTAAAACTTAAAAGGAGACAATGTCTGTCGAAACTCAAAGACAAGGGCCAAGGCTAGCCCACTCTTATCTGCACATCTCATAATCTCATCAATGCCCAATGAAATCGTTTCGACGTGGAAGCTCAAAAGCCCTTAGATTCTTGTTTGGTTTTTTCCCGGATATTAATTGCACATTTGTAGTGTTGTCGATAATATTAGCGTTTCCTATTCTTAAATTTACCGTAACGATCTTCCATACGATGGACTCTACAGTACTGACTACTGTGTACTTTTTTTTACTAGTGTATTTTCACTGTAATTTATATCTAAAAAAAGAAGATGTTACAGTGTCGCCACCATTGAGGGCATAAATTTTTTTATCTTTAGAAGCATTTGGTCTCTAATGTGTAAAAGAATTCGAATTCAATTATTATCTTTTATCAGCTGCTCAAAGTCAGTTTGAAGTAGCATTGTCTATATGTCTTCAAAACCTCCGTCTATCAAACGTTGACTAAGTATGAATGGGAAAATATTTAAGAACTCACACTTATAAATTTCACATGGTTACCTCAGTTTTGAGTCCATTGCTTACTCAGCCACTCACATAAAAGTCCATGATATAAGTAATTGGACTCCACCTATCCTTTTTAGATTTTTCGAGTGATTTATAAGTACAACAAATAGTTCAGGTAATTGTACAAGCAATCATATAGTCAGCTTTATAAATGATATAATTTATAAAGAGTTCAAGAGGTTTCATATATATATATATATATATTGTCTCAAATCAAAATTGGAAAGATATAGATGGTTTCCTTCTAAACTGCTTACGATCTATCGTAAGTATTTCTGCACGATAAACAAAAACAAAAACAAAAAACAAAATGTCATATCTGCATCTGTTTATATAATGAGACTTTATCGTAAAATTTGCAAATATATACATATCAAGCAAGTTTAGAGTAACATGTTTTTTAGTAATCTATCTGTAGATTGACTAAAGTTAAGAATAAATAATTGAATGTCAACATGCAGATGCTCATAAAACACCAAAGGAGGAAAAGAGAAGAATGGGTCAGTAATGCTTTGTGGGCTATCTTATAAACGAATGTCTCGTGTTTTCAATCGTCTTGTACGTATCTACCAAATTCGGATAAAATACTAGTTCTCATTGTTTAGTCGTATTCATCCATTTTTCATTTAATTTATAAAAACTAAGTGATGCCATGCATTTCGCCCTTAAAAACTTGGCGAGAGCAAATGTTTTTGATTAATTTTTAATCAAAAATATAACTACAAAGTTTTTTGAAATTAAAAAAAAAATCTTATTAAAGTTAATGAAATTAAAATTTTGATTTGAATTTATGTCTTACACGGTTTTATATGTATTTACAAAACAATTAATATACAATTATATCAACCAAAACCATACAGTTAAACTGGCTTATAAATATTTTAATATTTATGTAAATATATGAATTCCCGTATATAAACACCCCGAGTTATTCTATTAATTAGTTATCAATTTTCTTGAGATGAAAATAACATGATGAATTTCATAAGTTTTGCTATAGTGTATAAAAGGACAAGTGGCTACAAATGAGCATTAACTGATAACGTATCTAAATCGATATTTTTCCTTCGAGTTTTGTTTGATTTAGAGGATGGTACACCATATGACATTAAGGTTCTATGATCACGGATCACCATAAAACATACAACATTATTTCTTTTTCATTGTCTATAATCTCATTGAATGTTCTTCATTATTACTTCAACTTCCAATGTCAAATCAAATAAAACATATGTGTGTATAAATAACAAATAAATAGGCGTTAATGAGTGGTACTGGTTCGATGTTATTTGATTTTGATTCTTTAGAGTTTAGAGACATATGTATATTGTATGTAATGTGTCATCGTGCTAAAAACTGTGATTTGATAACATTTACTACCAGTCAGTCGCATCCAAAATTATATTTGGCGAACACACATTTTACAGTGTATATTTGATCATTAATTTTGAATTAACCTTTTCAACTTGAAAAAGAATAGGGTTATTGTTATGCATTAAATATATTCATACTGATCGGCTGCAATCTTTGACTTATAATTTTGGTCCTGACAACTGTTTTCACTTAATGTAAATTTCATTTGCAATTTGTTGTTTATGGACAATTTGCCACGCCTGGCTTTATGATCATTTTTTCTTGCTTACCACTTCCATCCGGATGAAAAGATTACTAAAAAGGCCAATTTGTTGCCTGAGATTTGTTGTCAATTTGATAATGATTTGGTAACTGAATAAATATGTTCCGAAAAAGTTATAAAATAAAAGATTTAAGTTGTTTGTCGTCAAACAGCGACATAATAATTTTATATCATTGCCACTTCCAAATTATCCGTCTTAAACCTGATAACAGACTAATGGCAATTAACGTATCGTGAAAAATTAGCGATGACACAGATGCAAGAAAAAAAAAATCGTCAATCAATAACTCATTCATCATATCTAGGAGTGCGCGACTGCTATTACATGTTCATTGCATTTAGTGATGGCAGTGATGCATGTAGCCTGTCAAAACATAGCGCGCGTAGCTTTATAGATGACGAATTAGTTTTGAAACATTTATCTCTATTTTGATATATACTATAGTAAATAATTTAAATTAAGGCACTAAATGAATTAGTTATAACTGTTTTTGTACATATACAATTAAAATGGAATTAAATTCTCTAAGCCAAAAATTACATTTGTAACAATATATAATTGTTTTCGATAGTTTTACTTCTGTTCGATATAGTGGCCTTTAACACTCCATTTTAGTACTAGATAACCGATATTCAAACTGCTGGAATAAATGTGGTCATGGTATGGATTATAGAATAACAGAACGTCGTTACAGACAATTTTGTTAATTAGACGATTTTGACAAACAATATGATATTGGAAACATTTACATTTGAAAAATTAAAACTTTTATTTTTGTGAAACAAACAAACAACCACATACTAATTATAAAACAAAATAAAATCCCAAAATGTTTCTTGGTAATTTTCTTGATGTAATTAATTTCTCAAATATTTGGGATGTTCCTCAAATATTTCCTTAACGCCAACATTCCGGTGTTAGAGAATGGTCTCGCTTGTAATCTTTGCAATAATTGTAAACCAGACTATGTGTTTGAACCCATCTCATGGCTTGGTATTGTTGCCGAGTTAGCCCACCTGAACGGTATGGCGAAGCCGATAATGGACGGCATCGTAGTGATGAGTAGGCGGTGCAACCGAGCGCCTTAAAATTAGTGTATTTGGCAGTAAAAGGTTGATAATTATAGTCGGCTTTGTATTTTCCATCTTCTGTTGCCCAAGAAGAAGCATCCCATATGGAACCATAAAGCCACATTGGTCTTAAAGGAAACGTAGACGCACTCTTCTTCGGATATCTTCTTATGGGAATATCATCCACCAAAAATCTGAAATTTACATGTCAAGAAAATTGAGATAGTTTACAAAATAAGAAATATGCCCAGAAAATAAAATGATGTATGTATGTTTTATAGTAGCATTCGGAGGAACGTGTGAGATTATTAAATAAAACAATTGGATAGCCTTTTTCTGTATTTAAATGCTTAAAAATGGTAGGTAGATTCTGTATGTCCCATTGATATGGTCGCACCTCATAAGCTGGAAGGACGCATACTTGGTTTAAAAGAATTAATTTTAGCAAAGCTGGCACTTTGGTTAGGCCCAGAAACAAATAACATGAGAAAAATAATTAATTAATTATAAAATAACAAAAAAATGCTATCAAGTATAATTAATTGTTCACCGTCGTACGGACATTGCCTCTTTCTTGTTCGTGTCTCAAATTGTTGAATAATGCAACCCAAGGTCAAGATATTTTCTCATTTATAAAATAAAATTTAAGAAAGTTTTTTTTTCTTTTTTACTTTATGGCTCTAGATGCATCCACTTAGATTCGGGACGCAACTAAATTTATAGTATTTGCGCTAATTAAGAACACGGATTTCTTATGACTACACTAGTTTTTAAGGGACTAGATTCAACTAAATTTTTTCTAAAATGTTAATTTTGTAAGAGACAGTTAAGTAGAAGAAAAGGCTTACATGATTTCTCTAGGGTTCCAAACAATAGCATAATGGTGAAAACTTGAAGTGGGATCAAACCACAAGCGAAACTTCATCTCACGACCAATGATTTTTCCATCACCGCTTCCTCTAATGTACACATTTGTCTGAAGTGTGTAAGGCTTCCCAAATGTAGTCCCTAAAAATTCTATGTCCACCTCATCATGGAATCCTGGATGTGCCTCATTATTTGATAGCTGCACATTTAATTTTAATTAAGATCACTAAATGTAATACCAAAAAGGACATAATTAAGAGTCTCTAGCTCTCACATAGAGAGATGTGATGACTCCAGCAGTGTAGCCAGGTTGGAGCTTGATGGATGCTCCAAAGTAGCCTGATCTAAATGGCTTCACTGACTTGAAACCACTTCCTGTATATATAATTAAACCCCAAATACATTATTAATAAAAAGAAGTAAACTTGACATCAAATGTGAAATACCCATACGAGAAAGTGAGAAGAGTGGAATTAGTACCTGAGTTTCTATCAAGCCAGATGGTGAGGTCATTTTGGTCCATTCTCTGATGCTGAGGACCCCAAAGATTCCTAAAACCTTGGTAGAAGCTGAGGGAGTTAACCTTGGAGCTTGGCCAATAACCAGGTGATGGTGGCCAATAAGCATTCACTGAAGAACCCAATAACAACAAGTGGAAGATTGGGAGAAGATAGATCACAGAGTTGCCCATTTTTCTTTTACCTCTTTTGTGTGAAGTGGAAAGAAGAGGAGTGGAGTATATAAATGCAGAGAGAGAGAGAGATGATGATGTGGGGATGGATGGATGGACATGAGTATGGCATCTATAATAAGTCTTTATGATGGAAATTGGAAATAAAATGGGTCCTCACGATTTGGACCCACTCACAAAAATGCATTATGAAATGGGTGGTCCACTCACCTAAGACTCAAACGGTCTAAAAATATAAAACATCAATAGCATTGTTACGTTGCTCTAGTGAAATATACTTACGTGCTATGAATTTATGGAAAATCTTAGGTTAAGATCACATTCACACAAATAGACCGATCGATAAGATCGCATTCACACAAATTGACCGATATAGACAATGCAAGTGGTTTCAAGTAGAGGCGGATACAGATTTTTCCACAAGGGACAAAAAAGTATACTAAATAATTTTAGATCATTAATGCTATTTTCCATTTTTCTTTTCATATATCTATATATATATATATATAATTAGAGAGTTATCTAAATTTTTACCATCGAGTAACTCATTTACTGGATTTTCTAATTAGCCTAAAACATGACAAAATTTTGAAAATTATTTTGATGGTTACAGGTTACAATTTTTTTCTCAAGTAGGAACCACTAGTTCATTATCACGTAACTATCCATTTTTCTTCCTTATATGCAAAATATTAATGAATATATTTCACTGTAGAATTGTTTACTATTTAGCTTCAAATGAATAGAAACTTAAAATAAAAATATATCAAATGAGTAGAAATTAAAAAATTAAAATAATAAAGAACAAATTGTAGTTTTATTAAAACGAAATAATAAAACTTAAGCAATAACAAAAAAATTGAAACTTTTCGTATTTAATCAGTGTGTTTTGCTTCAAAAATTTGTGTAACAAATTGTAAACTATGGAAAAAAAACAGTTTGCAAAGAAAGAAATGTTGAATTGAGATACTTGGTGTTTGCCCAATATTTAAATTTATTTTATTTGTAATTTATTTATTAACTAAACAATGAAGTAGTTTTACGGTATTACCTTAGAAAACAAAAGTGAACCCACTTGAACTTAGAAGCTGGTTTGAGTAGATTAAATCCAGGTTATGTAAAGAAATTTTAAGCCAAATGGAAGAAGAAAAAACAATGGCGGCAAAATAGATTTAGGAAAAAGGCAGTACGTATTATCTTTTGCAAGTTACGTACGTTTAAGTAAAAACGAAAAGTCTACATCCGCCCATCGTTTCAATGCCTATTGACATGGTCTACTACAACTATAAAGGTAAGTAATAGAGATGCAAGATGAAGTGATGTTGTTGCCATTCAAAATAATAATTATGAAATGCCTTACTTTATAATGACATTCATATTACACATGTTGATCAACTCTAAAAGTCTTAACCAAAATGGGTACGTAATTGAGGTGAGAATTTTTGTCACTTGAAATATTATAAAATTTAATTAAAATTTAATAATCTGTATATCATGGATCAATTCACTGGTTAACTTATAAGTTATAACCATTCATTTTATATTTTGTTTTACACAGCCGTCTTCTCTACGCCATCCATCCGGACGTCACATTAGTGCCATAATAATGATAAAAATATGAATGATTAGTTTCAATTTAATATATAGTGTACGTACGACTGATCGAAATAAACATATATAAATTAAGTCTCACTATATTGTTAATTAATGGCATCAACATATATATATATATATATATTTGTATTATAAATTGTGACCCCAAATCATTCGAACGTGATCAACTTACCCCAAAGAGTGTGGTTTAGGGAATTAAACAGTTGGATTATATTATTATTTTAAAAAAAACAAATAATCATTGTAAAATCCTATACCTCCGCTTTATCGACATAAACGTAGGGCCTTTTCCTCCATTTTTTTTTCTTTTTTTTGCAGGAAATATAAATCAGACTTTAAGCATTGTTTTATTTTTTTCGTAAAAATTCACCATAAACATTATTTTTATCGAATTCACCTTATGATTATTATTTTTGAAAATTCATCTATGAGGTCTTCTCAAAAACATCGAATCCGAAAAATTGGCCATTGTGCAAGTTTCTAAAGGTGGATGCTTTTTTTCTTTGGTGAAATACTGGTGACATATCTATTTTCTTGACATGTATTTTTTTATTAACATGTATTGCAATTATTGTAGCTGTTATCAAAATTATATTAAAGTAACCAAAACTAATGATTAAATTTTTGCAAATTTTTGATGTACATAGTCGCTGCGTACGACTATTAAGGAATTTTATGTCGCTCTAACATATAAATGTAACCTATATCAGTCTACTCATAATATATTTTAGACATTAACTCGTGTACCAAATGCTTTTACAAATGAAACTTTAATTGATTGGTGACTATATTTTAAAATTTTGGAAAACAAATCTTGCTGTGTACTTATGAATTATGATCATGAAATATCAGAGTGAAACTCGAATGCCTCTTAGAGTATATAGCTGGTATTTAAAAAATTTACAGTAACAAAAAGAAATATTGAACTTATACATTTTCTTGTTATATATACATGAATAAAAAAATATTGTAGAACTCTTTCCATTTATTGTTTAGAATTTCAAACAATATTAACTTTAAGATTAATAAAACTGTATTAATAAACTTAAAAAACAACAGTTCTTTAGAGAAGAGAAAAATATTGGTTTTAAGATATATTACATACTATCATAAAAGTTAATTTAGTAGATCTAAGATCATCTTCGTCTCATATCTTTTATAAAATGTTTACAAAAATATGAATAAATTTTAAAACACTTAATATTTTAGTATATTTGCAAAAATACAATTATAAACTGTTTAAAGACACTGATTTTTTTTCATTTACTTTAAATTTTAAAAACATCCAAAAGAAAGAAAGAATATAAAAATAAGTTGGTGTTTTAAGTATATTATATATGACGTTTAAATAATAGAGTATTGAACCTCTAATGTCCCACGGTTCTACCTAGAGTAAAATACTTGGTAGAAAATTAAGTTAAAAATATATTTTTATGAACAAATTAAATTGATCAGATTTCGAACGGACAATGCTAAAATTCAATAAAATTCGATATTTTTTACATGAATGAATAATGAATATCATTAAAAATAAAATAAAATTATAAGCGTTCAGTCTTCACTATATTTGTCGGTCACGGTGATAGGAGTCTTGATTATCGACGGTTGCGGGCCCATCTCACCGACAAAAAAAACCATTAATTCGATAGAATACATTTTTTCCAACTATTTATAATTATTAAAACTGTTTAAAAATCAAAACATGACGAATATATTTTTATATATAACATATCTTGCGTATAAACTATGTGGTAAGACATCCATTTTAAAAATCAAACAAATGAGGAATCAAAAATAAAGAAAATTTATTAAATTTATTTTTAAAACGTATAAAATTATCCATTAGAGAAAGCACAACAATCTACCAGTGTATATACCATCTTCACCAATTTAAAACAAACTGTACCAAAATCTACATCATATATATCATGACCAGTGCTTCAAATTTGAATACATTTTTTGCTTATAATTTTATGTTTTTAAAACAATCGGTAAAAAATAAATATATATTTCCACTGTTCATTAGACAGCGTCAGTAATCATTTGCTTTTTTGTGTTTAATCGTTTCTTATGCTAGATAATTCTGTAAATTAGATGTATGCTAGATAATTTGATAATACATGTTAACCTTAGCAATAATTATACGGTTTGCTTATTTGATTCTAGTATTCGTAGGCAGAAATATTTCTAATGCATTTAATGATTAGCTAGAATTAACTGGTTTTAACTCTTTTATATTAAAAAAAATATGATCAGTTCTGATCGAAACATGCGTTTTTGTTTTATATTAAAGAATTGACTCGTACCAATTTTTTTAACCACTCCAACTGCCAAGTTAAGAAAATAATTGACTTAACCATTAAGTTTTCGTGCATGCGTATAACATAAACGGTCTACCTATTAAATGTTTCATTGGATACGAAATTAAAATGCAGATTACATTCTGTCGGCTACCAAAAACTTATGTAAACATAAAATTATCGGTTGTATTTGAAAATTCATATAAAAACTACAGTAGGGAAGTAAAGAATAATTATATTGTGTTAAAACAGTCTGATATTTTCAATTAGATCATTTATAATATCGTTATCAAAAAAAATTATAATATTCATAATCACATCTCCAATAAATAACTTTAAAGATCATTGATCTACCTCTACCTAATTTCAGTAGTTCCACTGGTACATTAGGGGACTTTCTAAATAAAGTGTATTTTCAGATTTCAGATTTGAATATTGTCAGAGGAGAAAAACCCAATTAACGTGTTTTGGTCTCTGACTTGAATGAATAAGTAGAGGTGTCAATTGGTAGCTGGGCCTATGGGTTAAGTCCAGTCCAATTTGATATGAGCAAACTGATTTACGAATCCGATGCAGTTAACGAGAGTCGAATTTTACCGGAAAACAAGTTTTTTTTTTATAGAAAATAAGTTTCCACATTTTTTTGCGAGAAAAAAATTTATATTTTCGGCGGGAATGTTTTTGATAGAGAAATAATATTTTCTATTTTTATCGGGAAAATAAAAGTTTATGTCTTGGCGGAAAAATAAGATTTTACATGTTTGGCAGAAAAACAAAATTTTACGTTTTTAGCAGAAAATAAGATTTTACGTTTTTGGCGGGAAACCAAGATTTTACGTTTCTGGCGGAGAAATGAGATTTTACAGTTTTGGCGGGAAAACAAAATTTTATGTTTTTGGCAGAAAACCAAGATTTTACGTTTTCAATAGGAAAAAGATTTTACGTTTTGATATAAAACAAGATTTTATATGTATGGCGGGAAAACAAGATTTCACATTTTTGGCGAGAAAACTAGATTTTACATTTTTGGTAAGGAAAACTAGATTTTACGTTTTTTGGCGGAAAATGAGATTTTATGTTTTTGGCGGGAAAATGAGATTTTACGTTTTTGGCGGAAAATGAGATTTTATGTTTTTGGCGAGAAAATTAGATTTCATGTTTTTGACGAAAAAATTAGATTTTATATTTTGGCGGAAAAACTAGATTTTATTTTTTTGGCGGGAAAATGATTTTTTTTTGCGAGAAACAAGATTTTACGTTTATATCGGAAAATGAAATTATTATTTAGTTTATTTTAATCAATTAAATTAGTTAATTTTATTTGTTTTCAGATTATAATAATAATAAAATAAAATTAAATAAATTTTATTGCTGGTCAAAATATAAATAATTGGTCAAATATAAAATTAGGCTGTCCAATTTCATGGATATGTGTTTTATTGGTCATCCACTCATTACGGATCATTGTCCATAAAGAACCATCCATTAACGGTCAATAAAATAATAGACTATATGGACATGTGTTTTATTGGTCATCCACTCATTACGGATCATTGTCCATAAAAAATCATCCATTAACGGCCAATAAAATAATAGACTATATGAACACGACTAAATGAGCGCTAGATAACCCAATTAACACATCTTCTCCCCTTTACTGTTTAGCTATTAAATCAAGCCGATTAAGTTTCCCGGTTCATTCTGATAACGCCAAACCGAGAATACAATTGGAAATATAAACATATTATACATAGTGGAACGATATGGGTGTTGGTGTATATGTATGTTATACTTACAAAACTATCAAGAGATATTTATTAAAATTTGACAAAGAAGTATTTATTAAATTATGGTGTGTTTCGTACGTGGGACTCTGTGGTGTCTTCATCTTTATTTTTTCTTCAGAGTGTCTTTATGTAAAATAACACATATATATATATGTTAGCGTATGCATATAAAATAACATATATATAGAAGAATCATGTCGATATGTACATAATGGAAGAACGTTATGTCATGTTAGCGTTGATAATAATTTATCAGGTTTTGGATGCTTGCACCGCAATACATGCCACACGACAAAAAGGTAGAATGACTTTCAAATTACTATCGATGGCTTCATTTTTTTGTCGCCAAAATAAATCACTTCTTTTATAATTATTTTAGCTACTATTATTATTATTATTATAATATTATTATTATTATTATTTTATTTATATTATTACTATTACTATTATTATCTACACTTCATTCTATTTTTTAAAGTTTTGACTTTTGGGAAATCTAATGATTTCAAAACAAAAATCCAAGTTTAAACGTAGTAGTATTATTATTATTATTATTGGATTTGGATCCCGCAGAAAATACTGTATATTAAAATTAATGATATTATTTTATATCAAAATTCATATATTTAGTGAATTTGTAAGTGATATAATATATGATATTGTCTAAAGTATACAAAATACTGTATAAAGTATAATACAATAATCTCAACTACTTTTGAACAAACATACATGATACACTGAAATTATTATAATTTTATTGTAAGCCAAGTTATGATAAAGTGATAAACTATTTCTGATGATTTTGTGAGAATTGAAAAAATAGTAGATAAAATTTTATAAGATTTGTTTTTGTAAAACGTAATATGATGTATGTTATGAAATTGTTTTGAAAGTATAGGAACGATGGTTGTAAAAAATAAATTATTTATATTCATTTTAAAATATATAAAATGGTAGTTGTACTTGTATCTAATAAAAGGAAAGAAAGAATAAAATTAAAAAAAAACTTGAAAATTCATTTACGATAAAAATAAATACGCATATAATTAAAAACAATTATGACGTAATTCATAATGAATCATACAATATTTCAAAAAAGTTACGTTCACTTATTAAACTTTGTCGAGAGCTATTTCGACTGCGTTCAATTCATTGTCACTCGACTGGCATTCCAAATAACGTTGTACCATGTCATGTGTGACAAGAAAGAAATGAACTACATATCTGTAGATTAGCTCTTCAAAGGATAATAGTTAAATGGATTCACGTTAAGGAAGAAAACAGTTTTAACTAGGCAAAATAATTTTGTAGCGACAGTGGTGGAATATGATTTAGCACTGATTTTGGAGGTAAGGCGTTAAAAAGACAATTCTTATATGCAGGCTGTTAGTAACTACCGAGCTAAGCATTATCGACAACTTGAAGCTTTTTTATTCAAAGAAGTTTTACCAGAATGCAGAGATTGCCAATGTCACGTGTTGAAGATCCAGACCGGAGATCTTGGTCTCGCCTAAAGACAATAAAACTCTTCGTATTCTTGGTACTTTTGTCGCCTAGTTTCTCACGCTTAAAGCTTTCCCTGACCCTTTCAAGGGCAAATAATATAATAGAGACAAGGCAACGTGGTTAAGTTATATCTATCATGAGAAGATGAAAAGATTAAGTTACCAAAAAACAATCAAGGATCCTCCGGAAGGTGTCTCCATTAAGTATGGAGTAGGGTAACATGACAGATTCTGGAGCTCTGTTGACAGATTTAGGGGCTATTCAGTCTGGTGGTTAGGTAATCTCTGATAGGGACTCACCGGAGGAAAGTTAAGAGCTACTGGTGATTAGACCAGTTTCAGTTGAGGTGTCAAAGATGAATTTCTGGTCTTTTGCAAAATACACAACCTTTGAGATGGGCATGTGCCCTGCCTTGGAACTTAGAAGTTTTGATGTAGGTCCACTTCGAGTCACCAGGGCGACACAGACTGAGCATCTGGTCAAAGAAACTGACTGCCACTACACTGTCCGCCTCCATCATCGTCTAGAGAAGCTGAGAGAGCGAGACTGGGAACTCCAGCTTTGCAACTGTCAACATCCAGAGGAGGAAGGGATACAATCTTTCATGAAGAAGCAGAGGTACAAGGGTCGAAGATATTGGTGAGTCTCACACTTGAATCGTGTATATTCTTCAGACCCACTCATCCCTTTGACGATCCTATGGTCACAGACTCCTGGACCTCCTTCGACACTCTCTGCTCTGGGATCTCTACTGTTTCTTGTTTTCTCCAAATATCTTAGTACCAATTCATGGATCACTTTTGTTTACACGGATAACGGTAAGTGCCTCCCGAGGCCACGAGAAAGTCTATGAGATATAAGGAGGTGGAGAAGAGAGGGTCCACCATGACTGGATCATGAACATATTCTCATACTTGTTCTGTTTCTCTACTTTACTAGTTCAAAGATTGACTCTTGCATGAAATGATACATTTTAACATCAAAATGATGGTCATCTTGGCTACACAATCAAAATTACAATACAAGAGATTAAGAAAAAAAACCAAATAAAAGAGAGAAATTCAAAACATAAAAACTCAAATCTTCCATTTGCGGATAACAAGATATTTGAACTGCAGGCCTTGTGTTCGCGAAAACAAATGTGAATTGTGTGCAAATGCAGAAGCTTTCTTTATTCCATCTTGTTGCAATAATAATGGTATAATGATAAGTTCCCAGTAGGGAGAAGAAAGTAACTCAAATTCAGTTCTTGCAACTCTCTTTAGGCCTTTGGCTTGAGCGGCTTGATGACCTCCCAAGTGAAGTCAGGGTCTTCACGACCGAAATGACCATACGCTGCGGTTTTCTGGAACCTGAAGTTACCTCCCCTCTTCAGGTCAAGGTTAATGGCCATCATTCCTGGCCTGAAGTCAAAAGCTTCCTTGATCAACACAAGGATTTCCTTGTCTGGGATGGTACCAGTCTTGTAAGTGTCAACAAACACTGAGAGTGGCTCGGGGACACCAATGGCATATGATACCTGCACGATACAGCGACGTGCGAGTCCTGCTGCCACCACACTCTTAGCAGCCTGCCTCACGATGTAAGCACCGCTTCTGTCAACCTTGGTTGGATCCTTTCCTGAGAAGGCACCTCCACCATGAGCACCCCAACCACCATAAGTATCAATAATGATCTTCCTCCCTGTGAGTCCAGCATCACCATGTGGTCCTCCAATGACAAAACGACCAGATGGGTTCAAGTGAAAGATGGTGTTTTCATCAAGATACTTAGCAGGAATAACCGGCTTGATCACATGCTGTTTCAAGTCAGCAGCAATCTCATCATTGGTGACAGTTTCATCATGTTGAGTTGAGATGAGAACTGTGTGGACTCTAATCGGAATCATAGCTCCACCATCATTCTTGTACTCCACAGTAACTTGAGTCTTACCGTCAGGCCTCAACCATGGACAAGTCTTGTTCTTTCTCACTTCAGTGAGCTTCGCACCAAGCTTAGTAGCTAAGACATGAGTCAAAGGCATAAGCTCAGGTGTCTCATCAGTAGCATAACCAAACATATGCCCTTGATCACCAGCTCCAATATCTTCAGGCTTTTTGGTCAAATGACCATGAACTCCCTGAGCAATGTCAGGACTCTGTTGCTCAATGTTAACCAAGACATTACATTTATCAGCGTCAAGACCAACATCAGCAGAGATGAAACCAATCTCTCTACAAGTAGATCTAACAATCTTCTCGTAGTCTACTTTAGCAGAGGTTGTGATCTCACCAAAAACCATCACCATGTTAGTCTTGGTACATGTTTCACAAGCCACTTTGCTTTCAGGGTCTTGCTCTAAACAAGCATCGAGGATCGCATCAGAAACCTGATCGCAAAGCTTGTCAGGGTGACCTTCATTGACAGATTCAGAGGTGAATAGGAACGTTTCCATTTCTGCACATACACAAAACAATATCCATCTGAATCAACAATACAAACAAGACAAAAGCACAAATCTTTATAGGTATAGTTCCACCGACACAACTCATAACAAAGAAAAATTATGAATTTTCAGCAGCATAAACTTCAAAATTGTCAGATCTATAAACACAACAAAACCATGGATTCCAAATTTGCATTGAGCTAAGAAAAAGTGAACAGATCTGATCTAACGAACAAAGAGCAAAAAAAAAATGAAAAGAAGAAAACAAACCTGAGAACGAAGTAGCTAGAGAGGAATTGAGATTGTGGAAGAGAAACTGAAAGCGAGAAAGAGAAGAGAGAAGAGTACTTATGGAGATAAAGTGAGAGAGAAGGAGAAAAACTCGGCGAGTAACTCGGAGTTTGACTCGTTCTGTGTTTGTTTGTTTGCCCGCTCTTCTCGTGCCTTACTTCCGTCGGTTTATATTGTTGGTGATGCTATGATCACGTGTTTTTTTATGTACAGTAGTATTGTGATTTTACACTGTTGATCTTAAATGAAGAAATTTTGGACGGTTAGGATCTCGCGAAGTATAATCTCACCAACCTCGTTGTCGTAGGTGTGAGTGTGGTTGGTGAGAAGTAACCGATTTGATCCGACCCGACCCGTCATCGACATCATCGATGGATTAGAAAACCGTAACTCCCAATCGGATACTCCGGATGACACATGGATTAGGCGTGGTTAATATATTTTTAAACAAATCGTAACATGATTTTTCTCTAATTCTTTTGAAATTTAAGTGTGTCAGTGTTGGTCGGTGACAGTATTTATTTCTAAATTTTGTTGGTTTTGAAAATCATTATTTGATTCGAGTCATTTTGCTGAAAAGGTAAAAATCCAAATTCTTTTCAATATACGAGCATCCAATTAAAACATCATTTAACGATATAAACAAGATAAATAATTTTTCACATTATTTTACGAGCTTTTGTCTCTATATACTATTGTATATCTTCTTTTATAAATCTTTTAAGATCTTTTTTTTTTTTTAAATGGTTGTGGTTCCAAAGTTTCCAGCTGAAGAATACAAACATATGAGAAGAGATGAGTATAGAACAGTCAGTAGCTGAGCCCGAGCTGAAGTCCAAAAGCGGCATGGACGAGGAAAAGCGCCATTATCCCGCTCCCGAGGATCCCGTGAACGTTCCTCAGTTCAGGTTTGTCCTGCACATATTCGAAAACACCGAGTTTCTTGATCCTAAAACTATACAAATCAGTAAGGTTAAAATCCTATCCTACATTGTACTATACCTTAAACAAAGATGGTAAGATTGTTTGAATCGTCAAGAGGGCAAGACCTATGGATCCTGTAACAGCGTGCGGGCTAACATTGCACAAGTTCCAGAAACATATCAGTCATTATATTTTAAAACTCAATACGTACTTGGTTCAACAACTTTCATCATCATTTTACCATTAAAACAGGGGTTTAGAGTATAGTATGTAAGGCAAAAAGATACCTTTCGAATATGGGTTTGTCAGAGGTAATAAGAGATATGATACCACCAGTTGCTCCAAGAGAGAAGAAGAAAAACATTCCGGCTAGAAGCTTCGGATGCAGGTCTTTGGCCTTTGCCTTCTCTTCCTGATTTCAAAGCAAACGAAGAAAACAAAACGTTTTTTAAACAACAATAGTTCTTGTAGTATCATTGACAGATTCTTTAGCTAAATAGTCTTACAATGTCATCTGAATAACGAATCCGGAAGCCTAAGTATGTTCCATAGCCACCCATAGCAAAAAGAACCACTGCCTGAGGGGAAACAGGAGAAAAAAAAAGTCAAAGCCAAAGCCATCACCACACAAAATATATATAGATGAAGAATGTTCACAAACAAAAAGTGAACTTGCATTCTACGTCTAAAGGAACTGATTTTTAACACACTAGTACTAGATTAAAGGTAGCATGACAATGGTAAGGAGGAATAATCATACCATGTTCCCTGGATGACCCCAATGAACAAGCCAATCAGGTAGATTCAAGGATTTTATAATCTCCACAATGGGTTCGAAAACAGATGTTACAGTTGCAGCTACCACAAGAGACATAGAGACTATTAGCACTATGTTTACAAAACAGAGTTCTTGATACACAACATAACATTCTTGACCCAACTTTTGACTTGGGAATATCTGAAAAAAATGACTTCAAAATGTTTGATTTATCATTAACAAAACTGAGGAATAAGCAAATGAAACTACTTTTTCACTTAATGTTACTTCAAAGATTATAACTTTGAGCTGAGAAGCTGTGTGGGTTAACTTACCTCCAGGGAGAGAAGCAATGAGGAGGAGAGGCAAAGGAGAGACAGATAACATTAATGTCTCTTTAATCTCATAATCATCTCTGTTGTCTGATGAAGAACAAGCCGGAACCAATGGGATCCTTCTCCGGTGAGAAGTAGAGAGCGCGGGAAACGGAGATGTATTTGGTAATCTGGAGAGACATTGAGGGGAGATGTGTAAAGGAGACGACGGAAGTGATGGTGGATGAGAAGTAGGGGTTGAGAGAGTGGAGAATCCGGTGATAGCTGCCATTAGAGAAGAGAGCTAAGCTTAGTGTGTGTGTTGGTAAGTGAGAGAAGTGGTGGGGAAGGAGATGGTCTCTGGGAAGAAAGGCGAAGAAAGTGACACGACGTTTACCTTAAACGTCGCCGTTTACCTTAAACGTCGCCGTTTTGAGCCTTTTAAATACTAAAACGCTGTCGTTTTATATTCTTTCGCGTGGACTCAACACGCTCCATTGCTCCTCACTCCTAATTTTTTATTTGTGATAAATCTTTACTATTTTAGTCCAAATTCTTTTTTCAAATAAATCTTATTCTACAAAGATTTAGATATACAGTATACGTGTATATATATATATACATTTTCTCTAATCTAATGTAATCCACATATGGATAACTAATGGTTCATTAATTACATTTGCTAAACACTTTACACCTACAGCTCAAAGTTATTTCACAAACTGCATAGCTTCGCTCTGAATAGGTAAACCAACACGGAACCTATTACTTTGACTTGGCCACTGTATACAGTATAGTTGCAGACTTGCAGTCATAATAAATTTTTTCTATATACAAAATATCATCGAAAATTTTAACAATATAAAAAAAAATCAAAATTTTAGGTTTTTAATTATTATTATTGTTCATTCATTTAAATATAGGACACATAGGGTACTAGTATTATATTATATACATGTCAATAATTCATAATCCTAAACGGTTAACATCTTAAGGAGATTTTCCATCATTACTTACATGTCTACATTTACACAATGGGTATCTATTTGAGTGGGAAACTACGATAAAGGCATATTATTGTATGTCACTTTAAAGATCCCCTTTATCCACTATTAGATCTCTTTAATTAAATATTAGTAGATAGATTTCGACCTCTCGGTATAACCTCGAATTGATTAAGTAAAAAAAAACATTTTGAGGTAGGGGCTCCATCCCAATAATTATAGAGATTTATAATTATTAGTATACAATTCATGAAAATGTAACAATATATAAGAATTGTCTGCAATGCTCTTTTTATAACTTTGATTTTAGATTTGGTTCATTATAATTGCAAAAGCCTACATACTATACTGTTCAAATATATATATATATATATATCATAAAAAGGTCTAAGCGTGTTCTGTGCGAAATTTCAAAAAAAAATATATATATATATATTCTTACTTCTACATGTTAATTAGTGTTCGTGTGTTCCTCAAATAAAACCATTTTGAAAGTTATAAACGAGAATGTGAAAACAATCTATACTTTACAAAAGTAGTTTTAGAAGTAAGGAATCTTATATTCATTTGTGACCGTTCAGCAATATATTTGGTATGTGAAATGTGCTGCGACAAAGGTAAATAGGCAATGGATGTGATAAGCTTTAAGAGTTTACTGATTTGAAAACTGTTTTTAAATTTCCAAAACGAGAAATGAGTGTAGCTATAGTATAGTTTCATTTTCGGACCCTCTTAAATAATGGTATTGAAAGTACCAGTGTACCACGCCAACTTAAACCGCTGCGCCACAAAAATTCAAATTTCTTGTTAAATGCATTTGTTATACACTCTTATAAACACACATATATTACAGATAAATGCCTTTGTTATACACTCTTATATACACACATATTTTTTCCCATGAGAATATATGGATGTGTGGTGGCCTCGGGATCAATCACTTTTGACAAATTTTTGTGGGAAATGACTTAGTCAAACCTTTCACTTGGGTTTTTGGAAAACTGTACACATCACTTTCGTGCTTTCTCTAATTTTGGTGTAATGTCAACTTTTCTTTATTTTTTCCTCGGGGCAGGCCATGAACTATTTCCTTTTTTATTGGTAGTGTACGAAGAAAAACAATTACAATGTTTGACTCTCCCTGCAAGTTCCAATTTTTCAATTATTATATATATTTATCGCAGTATAGGTTCTTATACCACATATATGTGTTGGTCAAATATATTTTGTTTACTTTGTTTAATAAAGTATGTTATAAGTTATATCAACTATATATTTACTTACTGAGAATCTTCCGACCAAAAAATTATTACTAGTTCTAAACAAGCAGAAGTAAAATCGAATCTTATCTTGGTTAGATACGGTTTGATTCAATGCAGCCCAAAAAACCGGTGAAATTGGTTGATAAACGATTGTCTGATCTCTTCAAGAGACAAACACGTATGTTCAATCGTAATGGGGACATCAAAGAAAACTTTAAACCACTTGTCCAGTTATATTTCTTTCGACAAACCATTTGTCCAGTTTCTTAAAATAAAATATCATTAGAGGACTTGATTAATTATTAATATCGTCTATATGCATGCGGTTTTTTCTTTAATTGTTTTCTCTCCACTATGCACAATTTAGACCAGCTCTTCTTGTTTTGCATTGGTGACCAAAAACACATCAATATTTTATATTTACACTCTTCTCTCTCTCTCTCCCTCTATATATCGAAGTTAATCCACATGGGGCGAAGAGAAAAAGCACAATGGAATGAAAATAGAAAATAGGTTTTTCATTGACTTGGGCGTTTCCATTACGTATAGCAATAAATAGATGTCTTTATCTTTGATAATTACAGAACCACATAACACTTTTTCTTTCCCTTCTTCTCTTTCAAAAAACTAAACAAAGATTCTCAAGCAAAACACAAAGAGAGATGGGTAGGGCTCCATGTTGTGATAAGGCAAATGTAAAGAGAGGTCCATGGTCTCCTGAAGAAGATGCAAAGCTTAAAGATTACATAGAGAAACAAGGCACTGGTGGCAATTGGATTTCTCTACCTATGAAAGCTGGTATATATATATATATCTCATGATTCGAATGGGTTAATTTCTTGGATTTTTTATATGTTTTCTTTGGATTAAATTTCTCTTTTCATGGGTCTTGGTTGGATATGATGTATAAAGGGTTAAGACGATGTGGGAAGAGTTGCAGACTGAGATGGTTGAACTATTTGAGACCAAACATAAGACATGGAGACTTCGCTGAGGAAGAAGACAAGATTATCTGCAGCCTCTTTGCCTCGATTGGAAGCAGGTTAAGATAGTCTAGCTTCAATTAATAATACTTATAACTAATCCAATATTAATAATCTTATTCTTGGTATATATGAACTTATAGATGTATAACGATTACTCTTGTTTAAATCATGAGTAAGAACTGGAGAAAATGAGTATCAAAAAAGAAGAGACTTTGCATGTTTCAACCAAAGAATCAATCTTCCTTTTTCTGATAAAAAAATATAACTGATTTTTAGTTTTTAAATACCCACCTTTTGTGCAGTATAATTGCCTCCTTTTATGGGTATGTTCTTTAGTTCATTAATTAGCAAAAAAAAATATGGAAGCAATTCACTTTGACAACTATTGAAGAGCTAAGGTTATAAATCGATCTTTATTTAACTTATTGTGGTTACATGAAGTAAATTGTGTTGAAAATGCAGGTGGTCAGTAATAGCAGCTCACTTGCATGGTAGGACTGATAATGACATCAAGAACTATTGGAACACTAAGCTCAAAAAGAAGCTCATGGCCAACATGGCTCCTCCTCCACCTCATCACCTACAACCCTTGGCATCATCACCATCATCATCATCACAATACAGCATGATCAAGAGTCTTCTTCCGTATAACCCATCGATATCAACAAATCAGATGCTCACACCTCATCAGGGTATGATGATGACAATGATGGGCCAACAACAACAACTATTATATCAAGAAGACATGGGCAATTTGGTAAATTCGCCAAACAGTAGCAAGCTCATAATGAGCCATCAAGAAGACAGCCATAAGCTAAGTAAAAATAAGGGAATAATGTTGTTGAGTGATGCAAGAAGTGGGCCGAGTACAACAAGTACAGTAACAAGAGTGAAGATGGAACATCATGATCATCATCACCACGAAGAGGATGAGAGATCAATGAGCTCAGTAGTAATTGAAGATTATGGAATGGAGGAGATCAAGCAATTAATAAGTAGTAGTTGTACGAGTAGTAGCAATAGCTTGTGGTTTGATGAAAACAAGACAGATGATAAGTTCATGTTGTACTATTGATCTCTCTTACAAACGTTATTCAATCTCCAAATTCTCTTTCTCCCTCTCTCTCTCTCTCTCTCAATACTAAACACTGAACAATTAGAAACTTGCTCTTAGTTTAAATGCAATTCCCTAATTCCTGAGTTTAGTTTGATACTTTTCTTATGAATGAGAACTCTATATTTTGTTGAACATACTATTATGTAAAATAAAATTAGCGATCAAGAAAAAATTGTGCGTAGCAAATCGGTTTTTATCTACAACGAACATTTCCATGACGAAATAATTAGGCTACCATTGTCTCGTGTTTAACTAAAAATATCGTACGATATGTTTTACGTCTACCATGAAAAACAGTGATACAAAAATCTATCATATCATAATAATGTCGCAACATTTGCCAATTATTCCATCTTTTTCACTTTTGTTCTTTTTGCTCTTTTGAAAAAAATCCAATAAATAATAATATGAATTTTCTTACACAATTAAACTGTTAATGAACAAAAAAAAGGATTACGAAAAAACTGATTGTTTGTCCATCGTGCTTGGTTCATCACACAACACTATTATCGATGCCAATCTCAAGGTTGGTTCCAATGTGATGATCAACAGTATGTATATCTATGTCATATTGTTTGCTTACCACATGCCAACTCTTTTCTTTAACTATGTTTATTTATTAATACTCAACTATTAAGTGCATAAATATGCAAATGAATCCTTTTCCATGGAAACAACAAAAACTTTTAAAAAATCATTCTTCAATAAAATATATTAAACCAATATAATAACTGGTCGAAAAATATAGATATATTGGTGAGAACAATCTACACTGAAATCTGCGCCAAACAAGTATAGGAGTACCAGTACGTTATGCAAACTAACTCAATCTTAACTAACTCCTTGTAAATTAAACTAGAAATGTAAATTCAACCAATGAAATTTGATAAACATGCATTTTTGTTAATAGAACTAATAATTAAAATCCAAGCAAAATGTTTTATTTATTTTTTGGTTCGTTTTTAAATTAGCATTGGTTGTGGCAGACATACTTAAAAGATTTGCGGGTTGTCTGCATACTTCATCAATCTACCGAGTTTTCTTATATTTTTTGTCAGTCATCTCTCTGACATACTAAACAGGCTGCTAAAATTATGGAAGACCATATTGGAAAAACCTACCCAAAATTGTGGCAGACTAACAACAAATTTATTAAAAAATTTTGTCAAATCTTTAGCAGACTAGCAAGTAGCAAGAGATTTTACAAAATTTTATAAGCACTTTTGCAAACTACTGGCAATTACTTGTAAATTTAGGATTTTGTCTGCTGGTTTGTTGTAATATTCTGGCAAACTATGCATGTATTGAAACAGATTTAAGAAAAACTTAGATGTAGTATGCTAGTGCTACTAATTTGGCATATTGGATTAGTCTGCAATAACTCAAGCATACTAACCATATTGGATTTAACAATACGTATTTATATAACGTACATTAGAATATTCTATCATAACAAACTCTTGTGATTCTGCTTTATCAACAAATTCGGAGTATTTGGTTTGCTAATTTGGACTTTTCCCCTTACCCTCATTAGTATATCTCAAAACACAAATTGAAACACATGCACATATACTTTGTATCTCTATAATTTAAATGCGAAAAGCCGAAAACTATTCCTCCACTTGCAATTATTTAATGCATTTTTTTTTTTGCATGCTCTTTAACCAATCGTCGATCAAAGACGACCAACTACTTAAAAATATATGAAGAGATATGGAGATTTCAAAATAATAAAGGATGACAAAAATAATAGTCGGCTTTACAATTATAAAGTAACTCAATCATATTCTTTAACAATCGTATCTTGTATGGCTGGTCTAAGTTGGACCAATCGAGTTCATCAGAATAAGATATAACCGATGAAAAATTGGATTCTAACACTTATTTATCTTTTGATATACTAGAGTGGGGACCAAGATTGATCTTCAATAATCAATATTTTAGTAGCATAAACTTCTCTGTCAATTTTTTTTTTCTTCGACGGACGAATTCGACCGACGAATTAGAGAAAAGAAAGGAATCTTCTCAATTATATGTACTTAAAATAATCACTAAAATTTGACCCCCAAAAAAAAAAAAAATCACTACCAGATAATGTGTACTTTAAATAGTCTGCACTAGATTTATCAAAAATAAATAAAAAGTCTGCAGAAAGATGGCGTTTAAGAGAATGTCTTCTTTGAGTGGAGAAAATTTGACAAA
The DNA here is from genome assembly GCA_963854855.1 of Nasturtium officinale. NCBI lineage: Eukaryota > Viridiplantae > Streptophyta > Magnoliopsida > Brassicales > Brassicaceae > Nasturtium > Nasturtium officinale. The sequence continues at coordinate 7,537,498 of OY978511.1, forward strand.
AGGTGTGACATTGCCTCTCTGTCAAAGATGCCTATCATTGTACTATAAATTAATAAATTGTTGAAAAACTATTTAGTTGAAGTGATAAATATTAGCACAAGAATTAATGTTGGATCTACAATTAAATTACTAATAAAGAATTTGGAACGTCTACTATGACTATTGGCTTCGATTGCTATCAAGAGTCTTTTCTGTTTTCGTTTTTCTTGGTCAAACAATCTAATATTAAATTTAAAACGTTATTACAATCCAAAAAAAATTGGGTATTGGATACCAAAAATCCGAACTTAAATGTATTAAAAAAAAAATACAAAGCAATTAAAAAATAAAATCTTACAATCATAAATAATAACAAAAAAATCGATTTTCAAAAAAATTGAATTCTTCACGGGTAAGCGTTTAAAGACGTTATCCACATAGAAGAAGGATAGCATAATGATTTCAAAAGAAAGAAATTGGTGACAAGGATCTCTCTCCGAGGGAGAAAATTGGTGGATTGGATAAATCTAAAATCAAACAAACGAGCAAAATCACATGTACTTACAATCAGACTTGAAAGTTAGAACTAAGCAGACTGAAATGAGGCCTGATGAAATTTATTGGGCTCATCAGGTCCAATAACTGTATGATGTTAATAACATCCATCAAAGAAACACCTACCAGCTATTAGGATGTTGTTGTGAACATGGATGCTAAGCTGCCACCGTTGATAGGAGCAACGAGGTCGAGGACCATCGAAAATTTTCTCTAGACTTGTGAGGCAGCTGCCAGACGCGGCAAAGAAGGAGGAGCTACTCCTCTTATGACTCGCCGGCATATGATCTCTAACGAAACTCGAAATTTCTAGTTAACAACTCTAAGTATAAGCTACCTTTTAATTCCATAGATGAAATAAAGATCCACATGAACAAAAAAATCAACTAAAACCCTATTCTCCTGACCGAATATAAAGATGAAATATAATAAGAGGATTTTAGGGGAATTTATTTATACCAAATGTAATGGTTCTGTACAATGAATGATGATATGAACACGTAAGAGGTATTGAGTTAGAGAGGCCATGTTTTGGAGAAATATATGATTCATTTCACAAGAAATGCCATTGCCAATAAACTTTGTCAACAATGCCTCCGCCTGTTCGAACCGCAAGATGAAGCCTTTCTGCAGCTGGAGGAACGCCCCAAAGATATGGAACAGCCACAGTCATTGTCAGCTTCTCTTGTAAACCACTTTTGCTCTCTTTCTCTGTAGCAACAACTTCTCCACCATATTCTAAAACAGTGTCTTCAACAACATCACTAAGCATCTCAACAGAACGACAGAATCCAAAGATACAGAGTCTTCGTCCCATGTCTAGTCCCTGATACATTTAAACAACGCAGCTTAATGGTACCTCTGTTTCACTACTTTAACAAACTTTAAAAAAAAAAAAAAAAAAAGGAAAGACCTTTCATACATTTGTAGCTGCAATGTCAAAAAGAGCTCCAAGGCATAGACCTTGCGCTGGATCCATGTATGCACTTTCTTGAAACTTTTGAGGTTTGGTCCTCTTATGTTTCTTCTATCACAAAAACACACAAATGATTCACTAAGACACAACAATGACACAGTTTTGTCCTAAAATACATTGAAACCTGTTCTACAAGGAAACGAAAATTGCATACATGAGATGATTTGATGCGACGAGGAACCATATTACCACCAATTTGAATTAGTCCATCAGATGTGAAAAGTGTAATTCTCTCTTCAGGAACCCATTCAATGTCTGTAAAATGTATTCAGTTTTCATCCAAAGATTGAAATCAGATCACACTAATTTGATCAAATCGCATCATAATTTGACCTTTTTGAATTATACTCAAGGATCGAAGGTTTACCGTTATGTCCATCGGACCAAGGGAAGAAGCTGAAAGCATCGTCTTCATCGGAGAAGCTACCGTTAAGTGATGATGCCTTATTGGTGAAGCGAGACAAACGAGACTGCCGAGAGCGAGAGATAAGAGAGAAACGAGAAGATGTAGCGGAAGAATGAGAGCGATCCTGAACAAGAGAGATGGTGAGATGAGAGGAGAAGGTGGAGAATAGAAGCGCAGAGGTCTCCGCCATGATCAGAAGAAGAAGAAATCAGAGAAACAGAGAGAGGCGTGAGGAAATGGAAGAAAAAGAGAAAGGAGAAGAAGAGAGCGAGTCTACGCCACATGCTTTTTAACCGGATTCTGCCACGTGTCCATGCCTAAAAACACTTATTACCGGATTTTTTTTTAACTCCTACAGTATTTAGTGTATTATGTCATACATTAAACAATACGGTATACGTTGGTGCGAGGTACCGTTTGTGCATAGATTATATGATGAATATTTTATTAATAAAATATGTATATAATTATTTTTAGAACTACGTTTCATGATAACAATTATATAATAACATTTGAACATTGTATTTTTTAACAAACAAATAAACAACGTTTGAACACCGAAATAAATTTATAGAAATGAATACCCAAAAATTGCTTAAAGATTTTATAAATTATTAACAATATTAAAATAATGGAACAGACGACAAATTTATCTTGTAGTTATCTTTTTAATTGATTTTTGTTACAGCAAAACGAATAAGTAAAAACATTAATGAAATGAAATGGTACGATTTTGATTTTATATCTTAAGAAAATAGTATATAATGATATGTACGACAAATATAAGTGGCATCTTTTGGTTGGATTATAGAAGATAATACAACATTTATAACCGATTGAATATTCCCCCACCCCACCCCCAAGATAGTTGAGCATACTCAATGCTAAGGAAATAGGAAAACAAAAATGAGTACTACTTTGGCAATCTCAAAACCATGAAATCTATCTATCAATCTAATGCCAGAAATATTTTGTAAGAAGACGCATAAACAAAACAAAATAAGAAAATGCAAGACAGAACTCTTTACATACAACAATATATGAAAGTAACAAAGCCGTTCACTTTTCTTCAGTTTAACGTGTCCATCTTATGAACAAATACAATACCACAACCGTAGCGATCATGCCAGCATATTTGATCCAAGTATCAACACGATTACGCCTCTCAATAAGCCTCAATACAGAGTTAGAGAGGCCTACTGTATTCAAAACATCCAAAGCTTTACGTTGTGCACTCTTAAGAATCCAAAACAAAACAATGTTAGAAAACATTAAAAACAAAATGTCAATCTTATTGACTCTTTTGATTAAGGCTACCTTCAAACGATCTCTTTGTTCAGCATATTTAGAGAGGATAGCAACTCCACTTGAAAACGAATCTTCAAGCATTCTCTTTGAATTCTTAACAGAGTTCATAGCTTGAGCTTCTTCATCAAATATCTGCAAAATATGAGCTCCTTCTCCACTACCTCTTCCTAACAAATCAGCTCTCTCTTTAGCTTCCACCATTTTTCTCTGGTTCCTTAACATGTATTTTTCCAGACTTTGGTTTAAATACTCTGCTTCTTCTCCAACTTGTTCAGACTTTCTATAGTATACAAGAATTGGAATCAACTAGATTCAGAAACTTATATATATTCTGAGATTTGATTGATCTATGCAAAATATTATAATTTGGAATTTAGATTTGAATTAGAATGAATCAAGAACCTTCTCCAGAGATCACGTTGAGATTTAACGTGAATAGAGCGCCAAAGAGATTCCATGTTAGAGCAGAGAGATTTAACCTCAGTAATGTCTCGTTTAACGGAGGAGCCGAGATCGGGAGAATCCATAGAAGATGACTCGAACCTCTCCAACCTCTCGATTCCATCGCGAGCTTTCAGTAGAATCCTTCTCGCACTGCTATATAGCTCCGACAATCCTCCACCTCCTCCGACGTTTCCAGACGCCATTGTATCGCTCAAATCAAATCAGATCAGATCAGGTCTTCTCGTTGCTAGAAATTGATAAATCGATTTTTGAGTAATAACAAACAGGTGTAGAGAAGAAAAAATATCTAACGGGGAAATCAAATTCACCTGAGAAGTAGAGCTTGTGGCGACGTCGTCGAAATAGCTAGCCGGAGCAATTGCAATCGGAGATGTTACGAGAGAGAGAGAGAGAGGGATCGAGATTTGATCGGCGTAACATAAAACCATAAAAACCGATGGATGATGCTTTTATCAGGCCCATCTAATATTTTATGGGCCTGTAGTGACTTTTTTTTTAGCCAACTTTGTATAGATGACTTCAAACGTTTAAAACTGTCTCTCAGTTCTAAGGAAATTTTTATGGTCTGTTGAGATCTCTGTTGGGCTCACCTTAGTTTAGTCATGTGTATTAGTTATTCTGATCATTTCTTCTAACTCGGGTTTATTATTAATGATCTCTATAGCTAGTCATTTTTGTAGTACAATAACATCGAAGAAAGTTATGATGATGTGGAATCCACACTACAATTTTTCACTTTCCTTTCCATTGTCTAAAAGATATGTTCATTTTTTCGCATATTTACTTAGTGGAAGCTGAAGAATCCTACTAAAATATGTAACAACAAGGGGACAAACTGGAAAATTAACTCACTATTCTATATGCTTAAGAATATTTTTGCATAGATTAGCTTTCTTGCCTCATGCCGGAATTTATATATAACCTACTATTCAGATAGATATGTTTATATAATATATAGTAAGTTCGTATTAGTGTAAACATGTAAATATCTTTATCATTTCACTAAATTTCGCGCAGTCTAATTTAATAACTTAGAATGATAGAGACATGAAAGAACAAGAAACACTAAACAAATATTACAAACTCCTTTTGCTTTGAAAACAAAACCCACACATATTTGGTAAAACAAACTCGTAATAAACAAATAAGATACTATATTGTTGTTCTTGTAGTAATGGTGGGGAAAATGACACAATAATAGATAAATTTTCAAAGAACCGCGTTGAAAACAAACCCCCTAAAAGATACTGTTATATCTTTTCAGAAGTATCTCGTGTACCATAACTTAACTTATTTACTCTCTTCACAAACAGCAGTTGCCAATACAATTTCATTTCATTTCGGTCGTAGTAGTCGACATTAATTCAATCCATAACTAAAATTTTAATAGCCATAAACGGGCGGTTGACGCTAGTATGTAGTATGCTGAAACATGGCCTATAAACTAACTTGAAAAACATGTATTTGCTGCACTTATAATTATTACATCATATATGAAAGCTTGTGTTCATTAATCTCTTGTGTTATTTTGTGTACATTTATTTACCTGTAATATAAGAGATAAACGTTGAAGTTTCAATGATTCACATGTGCACTTGTTTACTTGATATAGTGATTAACTTAAGAAATTTCAATGATTATTTTTGCGTGAAATTTCAATTTTCACTAGTTAGGTACAAGGTTGTTTCATAAGATTAGTAAAATTGGGAATTTAGTGGTCCAAGATGTTGAGTGGACTTCCCCCGTTAATCATTTTTTTTTTGCATTTTTCCTTCTTATTTGATTTTTATTATTAAAAACTTCAATAGTCTCAAGAATTCACATGCTGCTAAATGTTTCCAAAGTACTATAAATATAAAACCACTATAATAGTCTCACACAATTTCATATGCAGCTTTCACACTTCTTCTTGTTGTTCTTGATTTCAAGATTCACAAAAATAGCAATCATTTTTTTTGGAAACGTGATTTTTCCAGTAAGGCATACTATTTTGTAACTTTTGGTTGAAATTCATTTGAAATTTGTTTCTCAACAGAAAAGGAAAGATTACTCCAACTTCTGAAGTTGATCATTTTTGGATAACTCCAACTTCTGAAAGTTGTTTTTGAAAATAAATAAAAGTGAAATATTTTATTTACAAGCTATAAACTGAAATTGAAATGTATAAAGTTGTCTTCGGATTTTGTTCATTGTTATCTTTGTGAAATACGTAACTGAAAGTGATACTTTCATTGATTCAGAAGTTATGGCTTTTAATAGCCTTACAAATAAGTAAAGGAAAATAACTGAAACGAGATAAAGTGAAAAAGAAGAAACTTGAACATACACTCCACTACTCAACTAACACACGCTCCTACAAACTCGGACATACATTGACTCATTCAACTTCTAACATACCCTCTCTTAAGCTAATTCCTCTGAATTTAGCTTACTTCCGACAAGTTAACCATTCCCAGCAATGCCCGCAACTTCTCGAACTGTTCTAGCTTCAACGGTTTGGTAAAGATGTCTGCGACTTGATTCTCTGTTGCACAATACTCTAATTTGACAATCTCATCATTCACCAAGTTTCTGAGATAGTGAAATCTCACTTCAATGTGCTTACTCTTTCCATGAAGAACATGATGTTTTGACAGCTGAATCGTCGAACTATTATCACATTTAATTACTGTTGCAGACCTTTCTTCAGCTCCAATCGTCTCTAACACTCTTCTAAGCCACACACACTGAGTTGCACAGAATGCTGCGGCTATATATTCAGCCTCGGTAGTAGAGAGTGCAACAACAGGTTGTTTCTTCGACGCCCAAGAGATCGCACCTGAAGCCATAAGAAAAACACAGCCTGTTGTGCTCCTTCGATCATCCAAGTCACCAGCATAGTCACTGTCCGTGAACGCCATCAGATTTGGACTATTGCTTTCTCCTTTCTTGTAGAGAATTCCAAGCTCTGTAGTTCCTTTCAAGTACCTTAGAATTCTTTTTGCTGCAGCCCAGTGAGAGACTTTTGGACTAGCCATGTATCTACTTAACAAACAAACTCCAAACATCAAATCTGGTCGTGTTACCGTAAGATACATGAGACTCCCAATTAATTGTTTAAACATAGTTTCATCCACCTTTTCACCATTCTCATCCTTCGTGAGCTTCACTCCCGGTACCATCGGATTTCTTACGGCATTGCTCTCCTCCATTCCGAACCGCTCTAACACGTCAGAAGCATATCGCTTTTGACAAACAAAAATCCCAGCAGCACTCTGCTTTACTTCCACCCCAAGAAAATGCCTCATTTTACCCAAGTCAGACATTTCAAACTCAAGCATCATCGAGTCTTTGAAATCATCACACATAGCTCTACTATTCCCTGTAAATATTAAATCATCAACGTACAGGCTGACAATAAGAATATTACCTCCTTTCACTTTTATAAACAAAGTGTGCTCACTTGGGCATCTTTCAAATTCCTCCTTCAGAAAGTATCCCTCAATTCGATTGTACCAAGCTCTCGGAGCTTGTTTGAGCCCATACAAAGCTTTTCTCAACTTGTATACTTTTCTTTCATCACCGCTTTTGATGTATCCTTCTGGTTGTGTTACATACACGTCCTCTTTTAGCTCTCCATGCAAGAATGCGCTTTTAACATCTAGCTGAAAAATCTCCCAATCTGAATGAGCTGCGACTGCGATTATAGCTCGTATTGTGTCGAGTCTTGCAACTGGAGCAAAGACTTCAGTGTAATCGATTCCGTAACATTGAGCATACCCCTTTGCAACCAATCTTGCCTTATATTTATCTATTTTACCATCTTCATTCAGCTTGGTTTTATAAATCCATTTTACACCAATTGGTGTAAATCCTTCAGGCAATGTAGTCAACTCCCATGTGTTGTTTTTTTCGATTGATTCAATCTCACGTCTCATTGCTTCTCTCCAAACATTATGTTTTACTGCTTCATCGAATAGAACAGGATCGTTCTCTGTTATCATCATTAGAAGCATCATCGATAAATTTTGTTCACTATCTTCACCTTCTCCCGTGGTGTAGTCAGCCAAGTAAGCTGGTCTTCTTCTTGCATGTGTATTTGTCTCTCTCTCAGTTGATCTTGGTAATAATGATAAGTTTGGACTTGGTGATGATGAAACAGAGCTTTGAGGCATCAAGTTACTACTTGAAGATGAAGACGCTGACGAATTATTGTCACTTGACATTACCGGAGTTGGAAGAAGGTGTATTGCTATACCACTTCCTTCTTCTGCATTCTGATCTTCCTCATCCCCACAATCCAGTGCTTTTTCTTCCACACCAACTTGATTCCAATCCCAGCTTTTACTTTCATCAAATACCACATCTTTACTTATTACAATAGTTTTTGATATCGGATCATAAAGCCTCCATGCTTTCGATTCCTCACTGACTCCTAAGAAAACACACTTTTTGCTTTTGTCATCTAGTTTTCTTCTTCTCTGATCCGGTATATGCACATGCCCTATGCAACCAAAAACTCGAAAATACTCCACCTTAGGTTTTGAACCGCTCCAAGCTTCTTCAGGTGTCATGTTTTCTACTGCTGCTGTTGGAGATCGATTCTGGATATGCACGCTCCATCGTGTAGCTTCCGACCAGAACTCCTTTGGAACTTGTTTCTCATGTAACATCGATCGCACTGCATTCATTATCGTTCTATTCTTCCTTTCCGCAACTCCATTTTGTTGAGGCGTGAATGCGATTGTCAGTTGTCTGCTGATGCCATGAGCTTTGCAAAATTCACCAAATTCATTAGAGGTGAATTCTCCTCCGCGATCTGTCCTCAGACAAGTGATGAAAGCTCCAATCTCCTTTTCAACACTTGCTTTGAAAGTTTTGAAGATGATAAATGCCTCTGACTTCTCATGAAGAAAGTAAGTCCATGTTTTCCGAGTAAAATCATCAATAAAAGTCAGAATATACCGCTTTCCGCTGTGTGAAATCGGTGTAATTGGCCCACATATGTCTGAGTGCACCAGCTGAAGTTGTCTCAATGCACGCCAAGAGCTTTTCTTTGACATTGAGAAACGATGTTGTTTTCCAGTTAGACACACAGAGCATATTTCCTTTGTGGGCTTCAGGATTGGCAGCCCAATAACCATCTCCTTTTGTGCAAGTTGTTTTAAGGCTTCATGATTTAAATGCCCAAAGCGACAATGCCACAGGTTCGTCTCTATCTCCATCTCTTCTTCTGTCTTCAAGCACATCACGTTTTTCGGTAATGTCGATGCTAGGATAAAGAACATCCGGTTTTCACTCATGTTAGTCTCCATGATTACACCTTTCTCTGGATGATATACCTTGCATGTTCCATCACGAATCAAGATCGCCAAGCCTCTCTCCTGCAACTGTCCAAGGCTTAACAGATTGTGTTTGAGCTCTGGAACGTAATAGACCTCAGGTATGATTTGTGTAACACCATTAACTTGTATTTTCACACTTCCTTTCCCAATCACCGACATTCTTGTGTTGTTTCCAAGTTTCACAGATCGATGAAAACCTTCCTCCAAATTCCAAAACTAATCTTTGCACCCGGTCATATGATTGCTGCATCCAGAATCAAGAAACCAAGTCTCCTTTTTTTTTGCTTGATGTTCTTCCAGGTGGGCCATCAAGAGTATCTCTTCTTCTTCGATTTCAGCATAATTTGCCTTCTTCTCTCCCTCGAGACACTCATATTGATAGTGTCCTAACTTATGACATCTGTAGCATTCGATTAGAGCTTGATCAAATGCGTTTCTTCCTCTTCCCCTACCGCGTCCTCCTCGGAATGCTCCGCGGCCACCACGGCCTCTTCCTCGTAGAGCTCTTTCATCTTGAGACACTTGTAGTGCATGTTCTTCTTGAACATGTCCATTCATTCGCTGCTCATGGACAAGTAAGCTGCCATGTAATTCATCAATGCTCATCACACTCAAATCGTTCGATTCCTCAATCGAACACACCACATAGTTGAATCGCTGGGTCAACGATCTGAGAATTTTGCTCACAACCGTGCTCTGCTCCATCACCTCACCGTTCACCTTCTATTTGTTTACCACGGTCAAGGTTCTTCCTAAGAAGACATCGATCTTCTCTCCTTCTTTCATGACCAGCAATTCAAACTCCCTTCTCAAAGCTTGTAATTGTGCTCTTTTCACCTTCGTAGAACCTTGATACTTCTTTCTCATGGATTCCCAAATAGCCTTTGAGGTACTTTTGTCAAGAATTGTCTCTAGAATCTCTCTTTCAATGGATTGAAAAAGAAAGTTCTTGACTTTCAAGTCCTTTAGTTTTGCATCTTGTACAGATTTTCTCTGTTCCTCACTCGCTTGTCCTGTTCCGGTCGCCATCTCCGGAACTCCATCTTCCACCAGACTCCACAATTCTCTGCTCCTCAGAAAATTCTCCATCGTGAGAGACCAGAAATCATAATGGCCATCAAACTTTGGAATAGCAGGTTGTACAAACTTCTCAGATTTATCAGACATATTTTTTGAACACTTTCTCACACAGGTTTTGTTTTTTCTTGTCTCTCTCTCCTTTTTTTAGTAAATAGCTCTGATACCAAATGTGAAATACGTAACTGAAAGTGATACTTTCATTGATTCAGAAGTTATGGCTTTTAATAGCCTTACAAATAAGTAAAGGAAAATAACTGAAACGAGATAAAGTGAAAAAGAAGAAACTTGAACATACACTCCACTACTCAACTAACACACGCTCCTACAAACTCGGACATACATTGACTCATTCAACTTCTAACAATCTTTCCTATGACTTATATCACACAAAAAAAAACAAGCCCTACCACATTTCACAATCACAAAAGCCATATTCACATGCATGTGCGGGTCGATAATTCACATACAGTCAATCATAATGTTCTCACAAATCCAGGTAGAACGATATATTCTTCAAAATTAGTTGAGCTCAAAACTAGTAGCATTTTTTTTAGATATTATCAATTTATCACTTTCACCTAGCCGTCATACAAGTGAATCATATCATCGCGTACATAGAAGGATCTGCAAATTTTTAAAGGACATGTAACTAAGTAAGTATCAATAAGGCTCAATATTTCTAAACTTTGGTTATGTATGACCAATCCATGCTATAAATGTAATGTATGTATAAGATTTAGAACACAGTTTATAAAAAAAGGCGAGAGAAGAGAGAGAGAGGTTCAAAACAACGTCCGTGAAATATAAAAATGTAGGTACGAATTCAAATAAATGGTTCTACTTATTTTTTTTTTAAACTATTGAACGGGGAGAATTAAAATCGTTTTGGGGAAGGTAGGTCTTTGGATTAGTTCAGCCAATCAATCAGTGCAGGAAACAATTCAGATATGGACATATAGTGTCTTCACCAAAAACAATAAGGTCGTTTCGTACACTTTCTAGGCATTCACTAGATGTCATCGAGCCATAAATGAGATGGACCCTTCAAATTCTAGTTACTACCATATTGTATTTTTAGGTTAAATAATAATTCAGAGTAAAAAGTACAATCAAATGATACTCAAATTGAAGGGGATGTGAAAAAAAACTTATTTAGTATGATAATGGACGAGGAATAAGGCACATGTTCTCCATTTGCCAAAGATTCATTTTCATTGTTCTTCGTTACTTCTCGATTGAACTTATGGGGTTTCTTTGGGGTTTTTTTTTGAATTGAATTTACTGTAAACATAGATATATATATATGGTGTTTCATATGATAATACTGGTGTTTCGGAAGGAGTTAATCGCTAAACAAATGTAGAAAATATGTTAATTTAATATCTAGAACAGAAAAAGACAAACAGTGTTTTTACTGATATTTTTGTTTCGTCTTTTTTAATTTCTTACTAATTTCTCAACAGCTAACCAATTATAACTGACGTCAAGCTGACTGATGCTTATTACGTTTGATTTTATAAAAAAAATCAACATGTTTTAACACCGTTGTACGCTTATATATACACCTAAGACCACCTCTATTGCACGGTTCTTAGAAGGGATTCTAAGCAAAAAATAATTAAAATTAATTAAAAGTAAAAAATTAAAGTTAAGAGAAGTTCTTAATTTATTTGTTTAAGAACTCATCATATCTCTTCTAAGAACTCTAAATGCCATGTGTCCTCTTGTAATTCAACTAAACTTTTTTTATGTTTAAAATTTAATTAAATAACAAAATAAACTAATAATAATAGTATAAATATTGGTAAGAGTCTCTTAGTCAATATCCTCTAGTTGGAGATGCTCTAATTAATATTTGGTTGAACCTTCAACTTTTACAATATATTATAGTACTCGTGTAATATAATATCGTGTATCAAGTTTGATTTTATAAGTTAGAAATCGCATTGTTCTTAACTCAGATATCTTTCATGTGTTTTAATTTTATGATGTCTTCGCGGCCCATTATTAAATAGCATATTATGTATGGAAGGATTAATCCAACAAATCTGAACCACCTTATGAATGAGTCTTCGTATAGGAATAACATTGAGTAAATTTCGTATTAAATGTTTTTCTTATAAATAATTTCGTATTAAATGTTAAAAACATATAAAAGTGCTGGGTGCATTTTGGGGATAAAGAATTTCTTCGAGAATTGGCTGAGTGGGCTAATAAATGGATAAAATCATGAAAGCATCAGCAAACAAACAAAAAATGCCATCTCACGACCGTACAATCATACAATTAGGGATTTAAAATGCAAATAGAAAGCTTTCACAAAAAGAAAAAGATCTAATCATTGATTGGAAATATTTTTTACTCAAAATAAAGTCTTTCAGTTATATATGGAGAGAAATATGAAAATATTGACATCGAGCAAACTAATCATAGAAAACATGAAAAATAAATTTTACTATAAAATAAATTATATATATGGGGACTGGGGGGTATCTTTATTTGATAATATAAATGTGTATGAATGTTTATAATTTTATCATATACAAAGTAAATAGGATGATAAAATTCATCGTTTGACACAATAATAGGATGATAAATTTATCACATGACACACATCCGTTATCTAGCTTTTTCATAACAAAAGAAAATAGCAAAAAGACCAAGCAAATATTTGATGGTTATTTTTTGAACGATCGAATTTGGTCGATTATAAGCTACATGTGATGGATCATTTTGTTATCTAATGTAACTCAAGCAGCAGTCGATTTTGGTAAAATATTATAATTTTGTAACAGCTGACAGATGGAAATATAGAATAATAAGTAAACATTTTGCAATTATTTGTCCATGCTTTAAGGGAAACAACTATATATCTATTTAGAGGAGATCACTTGCTATAATTTAATTGAATCTAGGAGTGAAAGCATAGAAATAGAACATTTTAAAAGAAAAATGCAAAGTGTACTTAAGGAGAATAAAGCAAGCGGTGACACATATGAACAACCCAAACACAGGTGAATTTTGAACTAACATGCTCACACATGCATCCCCACTCTAATATGTGAGTCTACATATTAATTTAAATATAAAATAGATTCTGAATTAAAAAAACTGTATATTAAATAAAAATTGTAGATTTAATAGCTCAAGTTTATAGCAAATCTTTATGATATATTCAAATATAATGGAAATTATGGTAATCATATAAATCGGCAGATCTCTCCGTCTCATAAGTTAAGTGTTCTGTTCTATTGTTGTAAAAAAAAACCATTTCAGGAATCTGAACTCCAATTATAAAAACCATTTATACTGCTTAATATATATATATATATATATATATATATATCATAGTTCTCCAAAAGTGTACAAACCTGGCAGTTAAGATGGAGATTCACAAAACCAAGATTCTTTAACCTTTACAATAATCAAAACAGTCGTGAAGGCACTTACGAAATTTCCAGCCCACTCACTTGGCATATTACTAGTTAGTATATTAAACTTCGAATATAATAGCCAATAATTAAGAGCAAAAGCATAATATTAATTTACGAACACTAAAAACTAAAAAGTGACCAGAAAAATTACATATATAAATAAAGAAGACGAAGGAAAAAAAAACAAAGGAAAGGGGCACGTGTGGAGTTTCGCCGTGATTTTGGTGGAGAGCACCAAAATAAACTTCTTCTTTCTCAATTATTTTGTTCGAATTGATAGGTTTACCCTTTAATATATGCCTCGTTTCATAATTCCACTATTACTCGTTTAGTATGTACCATTTTGTTTTTAACTTTTAAGAAATAAGTACGATTGATTCGTTTGTCGTCATGTTGCTTTATTTGTATGCCCATCATACTTCATTTTAATGGCGATTAATCCACTAACTCAAAATCTTAGTGCCGTTACAAAAAAAAAAAAGTAGAAGATCAAAATCTCAGTAGATGAGATTCGCCACTTGTAAGATCTCCCTAACCCTATAGTCCTATACAGCGAGGATGTCTTCATTGTACCATATCGAAAGATAATTTAATTTCTCAACTGTACCATCTAGAAAGTCAACATTGCAACCTAGGAAATAATTTTATTTCTTATAACTTATAAACTGTATTTAAATACGAATTTCCAATTTGATTTACTTAAATTTATAGCTTTTTAAAACTGTAATAAAATATGCATCACGGATTATAAAGACTGCTGTTTAATCAAATAAGTGAACAATCAAATAACATCAAGTTTAAAATTTAAATTTGCTAGATATTCATTTGAAATTTAATTACAGAGACAATCCAATATTGAAGAAAACACAATTTCTACCACCCGTTTTTTCTTATGATAAATCTTAAGGTTGAAATCTACAGTTGGAGAATGAATCAACAAAGCAAGATCATCACTTCTTTGATGTACTTTTATTTACTTGCCAAATAATTAATCCCATCTCATTTGACTACTCAAGGGTATGTTGACTTCATGGATTTTAGTTTTCTTTGGGTCAAACCAATTTTAATCCCCCCCCTCTCTTTAAATATTGGTAATTCTAATCATATACTAACTTACTTCTGTTTTTTTTTTTGGGTACTAACTTCAGTATCTACAAATTATGGAAAAAATCATTAAAATTTATAACCAGTTAAGTGCGTCATAAAACATTTTATTAAGCCTAAATTAATGCACCTAATACTCATCCATAGGAATTAATGAGTGTCTCGTCGATCACTTTTCAATAAGAGGTACTTGAGTGGGCATCGAGTATTTTTGTTTGTCTCTAATTCAAATTCTACAATAAAATATTGCATTATTATTTTTTGTGCAAATATCACATTCATGTATGTTTTTGTACATATAAAATATAACAGTGTATGATATGTATTTTTTATCTGTCGCCGAATTTTTAAATATAAAGAAGCGAATAATAAAAAATTATTCTGGACCACACAACTTTACATAGTTAGTATTAATTTTTACTTTAATAATAGCTCTTCCTGAAGAGATGCAAGAGCACATGACCTCTAGATTAATATTATGCTTTATTTAAAGGAACAAATAAGATTAAAATTGATCAATGACAAATTGATAGTTACTGAAGCTTCAAAGACAAATTGAGGAAGTCGAGAATCTGAAAGATTGGTTCGGTTAATTAATTGGTTCAATAATCTGAATATCTATAATTAATTAAGAACTTTCGGTTAATTATTTGGCTCTTCGGTTTTTGTTGTTGGTTTTTAATAGGTTCGGTTACTCTTTTTTGCACAAAATTCTTTTCTTCTGTTTCGAACTTTCGATCATGAAACAATCTTCAGTTTCAAGTTGTAAATATAGTAACAAAGGGTGAACAAAGAATATTACAAATAGTTGACAAAAAAAGGAATATTACAAATAGAGCTCAATTTTTTTGGTCAGGGCATATTTCTGAACTAATGTTTAAAAGAAGTGATAAATATTTGTTTATTAAAATAAATAAATAAATCTTGCTTACGATAGGTACTCCATTTCCAAAACAATATTATTTATGTAAAGGAGGTAGTATACATTTTTATGTTCTACTACATTACTTTCTACTGTTATGTTCTACTACATTTATTACCGCTTTCCATTTACGAGAGTGTCCTATGTACCAATTCAAGTTTCCCTAAGGCTAATTTTAATGTCTTGTCATTTTTACCTTATTTTATTTGACATGACATCCGTAACAGATGATATCCATATTCCTACGGCCACCATTTTTTTTTTTTGAGTTTTAATGTTAAATATATTCCAAAGGCAAAATAAATAAATTAATGTTTTACATCAACTGAGAATCTGGAACTGAGAGCAAAAACTTAACCACAATTGGAACTGACAATTTATAATTGTTCATGTGTTTTTTTCTCAATTGTTCATGTTTGTGTTGTAGAGAAATAGTTTTCTGAGTAATAAAAATTTAATATTGGAAAATACATTCACTCTGAAATACATTCACTAAAAAATTCGTGATATCAGTTAAGGTGTATTTCAAAGCTCAAACATAATTGAACAATGCAAATACATCCTCAAAAACTAAATTTCAAAAAAAAAAGCTATCTGCTCTAAATAATTGAAGTGAGTTCGAATAAAACCGTCTTCCTACATTGGTTCATTTCAGCAATTGATCCATTTGATTTTCTGGATATTAAAACAAATATTGAAGCGGGTTTTTTGGCATACGAAAATACTAAAGTGATTTAAGTTTTCTATTTAAATCATGATTCAAGTGATTGAATTACATTTGAAAAATGATAGTTAAACTTTATATATCTTTTCATGCAATCCGTCGTGAATTTTGTTTACGTCAGTGACTTTTGTGTGCGTGACGATAAATTGTGCATCAGAGTCAGAGGACATGCGTTGATCTCGTGGATAAATAGACTGAATCTAAAGAATAAAGTATGAAATTACAGTAACATTTCTCACAGATTCACAATATACCAAACAAAACATGTATTTACAATGTCAATTTTCTTTTTCTTTTTCTTTTCGGCTTGTTGTTTTCAACGGGACAAAGTTATAGAAGTTGTAGCTAAGTTACCCTATTGTCAGGATCGCAGTAGCTTCACTGCAGTCTACGCATATTGTCTCCATTACTGTTAAGGAAACAAACCATGTGGGGAAAATTACTGTAGTAACTTTTTAAACAAAGGTTTTTTTCATTGCACATAACCAATTTATCTTTTTTTCTTTTCTTCTGCTCAACCAATTAATCTTATTCGATTACTTGTCCATAAATGATTAAATTAGTTGGAAATAAATGATTAAATTCGATGAAAAAGTAGGGTAGGTTTGTTTTCAACAACCGGACAACACCGACTTGACTTTCGGTTGAAAAATGGATTTGATTATTGGAATTAAATTAGACGAATTTATAATTTTAAATCTTCCCAAGATTATGAAGAATTGTAGCAAAGAAAATAATAGAAATTTAATACAGTTCGAAAACAATCGTTTAGTCAAAATTTCACTGTCAGAGAATAGAGGAGAAATGAGTGACTATAAACCCACCCTCAATGTTAGTGCCTGTTCCAATGTTGGATCTTCTTTATCCGGATTTTGATGATGAGGCATGAACTGACTCACTCATCTAATGATGGCGAAAACTATGCTAACTATGTTTGAGTTATGTATAATGGATCCAAGCTCCTCAGCAGTCAAATAGTTAAATTAAAATGCATTCTACATATTTAGACAAATATTATCAAAAGTTATAAATTAGGATCTCTTGAGGCGTGAATAAAGCAGCTAAACTTCTTTCCCATAAAGTATGGCTTTCATTATTTTATTTATTTTCCGTACCACAGTGTCTTACTCTGACTCTGATTTTTCTTATTTCTTTTTGTTAAATAATTAGTAAAATAATTCACTATCACGACTTTCGTTTTTTCGTGTAACATTAAACTAAACCGGTTAGATTCGTTTTTGATGACCAGATGTCTGTTAATGTGAACCCCATTATCTTCTTATTTTGTTAATGATGATTAATAATTGTGCTTACAATAGTTTGAACGAATTACAAAAAAAAAAAGCTGACACTGCAATTAAAGGAAAGAAGACATGACAAATAGAAGATGTGTGAACAAGATATATTTACACACTCCCAACCTTTTTCACTTAGACTCAATAATGTGATATCCCCGAAAAATGAAATAGTTCTAGTACACTATTACCAGTAAAATTATAATTGTTATTTATCAGTTTTCAATGTCCAACAAAACTTAACCACCAAAATTTGTTTATTACCCCAAAGAAAGAACGGACCGATCTAGACCAACATAGATTGTTCAAAAGCAACAAAAACAAGACTAGAAATAATAGAAGGAAGATGCTACCGTTAATCTTCACCAACGAGCTAAATATTTGCTACATACAAGCAAATGGAGTTCAGTAATTTTCTGAAGTTGGTGATGTGGATTATGAATACTGTACACATTTCCAAGACCTAAAGAACAATCATAGTAAAGATAATAATTGTACCTACCGAATTTGGCCAATAAAAAACTGAAGTGAATACATATTTTTGTATTTGATACTAAATAATTTTAAACAGTATTATTTGATTACAATTATTTTATTATTGCACTCTACTGAATAAATATTTAAATTATTTTAAAATTTATTAAACAATATATATATATGGAGATTTTTGAGACCAATGAAGAGCAAAAACTGATGGCGGTCAAAAACCTATCTCAAATTCTAAACAGTGTTTTATGTCGGATTCCATCAGTCTCATCTCTCTCTCTCTCTTTTCCATCATCTGTCACTTTATTTTCTACGCAACAAGAAACCGAAGAGAAAAAATTATACAATTTACTTAAATTAAATTAAACTTTATTTTTTGACAAATTAAAAACCCACTAAGCAAACGGATCCGAGAACAATGTAGAAAAGGAGAAAAAAAAAACATCAAGCGTGGGCTGAAATCACTGCAAGAAAATCAACATTTTGGTAATCTAATATGCAATTTCCTTTACAAAAAGACAATAAATATACAAATTGACTTACCAATAACTAGGGTATTATTATGCCTAAATTTGAAAATTAAACGGTAAAAACGTAATAAATAAGGGAATAAATTAACAAACGGAAGTGGGATTAGTAAAGTATGAGAGAATGGAGGAAGACTGAAGATGAGAATATAAAAATATAAGTGTTGTGAGGAAGAAGCCAACTCATTTAGGTAGAGTTTTTATCTTTTTACTAAGTTTATATATTTGTAAGAAAATAAAAAATAAGTATAATTTTTATTAAATTTTTTCTCAGGGCTGTTGTGGTTTTTGAGGTTCTCTATAAAGCAAAGTAAGAACACATGTCCACAAATGTCCCAAGAATCTGATTAGGAAGAAGAAGAAATAAAGTCAGTTGAACAATGGCGTTGGTCCGAAATGCAAGGCCTTGAGCTTCTCCCTGATAATACCAACATCAACAACAACTCGGAAACAGATCCCCGGAGACTTCCACCGGAAATGGATAATGACGGTGGTGCTCCTCCTCCTCCGACAATAGTAGAAGAGCCTAAGAAAGCAGAGATTCGTGGAGTTGCTTTCAGAGAGCTTTTCAGATTCGCCGATGGATTAGATTATGTATTGATGGGAATTGGCTCTGTTGGAGCTTTCGTCCATGGTTGCTCTTTACCTCTGTTTCTTCGATTCTTCGCCGATCTTGTTAATTCCTTTGGTTCTAATGCTAATAACGTTGACAAGATGATGCAAGAAGTTCTCAAGGTACTAACTTTCTAACGTTCTCTTTTTGTTTCAATTTTCAATCTCTGAAAACACTAAATTGAAAAATTTGTTAATTTTTTTTTTTTTTTTTTTTTTTTTGCAGTATGCGCTTTACTTTTTGGTGGTTGGTGCTGCAATCTGGGCTTCCTCTTGGGCAGGTTAGAAGAAGAAAGATCTAAAATTTTACTGTTATATTTGATCTGATTTAGATTTAGATTTATGATATGGTTTTTGTTTGCAGAGATATCGTGTTGGATGTGGAGTGGAGAGAGACAAACAACGAAGATGAGGATAAAGTATTTAGAAGCAGCTTTAAATCAAGACATTCAGTTCTTTGACACAGAAGTTCGAACTTCTGATGTTGTCTTTGCTATTAACACAGATGCTGTCATGGTTCAAGACGCCATTAGTGAGAAAGTACGAAACTTTTCATCTTTTTTTTGTTTGCCTCTGTTTTATTAATCTGATCTGGTCTTTCTAATTTTTGAAATCCCAGCTTGGTAATTTCATTCATTACATGGCGACTTTTGTATCCGGATTCATCGTCGGTTTCACGGCGGTGTGGCAACTGGCTTTAGTGACTCTGGCGGTGGTTCCTTTGATAGCTGTGATCGGAGGAATTCACACCACTACTCTCTCTAAGCTCTCTATTAAGAGTCAAGAGTCGCTTTCGCAAGCTGGTAATATCGTCGAACAGGTAGAAATGCACAAATCCCTATAAACAAAAAAAAAACTTCTTCTTTTGGTATTAATTCAGTAATCAAATCGATTATTTTCATCTGGGTATTTTTGGGTCTGATTCGATTCTTCAAAAAAATGGCAGACTGTGGTGCAAATCAGGGTAGTTATGGCGTATGTTGGAGAATCAAGAGCTTCTCAAGCTTACTCATCAGCTTTAGAGATTGCTCAGAAACTTGGTTACAAAACAGGTTTAGCTAAAGGAATGGGACTTGGTGCTACTTACTTCGTCGTCTTTTGTTGTTATGCTCTCTTACTCTGGTACGGAGGCTATCTAGTTCGCCACCATTTGACCAACGGTGGTCTCGCTATCGCTACAATGTTCGCCGTCATGATCGGTGGCTTGTAAGCACACTCTTTTTACTCTTCTCTGTTTCGTCACTCTGTTTCATTTGACTGTAATTTGGTTGAATGTTGTTTAAAGGGGTTTGGGACAATCAGCGCCGAGTATGGCTGCATTTGCGAAAGCAAAGGTTGCTGCTGCAAAGATCTTTAGAATCATTGATCACAAACCTACGATAGAACGGAACAGCGAGTCTGGTGTGGTGCTAGACTCGGTCACGGGTCTTGTCGAGCTAAAAAACGTTGACTTTTCGTACCCATCAAGGCCAGATGTTAAGATCCTTAACAATTTCACTCTCTCTGTTCCCGCCGGGAAGACCATAGCTTTGGTTGGGAGCAGTGGTTCAGGCAAAAGCACAGTGGTTTCGCTTATAGAGCGGTTTTACGACCCGACATCAGGTTATATAAAATATTACGTTCTGTTAGTTTTCTAACTCGGTTGGCTCGAGCGTTGTTCATTTTAACACGGTTTAATCGTCTCTGTAGGACAAGTTTTACTAGATGGGCAGGACCTGAAAACGCTGAAACTAAGATGGTTAAGGCAACAGATAGGGCTAGTGAGCCAAGAGCCTGCTCTATTCGCCACTTCTATCAAAGAGAATATACTTTTAGGCCGTCCTGACGCTGTTCAAGTTGAGATAGAAGAGGCCGCTCGAGTGGCAAATGCTCATTCCTTTATCATCAAACTACCAGATGGCTTCGACACACAGGTCTGGTGGTTTAACATTACTTATTCCGAACGAACCGGTTTGTGTGAAATCTGTGTTCTTTATTTTTCATTAGTTTAAATGTATTTTGAAAGAGTCAAAAGAGAGAAGAGGTATTGATGGAAATGCATTTATAACAGAGTAACATGGGTTTGGTCAACAACGCATGTGAGACCCAGACAGTTTCAGTCATGTGTCTTGATGTTGAGAGTGTTCATGTGCTTGTCTTTTTTTTTCCCTTGCAACTTTAACTTGAAAACCAGCAACCACTATTCCAATTGATTTTGTTACTCAGAGACATATATTTCAATCATATGTTTGTTTTATATTCATCTGGTATATGTGAATAATGTCAGGTAGGGGAAAGAGGATTGCAACTTTCAGGTGGGCAGAAGCAAAGAATAGCTATAGCAAGAGCAATGTTGAAGAACCCGGCCATACTTCTTTTAGATGAGGCAACGAGTGCCTTGGATTCTGAATCAGAGAAGCTTGTACAAGAGGCTTTGGATCGTTTCATGATTGGAAGGACTACTCTCATTATAGCTCATCGTCTTTCTACCATTCGAAAAGCTGACCTTGTTGCTGTGCTTCAGCAAGGAAGTGTCTCTGAGATTGGAACGCACGATGAGCTTTTCTCCAAAGGAGAAAATGGAATCTATGCTAAGCTTATCAGAATGCAAGAGGCTGCTCACGAAACTGCTATGAGCAATGCGAGAAAGAGTAGTGCGAGGTATATATTAATATTCATTAAGCTTGGCGTTAATGCTGCTTTCTTTGAGTTAGTAATGTTATTTTGTTTGTTGCAGACCGTCGAGTGCCAGAAACTCTGTTAGCTCGCCAATAATAGCCCGGAATTCGTCATATGGAAGATCGCCTTATTCAAGGAGACTCTCAGATTTCTCCACTACTGATTTCAGTCTATCCATTGAAGCTTCTTCCTACCCAAACTATAGTCACGAGAAGCTGGCCTTCAAGGATCAAGCCAATTCGTTCTGGCGACTAGCTAAAATGAACTCTCCTGAGTGGAAATACGCTTTGCTCGGTTCGGTAGGCTCTGTCATTTGTGGCTCCCTCAGTGCGTTCTTTGCGTATGTCCTCAGCGCAGTCCTAAGCATCTACTACAATCCGAACCATGAATACATGATCAAACAGATTGATAAGTACTGTTATCTCTTGATCGGTCTCTCTTCTGCAGCACTTGTCTTCAACACGCTCCAGCATTCTTTTTGGGACATTGTGGGTGAGAATCTAACCAAGAGAGTCCGTGAGAAGATGCTCAGCGCTGTACTCAAGAATGAGATGGCTTGGTTTGATCAAGAAGAGAACGAAAGTGCAAGAATCGCAGCACGGCTAGCTCTTGATGCCAATAATGTGAGATCTGCCATAGGAGATAGAATCTCAGTCATTGTGCAGAACACAGCACTGATGCTAGTTGCTTGCACTGCTGGGTTTGTTCTACAATGGAGACTCGCACTCGTCCTCGTGGCAGTCTTCCCTGTAGTTGTCGCTGCAACTGTCTTACAGGTTTGTGTTATTCTTGCTAAGCAAATGCAGACTCTTATGATTGTTCGTAGAACTGAAACATTGTTTTGTATTTTGAACAGAAAATGTTCATGACTGGATTCTCCGGAGACTTGGAAGCAGCGCATGCCAAGGGAACGCAGCTCGCTGGTGAAGCCATAGCTAATGTCAGGACAGTCGCGGCCTTTAATTCAGAGGCAAAGATTGTTCGTCTCTACACTGCAAACCTGGAACCACCATTGAAACGATGCTTCTGGAAAGGACAGATCGCTGGAAGTGGCTATGGTGTAGCTCAGTTCTGTCTTTACGCATCTTACGCTCTTGGACTATGGTATGCTTCATGGCTAGTGAAACACGGCATCTCGGACTTCTCCAAAACCATAAGAGTCTTCATGGTTTTGATGGTCTCAGCCAATGGTGCAGCAGAGACACTCACACTGGCTCCTGATTTCATCAAAGGTGGCCGGGCTATGCGGTCTGTTTTTGAACTTCTTGACCGTAAAACCGAGATTGAACCTGATGATCCTGATACCACCCCAGTGCCAGACCAGTTACGCGGTGAAGTCGAGCTTAAACACATTGATTTCTCTTACCCTTCAAGACCAGACATCCAAGTTTTCCGTGACCTCAGCCTTCGTGCTAGAGCTGGCAAGACTCTAGCTCTTGTGGGTCCAAGTGGCTGTGGGAAAAGCTCGGTTATCTCCCTCATCCAGAGATTCTATGAACCCACCTCAGGCCGAGTCTTGATCGACGGGAAAGACATAAGGAAATACAACCTGAAATCCATAAGGAAACACATAGCCATAGTCCCTCAAGAGCCCTGCTTGTTTGGAACCACCATTTATGAAAACATCGCTTATGGACACGAATGCGCAACCGAAGCAGAGATCATACAAGCTGCAACTCTAGCCAGCGCCCACAAATTCATATCCGCGCTACCAGAAGGTTACAAGACTTATGTGGGCGAGAGAGGCGTTCAGCTCTCTGGAGGACAGAAACAGAGGATTGCGATCGCACGTGCCCTCGTGAGGAAAGCAGAGATCATGCTGCTCGACGAGGCCACAAGTGCTCTTGATGCAGAGTCCGAGAGGTCAGTCCAAGAAGCATTGGACCAGGCTTGCTCTGGTAGAACATCAATTGTCGTGGCTCATAGGCTATCTACAATCAGGAACGCGCACGTTATTGCAGTGATCGATGATGGAAAAGTCGCGGAACAAGGATCACATTCGCATCTTCTCAAGAATTATCCTGATGGAATATACTCGCGGATGATACAGTTGCAGAGATTTACACATACTCAGGTGATTGGTATGACGTCAGGTTCGAGTTCTAGGGTTAAGGAAGATGATGCTTAGTAGTAATTATCACTTTGGTCATATAGAAGAAGAAAACAACAAACAACAGAAGATGTTGTGATGTAAACTCTACGAACTCATTTTTTTTTACTGTGTTAATTATGGGGTTACTTATTTTTGGAACTACGTTTCAGATTTGATGGTATAGTATTATTATTGTGTATTATCATAATAATTAGTCTAATTTTTCAGCTTTGTAATATCCATTTATGCCTTGTCAATGAGTCTCACTCTCTGGTGAAGTGAAGGTGATGATGATCTCGCCATTGGATAGCTCTAACGGTAAAGTAAAATATTTAAGTCGTGTGTATAATTGTGGTCATATATAACATTATCATTCGAGTGCATCCGCACTATTTATATATTTGTTTGGTTTGTTCTACTTTTCAGGATAAGCCTAACTTTCGAATTTTGATATCCGTTCTAAAAGAAAATATTATTATGTATGATGAAATGTAACCTTTTAAGGTTTTTAATTGGATTGGTTAGGTGAGTTTTGAATGTTGTTGTGGGTCTAGTACAACTCTATTTTAAAATCACTTGTGTGTAAATCATGGTTTTTAGTAGACCATGATTAGCAATGGTAACATGTAAATATAAATAATAATTAAAAGTTTATGACAATATTGTCAAAAAGAGACACTTTAGGTACATATATAGTAGACACACGAACATACGTGGGGAACAAAATTATTAAGCTGAGAAAACAGACAATGAGAAAAGAAGATGGGTCCAAAAAGGACACTAAATGAGATGAAAAGACCCAAAGCAAAAAAAAAAAAAAAAAAAAAAAAAAAAAAAAAGAGAGACAAACTTTTTTTTTTTGTGTGTTTATATGACTTTGTGAACAATTCTTGATTTCGTTTCCTTGTGCAGCACACGCGTGCGACCATACATAGCTTATATGAATATGGGACACACACACCATGATGATGACGACTACTTTGTTTTAGTTATTGATTGCAATAAATTCTTCTATTGATTATCTTCACTACATAACCATCATTCATTTCAACAAAATGAACATCTAATTTTCTGATTTATAACGAAAAGTTGAATATCATTTACTTTGTTTTATTCTATTTTTTATATTTTCTTTACAAGTTGAACTAATGATGTATCTTATGTAACAAAAGTTTTTTTGATAAATGTAATTTTACATTCATACAAAAAAAAAAAAAAATCTACGAACAAACTTGGAAATTATAATGGAGCAGAAGATGCACGTGCCTCGTTCAGTAGTGATTGATTGTCCTAAACGGATGGATTTCCTCCACCATCTTGTTCAACATAACTAGTTCTATTATGTCCATTTTTTGGCTTTAAGATTGGTAAAGGCCGGTAAAACGTATTTTCTTTTTTCTATCTTTAATAATAGGTTTCGTTTATTATGTTAGTGATTGTAAATACCTATATTAAAATACATAGATCTATATTTTTTGACTTTTGATATTACTTTTATTCATAGACCAATTATTATTTGTTTACCTTCCTTTTTTTTTTTTGTCGCCCATTTTACCTTGCATTTGTAACAGTGTCATAGTGTTCTATTCCTCCTCTCCATTAATACATAATCGAATATTTAATATTCACTTCATTTAAAGAAAAACATTTTCCACTTAAAAATTTGATAAAAAATTAAAAAGAAAAATTTCCACCGAACAAAATTTGATAATTATGTGACAACAAACTTTCATATTATATATAATGCAAACACAAACAAAATCAATTAGGAAAAAACAACGAATAAGGTAATGTTAACAATGTCACAAAGGTCAAAGGATACTTAACTCTTACCATTTTTTTTTTTGTGAAATAGCATGGATAGTTGGATACTGGATCTAAAGTTATAGATTTTTGAGATTCATAACAAACAAAAAACATATTGGTAAGTCTTTTTTAGGCTAAATCAAACTGCTTCTATATAGCAATGTAAATAAGCTATACAAGAAACAAGTACTCTCAGGCGTAGAAAAAAATATGCGATTTGTAACGAAAACGAAAGGCAGAGATGGAAAACATATTGAAGGAATTTAGGTGAGCATATATTTTGAACAATTCGATAAGAAAAGAATGGATATTTTATAAAAGACAATCAGACAAAAACCTCATATCATTAATTAAGTAGATTATTGTTTTAACAAGAAGCAAGGACCATCATCTTACAAGGTTCAATCATTATCTGTTAACTAAAAAGCAAAACTGTAAAACTGATCAAGCAGCCATCAACTTAGGACCATTGTCCGGCATTCCCATTCCAGCTGCTAAATCTGCGTCGAGTTGCGAGTGTGGCGCTGGTCCTTGCATTATCTTCACACTGCAAACACACAACAAAAATCCAAAGCAAAATCTCAGAATCTTATTAGTGCTAAAAACAAGAAACTTATACAATCAATGAATGAATGAATGAAAGGTATTGAAAAAAGCAAGCAACATTGATTCGAATTCAGAATCTGCTTACCGCTTCTTATGCTTCTTAGTCTTGAAATGATCATTCCTCACTGATGTATTGGAGAAGTATCGACTGAAACATAACAAGGTCAAGAATTGAATAAAATGGTTTATAATCTGAAACAATGTTCAAATAGACAGAAACATTTTACAACTAATCTTACTCGCAGTGTAAGCAGTAGAATTGACCCATCCCAGGCAAATCCTCGTCAAGCTGAAAAGGTTTCATCTCTGTCTCTGGTTTACGTAACTCATTGTATACCAAATCATCTCCTTTCACTTCGAATTTGTCTCGCCGAGCTGTTTTGTGAGATAATCTCCTCTTCTTTACCTTTCTAGTTGGACATCTTCCCATTTTTTCTTCCTAAACTAGTTAATTTGAGAAATTTAATGGCTAATTTCGCTAATTTGTTAAGAATCTAAACGAATTAACACATTAATTTGAAAACTTACGATTCAGAGAAGAAGAAACCACAGGGGGAGCTGTCCGCTGGAGACGATGATGCGAAAGAGAAACCCTAGAATTATTTTTGTTTCAGTTATAAAGTAAAGATTAACCTAAAAAAAAAATGGCGGCTAGGTCCAAAAGTATTAACATGGGTATTACATTTAAAGGTCCAAAGTTATTAACATGGGTATTATATTTAAAGGCCCAAAAGTTACAGGGCTATAAGGTATTCTATTAACAAAACACACTACAAAATCTGAATTTACGCACTTAGATCATCGGTTCGTTAGTTGTAACTTGAAACGAGCACAAGTACCAAACACATTTTGCCAAGGATAACAAAATGTAACCAAGGCCAAGGAACAATCTACTTAATTACCGCTTCTTGTCTTTCTTAGTCTTGAGCTGACTATCTCAAATTGATGCAACGGAGAAGTGCCAATTGAATTAATCATATGAAGTGAGAAACTAGATCAATAACTGAATAACAGAACATACATTGAGAGAGGTTCAAAGATTGCCTTTGGTAGTAGAGTTTCAATGCAATATTTGAAAGTTCAGCATGGTTCAATCCAAATGAAATAACTCATATGATAGTGAAACAGACCGTTACCAAATCCAAACTTTTCATATTTTTTATTCTTGTTTTAGTGTTGTTTTTTTTTTTTTTTTTTTGCTGAAATATTTTTGTAGTAGTGTTGCATGGAGATCCATTTATGTGTTTAAATTTATTAGTTCAGTCTATTTGGTCTCTGCCCCCACTAAACAAATATTTTTACTTTTAGACACTTAAGCTCTTATCTCAACTTACTATTATGTCAGTTACTACTTTACTTTAGGCTCCATTATTGTAAACATGAATGGAATAAAGATGAATATGAAATTGATTAATAGAATATGGAGATTGGAGGAATATTTGTATCACTCTCATGAAATTTTGTGATGAACATTTTCCTTTTAAATTTGTTATATTTAATTTATTTTTTCATAGCAAAAGATATGCATGCATGAATGAAATTCTTTTTCCAAAACGTTTAGTGTAGATAGTTAAATTTTCACAACTCCTGTTGTTTTATTTCTCCGAAACACAACCATTTTGTGACGGGGCTTTACAACATTGGTCGAAAATTATGATTATTTTATATATTTAAGTCGATAAAAGTAGTTAAAACTTAAACCTAAAGGATCTGAGTCAATACGAAGTGTTCAGAAAATATTGAAATTTATATATTTAGCTACGGAAGATATGTGACATATCCGTATATGTTTTAAAACATAACTCCCAATTACAGAACGTAAAATTTCAAAACACGTACATACGTTGAAGTTTGCGGTCATTTTGATCATTAACTTTACGAACTATAAAGTTTTAGATGATATAAAAGAAAGTTCTCATTTCTCAATAAAACTCTATATCTCATGTGAATATATTATGTGTCCACCTAAGATATTACGTCACTCGAGGATCATATGAAAAGAATTCAACAAAATATATTGAAACATGATGATGACAAAATGGACCGGTAAAGGCGGGAAAGGAACGTAATTACGCAACTCCTAGAGACATTTTTTTTTTTTTTTTTAAACTTTTCTTACCTTCTATTTCCTTTTACTGTTTACTCAGTTGAAAGGTTTTCGTATGTTTTGGTAAAACAGTTGAAAGGTTTTCAAATAAATTCAATTTTCACACAATGAACCCAATAAGTTAATTTTCAAAAAGGAAAGTGAATCCGAGTGAGTTAAAGAGCAGTTCCCCATGTCTCCGTTTATATACCGCAGCCCACGTTTTAAATATAGGCCGTTCTTGGCAGTTTCCCGAAGCTGAAACTTATAAATGATTTAATTAAAATCAACAATTGCTGAACAAACTTATTTTTAATATATATATATATGTATATTTTAAAAATAGTTATATAAGCTATTAGAGCTGTACGAATTTGGTAGAGTAGTGCATGCGCATTGGTTAGGTGAAATGAATAGTATATTACAAAAACGTGGAAATTACATCCTTAACAGTTAACACTCGAAAATATGTACAAACCTTTTGATATGTGCAATGCTGTTTCCGCAGAGGTGAAACTTATAAGTGATTGTAATTAAAATCAACAATTGCTGAACAAACTTATTTTCTTAATTTATATATATATTTTTAAAAAATAGTTTATAAGCTATTAGAGCTGTACAAATTGGGTAGAGTAGTGTATGCGCATTGGTTAGGACCGTTAGGTGAAATGAATAGTATATTACAAAAAAGTGGAAATTAAATTCTTAACACTCAAAAATATATACAAAACTTCTGAAATGTGCATACATATAGATATCAGTATATTCATTTTTGTTGTTAATTTACTAATATATGCACGTTACACACACATGTCTTGAATTCTTCTATATACTAGTACCACACATATAAATCGGTCAAACTACTTGACTAATTAAACCATGTGGGATTTTATCGTTTTTCTTATATTTTAAATTTTAGATTTGATCTTATTATGCGTTAAAGTCAAAGAGATTGATATATGATGTGATATTTTGATGCCATATAAGTTTTCCCCTAAAAACACCACAATATCTGAAACGTTTTGCTAAATATTGTGTGAGATTTTCTTTTTATCAGTTGTAGTACACTTCCTACAAAGAGGTTGTTGTATAATTGACCAAACTTTTTTTTTTTGCTGTGTTAGAGAAAATTATAGTATTTTTTTAATTCTTATATAACATTTTCAGTATTTACGCGTTCTTATATTGCTATACTTATGCAGTGATATAAAATCAGTCTGGATAAAACTGTTCTCTTGTTCTACATGCTTTGTTGTCTAACAATCTGGCTTACGTATCTTTTAATTATTATCGCGTGAGCAGTTAATTTCTCCCTCTGACACGAAATTATTGATCCCTTCTTTTCTGAATTATGACCTATTGTTATATATGCTTTTGGAACAGAAAATTTGGTGAACAACTTATATGACTGGAAAAAAAGTTTTATGATTTAATATGTGTTAACCTATTTACAAAATCATATTTCAGTTTTTATTTAATAGCCTAATGATCCCAACTTTTCTGATTACTTAAAAATGCAGCATGAGCTTAGCTTCCGTAACTAACCAGTTCTTCTATAATACCATGCAACCTTCTATTTGAATTTTGTTTCCTATAATGTATATTCTCTGAACTGTTGTGAGTATTGGTCGAATGCATTTTTACCTTAAACTGAACAAGATTTGGCTAATCTAGACTGTAGTCATTAAGTAGTCAAATCTGAAATGATACCCTTTTTGTTTTCAAAAGCAATGTTACCTTTACCAAAAAAATAAATAAAGTGATCAAATATTTGTGCAAAACTATAAATATATATAACCTAACATTATCCCATAGTTAACTAATCTCTCTTCAGAAACCTGGTGCCTTCACTACCATCACTTGTGTCAAACCGTCAAACGCCCACTCTCGCTGACCTCAGACCCCAACAATACACACATTATAATTACATCATATATGAATTACATCAAACCATATAATATTCAGTAAACTAAGTATCAACGATATAGTAAAATAATAATCTCCATGCACCCTCTTCTCTATAAATACAAACATTTGCCTCCACTTATACTCCTTCAAACATTTCTTCATCCTTAATTACAATATCTTTAATTTCAAGCAATGATGGGAGAGGTCCAAGAAGGTGCCAAAGTTGAACAAGAAAAGAAGCCGGCAGCCACCGGAGTATTAGCTGAGATGACCGACGGCAAGTCAAAGAGCGGCGGAGGAGATTTAACAGCAGCTCCGGCCGCTGTGGCCTCAGCCTTTGTTTACAAAGTGGATATGCATTGCGAAGGCTGCGCAAAGAAGATCAAGCGTGTAGTGGAGCAGTTTGATGGAGTGAAAGACGTGACGGCGGATACTGGTGGTAATAAGCTTACGGTAGTCGGAAAGATAGATCCGGTGAAACTCAGTGAGAAGTTGGAGGAGAAAATCAAAAGAAAGGTGGTACTAACCAATCCACCGCCACCTTCACCGCCGAAGGTAGACGGATCTGTCCCCGCCACCGTTGTAGAGATGAAAGCCGACGGTGGAGATAAGGCGGCAACTCCTTCCCCTCCTCCACCTCCAGCGGCTCCCAAAGAGGTATAGATTTAACTGTATAAGGACAAGAGACAACTGTTTTTGCTAGTGTACGCTTAGTTCTAAACGGTATACGTTAGCAACTTCAAAAAAAAAACTGGACACGTACTTGTACAAAAAAAAAACTGGACACGTACTTGTACAAAAAAAAAACTGGACACGTACTTGTAATGTGGATCACACTAAGTTAATTAGGTAAGAGAAGCTAATCGAAAAAGATTAGGCAGCTAAAAGTAAAACCAAATTTAATTGTCAAACAAAGTATTGAGTATGAATAATTGATTTGACTTTAAATTGTTTTTTGTACAGAGTTCGGTGGCTTTAAAGATCAGACTACATTGCGAAGGGTGTATTAAGAAAATCAAAAAAATAATATTGAAAATCAAAGGTAAGTGGATTAATAAACCAATGAAGTTACTAAAATTTAAAACACAAAAACATTTTAATTATGCTAATTAATTAAAATGTTGATTGAAATTGAATAGGGGTCCAAACGGTGGTTATTGACGGAGCTAAAGACGTGGTGACGGTGAAGGGAACTATGGACGTCAAAGAACTTGTGCCTCTTCTCACTGAAAAGCTCAAACGAACCGTCGAGCCCATTCTTCCCGCGAAAAAAGACGACGGAGCCGGCGAGAAGAAGAAGACTAAAGCAGCCGTCGCCCCCGACGCAAAGAAAGAGGCTCCGGCTGCCGGAGTTAGCGAAGCAAAGAAGGAAGGAACTGGTGGTGGAGAGAAGAAGAAAGAAGCTGGAGACGGCGGAGAGAAGAAGAAAGAAGCTGGTGACGGCGGAGAAAAGAAGAAAGAGGCCGAAGATGGTGGAGAGAAGAAGAAAGACGGCGAGAAGAAGGAAGGTGGCGGCGGAGGAGGTACGCCGGTGGCGATAGTGAATAAGATGGATTATTATGGGTACTCATCTTATCCGACGGCTCAGATGTATTGGCAAGAAGGACACGTGTATGGTCAAAGTTATTCGGTGGAAGGTCAGAGTTATTCAGGTTCAGGATACAATTACGCGAGTGAGAGTTACGTACCGTACTCGCAGCCAAACATGAACGCTCCTCCTGGAATGTTCAGCGACGAGAACCCCAACAGTTGCTCCGTTATGTAATCACGGGGTCGAATAGTAAATATAAAAAACTCTAAGGGCCGAAATGTAAAATACGGGATCACAAGTATGTAGCAACTTGCAACTTTTAGATAAAATTTTGAAGTCAAGATTGAGCCAGCGGTTTCTGACGAGTAACAATGTTCCTTTGTTAGTTAGTTCTTAGATATACTAAATAATTAGTTGCTTTACTTTAATTGTAATGTCAGCAAACAAGTAACAATAATAATGTAAAATATAATGTCGAAAAGTAATTTAATTATCTTTCAAGATGGATTTAATATGATGTTTAATTTTTTCCCCCACTGTCAAATCATTTTGATTCAATGATATATTTGTATAAAGATGCTCCAAACCAAATGATGAACTTGTACGAAACCTTGAAAAGATGGGCAACAGTTAATGATTTTTTTGGTTGAAAAGCTAATTAAAGCCATTTTATTCTCGATCAACTATGTTATTGTTATCTCCATAGTAATTATTGTTACCCTTTACATAAGTAAAGTTTTCTCTTTATTATTTGAATGAATCATTAGCCCTCCCTACAATTACTCCTTAATGAATCACAGAATTATATAATCCAGTTCAGTAACTAAATAAAGCCTGTTTAGGATAAAAAAAAAATGATAACATCAGTCGTTGTAAAGTCTGGATATGATTCGAGTCAGTGTAAAAGGAAAATAAAATGGATTCAAGTTTATTCTGATATGTTACCAAGTGATTCTAATTACAAATTAATATATTATAGTCGAAATTGGTGGGATACCGAATTGTTCTCATCATTCAGACTATACATTGTTAATGTAGGAATACGAATGAAATCAATTTTAAATCGAGTTCAAGGAAAAAAAAAATCAAATATTTGGGAGTATTATTATCATATGCTAATAGACGTACTCGACTGTTTGATTCTCTGACGCTTTTACAATTTCTGCGAATTTCATTTTCCAAAAACTTAGAAGGCTCGTCGTATATGTATGAAGCCGTTGTTGCATGAGCATCTAGTATTTAATGAATTGTGAATGTAAGAAACTCTAACTCTCTAAGGGTCGAAACCTATAATGTGGAACACAAATTAGGTTTGCTTTACTTTAATTGTACTGTCAGCAAACAAGTAATTGTAGGTAGTGTCAGCAAACAAGTGAGAGAAATAATGTGATTTGAAAGGAATATAATGCTTGGTGACTTAATCTTTACGTACATATCTTATAGACTGCTTTACAAAGACACAACGATCAAAACAAAGTCATGTTGATAATGATTCCATCACTTTTTATTTCGTTTCTCTATTCTTTTCCTTTGTCCATATCTAGTTGTATACATAATAAAACTTTGAAATTTTGTTGAGTGTTATATAAATGTATGCTATTCTATACATCCCCTCGGTTCAAATCATGCAATAATCAATCATTGGAGGCTGACGATAAATTAAATACGCACACCCTATTTTGAGGATGATTATGAAAAATATAAATATATCCTCTATGCCTCATAATCCACTTATTATGAACTCTCTATGGAATCATATCGATGAAATTATATGTACATCATAAATTTAATCATAAATATGTACATATAGATTTAATCATAAAGAATAACAACATACGTTGAGTATAGCGTATAACTCTCTATAGAGACAAATAATTGCATGTGTATGTACGTGTTGCCAAATTCTTGTCGCAATCGAGAGAGGGGAAAAAAACAAACGAGAAAAAATAAATTTCTTTTCCCTCTTTTTCTTTCTTTCATATATATGACCAAATATTTTGGCTTGCAAGCTAGTGGAAATATAAATAAGAAAGTGACAATAGAAATTAAGTAAAGAAGTTTTATTATTTGGGGCTACATAAAATCAAATAAACCAAAAATCTTCTATTTTTGATCGTTTGTTACGACTTACGAGTAGGATATTAAGATTTAATCTCCTGTTTGGCCCTAGATATAATCGTGTCTACAATCTGGTTAAGATTTCATCGGCGTTATTTTTAACCTTTTACTTTAGCATGATGGAAAAATTTGTAAGATTGTATAATACTTATTTGTCTTGCTACCACGTAATATAGACAATTTTCTAAACGTAATATTCTTTTAACAGCATTTTTATACGTATATTCTATCATGGTTTGATACCAGTTTTTCATGAACTTTTTTTGTTTTTAATATATAATCGGATCATATATCACTAACATTTTTTCACGAGTAATTCACAGACTTTAAAAAAAAACAAAATTACCAGACACGTTTAGTGTTGTGTTTTCAACAAACGCAAACAGCATATATGGTTGATAGATACTAGTCAAATTAATTATAAAGCTTTCTTCTCCAGGAATTTTGTTCAAATTAATTGTCAAATGTCAAACGCTGGTCAAGTTACGAACGATCCATTAATTCATATCTCTGCGCCATCTTGGATTATATGTAAAAAAAATCAACGTTATTTGGATATTATAAGACTGTTTTAGCCTCAATTTTCAAAAAGGTGTTTCTTTACCTACAAACGTATTTGGATTTTTCTGAATCAAATTAATTTAGAGGAACGGTACTAAAATACATATATAAATCAAATATTTTAAATCAAAATGGGAATCCACCTAATATGTCATGTCATTGCTCACTATGAATATATATGACAAATATTAAAATAATAACAGTAATAGTGATAATATCGATTAGGTGATGATAGATTGCAAAATACAATAAATGACCACCCCATGTCTCCTTCATGGAAGTGGATCTGGCAACAGAAAATACAAAAAGAAAAACTTAGCAATTAAATAAATGCAAAAAAATATCTATTTTGTGGTTACAAATCAGTTGACATCTATCTATCTTTCTAATTGTAATGCAATATATTGCCACGTTGAATACTGTATACACACCACAAAAGTGGAATTCTCAAAAGTAAAAAAAAAAACGGAAACAACTGCGAAACATTATTTAATGAATATAAATAGAGTAAATAGTATTCCTTGTATTTTTTTATTTTATTTGTAATTTAAGGTTTTTCATACAAATTAAGAAAAATATGAATTAGTCTCTTTTATCCTTCACTAGTATATTACACATATTTTTCATTGGCTAATGCATTAAAATAATATTACAAATTTTATCAAATTAATACATTAGCAAACATAAAAACGCTAAAATGAAACAGAATATGAGGTTAGGCTACTAGTTGAAACAAAATAATCTGAACAAGCATTTAAAAAAATACGAATTCGATTTCTATTTAAAGAATAATTTATCAAAAGTTAATCTCAGTTCTCAAAGATGTAAACGCTAGACGTGGAACTTTTAGATTATGAATAAAGGAAAACAAAATTTCGAGTAGTTATATATTTTAATTCAGTAAGTTTAGATTTTTTTGTTGCTAAAAATTGTTTGACAAAGATATTCACTTGGTCAAGTATACAAATGTCAAAAATATAAATATTCGTAAGTTTGTGCTTTTCTATTTATTGCTTATACAATTTTGCAAGTATTTACAAAAATCTACAATAATAATATGCGTGAATATGGTGTTGGCGCAAAAATTGGGTTATGTCGCGAATCTGAAAAGGGTTTGGATTTGGAATCTGCGGTTTGACTTACATATGCGTGAGATGATGCATTTTCATCAATCAATCATCATGGTTGGGGACAAGCCGATCCTGACACTTTTATTTTTAACCAATAACATTTATTTAGTTTGAATTTGGATTCCTACATAATAACATTACTAGCATGAGTCGATAAACTACATGTTTTGATATAATATCAATTGATCTTAATACTTTTAAAAGTCTGTGAACAGTAAGAAAACTATAGCTTTAGTTTTACCTCACAAAAAAAAGTCAGAAAACTATCTTTACTTTCTAAGATATTTCTAATTAAAAACATTCTAAGTTTATAATTTATTGAAATCTACTTAGACAAGTTCAGTTATATTTTCAATTAAATTCAAGTGATATATCGTTGTATTATTTCTAAATTTAAAATTGTAAGTTATATCTTACATATGAATTTCAACAATTAAAAACTGACACTTTTTAATTTTATTTTCAAATGTTTTTTTTTGTTTATTATTATTAGAATGTAAAATAATAAGTTGTCAAACATTTTGGGCATGCGAAGCCCAAAGCCATGTTGATTTGTCGCATCGCAGTTCCCTCTGACTTTCTACATTCGTTGAACTCAGTTGTTTAACAAAACGATTAGTCAACTTTTAACCAATACAAACCAAACCATTAATGCTCTTTATAAAGAAACTGTGCATAGAATTATATATATATATATCATATAGTCATATAGGAGTTTTGATAAATACTCAGAAAGCGGCACCAGTTCGAAGTTTCAAAAGCTTTTAGATTTTCATTTTTACATTTTAGATGATTATATTAGATTTATGTTGAATTGTACGAAAGCAAGAGTCAGTATATTTCTTTTTTTTCCCACATAAACTCATCTGCTTTTGATCGGATTTGTGTAGAGAAAATTCATTTCATATATGTGTATCCCCTAATCTTCCAAAATGTAGATGTGATAATCTAAACAATTACGGTAGAGAAGGTTTGTTTGTTTTTTTGTTCTCTCGAAAAGTAAAAAGTTGAGTCATCTACGTAAACAAAGATTGCTAATTGGATCATTGATAGAAAAGAAAAGAGATTGGAACTTGTGTATTCGTTACAATTGGACAAAACTAAAAGCCCATACAATTATTACTAGACCAGTCCTGATTCCCTTATAGGGCCTGAGATGATTTTAACTTAAACAATTCGAAATCTTATTTTGTAAAGTTTTCAACTTAAAACTTGTTTTTTTTTAAACACCAACATTCTAATGTAACGCTTTTCTTACAGCATGCGACTTCAGAGATGCCAATTCGAGCCACGTGCATTAAGATTGAACCAATTTTTGTTTTATATTTTTCTTTAAAAAGAGGCCAAAATAATAGAAAATCTTTTTCTTCCATTCATTAAATTGTTGAAAAGGAGGATGCCTTAATTTCTTAAGTTTCGTAATCTATTTATTTAAATTATACTAAGCGTGATGAAAGCAACTGGCCGAGTGAAATTTATTTGATTAAATTAAAAGACTATAATGATTAAACTAGTGATTTCATATCTTGATTTTTAAATAATTCATAATGATTCTTTCGAAAAGTAAAGAAAAAAAACTCACTTAATTTCAAGAATGGAAATTCTAATAAATATATAGATTATTAAATATTTGGTTCAACAAAAAAGTACAAACCCACCATTAAATATATTGGATATATTTTCACATCTTACGTAACAACAAGTAGTAATTAATTAATTACATAAATTTTAACTTTTAATTTTATGTGAATGCAAAACAAGAAAAATAAAAGTTTTTTTTTCTTTCTCGGTTCAACCGTAGACGTTCGTCGGAAAAATATATTCGGCTTCAATTTCGTTCGATTTACCCTAAATTTTTCGACTACTGTTCGTCAATCCCAGGCTCTAATCTCAGGTATTTTTTTCTTATAATTTTATTTCGTATTTTTTTGGTCAAACTTGTTCTCTTTTGATTTTTTTTACTAAAATTTCGAAAATTTCATGTATGTATTTAGAAACCCTAGTTCTTATTTTATTTTATCTTCCCCTTCAAATTTTAGTTTTCCCTTACCAGATTTAAATGTATATATATGTCAAATTAAGCTGATTAGGGTATCGAATTGGGTAAAATTGGGCGTCTCGTTTTTGATCTGGTGAAATTTAATTTAGGGTTTGATTGAGGTCTCATTTGTTTGTTATTAGGGTTTTTTTCACTTGGTTTTATCTTTTATGCATGTAGAAATTATGAATTACGTTTGCTAAATTTCTTGTGATTTTTTAAGTTGATGATCGCCATGATTATGTATCTCTACATTAGTTCTGAGTTTCGCCATTTTTGTTATATTCATGGTTACGATTCATTGCTCTGTTTTGTAGGAAGTTGATAAATCAAGAGGAAGAGTTACAATTCGTTTGTTTTTTGTTTTTGTTTTTGTTTTTGTTTTTTTTTTTTGTTGAAGATTTCAAAAGCATGAATGCTTGAACCTTTGGTACATTATTGTACAATGCAAGCTGATCAAGAGGTATTGTTGAACACCGAAGGTCCTATCGACGAGGGCCGCATATTGAATCAGAACACTAACCCGAATTTAGTGTCTTCTGCTTCTGTTAATGTTACTCAGTTTCCTGGTATGTTGCATTGATTCAGAAGTTTTGTTTGTCTGTGTTTTTATTAGCTGATTTGATGTTCTTATTGGAAATTTTTATGTTTTGTTAATGTTGTGTATTGTTTTGAGTGTAGCTAAGAAGCCGACTAGGCAATGGGCTGCTTGGACACATCAAGAAGAGGAAAGTTTCTTTACTGCGCTTCGTCAAGTTGGAAAGGTATCAACTATTGAACTTGAATTTAGTTAGGTTCTCCTTTCTTTTTGTTGTTATGTGCTGAGTGACATTATCTTTGTGTTGATTTTGCAGAATTTTGAGAAGATTACTTCTCGGGTCCAAAGCAAGAACAAGGACCAGGTTGGTCACAAGAAGTTTTGGTGTCGTTTTCTATTCATTCGTACTTACTTGGTGTTTTATTTGAATTTCTCATGGTTGTGGAAACTTGTTGTGAATTGCAGGTCAGGCATTACTATTATCGCCTAGTGAGGCGGATGAACAAATTGTTGGGTCCGGAACTGAGTCTTGATGCCAAGAACCCCAAGGACACAAATGGTGCAATGCTACGATGGTACTTGATAAATACATTTCGTTTCTCTTATGCTTTGTGCTGGTATTATAGATTGTTGAAGTCCGTAAACAATTAATGATTGATGAACATTACTGTCTAGGAAATTTGTCTAGATAACAAATTATATCATGCTACGAGTATGAAGTAGGCAAGGTCACATTCATTTAGAGGTTCAATTCACCTAAAAATTCTTCTTTAGTATGGGAATTCACTTCCTGTTAGTGACAAAGGAACTTTTGTGAAAGGTTTCTTGTTTTATCTTGTGCAATAAGAATGTCTTTCTGCATCCTCATACATGATCTGATGACCCACCCATATCTCAGAAAGAACACTTCTTTCGCTCTCCTAGATTCTTGATTTCATTTATCATGATTTTAATTACATTCAGATATTCTGTCTAAAGTAAACATGCTTTTTCATGTGTCTTGCAGGTGGTCTTTACTGGAAAAGTATAGCTGCAAAGCTTCAAAACTTCACCTAAAACCCCGGAGATTCAAGCTATTCATAGAGTCCTTGGTTAGTAGGCAAATGCAAATTTCGTTTGAACTCAAAAACATCTTGGATTTTACAAGGACTTGTTTTCTAACTATTTATTGACAATCCTTTTTATGAAGGAACACCAATTGCTGAAAGACCGCAGAAAGAGCATAAGAAAACGGGCTTGCCAGGGAGAAAATTTCTCTTCCGCTTCCCTTGTAAACATCTCAAGTAATAGCAGAGAAAGAGGATTGGACAATCGTCCATTTAAATTGCTTCTTTGTGATGGCCAAAATGTTAAAAAGCTAGGGCCTGGAAGAGCATCTACCAAACATGGTGAAAGCTTAGGTGTTAGCCTTGGTGATGAAAAAGAAGATACAGTCTTTGGGAGAGGTGGAAGACGGCGAAAACAAGGTTCTTTCTCTGCTAGTTTCATAGATATTTCTTGGATAGGCAGTTTTCTCACCCCATATTGTGCGTGTGTTTTCAGTTTTCATACAATTCTGGACATTATCTACTGCCATGTTTATGTTAGATTTAAGTTGGTATTTGATAACCTTGATGTAGTTTCGGGTTCTTACTTGACTCGAAGCAGTTTTTCCCTCTTCAGCAGGTTATAAAAAATGGGAAAAAGCTGCAATAGATGGGGTCTCTTTGGTTGCGGATGCTGCAGAGCATTTGGAACGAACATCAATCGACAAAGATATGGATGGTCAAAAAGGTTTACTTGCTATTATTGGGCGATATTTCATATTTTATTTTCATAGATGTTTGTTTGTTGAGGACTAACATATGCAAATTCTGAATCGGATTCTTTTTTTTTTCTTAGATTTAGGTCCCATAAGATATTTAACCGGAAAGTCTCCACTTTCCCTGTACTCCTCTGGTGACGTTCCTCTTAGTGATGTAAATATGCAGTTTTCTGCTAAGTTGAAACTTCAGTTGTTCCCAATTGATGAATCTACCCGAAGATCCTTGGAAATGGTAAGCTTCGAATAGGACTTTTGGAGCAATATTTTTCTAAGTTTATTTGAGATGGAACTTGATCTGTTAACAGGATAAGCTCAATCCGCATCTGGAACTTACCCTTAGTAATCGCAAGAAGATAGCATCTGTACTGGAACATCTCAACCGAAAATGGGGAAGCTCAAGTTGTGCAACTGGAGAGCTACTGCTATTTCCTTACAATGCACGTAAAGAAACTGTAACGTGTCATCAAAGGTGGACCCATGACTCTTTTCTAAGCGCAGCAGAAGTTCATTCTATGGTTGGAAGTCCCTCGGTTTTCCGCTTAAGGTTTGTTCTCATATTTTCCTAGTCATTTGCAGTCTTCTTCTCGTCAATTTATACCAGAGTAATCCAAAACTGATTCTTATTTGCAGGTATGGTTGGTTTGTCCATGATGCATCAGGTTCTTTTTCTCAAGTTCCAACTTCAGCTTCTTGTCCTTTACATGAGGATGACATGAATGTGGATGAGGAAAAGCAGGTGGACGAGGTCAACATGCTCCTTATTGAATCAGGACCCTTACCTGTGCATTCAACTGATGAACAAGTGACTTCTGTAGAACCTATCCAAGGTCTAGTATGTGCCTCTGGTGAAATCCATGATCGTCCTGCAGAACCTAGAGATAGTTATGAACCTGTTTCTGCAATTCTTACTCCATTTGAGCATTTGAGCAGCGGTAATGCACTATCAGCTGGAGAATGGGCTGATAGTCTTACTAATATAAGTATAGGTGATATACTTTGTGAAGTTCCCGATGACATAGATAGTGCTGGTGTGGATCCACCTGCCCCCGAGAGTTCACATTGCCTCCAACGAGATGTCCCATTTGCCTCTGACTCTTTTGATGCTGCAATTGCTGCTCATATACTAAGACACCAGAACAAGCCAAGTAGTATACTACCGCTGACTTCTGGCTCTTCCTCTCTATGGGATGATGAAGAAACACGCGATGCCTTCTCTTTCCAAATAAATCGTCCCGCAGATTCCCCCGAGCTGGCTAATATTGCTTCTCCTGGAGGTGTTGAAAACGTAAATGGAGAGCCTTCTCAATTGGTGGAGGTAATTATATCAGTTTCAAACTCCACTTCCACAATTGCTTACAAAACCAAACCATCTGATTCAATACTTTCCCTTAGGCTTTATGCGGCGACGAGGGGTCTTGTAACCCTCCTGACCATGGAGATCCAATGGAAGAGGTTCCGACAGACCCTCACACGATGGATTCTCCAGGAAAGATCCATTATGGGCTTGCGGATGTATATTGGGTAAATCTTGAAATCTCACCTTCTTCTTTTTTCCTAACCGAGTGATATACTCATAAACACTTATTTAATATGTTTTACTCCGCTTTGCAGCCCGACTCGTTAGGACCACTGGATTTAGACATTAGATCTTCAAAGTATACAGAGGATTTGATCCTCAGTGAGAGCCTTGGGGGTTTGAGCCGTTTGATAGCAACCAGCCTCGATGCGTTTCAGAACTGCTCGCTCTTTGGGTTTGACAACAAGAAGGACAAGTCTAACATGGTCTGAAATGGAGCCAAAGCAAAAGCTTGGGGGTTCTTCTAAATGTTGATAGTTGAAAAAGAAAATGACTCTTGCCTTTAAAAGAAGAAACTTAATCACCAAACTGATAGATTCACTGTACAAAAATCTGATGTAAGTTTATAACTCTTCCTTTTACACATTCTTCTGTCTTTGATACATGTTTCTCTGTGTACACTTATGTTTAGTTAACGTTCTTATTTGGTTATCAATGCCGTTTTCTTTTCTTCTTGTTCTTTTGTTAGTACAAGTTTCATGGCTAACAAACATGTCGAGGAATATTCTAAGTTCACTTTTAAATTTGAGTAAAACTGTATGCCGCAAATTATAACTCTCATCCAATTATTTTTTGCTGGGGAAACTTTCAGACCTTAGATTAGCCATACATTACAACACAATTATTCATGATACAAAATATTTTATATAGGGCATATTCGAGATCGAGTACTTCTAATACACATTCACAAGTCACAACAATATACATGTGATAATATGTGCCAGAATATATAATTTAAGAATATTCTAATCCAAATTTATTAGATTTATATCAAAGGTTAAAAGTCAAAACAAACTGTTAAAATATAAATCTAGTATTTATCATTTATGGATGTCTTTACTTATCCGGTCTGGGTACGGTTCTTCATTGCCAGTTAATAATTTACTCATTGACATGCATGGTAAGTGTTCTGATACTCTTAGCGCAAACAAAGTGTTTCGAGATATGTGCAATGAGAGTAGAAATGAAGTAACTTGGTGCTCACTTTAGTTTGCGTACATCAATGCTGAACAGTTTGAAGCTGCCGTCATTGTTTTTGTTGAAATGACGAAAAGGGTTGCACATAATGATCTCTGGTCATGCTCATTGTGGAAAGATTGAATCTTGTTTAAGTTTATTCAAAGATATGTTGGAGATTGAAGTCCAACCTGATTGTTATACGTTTAGTGAATGCTTGTGCTGATTCATCAAACCTGGTTAATGGAATAAGCGCGTTGGAAGTAGATCATGTAACATGTATGATTGATATGTTTGGGAGAAGACAATGAGAAGCGTGACAAATGAAACAAGAAACAAGAAACAAGAAACGCTCACACACTTCCACTGTTAGCCTTGTTTTTGTCCCCTGAAGTTCGTGTGTTCCTTAGGACTCTAGTTCATGCATGTTTCATAGGTGATAATATATTGACATTGACATCTCCGTGTCTCCATATTAAGCTTCCATATATTTCTTCGCTTTTAATCAGATTTGAGTTATGTTGATTCTGTTTAATAAGATCATTAGTACGTAATTCATGTTTAAAACAATGATGACTAGACATAGAATAGTTGAAGCATCAATATCTGTCCCTACTTGCTAGTGTTAAGCTATATTTCTGAACGAAACGAAACTAAAAACAATTTTTTACTCTTCATCAGTCACGTACTCGCTACGAGTTATTAGAACACCCTAATAAAAATGGTCTAATACGAGTATCTCTAATTTTTGTGTGTGAAATTAATTCGTGTTCACCAACTAAAAACAAATAATGACTCATTTCTCACCTACTGGTCAAAAATTAGATTTGCATAAATTTGTGTGAATTTGAACTACATCACGTGGGATCTTTTCATCTTTAGGTAGTACTGGACTTTGGGACTGCCTGATAATTATTTTCAATCATTATCCTCCAACTATTTTTTTCTTCATGCGTCACTGTTTCTCCACTATCTTTTCCCTATTGTTGGAAACTTACATTTAATACTAAAGAATTTGTTAGTTTAATTGGTAACACAAAGACAAAATTCATAAAAAAAAACATATATTGAAATTATTAGGATACACATCATGGTCTATTCAGTTTGCTTTATAACACTGTTTTGATTAATGCGTTATTTGTATGGATTATAGATCAAATAACAAACAACATCTTATGTTTCTAAGTTATCACCGTTGGATTGCATCCGTATGATTTTTTGAATTCATTTATGTGTTTCATTCTTTATAACTTTAAAGTAATTTGATATACATTTTTAGTAGCTGGAAATCTCAAACATAAATTCAAACTCATTTCTGGAAGCTGTCAAAAATAGCGTATTTTTTTTTTTCCTTTTATATATTTTATATAAAAAATTGAACATTACAAGTCTCCCAACTCCAAAATAAATCGGTCAACAACTGGACCACAAATGGTTAAGTTTGATGTCACTTGTCTTGAGCTTTTACACGGACCCTTTATTTAACATCTATAGCAGAAATAGTTACTACATATATCAACCCGGTTTTAATATTTTCCCTTTCAACAAAATAAAAACCCCGGCTGTTATATTTCACCGACAAGTAAATAACTTTTTACTGAAACAAACATGATCATGTGGTATAAACGTTAACAAAAAAAAAGAAAAGAAGACATGATCATATACTACTACTACTACTAGTACGTACATAAACAATAAAAAGTTGTATATATAAGGGGAAAGTTAATTATTTGCATATTTAGTAAGAAAAATGTACAGGAACCACACTCGCTGAAGATAAAAAAACGTGTGACTCCGAATCTGATAATGACTTCATTTGTTCTATTCTGAACCAGAGAAGTTTCTATCTTTGGAATAGTAGACAGCGTCTATTTTCATCCTGATTTACTTTAGAAAGTAGAAACATTTATCAAACCCTGAACTTTAATTTAACGAAAGGAAAATGTGGAAATACTTGAGGCCATAATTTTTC
Organism: Nasturtium officinale; assembly: GCA_963854855.1. Classification (NCBI taxonomy): domain Eukaryota; kingdom Viridiplantae; phylum Streptophyta; class Magnoliopsida; order Brassicales; family Brassicaceae; genus Nasturtium; species Nasturtium officinale. The sequence continues at coordinate 7,582,076 of OY978511.1, forward strand.
CACGTTAAAAACAAATTAAAGAACGTTTCCACGGTTTTGTTTTTGTCCTTAATAGCTGATTTGTTTTTGGTAGAAGTTTTTAGTCGGTTTTTGCCTAGTATTCTCTTACATTCAAGATGGGAAATTTTCAAAAAAAAATCTTTAATATTTCTTCAATGGCAAAAAAGGCAAAACAGTTGTGGCGTTGCTCGTTGTGCTCAAAGCAGCGACGATTGTAGCAACGAAGATAGTGGTGTGTTGGTGATGTATATGCAAATGAATGATCCACTGATGTAGCTGCTTCACGTAATTGCTCAAAACGATGTTCTTCTAAGAGAAATATATAAAATGGTACCGTTAAAAAAAGATGGTGGTCTGGTGGTTGTTAAAGGTAGTGATTTATTTGTTTTTAGTCGTTTTCTATTGATATGTAATTATGTTTTGTTTTTAATTTAGCTAAAATTTGGATTTGCAAGGTTTGTAATGTTTCTTGTAATTGATATTGGGAATAAATATTACATGGTGGAAATGATTATGAATAATATATAAAACTTGGTCCGACGATCTTTGTATAAAAATACCCAAATATATGTTATAAAAAACCATCATCTTAATAATATAAAAAAATATGTTGTCACTCCAAATTTGAGACGAAGTACATAATTTAATAATTAATAGTATATTTAGGGTTTGATGCCTTCCCACATTTTTTTAGCTTACAACAAAAAAATATTGTCGTTTTATATATGTATAAGACATACGCTGTTATATACTCGAGTGATGTATTTGGGGTTTTTAATCTGACAGATTGTTGTTTTACATGTTTTCATAGTTCAAGTTCAAGGGTCACCTTGCAAAAGTTGGTTAATTTAAGGGTTTTTTTGTTTGCTGCGATTTTTTCAATCAAGAACAACCAGTCATTAACACATATATATATATATATATATGTATAAGTAATCACAGTTCAACAGTGCAAATATGTTTCCTCGAAAAGATAGCTAGTGTCGTACTTAAGCTTAGATTTGATAATCACATACAATCTTTGTGAACTAGTTGATCCATATTTATATAAATCTACACAAAACACTAGTAAACGTAATTAAATTAAGTTGCAACTAAAACGTATTCAAAAACTACCCATTTGAAACAACAAGACAAACATAGAATTCAATATCTTATAATTTACGTATGCATAAGAATTTATCCATAAATAAACCAGTCAGGAGTCTTAACGGTCGCTGTTTTGGTCGCGCCAGCAGACCAACATGGCAATACAACGGCGAAGAATATAAAACTTGGTTCTTTGTTTCTTCACGACATGACTGCACTTTTGCCCAAAAGTCTTGCACGGCTCGCACGTGCCATTCTCCTCCGGTGCCATTGATTGGTGTCTTCTCTTAGTGAGTCTAAACACAATATTAAAAAACTTAAAGAAACAAAAGTGCAAGAAATGAAAGAGTTTGAAGGTTTCTGCTTAGGAGCTTTAATTTGTAGTAGAGATGTGGAAGAGAGACAAAGATATAGAGTTAAGTTTATAGTCGTCTAGTGGAGGGGCAAGCATCATCAAAACCTCAAAAGTATGTATTTAGTACTAAGTAATTCTGTAAAAATAAACTTATGGTGGTCCTATGTTTTAAGGATTCAATCAGGATTCGAGTTCGTTCACATGGTTAGTTTGGACAATTATTGTTAATTTTTTCTTGTTATATCTCAAACTTAAGTTCAGTCTGATTTTCAAGATCAATAAAGTATTGATTTTTTTTATCAGTTAAAATTTTCACAATATCCAACCCTAATTAAAATCACTATGAAAAAAATCTCATCTAATTATAGAGAAACCCTTTAACTATATTGGATAACCATGAATTGGTTTATACTATGTATATATTAGATAAAAGCTTAATTCAAGTTTCGTCTTTTCATTAATTATCTCGAGTAACACAAGAATTGACTGTACTCCAGTTTCAAAACTAAGAACACACAGAAAGGTTTTAAGTAATTTTGTTTCTGTTTTAGATTTAGAACAAAAGTCTCTAGCTATGACTCAATTTTTTTCGGAGAATTTTAAGTTTTATATGCTTTTGTTTTGTTCTAGTAAGGAATAAACCAAATCAAAATATAATGATCTCCTTATTATTGTTTTCGGAGTTGTAAATGATTGTATAAATATAACTCACTAGGCATTTTGTTAATAATTGATATTTAGTTATCACCAAAAAAAAACTCATCAAATATATTAAAATTGTATAAAGAAAAGAAGATAAAAACTCATAAAATATATCTACTATGCAAAGCAAACGTCCATTTATCACTCCGAAGAAAATTAAAAAATAACACTGTTGATAAAAGGAATACTTACAGTGTTGTTTTATGTCGTAAAGGGGAAAAACAAAAGATGGTGATGCACAGTATTTAATTGAAATTCAATATTTATGCTTCTTTTATTTTATTTTTTGATAGTGAATATTTATGTTATCTAGGTCGACCTTTGATATTTATAATTCAATATCGAACTACTAAATTGTAAGACATTTGCCGCATTAGCATGCACCTGAATGTGAGTGGTCGTCCGTGTAAGCCGAGCCCCACTTCTGTAAGAAGTGTCGTCTTCATTGGAATTTATTACGTTCGTACGCTATTACCTTTTACTCGCTTTTCAGAGATTTTACCTATCAAATTTGAATTGTACCTTTCAAATTTTGGAAATGTAGAAAACGAATTTTGAAAATAGTGATAGATTATTTTTATATGTATTTAGTTTGTAACGCATTTATAACATTATAAAATATTTGCAGTATATTGGTGAAACAGTTATATTCTGAAAGTTAAAACCTATAGGGCCAGCAGAAAAAAATTAAGTTCGTAAATTCTAAAGACTTTCAGATAAGCCCCAAAATCATAAAAGTATATATAAACATATTATAGTTTATTTATTTCTTTTACCCAGAAAAAAATAAAAGTTATTTGATCTCTACTTAGTAGTATAAGACTAAGTAATAGCTAAGGGCAACTCCAACCATAACACCAAATTTGGTGTTAAAATTACACTAAATTTGGTGTTTTGGTGTTCCATTTCATTTTCTATTTCCAACCATAACACCAAATTTTATACCAAAATAATATTATACTATTTAATTTAAGATTATTTTCATTTTTAATAATTTGATAATACAAATTACTCTTAAAAACTACTTAATTATATATAATATAAATTACATTCGGTAAATAATTCAATCGATAAACTAAAAATAGAAGAAAAAAAATTATATAATACTAATTTTAGGTGTTTCAATTAAGTTTTAATATGTATTTTTAATTTTATGAATTAGAATATTAGTTTAGATATTTTCTACAAATTAAAATTTCATAGTTTCAATTATAATTTTATATTTGTTCAACACTAAAAAAAGAACAATAATAATAACATATTTGTTTTTATTTATAAATATTATTTTATTATTTAAATTTAAATTATGAATAAAATAATATTATTTTTAGTGTGAACACTGTCACACCAAATACGGTGTATAACTGTTCACAAAACACTAGAAATTTTTTATGGTGTTCATTTTTGCCGTTATAGTGCTCCATGGAATTGGCCTAAGGTATACAAGAGATATGGAACTAAGCGCATCTACTACAAGTGGTTCAGAAATTTCCAAGAAATTATTTCGACAATGGAATACACATGATATACTCCTAGAGGCAGAAATGACGATAAAGATCATGTCTATTACATTATTGTAGTTCATCAGTTGGTTATATATGGTTCATAGTTTATATATATATATAGAGTAAGACTAGGAACATCATGTGCTTGGAAACATTATCATATATAGGTTAACATTGTTTCGTCAGCTTTTTTTTTCCTTTGCTGGTAAAATTTAAAAAATTCATTGTAAGAGAGTTATACAATAGTAGTAGGTGAAAATTAAAAAAGTTTATTCTACATAATACTTCGTGAGAAAAGATGGCGTTTGATGATACATTTTCTATTTTAGGTAAGTTACGTTTCCATTATTTGCGTCATAATTTGATTGGCATGTTTGAGATGTTGTTAGCAAGTAGAAACCTGAAAATTTGGTATGTATTAAATTTAATTTTAAGAGGAAAAGCACATCAAATCAATATCATTGATAACAATGAAAACACAAACAAGAAAGCACACAATATGATTACATTAGACTACGGACGACAACAAGTCAAGAGAATCGTTCATCATTATTCCGAAATATGAAAACAAAACATTTTAAAGAAATCAAATCAATACAAACTCGCATCTCACTCATCATTATTCATCTTCTTTTCGTATTCATGAGGTTTTAGCGACGGCAATGACAGTGTAATTCTTCTCCTTCTTGTTCGCATACTCCACACTTTTGCTTCCCGAAAGTTGCCTTGCAACACTCGTCACATTTTGCGGCTTCACATGGAGTCACAGGACATTCCCCTTCAAAATGCTTACATGTTTTCCCCTCGATCTTTGGTATTTCTATAACAAAATTATAAATATAACCAACTTATCATAACCATAGTTAAGAAAAAAAAAAAAGAATGCATATATTTGATCTACAAAAGATTAGCTAGAACCTAAGGGATAACATTACCAATTGCGACCAATAAGAGGATGAACAAGACAGCGGTGAAGCAGACTGATGAGTTTATGACCTTTGCCATTTTCTGCTTTAGTGTAAGAAATTTTGTTTTGGTTTGAGATATTTGTAACGAGAGAACATTGTTGTATTTATACATAATTTCTACTCAAATTGTGTAATATAGAATAAAATTAACTCTTTGCCACGTTGATTATGGCGACATACAACAATGGTTATGTCGAATGATTGACTTTGGAAATTCAAATGATATTATATACATAATCAGTCATTGATCATTGAACAAGGAATTAGAAGGTTTGTTCTAGATCATTGATCGAGGAATTTGTAACACTTGTTCGATGAGGTCGTATTCTCCGATATCCCGAAACTGTTTTCCCGAGTTTTTTTTTTCCTCGGTGATTTTGTGTTATGCAGCTTATGTTCGTATGAAAGAGTAATTCAACACAAAGGTTCGATGTCACTTTAGGCACCATTTTCTTTTCTTTAATGTAACTATCCCTTTTCTTGAGATATGAAACCCAGAAATTATAACAATAAAAATTATTTGAAAAAGAATTATAACAAACATTTTAATAAGATTAACAACTAAGGTTAACAAAACCAACAACATTTGTCTTCAATATTCGATAATACAGAATGAAAAAAATATCTTCTCAAGTCAATTTGTTTTATAATCCATCACCAACTCTTTGAAACTATGAGCCCACATAGAGTAAAATGTTGACATAACGGAATTAATAATTCTTCTTCTGAACAATGTACTTATTTATTCCAGGGTTACTGTATATTAAAGCTAGACTTGTTCATGTTCTTACAAAATAGTTTCTAATGTGGTTAGTTATGTCGACTAAATATATATATGGTCAATAAAATTATTTTCTTTAATTGCTTGGAATGTTTTGCAAACAGACCACTAATCTTCCTTTGAAATCTGAATTTGATTGAAAGAAAACAGATATACAAAATTACACAGCAATCGACAATAAACAAAAATTATGAAAAATTTGATAATCCCTCCATTTTCTTTACCAAAAAGATAAGTTTGAAAGACAAAACTATACTCCAAGAAAACACTCTTTCTCAGAATATCAGCAAAAACCTTATATAACAAAAGTATATTTTGTATACACATATCATCATTCATAGAAGACGCCAATATAATCTCCATGAGCTACTAGACAAGCAAATCAGCATAAGCATGGAGTCCATGGCTGCTCATGTTCTGCTTAAGCCTGTACAATGCCCGGCTCTCTAGCTGCCTTACCCTCTCCTTCGACAGTCCATAAATCTCTCCTATTTCCGACAATGATCTCTGTTTCCCTCCATCAATCCCAAATCTCAGCTTGATGATCCTTCTCTCCTTGGGGCTCAGTACACTGAGGAGATTCCGTACATGGTTTCTCATCATCTGCTTCCCCACGCTCATCGTCGGTGTCTCAATCCCACTGTCTGGTGTTATTTCCTATTAAACGGTTATTACAGGGTTTTGTTCAGTCAAAAGAGTATCTTCACCAAGGGTTTACCTGAAAGGTTGTGTCTTGATCAGCCCAAATGGGCTGTTGCATTGAGAGAGGTGTTCTTGTATTATACATCAGCTTATCTAGCTTCTCTGTTGAAACCCCAACGTGGCTTGCGAGTTCATCTTTACTTGGGCGGTAATTTCCTTCTTGCATACAAGTTTTTCTGGCTTCAGATACTTTGCCTAGTAGCATGTATACGTTCTCCTGTATTAAGATGAGTAGAATGTACCAAATCTTGCTTTAAAAGTTCATCCTTTATTGTCTATTAGATAACGTCAGATCTGATTAAGTTTGTAGTTACCGGCAAACGGATTGTCCTCGAGTTTTGAAATATAGACTTTCTTATGGATTGTCGGATCCACCAGTAGGCATAAGTAGCGAATCTGCATCCAGATTGCGGTTTGAACTTCTCTACACTCTTCATTAGTCCCATGCTTCCTTCCTAAGAACCAAAAGAAGAAACATCATAAGTAATGGTCTTATGTTAGATCATTCTATTGCACATCAGATACATAGAAGAACTAGAAATACCACACTAATGTTCAAATCTTTTATGTCTAGACAAAACCGTTTGTCATTTTGATGAGAAATATTTATACGACAAAAATAATGGGTTTATTGAAGGTAACCTGCAACAAGTCCTGAAAGTTGAGTCCACGATTCTGATATTGTTTAGCAATATGGACAACCAGACGTAGGTTTGCTGTAATCAGCTTTTCCCGGCTGCTTCTACCACGGTGGATTTCAGATTTCAATACAGGAGAACTTAGCCCCATAGCTTCAGCCCACTCACTTATTGTTGGTTCACAGCCGTTTTGAGATTCAAGTTTAGCCTTTACTTTCTCCAACTTTATTAAATGCTGATGCATCAAAGATTACATAAGTTAGCATCAGGAAGTTTCAAAGGAAGCTCAAGAAGAAGGAAGTCCAAAGATACAGGAATTGGGGAAGCATGAACCTGTATATGTGCTATCAGCTCAGCTTCTTCTTTAGCAGTCAGAAGTTGCTTAGTCTCAGGTCCCCATAAGAAGAGCTGGAGTGCATCATCTGTATCAAACCCTTGTCTCAACTTTTTCTTGGCATTAATTTTCTGAGGAACATATCCCTCGTCGTCCACATCATTTGATTTTGGAGCCCTTCTGTTCTTTGATCTTCTCTCCAGCTGCCGCTTAGATCTTACTATAGTTCCCTTTTCTGGTAAGGACATAGAAGAGCTAAAACCAACATCCAGAAATGGAAACATTTTCACATTATAGCTAGCACGTAGCAGAAGCAAATTGATGAGATAGACAAACAACGGGTTTAAAAAACAACCTAGTGGAAAGAGAATCCGCAGTGTTGTCAGATTGAGGTGTTTCAGAGTCATCAGCTAACAATGCAGCTTGTTTTACAGCTGATAAAGCCTTCTGAGCTAATGCAACGACATCACAAGGCTCAGCATCTTCTAAAGGCGACACAGCTGCCGGTAATTGTTTTTCAATTTTTAAAGGAGATATCAATCTGCACGAGAGAAAGGTCACATCATTAAGGAAACCCATAAATCATATGTTGAGTGAAACATTCAAACCAACGGGTTTAGGAAAGGAAGAGGCATTACAAATTCCATAAACCAGCAGATTGAAGCAGTTGCTGTTCAAATTTCTCATCTTCTCGAGATGTAACCAATTCATCACACTGCCTCCTCTCAAGAGTCAACTAAAATTGAAAGGAACCAAAGATGGTATCAGACGTAAAGTTCAGAACTTTATGATTGATTCAAGCTAATAAGACAATAGTGCTGCATATAAATGCACCTGGGAAGTTCTGTCTTCTCTTAACGCATGTGACAGAGGCCTAGACTCTTCGCGTGGCTCCTGTGAGAGAACCGACGCAGGAAAATGTCGAGATAGAGAAGTAAGATGTCGTGAGTTAACTACAGGTGTTGCTGTTTGCTCATGAAGCATCACTACTGCAAATACCAAAGGAAGGATGAAAATCAGAAGAAAATGCTAACACAAACTCGTATTAAAAGGAAAATCCAGAAACATTGTGAACGCCAATAGCAATTTTTTTTTTTACAAAGCAGACTAATTCGAGTACATAGTATCAAAAACAACGATCATCTAAGAGAGAAATGAATCATGAAACAGTTTCCATTTGTCGAAATCTTTCAATCTGTGAACTGATATCACAAACTGAAAAGAAAGAAATCCAGATTAAAAAATCCAGTAAGCAGCAGAGACAACAAATACATGGGAAAACTAGGAAAGGTAGAGTACCAGAGGAAGGAGAAGAGAAGCTTTTGAGATGAGTCTTTGTCTGAAACGGAGATGAAGAAACCAAGTTCCTGGTAGCTTCCATTTCAACCACCAAGAAACACACACACTGCTCTTTTGCTTCCACAAATAGCTAAAGAAGATGAAGAATAATAACATGAGGCTGCTCTACAGAGCCATGACGAGCAGATAAGGCGAAACACACTCAATTTGTTTGTGTTTTTTTTATTTCTTTAAAAAAAAAAAAAAAAAAAAAAAAAAAAAAACAAAACTTGATGCTGCTATGCTATGCCATGGAAGTCAAATCTGCTCTCTTCTCCTTTTTAACTCCTTAAGAGGCTCAAGTTTGGCTTATTGGGTCTAAATATAAGAGAAAGCCTAAAAAAGCCCAAATAACATAAAAGTTAATTAACTAAAAAACAGTTCCCGAAGAAGTGGTCAACGTGTCAGAGTGGGATTATTCGAATCATCTTCTTCTCCCTCCTTTAGTCTCTCTCGCTCTGTAAATCACAAAAAAGCTTTGAAACATTTATTAAGAGCAACGAAATTGATCAATTTCAGAGATGGTGTTTCAGAAATTAAGCACAGCTGAGTCCAACCTCAACGCTGTATCCCCCGATTCGCGTTCCCAAACGCAGATCGCTATTTCCAAACCCTCCGCCGCGTCTAAAGACCGTCACACCAAAGTTAACGGAAGAGGTCGTCGAGTTAGGATGCCGGCTTTAGCCGCCGCTCGGATTTTTCAGCTGACGCGTGAGCTTGGTCATCGAACTGATGGAGAAACCATTGAATGGCTTCTTAGTCAAGCTGAACCGTCGATTATTGTTGCTACTGGCTCCGGAACTAATCCTTCAAAGGCGATTTCATCTTCTGTTGATTCCTCGTCTCAGATGATGTTCGCTATGGTTGCGCCGCCGAGTTTCCAATTGGATTTATGTCAGCCTTTACGAATTCAATATCCGGTGAATGGTTACAGCCATATGCCGTTCTCAGCGATGCTCTTACAGCCGATGACCACGGCGGAGTCTGACGTTGAGATCGTGGCTGAGGAGGATCGTAGACGCCGTCACCTCCAGTAAGATTAGGCTTTTCGTTTACATGTTTTTAATGTATCAATTAATTTAATCTGGTAGGTTTGGATTTTGTTAATTAGGATTTTAAAGTTTATGAGAGATTTATAATATTTTGTTGCCACGTGTTACATTGTGTCAAATCATGCTCTTTATGTACTTTTAAGTTAAGACTCTAATCCTCACATAGACTTTGATTACGACTGAGCAAAACTCTTTTACTTGTTTTTCCTAGATTTGTCTTTATGACATCTATTTCGACATCTTATCTAATTTCATCCTGGATGTTTGTTTTTTTTTAAACAAATTGATTTTATTTGGTGTCAGATGTTTAAAATGTAGTTATATGATTTTTCTCTCTATTGAATTTTTTTTTTTTTTTTTTTGATTATTCTTGTTACTTGTTTGGTGAAACGCAAATCAAAGTGTCAAACCAATTTAAAAAATTCACAGAAAAGTATTCTCATGAAATCCAAGAAATCATCTTTATCATGCTCCTCCAATATAGCCTCCCTATTTCTATTTTTGGTAAACAAGTTTAAAAGACCACTCATTCTTCTCAGCCATTTTTTTAATTTGCTAGAAACATGGACCTCCTTCCATGACTTTTGACAAATGACCCTTCTCAACTCTCTTTTTTTCACACACGTCTCTCATTTTTTACCTTTCCAACTTTGATCTCAACTTCATCAATTCATGTTTCCCTATTTTGTTATACAGCTAGCTCGTTAGTTTTTTTTAAATTCTTCATATCCATTTTTCAAGAAATTTGGTTTTCTCTTGTTCCATTGCCGTGAATTTTTCTTAAACGGCTGATGTTTTGTTCTCAAGATATGATAGACAAACACAAGACATCTCTACAAGTAGCTTCCAATGTATCTATTCTACTGTTACTTCAGAAAATTCAATTATTTCAGTTCGGACGGTTCTGATTTTATATTAGGATTCTGATTAAGAACAATGAGAGATAGGGTTGATGTTGGTTGGCCACACCACATCTTGTTGTTCTTTGTTTTTGGCTTGAGTTTTATGTCGTTTGCATTATCCCTGGATGGAGATGACTACAGCAAAACAGGGAGCCCAAAAGTTCTTGTTTCCGTTACAAACCTTATATATAATCGACTTCAGAACCTAAAGAATGTCTTAAAGGCTGATGTTGATAGAGATTTAGGATATTGCATAAAAAATTTGTAAGTATTCTCAAATTCCAGTAATTTAGGATATACATGTGTGTGAATATACATTTTCTATGACGACAAAAAAGAATACACATTTTATAATTTTTTCCTATAATTTGTTGATAATTCAGGAAGAATGATTGGGATGAAGCTTTTAATTTTGACAAAAAATTGGACTTCTTAAGCAATTGTGTCAAGAAAACCGAAGGTAAACAAGATAAAAGGTTATTTTCTATAAAAAAAAAAGTCATTTATTTAGTCAAACACTTGATTGAACGTTGAGTTTTTATGTAACTGTTATGCAGGTGACCTCACAATTAGACTATGTACAGCTGCTGAGATAAAGTTCTACTTCAATAGTTTTGTTAGAAGAGATGAAGCAACAACGGTTCATGTAAGGCCTAATGTCAATTGCAATTTAGCTAAATGGGTTTCTGGATGCGAGCCAGGATGGAGTTGCAATGCAGATGATAATAAAAGGTTTGATCTCAACAATGGAAAAGTTCTTCCATCTAGAACTAAAAAATGTCAACCTTGTTGTGAGGGTTTCTTTTGTCCACAAGGTCTCGCTTGCATGATACGTAAGAAATCCACTTATAAACATATCATATGAAACATTCTAAGATTACTAAAATTTCAATCTAACATTTTCGTTGTTGTTTACTCTCTGGATTATGTAAATGGAGCGTGCCCGTTAGGAGCATATTGCCCGCTTGCCAAGCTTAATAAAGCAACAGGAATTTGCGAGCCGTAAGTTGTTAATTCTCTAGTTTAATTTTTAATGTCAATGAAAAATGATATTAGTTTGTGGTTGACTAAAAAGTTTTTACATTGTAGATATAATTACCAGATTCCTCCGGGGAAAGTGAACCATACATGTGGTTCTGCAGATAGTTGGGTTGATGCCGAGAGTAGTGGTGATATGTTTTGTTCTCCTGGTTCATATTGCCCAACCACGATTCGAAAGGTCACTTGTAGTAGTGGGTATTGATTCTTTTTATCTCATAACTCTTGTTACTTCTTGAATCGTTGTTTCAATTGTGAATATTCATCAAATTGTTACACTAGAGTCTTATGTGATGATAAGTAAAAAAAACATATTTTCCCCTTTTGATCAACAAAAGTATATTGTTTATATACATGCCTTGATAACATGTTTTTATGTATTTATCAGACACTACTGCAGACAAGGTTCTACTTCACAAAAACGTAAGTTTCTAAAACCAGAGAAAATACTCTGTTTTTTTTTTATATAGATTACAACTGAAGTTGATCACTAATTCTCTGTTTGCTCGTTAATTATAGCATGTTTCAAGCTCGCAACTTGTAATCCAAATACTGCAAATCAAAATATTCATGCATATGGAGCCATCTTAATTGTAAGTTGTACCTTGACAAGAAAAGTTTTACACCTTTTGCTTTAAAATTGTTGGAAATTTTAGTTTCTTTATTGAATATGTAGGCGGCACTAAGTCTTCTAATGATTATGGTTTATAACTGTTCTGATCAAGTTCTTGCTACTCGAGAAAAAAGACAAGCAAAGTCAAGAGAAGCGGCGGCAAGACATGCAAAAGGAACAACACAAGCTCGAGAGAGGTGGAAAAGTGCAAAAGATATTGCCAAGAACCAAAAAATGGGATTGTCTTCACAACTATCTCAAACATTTTCTCGCATGAAATCTTCTAGGACAGATGCCACACCTGAAAAAGCATCTGGAAAGTCAAAAGAAAAGAAAAAAGGATCGAGTAATTTAACCAAGATGATGAAATCAATGGAGGATAACTCCAACCATGAAGGATTTAATGTAGGAACTGGAAGTAAACATGGGAAGAAGCCACAAGCTCCAAAGGGTAAACAGTTACATACTCAAAGCCAGATTTTTAAGTATGCATATGGTCAGATTGAGAAGGAGAAAGCTATGGAGCAAAACAACAAGAACTTAACATTCTCAGGAGTTATTTCGATGGCTACTGACACTGAGATTAGGACTAGGCCTGTTATAGAAGTTGCGTTTAAGGATTTAACTCTTACATTGAAGGGTAAACATAAACATATACTGAGATCTGTTACCGGAAAGATCATGCCAGGTCGTGTTTCTGCCGTCATGGGTCCATCAGGAGCTGGAAAAACTACATTTCTTTCTGCCTTGGCAGGAAAAGCAACTGGATGTACAAGAACTGGTCTAATCCTCATAAATGGTAGAAATGAATCAATAAACTCATACAAAAAGATTACTGGATTTGTGCCACAAGATGATGTTGTACATGGAAATCTTACAGTTGAAGAGAACCTTCGATTTAGTGCAAGATGCAGGTAAAACCATGTAAATGTTATAGCTAGTGTTTATACTAAAAGAAATGTTACATATCGTTCATCAAGTAAATGTTTATTTACATGCAGATTAAGTGCTTATATGTCAAAAGCAGACAAAGTGTTGATCATTGAAAGAGTGATTGAAAGCTTAGGATTACAACATGTAAGAGACTCATTGGTTGGTACAGTAGAAAAAAGAGGAATCTCTGGAGGACAGAGGAAACGAGTGAACGTTGGTGTCGAAATGGTCATGGAACCTTCTCTATTGATATTAGATGAACCCACCACAGGTTTAGATAGTGCATCTTCACAATTACTTCTTAGAGCACTTCGACGTGAAGCACTTGAAGGGGTTAACATTTGTATGGTCGTACATCAACCTAGGTACGTTATCTCCATGATGAATCAATGTTATATTCTTTCCATTTCACTAAAAACTTAAGAATGTCTCTTTAAAATGATTTATCATGTTAGCATATTAAATATTTTTTAGGTTTTCATGAAAGTGTCAAACCATATTTGTTTTATGAAACATGTAGAGAATTTTTGTTTTAACATTGTAAGCTTAATATATACTGAGTTTTTTTTTTGTTTCCTGAGCAGCTACACGATGTACAAAATGTTCGATGACATGATAATACTAGCAAAAGGTGGCCTAACAGTGTACCACGGATCTGTCAAAAAGATCGAAGAATATTTTGCTGATATCGGGATCACGGTTCCGGATCGTGTAAATCCTCCTGATCATTATATAGATATTCTTGAAGGCATAGTAAAACCAAATGGTGATATAACTGTAGAACAACTTCCTGTGAGATGGATGTTGCACAATGGTTATCCAGTGCCTCATGATATGTTGAAGTTTTGTGATGGACTCCCATCATCATCTACACCAGCTCAAGATGATTCTTCTCATAACTCGTTTAGTAATGATTTATGGGAAGATGTGAAAACTAATGTGGAGATCCAAAAAGATCAATTACAACACAATTACTCCAATTCTCAAGACAATTCTAATCGAGTTACTCCTACTGTAGGTAGACAATACAGATATTTCATGGGAAGGTATGGTTTTCAAGATTTACTAGCTAGAATGAAAATCTATACGGTCACTAGTTAGTTTTTATCTAGTATGTATATTAAACTTTAGTTTATGCTTCAGGGTTGGAAAACAACGACTTAGAGAAGCAAGACTACAAGCACTAGATTTTCTCATATTATTAGTTGCAGGAGCTTGTTTAGGAACTCTTGCTAAGGTGAACGACGAGACAATTGGTTCACTTGGCTACACATACACGATTATAGCCGTCTGTAAGTTTTAAAGTACATACTTAAATGTTCACTTAATTCATAAAAACACATGATTTTGGACCATGAAATGAATTTAATTTTTTCATTTCTTTGTTTTTTTTGTAGCTCTTTTATGTAAGATCTCAGCGTTGAGATCATTCTCTGTAGATAAAATACAATACTGGCGAGAAAGTGCCGCTGGAATTAGCAGTTTGGCACATTTTTTGGCTAAAGATACAATGGACCATTTGAACACAATTATGAAACCGTTAGTGTACTTGTCCATGTTCTACTTCTTCAACAACCCGAGATCTAGTTTCGAAGACAACTATATTGTACTAGTATGCTTGGTTTACTGCGTAACGGGCATGGCTTACATATTTGCCATATTGTACAGTCCTAGCGCAGCCCAACTGGTTTGTCCTCATCACTTTCTCTTAATTCATTTAAGCAACTAAAAGAATTTAACTAACCATATAATACCTTTCTGCGGTTATTGTTCTTGCAGCTATCGGTGTTAGTACCCGTTGTTATGACTCTCATCGCGAATCAAGATAAAGACAGCTTGGTTCTTAAGTATCTAGGAAGCTTTTGTTACCCCAAATGGACACTTGAAGCTTTTGTTCTTTCCAACGCTCAAAGGTAGATTATATTTTTACAATTGTCTTCATCACATAATGACTATAAATTCACGTATTTTGATTTTGGGGAGTTTTGGTTGGTTTAGGTACTCTGGAGTGTGGGTAGTGACTAGATGCAGCTCACTGTCACTAAACGGATACGATCTTAGTGATTGGATATTATGTCTCATTGTTCTCATTCTCATGGGAGTTATATTCCGATTCATAGCTTATTTCTGCATGGTTACATTCCAAAAGAAATAATCTAATATACCCATGATTAAAAGGCTCCATATTGTACATAATCTTGTAACAGAGTTCTATTTTTTTATATCAATCGAATGATATACGTAGTTTCTAGAAATAGAAAAAAAAAGATTTTCAGAATTCCAATTGTGTTCTTTACTGACTTCCATTGAGTTTGAAAAAAAACTGTAGATTGGTTAATTCGATCCGGTTTTGATTTATTCAATCCGGTTTAATGTAATTTTCGGTTAATAAGATAGTGTTGAAAAAAAGAGAAAAGAAGAAGCGACGTAAGCTTTAACAATGATGAATTCAGCGTTTCGAAACGTTCATTTCAATGCGTCTCGTTTGATAAACCCTAATCCCTTTTGCTCTTCGATTCTCCATCTTCTTCCTCTCTACTCCGGCGACGCTGCTCCTCGGCGTTCTAATCCTCTCCGGCATCGTAACGCGTTGTCTTCTTCCTTTGCTTTCCCTTTCTGCTCGTCTTCTTCTTCCTCTTCTTCTTTTTACATTCCTATGGCGGGAGGAGATGATCAGGTGCCTCCACCATCTTCTCATTTGCTTGAGATGCAGTTTGAGAATTTCCGTGTTCAGCTTGATGAATCTGCAGCTTTGAGAGAGCAGATTCGTGCTGTGGTTATGGAGATTGAGTCTGCTACGAGACTTATTCAAGCTAATCTCCTTCTCGTTCATCAATCTCGACCTATTCCTGGTATTGATTACTCCAAATCCCAAAAATGTTTTAACAAAATAGGTTAAAAATTGCATCTTTTTTTACTAAAATTCTTAGTTAAATGTGCGAAATGGGTTGCTGGGTTAGTTGGTGAAGAACTTCTCTTTGAAGGGAAACAAATAATAAAAGTGAAGAACTTTGTTACTTGTTCTTTGGCTATTCTAGATATTTACTTGAAATTGTTTGGTTGTTTACTTATAAGATTTGTTTATTCTGTTGATGAATCAGAGGTTATCGAGAAGGCTAAGGAAAAACTCAATGACTTGAAGAAGTTTTATGGCCGGCTTGCTGAAATTCTTCGGCAGTGTCCTGGACAATACTACAGGTAAGTTCAGTAGCCATATGCATTACTTTTTTTTTTTTTTTTGAAGTTAGTGATAATGGGTTGGTAATTTAGGTACCATGGAGACTGGAGAAGTGAAACACAGGCAGTGGTTTCTCAGCTTGCTTTTATGCATTGGCTTGAAACTGGAACTCTTCTTGTGCATACAGAAGCTGAAGAAAAACTTGGGTGTATGTCTCTTATCTCAATTTTATTCTCTTTTTTAAGCTTTCAAATAAATATCATGGCTTGGTGTTTGTACTAAGAACAGAACCTGAATTTTGCTATTTCTCTTATAAAATTTAAAATCGAGTAGAGTAAGCCCTCCAATCTAAACCAGTTACTAGACAAGATGTTTATGTTTTCCTTCCCACAATAGATACCAGCTGAAATGGCTGTAGACGGTCCTTCTGAAATCCATACATGATTTGAAATATAATATGTGAAATGCTTAGGCTCTCTTCATCCTGATCTGTTCAATTGAAATTCGTAGTGAAGAAATCTTCTACTTTTTCATTAACTATATTCAGTTTGAAATCTTCTCAAATTACTTTTCTCTCTTGATTAAAACAAGCAGAGCAAGTTCTTAGTCAAAATCATCTGTCATTTTTCTATTATAATTCCATTTCATTATATTTCAGTGAACAGTTTGGAGTTTGGATTGGAGACAGAAGATTATCTAACTGGTAAGTTTCTGAGAAAGAGCCCCTAATCTAGGCAAGATACTTTACTTTCATATTCTGATGTTTAGCTTTCCAATACTTTGCAGGAATATGTTTCATGTCAAACGATTTGGTAGGATAATTTTTATCCCTAATGTCCATATTTCCCCTAGCATCTAACTTAGTAGCAAATGATGAAACTATATGAAACATCACACATTTCTGATTTTCTGAGTACGTGACATTGTTTTACCAGCCTAGGTACGTGGTTAATCGAGTGACAGCAGGAGACTATGACTGCCCGAGAAAGGTGATGAATTTCTTGACGGACCTTCATGCAGCCTTTCGCATGCTCAATCTGAGGAATGATTTTCTGCGCAAGAAATTCGATAGTAAGTCTTATCTCTGACTGCTCTTTTATCCATTTGCATAGCAAGTGTGAGAATGGTGAGATAAATCTTTTCATTTTGACATGTTCACAGGTATGAAATATGACCTAAGAAGAGTAGAAGAAGTTTACTACGATGTCAAGATCCGAGGTTTGATTTCTGGTGGAGAGCAAGAAATCCAAGGCCAATCCTAAGACTCTTCACTCTACTTGCTCTTTACTCTTTATCACTTTTGTTTAGCTCAGCATGAAACGGCAAGAAGTGTTTTTTCTGTAAACTTAAAACGGGAATGGAATAGACTCTCATGTTTTATTAATGGGCCTTGAAGCCCATGTTTTATTCGTTTATAAACGGCGTGAAAAGGAATTGCAACTTTTCTGTTAATCCGAGTCAGCACGTCATGGTAAGGAACGATGTTCAGGAACACCATCTGTCGTCTGTTGCGGACTTGAAACGCACGTTATATTACTCGGTGACTTACGTCATTTAGATTTCAAACTACATAGATAACCTTTTGGAATCCGCCGAGTGAAAAAAAAAAAAAAAAATCATCAGAGAGCTCAAGAGTCGCCATTCACCAACTCCGTCAGTGTTCTTCTCAGCTTCCTCTCTCGTCGTCTCTCTTTGGTTTATGTTTTCCTTGTCAGCTTCGTACATTACTCTGACATTGTCTTAGATCCTCTCTTAAACCATCTCTTATCATATCTACCATGAAAGTGATGCTTTTTAAGTTTTAGATTCTTCTTTGAGAGACAGATCGCTTTGTATGTATGATCTCATTGGTTTTTACTGGATTGTTCGTTTCTTTCTAGTTTAAGGAAGATAAGCTAAGCAGACGAGATTTATTTTTTCTTTCTTTTTGTTAAATTCTTAAATTTGTGGGCTTAGTATGGTCGTATGGTGGTAGTACTGTAACAGCTGTGTCTCACTGGCCCACTTTATACGTATTTTCTTTTTGGTTCATTGTGCATTGCATTTGATTGGTGATTGTAATAACACACAATTAATTCTGTTTCTGTAGCTCAAAGTTTTGATTTTTCTTTTTGTGTTTATCCTTCTTCTCTGAGCTCACCCGACAGAATTTTGTCTGGTTACAGTTCTTTTCACTGTATTTGCCTAGAATGTTTGTTCTTTGCTCGTAACTTGATTTATATTATTTATATATTTTTCCTAAGACTAGATAGAGGCAAAGTAATGTTTTTTTAATGTAACAGGAACATGTTTTATTCTGTGAATTTGTTTATTATTATTTACTTGTAAAAAACGCCTAATAGATTTTCTGGTAGAGAAATGAGATCCAATATTTGTGAATCTAGCATGTAAGTTAGATTGGTTTTATGGGCAACATTTTTGTCGGGTTCTCTTCAATTATTGTGACATGCTTTGTGATATTGTAGTGTAAAATACATGGACTGGCTGGACTTGAATGGGACCTTTTGAGATGGACCGGGCACCTGATTATCCTGATACTTTTGCTAGATTCAAGTATGAGAGTGTAAGAACATGTTCTTCTTCTTCTTCACTTGTGTTCCTTGTATTAGGTTTTAGATTAGTATGAATCTATCTCATGACTTGAATTATTTTCTTGATAGGTTGATGACAATGTTTTCCATTCCATTAAGGATGAAATGAGTGACATGAAGCATTTCCTTGTGGAACCTAAACATGACAATATCACAGTGGACAGTTTCTTAGGCCTTGGTGTGGAGAATATGGACATAGGCTCTAAAATGGAAGAGTTTTCTCATGGGTTTGACTTTAGCTTTCTCCCAGATTATGGTAAAGTCAACTCAAGTGCTCTGATGTTGAATGCTTTGTAACATTGTAATCGGGAGTCTAGTTAATTCTGGAGTTATATTTTTATTCCAAGGTGGACTAGACTCTTATTGCACTCGAGATGTGGAAGCAGGTTTAAAGCTCGAAGTATGTGTTCTCTTTGTGCTCTCCATTACATGGTATCTTACTTTATCATTCTTGAAATGAAGTTCTTTTCATCTCGTAGATTCTTGATGGATTTCTGGACGAAGTTGATGAAGTGGAAGATATCTATGCATCACACAATCTTTCTTCTTTTGGTAACTCATTTCCTTTAAGATAAGTTTATGTGACTACATCATCCTAATGCATCTGAGCAATATATGGTTTACAATCCATTCAATAATTTACATTGCAGAAACTGAAGTCAAAAAGAAAGTATCTGAACTAGATGGTGACCCCTATGCTCTTATGAACTTCAGTTCAGAATCTAATTCTCCTGGAATTAGTGGAATCATCGGACTCTCAGAGTGGTCAAAAGAAACTGTTCCGCATGCTGAATCCAAGAATGTTTCCAGTGACAAAACTAAAGATAGTTTGGATATTCACTATTTCTATGCGTCCAAAGATGACAAGAAGCCCCTATCCACTTTTATAAGCTCCTGGAGTAAACGAGGCAGGAATCGAAAAAAGAACTTGCTTAACACCGCTTGTAGTAGGTAACGGTGAAAATAATCTTGTCGGTGATTAAAGGCTTATTCGAATATCTAATCCCAGCTGATTAAACCTTTTATTTATAATGTTGCAGATTGGATTCTTCTTGTGAAAGACTGTCTAGTGTGGCCTATGACTTCAGGCCCCGGAAAGGACATATGAAGAAATATATTCATACTGCAACGGTTAGTATTACTCTTTAAAAGTATTGAGTTTACTTTAATCCGTGTAAACCATACACAATCTGATATTGCAGGAGAAAACATTATCTGATGATCAACTAACTTCGTCTGAGAGTGAAGATGACGACGTTTCTGTAACAAAGACATCCAAAAGCAGAAGTGACAGAAGAAAACATCAGAGGATGTGGACTGTTGATGAAGTGGTGAAGTTAGTGGATGGTATATCTCACTTTGGTGTTGGAAAATGGACTGATATAAAGAACCTCTTCTTTCGTTCAGCATCGTACCGCACATCTGTCGATATCAGAGTATTTCGCCATTCACCTCAAACGCAAAACTATTCATCTAGTTTTTTCTTTGTTTCTCAGTTCTTCTCCTCAAATCTTTTCAGGACAAATGGCGTAATCTACTCAAAGCAGGCTTTACCGACAAGCATAACGATAGAATTCAGGCTGAAGAAAAACGAAGGTCAGGGGCTTGCCCTATCCCCAAGGATATTCTACATCGCGTTAGAGAACTTGCTTCACTCCATCCATATCCGCTCTCCAAGTCATTGTCTTTTGTTCATGATTCCTCAAGAAGCCTAAGCACTTCAAGAAAAATGAAAAAGAAGAAGAATGAATCATTTTAACTGTCTTAAAAGTTTGAAGTTGTCTTTAAGATATCAATTCTATATGTATCATCTAAGTTGTTCTATGTGAAGTTTATGTTAAAGAAACTGAGAATGAATTCACTTCAGAAAAATCTTTTGCTCAATTTTTTTTATATTCTCAATCCTCCGTTGCGAATAAATTAACAAGTAGCGGCAACAATATCACACTATATTCTTTGTGTCTGAAGAATTATTGTCACTTACTAGCAACTTGCACAAGTGCCAAAAATGTCTTCAAAGTTGTAAATTTATGCCATAATTTGTTGTAAAATGATGACTACCTGATTAAAAAAATTGTTGTACAAGTTGTCTATGTTATTTAAAACAATTTCAACTTTTGACCAATTTTTTTTTTTTAAAGAATATCAACTTAAATATATTAATAATTATATTTATTAAATAAAGTAGTAAAAGCAATAATATTAAACATCGACATGTGAGCATTCTGGTCTCGTTGCTATTTATGTAATAGCTATCATTACTACACTTCTTCTTTTCAAATCTACAAAGTTGACACTTTATAGTCTGTACATCTTCTTCACCTACAATTTTATATCAGTCATTCAAACAAACGTATTCCAAAAACTAATATATATATATATATATATAGAAATTTGAACAGATAATTCTTAATCAAATAAATTTTCGAAAATGGTTGTTCTGGTAACTTCAATTGGTTTGTCACATTAACTCCAATCATTTGGTATCTCTTGAATCTACCAAGTGGGAGGAAACATCTCCTAGTCGTAAAATAAATGACGTCTTAACTCTTAACATGATATTTGTATAGAAGGGGTCCCCTTCATGGAGATTCCACTTTAGCCATTGGTCCACGTATAGCGAATTAAATCATTAATATCTTATGAACATCCCAACACAAAATAATTTAAAATATAAACCATGAACTCTATTCTATCTTCTAAATCGTAAGTCCCAAATAAAACTTATTCTTAACTCCTAAATCTTTCAGACTTTAACCTTCAAACTTAAACAAAATAGTCTATTTATGTAATCTTTGAAAATGCAGCATGTTATTTCTTTTTACTTTTTTTCTTTCCCTAAAATTTTAGAGTATACATAAATTAACTTTGAAAACACTTAATACATACTATAATATTCGTGAAAATAATATTATACAATCAACTAGAAAATTCTATGTCAAATCAATTATATGTATACACACATAATAGAATATTAAAAAGGTATACAGTAGTTTAGTATTGGGATACCAACAATTCAAACATTATAAGTACAAACATGAAACAAAATTTAACAAAAGAAAACAAACATGAAATAAACGTCTAGACTCTGAGAGGTCAATTCTACATGTTCTATGGCCAGATAAGATATTCATAAAACTTTTTCTTTTATTTTCTTTTTTCCATGAAAAAGGGAAAATAGGAAGAGAGACATACGTGTATTATATTGATAATATCATAAGAGTTTCACATGCTCGCAATAAAGAGTCCAGCTTAGTTCGAAATGGCAGTACTTGTTATTTTTCTTGACATACCAAAACCAACTTCAGAACACACACACAACACAAACATAACAGATAAGTAGATCTGAGAGAGACAGATTTAGAAGTGAAATGGTGTAAGTATGAGGATTTCTTACTTAGGTTCATGGAAACATAGTTTTTAATCCATAGGGGGATGAACCCTAATCAATGACACGGTTTCTTTCTTATAATAGGACCCTCCACCTTTGACATTTCTCCATCTTTGTACCCTTCCTTCAGACAACAACCCTTTCACCATCCCTATCTCAATTTTGTGAATCACATTCTTCCCCGGCGTAATTTAATATTGCACTATTCAGTAAACGCTTTTGATTGGTAAAAAGGTTAAAAACTCACTAAGCTATTTCATTAATACTACGAATGATAATCATTGTAGTATACTGATATTAGTTAATGTGTAGAAGTTTAAGAAATTACCTGAGCTGTTTAGAACCGACATAACTCTAGGAAAGTCCTGAAGATTAAACTGAAAATATAATTTACACTACCCAAAATGCATGAGTATTAAACAACCAAGATCACACTATCTCCAAGAAGATTTAAACCCATGCTTGGAACCTGTTCCTTCAGATCTTATCTCCATTCTATCTCTGCTTATCTTGTCTTTGTGGGGTCTTAATCCCTCATGAACCTCAAGAACTCTGACACAGCCAAAAAAAGAGTATTTTTTTAATCACATCTAACCGCAAAGTGTGTGTTCGTACAGTTTCAGTGGTGCAACTCTACGAACAAAAAAGTAACAGAATCGCACGGTTGAGTAAACTACTGTTATCATTTGAAAGTTGCCCATCTCGTCTCCTTTGGCTAACTGTCATGTCCCTACTTTTAATGAGGAGCTCTGATATTTATTTATACTTTGGTGTATATAAATACTTGTCCTACACCTTGTACTTTCCATCCAAACACACACATCCTTTCATCAAAAGTTCAAAGCAATTCTATTATCTTATCTTCTACTAGATATTAATCTTCTCCAAATAAAAAATGAAGAGCAAGTTCATTAGATCCTGTGAAAAGAAACTGAAGAAGATGACGGGCAAAGACATAATACCTTGCATCTCTTGCGAGGCATGCTACGAGAGACTTTGCTGGGCGTTCAAGAAAGAAGCTGAGGTGATACCAAAAGATGTTCCTAAGGGACACTTAGTTGTCTATGTTGGTGAGGAGTACAAGAGGTTTGTGATAAAGATCAACTTGCTTAACCACCCACTCTTCCAAGCATTGTTGGATCAAGCACAAGATGCTTACGGTTTTAATGCTAGCTCAAGACTATGGATTCCATGCCATGAGAGTACCTTCCTCGATGTTGTTCGTTGCGCTGGTGCTCCTCAGTATCAGAAGAATTGTATATTTATCTAAGAAGGTTCTTGTACAGGGATTTAAGACACTAATTGATTTATACAAAAAAGAATGTTGCTTATTGCTAAGCTATCGGGGTACACTAATAGTGTAAGACTTTTTGTATTAAATGTGTATTTGAATCAGCGGCATATGTAGTATTTAGCTACAAGGAAAGCAATAAAATAAGATTAAAATTTATGTTCCACACTTCTTATAGCTCCAAAGACGGACATAAAGCCACTAAAACCGGAGCTTGTTATTGATTAAAAGACATCAAAACTAAAACATGAAAATGACTCGAAAAAGCATCAAGAACTCCATTGTTTCAATTAAACTCTAACAAAGATCATTTTCTAGTACTGAGGCAGAGGGAGAGAGCACATAACAACTTTACCTTCTCCCAAATCTCAAGACAAAGACCAACCCTTCTTGAAAGCATTATTTGTGAAACCAGATGGTTCAGTTCTTTAACACGTTTGCAAACCATAGAACAGACTTGAACTCTTCTCCGATGCAGCTGTTATCAGAGAATATACATATATATATATATATATGCATCATTCGTACAGTTACTTATTTATGGAAACGACCTCCAGGTTTTGTCGGTTGTATGAGACTATGAGTCAATGGGAAAAACATTACCTGTTGCTATTTGATATATTGTATCACGAAAAGAATGAAGAAATAAAAAGCCGCGGAGTTGTTAATGAAATAATCGAACGAAAGATATTATGATTAAGAGTTAGGTGCTTGGTATGAATCTAAGCGATTGAATTTGTATGTTAGAACAAGAGGCTATAATATCCAAACCATGAGAGTTAAGCAACCATTTCCCCATTCAGGTAAATCCAAAGAAAGCTTAAACATGTTATTATCCACATAAAGATCAAAATGGTTGGACAAAAATTTCCACAAAAGATAACTACATTTAAGCCGAGTAATATATCCAAAGGGTTGGATCTATTCTCATTCCCAAAATGAGAAAAAAAAATTGACAATCTCATGGTTTTGAATTTTGATATCAACAACTGCAGCAAGATATATACAAAGGAAAATCTTGCAAATGTGTATATTGTATCATGTTCCCTCTTTCACAGCTTAAAAGTAATCCTAAGTGCGTACATACATTGAATTGTTGGCAATCTTATCAATCAACTTTCATTCTAAAACCAAAGGAACCCAAGTTACGAAAATTTGTGGCACAGAGATGTTGCCACAGGCATTGCCGCATCAATCCCAAAGTATGCTCCTTTGTAACTGACTCATCCTGCAGATCCACAATTCATTATCACCTCAGCCCATCAATCAAATTCTCCATTTCTCTTCTCCCAAACCTCCTACCATCTGACTGTGCATCTTTACATCTAGCTGCTAAGTAAAACACTAACCAAGCCGCCATGAAGTAAACCTCCAAACCAGACTGGACCACAGAAGCAAAGCGTTTCCCTAGGATTCGAACCAGAAACCATCTGAAGAAAGACCCACAAAGAATAGCTTCAAGACACTTGAGCTGCACAGCTTGATGCAACAGAAGAGAAATCAAATAGAGACCTTTCTTCACTATCTCCCTTCCTCTCCTCCTTGAATCCACAATGGCAACAAAGGCATCAACAGCTAATATCAAACCAATGAGCGTATCAAGTAGAAACCAAGCAAACAAGAAGCCAGATATCTCCTTCTCAAAACCTCGAATCCATGGAGGCATCACAGTGAAAGGCGTCAACTTTAACCTCACAAATAGCCTAAAAAACGAGAACTGATCTTCAACCTCTCCAAAATACCATAAACCAAGAAGCTGTGTCAAAGCATCTCTCACTGCCCATCTCATCAAAACAAATCCTGTAACTCTCTTAAACCCCAATCTTGAACCACTCCAAACAACCCCAAGAAACGAAGGAAACCTACCAAGCAAATCATTGATTACTGTAACAAACATAATCGCCAACACCAATGAGTAAACAGTAGTAAAGCCTAGAATCACCCAACCATAAGCTGCAGATAAGAAGCTCACAAGGAAGAACAGAGCAGCTGCGTCATGACGACCTAACTCCAATCCTTTGAAAAACGTCTTCAGATCCACAAAACTGTCAAATTCATTACCTTTCTTCTCGCTATCAGTCTCACGATCTTCCTCATATTCATAAAAATTCGATTTTTGGTCCTCCTCCTCGGAGGACATCTGCCGCAATACAAAACCAGAGCGAATGATCTGAGGAAGGAGAAGTCCATTATCGGCAATAGGAAGAGAAAAGCCAGAAATGGTCTCAAATCCGGAGAAAATTACAGTAGTGGCGTTGATTGGAGAAGGAAAAGAAGAGCCTTGAAGAGATCGGCGATGCTCATCCGTGGATAATAAGTCGTCGTCGTCAAGGGTACCAAGGCGCGTGAGCTGAAGAAACGGAGCACGTCTATGATGGTTGAAGCGAGGGTGAGGCGCACGGGAGTGAGAGTTAAGAGGGAGACGAGAGAGGAGAGAACGAAGAGAAGGGTCCGTGTCGACGAAAGATGTTAAAAGGAGAGAGCAATGATCGACGAGAGAGTGGAAGGAGAAGATGAGAGAAGTTAGGAAGAGGAAAGTAAGAGGGTGAGAGGAGAAAGAAGAGGTGGTTTGACGGAGGACCTGAGAGGTTGTACGGAGGCGGTTCAGCCGCGCGTGGTGGTTATGGTGGTGGTGGTGATCCGTCATTGTTTTACTATTCGGAAGAAGAGGGGCTTTCGGATATTCTCTATTTTCTCTAACGCTTTGAACCTCTAGTGTTTGTTTTGACTCTTATGGGCTTTGATTTGGGCCTAATTGTGTATTCTCGCATCTTTCTCGGGTATTTCTCGAATTGTTTTAGGTGATTAACAAATGTAATTATTGAAACGGATAAAAATTTATAAATATCTGACTGACTATTCAAACTCTTATTCATTGATTTGGCTGGTCAATCATACTTTAAGATTCAAGCTTTTCAACCACAAAGTAGAGGGGAAGAGATATAAAAATAAAAATCTGGCTTTTAAAATGTTACGTATTGACCATTAGATCATGTCCTCCTTCCAAACAAAACAAAACAAAAAACATTATAGTGGTACAATAGATTTCATAATATTTTTTAGATGATTCGCTTAAGTTTAGATGATTTCATTAAAGTTGATAAACATTTTCATAATGTATGTATTCTTATGCAGGTGTTTGTTATGGAGATTTCAATATTCGGGAAATTGAGAAAAATAAGTATGATTGTAAAAGAAAATTTGTTCATTTGAGAACTTACAATGAGTTTTACACACAAACTTAAATTAGACAGACATAAACCACTTCACAGACAAATCTTTGGTAAAATTATTCAGACATTTAAAAGAAAAAAAAAACAGTCTTTAACATATTGGAATGGGAGCTCCGTTCCAGTCGTTGAGACATTCCATCATGGGATCAATGATTTTACCTTCACAAATCGCCGTGAAAACCTTGTCAAACTCTTCTCCCGGCGAAGTCACTTTCTCTCCGGTCAAAAGCTCAGTTCCAAGCTCTTCCCTCACAAACCTATACAAAGGATACGACCTACATTCCTTAATCCTGTTCGGGATAGCAGCAGTTCCATTATCATACGCCGCTCTTGTGGCCTCGACTTCTCTGGGAAGCACCGCCTTAAGCTCCTCCTCGAAAGCTCCAATCTTTTGGAAGATTGAAGTCACTGCGTTCTTCTCACTCTCACCATTAACTAAAGCGTGGTCAACAATAACCTGTCTCAGCTTCTGAATCAATGGGTACGTGGCGCTACAAGGATCATCTACGTATGTGTAGACTTGCTCACGGTCAACAACTTTGAGTAAATCTTTCTCACAGAACCGAGATGGGTGAAGCTCACCATTGACTCCAGTGGTTAGAACTTTCTTAGCCACTTGTGAAACAGTGTTTTTCACAGTCTGTTTCAGATTCTCCTCCAAATGTCTTAAATCCACAGCTTGGCAAATAGCAACAAGGAACGTTGTTGACATAAGCTTGAGAATATCAACAGCTTCAGAAGTTTTGCGAGATGAGATTAGTCCAAGAGAGTTCACATCTTGGTTATGTTGCTCTGCTGATTGAACATGGCTAGTCACTGGATTAGCTAAGTATTGAAGCTCTGAACAGTAAGAAGCCATTGCAATCTCAGCTCCTTTGAATCCATAATCCAAACTTGGATTCCTTGATGCAGTTAGATTTGAAGGTAAGCCATTGTTGTAGAAATCATTCACAAGCTCTGAGAATTGAGCAAACATGAGTTTCCCCATCGCTGCGATTGCGAGACGAGTGTTGTCCATTGAAACTCCGATTGGTGTTCCTTGGAAGTTACCACCGTGAATTGCTTTGTTTCTTGAAACGTCGATCAGTGGATTATCGTTGACGGAGTTGATCTCACGCTCGATCGATTTAGTAGCGTATCGGATTACTTCGATTTGAGGACCTAGCCATTGAGGAGAAGTACGAAGAGCGTAACGATCTTGTTTTGGTTTCATCAACGGATCCATTTCGTGAAGCTTTTTAGCTAATTTCATGTATGAGCTTCCGTCGAGGATATGCTCCATTATCGCCGCCGCTTCGATTTGGCCAGGATGATGTTTGAGTCTGTGAGTGAGATGATCGGTAAACTCAGGCTTACCGCTCATCACCTCAGCGAAAACTGCTGACAAGATCTCAGCCAAAACAGAGAGAACATTCGTTTCAAAGAGCACCATTGACGCCATTCCAGATCCAACCGCCGTGCCGTTAACAAGCGCGAGACCTTCTTTAGGCTGTAGATCGAAGAATCCGGAGCTGATTCCGGCCATTTTGAAAGCTTCGTCTGCGGTTAAGGCTTCACCGTTGGGACCGGTGGCTTTGGAATTGGGACGGCCGGTGAGGAGTCCGGCGATGTAGGAGAGAGGAACGAGATCACCGGAGGCTGTGATTGTACCACGGAGAGGGAGAGATGGAGTGATGTTGTTGTTGAGGAAACCGGTAATGGCTTCCAGAATCTCGAAACGGATACCGGAATATCCTTGAAGCAGAGTGTTGATCCGAACAAGCATGGCGGCTCTTGTGGCGGAGTGAGGTAATGTGTGGCATGTTTCCTTCGTGTTGCCGAATATTCCGGCGTTAAGGAATCTGGTACGAACATAAACATTCGAATTACGTTTTGATTAGTTATTTAATTATTCATTAATTTTAATCATCCTTTTAATTACCCTGTAAAATATACTCTACAAGCTCAAACATATATATATATAACCGTAAAATAATTCCACTAATCGTAAAAAAAAAAAAAAAAAAAAATCCCATTGCATATTTCCCATGCAACGTCAGAACCTTTTGGCGCTTAAAGACTTCCCGTAATTTTAATAATTTTTCAAATTCATTCTAACTTTTATTTTAATTTATTTTTATATACAAATATTATTTAAAAGGAATTGGGAGAATAATAGGTTAAAAATGTAGAATTTAATATATAGGTTAAAACTAGAACTTAAGGGGTAAATATCAAACAAACTACATCCTAATTAATATTTATTTGTTATTTCCATATATATATATAAAGAAGAATTATAGAATTATGAAACAACTTGCTCCTAATCTATCTACCTAAGATTGGTAAACACTTACCAATAATCTATTTCCAATTAGAGAAACAAATAAAAGATGATAAATTTTACCTAATTAGCTCCGTCTGAAGTGCGACACCGTTTTTGGTCCTCCGATGAGAAGTAGCACCAAAACCAGTAGTAACACCATAACTATCAGTGCCTTTGTTCATACTCTCCATCACCCAATCACTGCTCGCCTTCACACCGGCTCTAGCCGTCTCCGACAGCTCCACCTTCACACCGTTTCCAATGGTGGAGATAGCTGCCACTTGTCCAATTGTCAAAGTCTCTCCTCCAAGATTCACCACTGGCCTTCTAAATTCCTCAACCATTCTCTTCACTTCATCCAAATGGCTCCCTTTCATTTGCTCCGCTGCAGCACCCCAGTTGAGAGGATCAGCCACCGTGACCTTAGTCTTGATCTCACCGCCGCATAACATAGCGTCGACTCCTCCATTAATCTTGTGTGCTCCGTTAATCTCCATTTGTCTTCGAGTTTTTTTAGTTTTGCAAGAGGAGATTAATTAAGAGGAGATTATGAGATCTCTAAGGGAGATAAGAGTTTAGCTTATATTTGTTGGTTAAGGAATTGTATTTGTTCCTGAGAGGAAATAGATGAATCAAGGGTGGTTTATATAAGATGCTAGTGTTTGTTGGTAGGTAAGCATAAGAGACCTATACTTTATTTATTTTCCTGTAAATATAATGATAAGTTTTAAATAGAGAAAAACAAAAATTTAGTGAGAAATATGGAGTTGGTTGTGAATTAATGATGACCGTTAGATGCAGTGTGAGGGATTCTAGTGGTGGAGATTATAATTCGTGGATTTGGTTTAAGTCGCAAATAAAGAGACTTTTCTTTTTTTCCTTTTTTTAACGCGGCGGTGATTTCTCGTCAACGTCACGGCCGTAAAAGTGGTCGTGGCTGGTGGCTGACTTGCATTTCGCGGTTGGTGAGACTATGAGTTTTTTTTTTCTGAAGAGTGATTTTGTTTTTTTTTTGGAGTAAAGCGTTCATTGTGATGGGAGTAGGTGTGTAATGTATGAACGTAATTGAGTCAATTAACGTGTCCCCACAATAACACTCTTTCGTGTTTTTATTTTGTATTTTCTATATTGTTATTTTTGTAACTTTTGATATCATTTCAATTTTAATGGATGGGTTTTGTTTTCATCTCAATTATTGTATTGTATATTTGTATTCCTTTTTTTTGTATGTCGTGCTATTATGTGACTACTATATGTACTTTGTTTTAGTCATTAGTGGAACTTCTATTAATGAATCACCAAAATAATATGTAAATTTACAAATTTAGTTTTGTTTATTTTGAGTAACCGTCCATATATATATGCATCTATATTTAAGTAGTGGATAATTTGGGGACGAAAACAAAATATTATTTAGTTGAATGCATATGCCTGCCTAATCATTAAGTGATGACTGAAAATAGTCAAAAGTAGATTCAAATGTAAATGTTTCACTGATTTTTTAATTGAGTATAAAATTTGCGGAAGGTAATTATTACGTGGACATATTGCAAACTATATAATTAATAATATTCACGCGATTATAAGATTCCCAATAGAAGCCGAGTGACGCAACACGCCGTTTGCATGACAAAAGCAATGGCATTCATGTAAATACAACCTCCATTTTCGTAATCTTATCCTAATCTCATGAAACAATACTTAAGTATAGCCATAAATAATATTATAATGGACTTTTATATTCTGTAATCAATAAAAAAATTTGTCAACAATACTGTAATCACTAATTTGGTTACCAAAGTTTAGAATTAGTGTTATCATATCATAATTAGAACCTTTTTATCACACTGAATTCTATTTAATTAATACTATTATATGATTGTTAGTGTATAGGTTTAATGGCATTTCTTATCAAACCAAGCATGCATGTATACGCAAGAAAGAATATAAATAAAACATGTCACCCATCCATTTGCTGATAAAATATAGAATCAGCATCACCTCCATCTTTGATTTCTTATTGAAAGACGCGTTGAAAGCTAAAATGTAATGGTGAGAAACAATGTTAAAATAGAAGAAAATAAATCAAAACCAATAAATAAAATAAATGGTAGAGATGGATGGAAGAAGTGGTAGGTTGGTAAGGCGTCTTCTTTGAAACATTTGCATGTGCTTACATTTATCCTTCGTAGCATGCCAAAGTCTCCATTTTTTTTTTTTTTTTTTTTTTAAATGAAAGTCTCCAATTTGTATCCAACAACAACTACATTTTATTTATATGGCTATGTTCGGTTTCATATGTTTTCTTGTGTCAATTCTTCCTTCGGGTGGACGGGTAATGATTCAAAGACACTCGAGTGTTCGATTCCAAGATTTAGTTATGATAAGGAAATATATGTATTTTGTATATCTCGTTTTTTCACATGTTTTAACTTTAAGGATAAGGTCCAAATGAAGGCCAGAGGAAAGAAAACGACACAGTGGAAGCAATATATTATAGTTTTATAATTTTATTTAATACACACAGAAATATATGGTATGACGTAATTTTTGGAATGCAGGTGGATTTCGGTTAATGTGTCAAATATCCGATTTTGGTTTGGTCAACTTGTATCGGTTTACTCTTTCTCATATCCCGCTCGCCCAGAAATTCAACTTCTCAATCGTACTAAACTACTGTTATTCATCGATGCATATGTAAGATTTGAGAATTTGTGACAAGGGAACATGTGGGTCTTGCATAGAGATGAGCATAACCATAAGATCAAGTACATATATATAGTCATACGATTATGTGTGTTCTGTCGATTTAATCCTGTTATTTTGAATTGTTTGGGTTTAATTAAGCATAGCGAGATCGGTATGAATAGCTAATGTTTTCTTACATTTATATCACTAAAATAAATCTCCACGACTGGCCAATTTTTCTGGACGCTGCTTTACCATTCCCGATCTTTATTCGCCAAATATGGATTAAGGAAACCAGTACAGTTCAAATATCACACCATAAAAGCTTGATTTTGTTTCCTAGCTAAAAGCGAAGAACCTAAGACAATCGAATTTGTTCCATGCATAAAAAAAACGATAATTTGATCTCCTATGTCCTTTCAGTGTAAAAATAATTGTCAGAGTGCTTGATGATCACGAGAGCTGTTGCCATCACGACTCAACCAATATTTTTAGTCATGCTCTACAAAATTTTCGCAAAGGCAATTTCCTTATATATTATCTAAGAGATCAGAAAAAAAAAATTAAAAAGTTTCACATAGGAAATTTCTCATACCAATTGATTCTCAAACTTTAGTCACAATTCTTATTAAAAAAATTGGTTTGATATTCTTACAAAATCACGCTTACTATTTTAATATATTCTGTAAAGTTAATTTAAAAGAAAACTCTCGTGATTAAAATCCTAACACTGAAATTTCCAAATGGCTTTACTTGCGTGTTATGTTTGTGGATCTTACAATCTTTACCATCTTAGCTTTATAAATTCCAAACATCACCTTTATCATAGGCGCTTCACAACAATGTGTTTCCCCTATGTTAAGTTTGAAAAAAATAAGAGTCTACAAGACTACAAATAAACACATTGCTTGCTATATTATAGGTTCCATTCATTTTAGAATATTTAAGAATGTGTAAGTACAGTATAAGCAAACGATTTATTATAGAACATTGCGGGCCTATATGATTAAATACTTTCTCTTATAGACAGACTCAAATCAGAATGGATTTCATCGAGACACCAACTACGCACGTGAATCAAATATAATACATGAATGATTTCTCTTCTTCTTGTTACTCCTTTGTTAATGTTTTTTTTTATTCCTTACAAGAAATATTTAAAGTAACATGATTCTGAACATTTTATTGATATCTAAGGATTTGTGCATGGAACTATGGAAGAAGTTAAAAAAGAATATTTGATATTATCAACGGTAAAAGACAATCTCTAGGGAAAATCATATATATAATTAAAGTTGTTACGAATTTACTGGTGGTGGATGATATATTATTATTTTAGTGATATTTTAGGATGTCATCATTTACATAAGAAATGATAAAAATTGGATAAAGGGAAGGGAATGAATAAAATTAGGCCACCAAACAAACAATGAGAAATGGAGAAAAAGGACAACAACCACAGTCGCGAGGATCCATCGCACACCACTCGTCTCACCAAACCCTCTTTTCTTCTTCAGAGCTCATTGGGTCCCACCTTCACCAAACCCTTTCTTCTTGCTGTCCAAATCAGATACAACTTACAAAACCCCAAACTTAATCAATACTAACATCTTGACCCCAACAAAAAACCAATACTAACATATGTACACGTCAGTGAATTATATCAATAAATCATCAACATGGTACTCATTAAAGAAAAACTTTAACCGGTCGGTTAAACACAATAAGATAAAAAAAAATATTACTCATTAAAGGAAGTTTATAAATATAATGGACTCAATCATTCCAGATATGCCCATACTGATGGAACCAATGAGTGGTAATTTACTGTTGTTGTTGTTGTTGTATTGGTCGAGTCTATGTTAACAGAAAGATTCTACTCTAAAAACGATAAACATTCAACAAAAAAAAAAATCAAAAGATTAAAAAAAAATTGGCGTCACAGTTTCAGAACATATATTTTCAAAAACCCCTATGTATCAAAAAGAAGAGTAAGATAAATACATAGGGGTTCTTCATTTATGATTTACAAATCTATAATCTTTCATCTAAGAACCTCTCATGTGACACATGTTTATGATGTAATGGTTCCCTTTTTAGTTTTAATTAAAAGTTAATTATATATATATAATATATTTCTTAACTTCTTAAATGGAGATGTTCGAAGATGGTCCTATACTCCTATGCAACCTTAGTCTATTGGGCTTGTTCACTTAGAGCTCGCTTTTATTTAATGGGCTATATGTTTCCTTTTCGGTGGGTTTGAAAACAAACCATACACCAATTTTTTTCTCCCCAGTTAAAACCAAATTGATTTCTAATCTTATCACATGATTCTTAAAATTTCTTCGTATGTAGCTAATTAAATTTTGGAAATAAAACAATGAGAGGTATGTTTCAATCATGCAAGTTATTCATACAAACAAAATGAACAAGATAATTCATAACACAATGTAATTTTCAGCTCCTACCCAATAAACATTATTGTCGAACTTTTATTTTTCTTGGGTTCTTATGTTTGTTTTCAAGACATAAACATGACTGGTTTCGAAATCTAAATTTGATATATCCATCTTTTCATAAAAGTATATCCCAATAGAATTTAACTGAATCTAGAATATAATTTATGATAAAAGATTATTCAGAATAGTTAAGATATTGTAAGATTCGTGTTTAGCATATGATATTTTAAAGTTGTTGGATAACTTTAGAAAATGATCTGTTATTATCAGTTTACAAATTACTTTGATGGAAACTAGCACCTGAATTTATTATTGCCCACTTAAATACAACAATTAGTACTTGATTTTGATTACTTTATACTTCGGATTAACTTTATATTAAAATGGTCTAATCTGGATGTAACTAAAAAATATTCTGTGTGACCGAAACAACAGCTCTTGGAGAAAGAGAATGTCGTTTAATTAAATCTCGAAAATAAAAAAACGTCATCGTTTCGCTGGAGACTGCGGTGGTGTGAGAATCCAGTACGATACGCAAAAGGTGGACCATACATCAGTTACAATGATCTGGACCATTATATAAAACGTAAAGCCATATGAACCGTTAGATGAAAGAATCCACGAAGCCAGACTAAGATGGACCCCACAGTTCTTTACCACTTACCTCCACTGCTTTGAAGCAGCTCGCATAAAAAGCAAACTCTTAACGAGGAAGAAACACACTCATATCCTACCTCGAATTTTTGATTTTTTTTTTTTTAAATCTTTGAGAGTTCTTGGTTTACTGTAGGTTGAAATCATTATTTCAGAATCTTTCCCATGTTTTAGATCTCTCTTAATAAGGTTCGACCATTACGTCGTTTGGTTCTGTTTCTGGGAATTTTCGTTAAAAAAAAAAACTTTTCTGAGATTAACATTCAGCTTTTTTTTGCTCCTTTCTTCTGTAACGCCATTTATGTGTTAAACTGTTGCAAACTGTTGTGTCCGAGCAGGAGATGGTGAAAATCTCACTGCTTTTGTTGTGTCTTCTGGTTTCAACTTGTCTCTTCACTTCTTCATCAGCCCAGGCTCCAGGTAATTGACTCTGTTTGACTACTTTTCGATGTTTGAATCTTTGAAATAGTTCTAAAGATTCTAGTTTATGGGTTGTCGTAAAAGGGTTATCAAAAATTTGCCTTTTGTGAACAAATCTCAAGAGTGTGGTATTTTATTGTTTGTTTGAGATTTGTATGTTTAGTTGAATAGTAGAAGGATAAAGATGGAGTCTTGGAATTTGAAGTGAACTGTAACACAAAGAAACAAACTTTTGTATTTGATAAGTGCAGGCTTTGTGAGCTTGGATTGTGGAGGTGAAGAGCCATTCACTGATGAACTTGGACTTAAATGGTCACCTGATAATCATCTTCTTTATGGAGCAACCGCTAAGATATCAACTCCTAATGTAACAAAAGCTCAGTATACGACTCTAAGGCATTTCCCTGCTGATTCAAGAAAATACTGCTACAACCTCAATGTCACTAGTAGGAATAGATATCTCCTGAGAGCCACTTTCCTTTATGGTAATTTTGACTCCAACAATGTGTATCCCAAATTCGATATCTCCCTTGGGGCGACTCATTGGAAGACCATCGTTATCTCTGATGCCTCCACAATCGAAAGGGAAGAGCTGGTGTTTCTGGCTTCTGGTCCTAGTGTCAGCGTTTGTTTGTCGAATGCAACGACAGGGCAGCCGTTTATATCTACCCTTGAGCTTAGGCAGTTGAATGGTTCGATGTACTACACTGAATATGAAGACCGGTTTTATCTTAGTGTCTCTGCACGGATAAATTTCGGGGCTGAAAGCGAAGATCCTGTGAGGTAAGTTTATTGTTTATAATCTGTTTGTTGTGTCACCATTGTGATTTTTCAGGATTAGTGAAGAAAATGAGTCGGTGTTGCAGGTACCCGGATGATCCGTATGACAGAATATGGGAATCTGATAAGCTAAAGAAGCCTAATTATCTTGTGGATGTTGCCGCTGGGACTTTGCCAGTGTCAACTAAATTGCCCATTGAAGGCGATAGCAATGACAGACCACCTCAAAAGGTTATGCAGACGGCTGTGGTTGGAACAAACGGGTCCTTAACTTACAGGATGAACCTGGATGGTTTCCCTGGTTTTGGGTGGGCTTTCACATACTTTT
Source organism: Nasturtium officinale (assembly GCA_963854855.1). Taxonomy (NCBI): domain Eukaryota; kingdom Viridiplantae; phylum Streptophyta; class Magnoliopsida; order Brassicales; family Brassicaceae; genus Nasturtium; species Nasturtium officinale. The sequence continues at coordinate 7,618,347 of OY978511.1, forward strand.
CTGAAATCGAAGATTTGGCTGAAGATGAGTCAAGGAAGTTCAGATTAGTCCTACCTGATCAGCCTGAGTATAGCAAAGCTATTGTTAACATCAAGGAAAATGCTCAGAGACCTTATCGTGTTTATGAACCTGGCTTTCCTAACATTACCCTTCCATTTGTGCTGAACTTTCGATTTGCCAAAACGGCTGATTCTTCTAGGGGACCCATTATAAATGCCATGGAGATAAGCAAATATCTGCAGAAAAGTGATGGTTCAGTAGATGGTAAGCACAACTAGCCTCTCCTCTTAGTGTTGTGGCTTCACATTTGACTCTAAGATGGTTGCTTGTATTGCAGCAACTGTAATGGCTAATGTGGCATCTCTCTATTATTCCACTGATTGGGCTCAAGAAGGCGGTGACCCATGTTCACCCGCACCGTGGTCATGGGTGGAATGCAATTCAGATCCACAACCAAGGGTTGTTGTTGTGTAAGGAAGTTTATCCTAGTAGCTTTATATGAAGCATGCACATAATTTATGTTATGATTCATTATTTCTCGTACCTGTTATAACTGCAGCAAACTGTCGAATATGAACTTGACGGGAAATATCCCTTCTGACCTGGTGAAATTGACTGGTTTGGTTGAGATGTAAGTTACTTGTCTTTTAGACTTTGAAACTGGAAGTATATAGAGATATTACAGTTATTGATATTACAATTTTTGTCAATGGCAGACGGCTTGATGGGAATTCTTTTACGGGTTCTATACCGGATTTCTCTCGATGCCCAAACCTGGAGATAATGTAAAATCACTTTCTTATGGGTTAGGTTTTCTATTGCTTTTATATGTAGATGATGGACTAAATGTTTGCTTTGGCAGACACCTTGAGAACAACCAACTAACTGGAAAGATCCCTTCCTCGTTGAAAAAACTCACAAATCTGAAGGAACTGTAAGCTACTTTAAAAGGATTTGTTTCTTGATATATTAACTTGTATGGTGAAAAATAATTGTATAATCTACATGTCTATGCACCTAACCTACTTGATGATTTTAGGTACCTGCAAAATAATTTGTTATCAGGAAAAGTACCATCATACTTGACAAAAAATAATATGATATCAAAGTAAGTATTTTCCCATTCAAGTACCTAGTTAAACTGCTTTCGTATGAATAGTTCCTTGCTAGGTCGTCTTGAACTTGCTCAAGAACAATCATGGATTCTTCTGTCTTTGTGTTTTGCAGCTTCTCTGGGAACATTAATCTTGAAAAACGTGGAGATAAAGGGAAGAAGCTCGGTGTCATCATTGGTGCATCAGTTGGTGCTGCTGTTCTGTTAATTGTCACTATCATATCTTGCATCTTCATATGCAAAGGGAAGAAGAACAACAAGATGGGAAAAACTTCAGGTATTTGTTAATTTCTTACATATATACAGGTTTGATTGTGTATCTTGATTCTTGGGTTTGGATGAATGTACTTAGCTTTTTCTTTTGGTTAATTTAAGCGGAGTTAACAAATCGTCCCTTACCGGTTCAAAGAGTATCATCTACCTTGAGTGAAGCACATGGAGATGGTGCACATTGCTTCACACTCTATGAGATCGAGGAAGCCACAAAACAATTTGAGAAGAGAATTGGGTCAGGAGGTTTTGGAATCGTATACTATGGGAAAACAAGAGAGGGGAAGGAGATTGCAGTAAAAGTTCTTGCAAATAATTCATACCAGGGAAAGAGAGAGTTCGCTAACGAGGTAAGAATGCTTTATTATAACACATATCAATATGCGCCTCAAGTATCAAGCTTTTTTGTTAAGGAGGTAACCAGAGTGATTATGGTTTGTTTAGGTTACATTACTATCAAGGATACATCATCGGAACCTAGTGCAGTTTCTTGGGTATTGCCAAGAAGAAGGAAAAAATATGCTTGTGTATGAGTTCATGCACAACGGGACTTTGAAGGAGCATCTTTATGGTAGCATATCTTTTACAATAGGACGGTGTATTGCAGCGTTTTGGTTTAACATTATGTTAACAAGCGTACCTCTTTTCAGGCGTGGTACCGCGTGATCGAAGAATCAGTTGGATTAAACGGCTTGAGATTGCTGAAGATGCAGCCCGAGGTTTGTGTAACTTACAAAACAAAATAGAAAGAGCTCTTGATCTCTGATCCGAGGTCATTTTTTGATAGTTGATTTTGTTGGTTTTGGTTGTTTTTCGTAGGGATCGAGTATCTTCACACCGGGTGTGTTCCAGCAATCATACACAGGGATCTCAAGACGAGTAACATCCTACTCGATAAACACATGAGAGCAAAGGTCTCAGATTTTGGATTGTCTAAATTTGCGGTTGATGGGATCTCACATGTCTCCAGCATTGTCCGTGGCACAGTTGGATATCTTGACCCAGAGTAAGCTAGACCTAAACAGAACTTATGCCAAGAACTTCACATATCTTAACCAAAACTCAGATATCTTCTTTATTTGATGTTAAAGGTACTATATATCACAGCAATTAACGGAGAAGAGTGACGTATATAGCTTCGGAGTTATTCTTCTTGAGCTTATGTCCGGCCAAGAAGCCATATCGAATGAAAGCTTCGGTGTCAACTGCCGGAACATAGTCCAATGGGTTAGTTCAAGAAGCCAAACATAAATGAACACTACCATTCAGTTTAATTTGACATGGTTTTGTTCATATCGAAAGTTTTTTCAGAGAATAATGGTTTTAATGGGTATAGTTGCGGTTTGGTGTGAGTTTATAAATGATCACTTGGTACTGGTTTTTGTAGGCCAAGATGCATATAGACAACGGGGACATCAGAGGGATCATCGATCCAGCGCTAGCGGAAGACGATTACAGTCTCCAGTCAATGTGGAAGATTGCGGAGAAAGCGTTGCTTTGCGTGAAACCGCACGGGAACATGAGACCTTCGATGTCCGAGGTGCAAAAGGATATTCAAGACGCGATTAGGATCGAGAAGGAAGCTTTGGCTGCTAGAGGCGGTATGTCAGACGAGTTTTCTCGAAGCTCGGCACATTCGTCGTCTCTAAACATGGGAATGCTTGACCTGGCTGGATCACAGAATTATGTCTCCATTGATGAATCTGTATTGCAGCCAACGGCTCGGTAGTAGATTCGGCTTTGTTTGTACAGACAGATGCATCTCTTGCTTTGTGCTTTTGACCTTTCACGTTGTCTGATCTTTAGTTATTAGTTTTGAGCTTAACACTATTTTTGTTTCTTTTGGACTCGAGCTTACAAGAATTGCTTCGAGTTTGGTTTTTTCTTTTATTGTTTTCAAAACTAACTCGGTGATTTATTTGGGATTGTGATGTTTTCTTTTAACTGATTTTCACATTTTCAACTCGTTGTATATTATGATCCTTCGCTATATTATTATGTTCTTGTGGAAATGGGTATATGAACCATATACCCACATATTCACCGAAATCTAACAAATTCTGAAGTAGTTTGATTAACATCCGAATTTAGAATTGAACTGTCTGGTCATGAAAAAGTTACAACATACCTTTTGTCTATATATCTTAACCAAACAAATTACTGGGCTACCTGGTAGCTTTTGATCTAACCATGTAATGTGTTGTCTAAATTATTATTATGTCATAAAGTTTGTTTTTACTGAGTATTTTACACACATTAAAAACAATAAACATTTAGTAATAAATATATTATATTTTACATTAATTTTTTCTCATTTATAAACCAATAGTAATTCAACAATTCAAACACTCTCTTTTAATTTTTTTTTTGAATTTACAATTTACTAAAAATTAACTAATAAATATTTATTATATTAAAAAAATAATCTTTTAGAAACAATAAAAAAAATCTAGAGTATCAAGTTTTCTAAAACAAAGGGAGTACTTTTGATATATAGTAGTAATAACTACAACAAAAAAATGGCAGCTTTGAAATTTTTCCTATAACCAAATAATATAATCTTAAATGACTTTTAAAATATCAAATAAGCTTTAAATTTGGTTAATTACTTTTCCCTAAAAACACAAAGTAATAAAAATTTAACACAAAAATCACTTTAAATACATTTATGTAAATAACAGAATAGTATTATTCTCATATTGGTAAAAGATAAGGAAAACACGTGGCGAGGCTGGATTTGGTAGAATATCAACCAGAGAAAATAAGAAAAACAAAAAATCAGAGAAATGAATAAAACGAACGGTGGTGATAAAAAGCTCACAAAAATGAAAACCTAATCTCTCAATCGCAGACGTTCTCGTCTCTCTTCTTTTCTGAAGCGTCGGATCAATCTCTCCCCTTCTCTGGATCTCGCCTCTCTTCCTCCAATCAAAGCTTCTCACTTTCACTCCCGCCCTTTTTCGAATTTCTTCTGGTTCTTTCTCTTCTCCGATTTGTGCTTCATTTTTTTCTATTTTGTTTTCTTTTCCAATATCTGATTGGTATGTGTTATGTTTTTGTTTTTGTGTTGATGGTTTTTGTTTGTTTGTTTGTGTTAATGGTGGGAGGTTAGATTTTTTTCTGAGATGGCGGAGTCGCAGGCCAAGAGTCCCGGAGGATGTGGAAGCCATGAGAGTGGTGGAGATCAAAGTCCAAGGTCGTTGAACGTTCGTGAGCAAGATAGGTTCCTTCCTATTGCTAACATAAGCCGTATCATGAAACGAGGTCTTCCTGCTAATGGTAAAATTGCTAAAGATGCTAAGGAGATTGTTCAAGAATGTGTCTCTGAATTCATCAGCTTTGTCACCAGCGAGTATGGCTTTTAAACTTTTCGTTTGATTTTTTTCGATTCTTTGTTGGATTGTCAACGATTTGATTAGCTGGATTGATACAGAAGCTTGATAAGAACATTTGTGCGTGTCAATAGTTTTCAAAGTCTTAAACTTTATAGTGATTTAAGACCTTCTGGGTAGATTTTCTGAATGTTTAGTGGCTTGATAGGAACATTGACTAGTCTAGATTTTTAGATACCATGTGCGCCATAGTTTTCAAGTTTTAAACTTTCTGGTGAATTAAGTCCACTTGTGTAGTTTGAGATTTTGGGTTTTCTTAAATTCTGCTTTTTGTTGGTTGATTGAAAATTATGGTCCTTTTTGTGCTTACATTGGTTGCTTTTTCTTGTACTAACTCCTTTTTGTTTGTCTTTTATGTTGCTGATTGGATATACACCGTACAAAGGTCCTTTTGTATGATGTAATGTCTTTTTTTTTTTTTTTTTTTTGAATTTGATGAGCAGAGCGAGTGATAAATGCCAAAGAGAGAAAAGGAAGACCATTAATGGTGATGATTTGCTTTGGGCAATGGCCACTTTAGGATTTGAAGAGTACATTGAACCCTTGAAATTTTACCTGACGAGATATAGAGAGGTATGTTATGGTTTCACCATATTCAGCTTCCATCCAATCAATTACTTTACTTTATTTTCCGGTCGAGGAACAAAAGATTCAATCTCGATTATGATATTAGATGATAAGAGTTATTGATTTTCATTCACTCATTATGTTTTTCTTATTCTACATGAACTGGAACTTTGCAGATGGAGGTCAGTGGTTCTTCTCTTCTATTTCTTGCTCATCCCTAAGATTTTTTGTTGTCGTCTTGTTCATTCCTAAGATTTGTAACGATATTTGATGGTTTTCGAGAATCATCTATTGTATCGCGTCTTTTAGGCAACTATTATATCAAATTACTGATGCTTCGCTCATCGTCTTTAAACATCGATAGGGTGAGACAAAGGGATCAGCAAATGCAAAGAAAGATGGTCAATCAAGCCAAAATAGCCAGGTAGATGTCCCAAATCTCGTGCCTTTGACATTTTTACTCTTTGCATTTAAATTTTTATTAGACTCTTTCGCTTTAGTTAAGATGTGAGCTAGTCTGACATCAGGAATTTGTTTACAATCTGCCAGTTCCCTCAGCTTGCCCACCAAGGCTCTTTCCCACAAGTTCCTTATGGGAACTCTCAGGTAACGTTTCTCTATTCTCTTTCACTTTCATAACGATACACATCCTTATCTTCTTTTTTACACGAAGTATCCCGCTTCATGACTTACTCATAGATGACTTTGTCTCATTTCTTTCTGTATATTTAGCTCAGACAGAATCTCAAAACCTTACATATCAACAATTATTTCTCAGCTAACACAAATCGGCCAGTAGTGACTTTAAGTATATAACTGATGAGCTTCGTATGTATATCCATTTTCTGACCCTTAAAGTGTTGTGCAACCCACTAATGATGTTTTAATGAACTATGATTAGGCCAATACAGAACTGAGAACTTGTAAATCAATATCATTAAGGATCACTTGTGTTAATCTATGTAAAGCTGAAAAAAATCTCCCAACGACTTGACATATGATTTGTTATATAAAATGTAGGGTCAGCATATGATGGTTCCAATGCCGGGCACAGACTAGTATGAAGACTATTGAAGTGTGTGCTATGTTCAATCATAAGGATATCTGTATATTATTTGTGTTGTAAGAGTTTTGCTTTGCAGAACTGTGACAATAATCATCTCATTGTTTCTGTTTTTCTTTTTCATGTCCTTGGATTTTTTTTCTGAAGAAGTTAAAAAATTAACTTTATATTTAGTTTGGGGTTTATTTCATAATCGTTTCAACATCGGTTCAAACTTCAAAGAATGAATTCTGCTCTAACGTTCCACTATCAACATCAACACAGATTACACATAAAAAATATTGAGAAAATGAATCTTCTGTGAATAACACCTCGATGCTCCTCCTATTTATATAATTGGTGTAACAGAACAATATTCATTATCCATGACGTGTAAAAATCTAAAACCCGTTAAACCTTGCCTAATGCAGTAAAAACCAAAATTTAGGTGCTTACTGTTATTTTGTTACAATTGTACTAAAGAAACGTTCTCTGACAACAAAATTAGAGATTCTAGAAATATAAAATTTCCACGTGGGTTAATCCGACGGTCACAAAACTACAAATCAACAGAAAAAACGTTCATCTGAGACCCACTTTGGTTAAGGCTTAAGACAAAACTGAGAACCAAAAAAACACCTCGATAGTTGATAACAAAGTACACGGCTGTTTTTTTTTTCTTACAAGAAGAGACAAAACTATAATTTCAGAAAATATAATAATAATAATAAAAAATAAATAAAAGGAAACCGCCGATTTGGTTGGTTTCAAATTCATCATCTTTGGTAATCCTTGTAAATCTCGAACATAAAGGTACTTTGATAATCGTCAAATCTCTATCTTTTATGGGAGAAAACGAGAACTGGAGAAGCGAGCTCGATGGTATCGATGGGCTTAGTCTTATTGATGTCTCCACCGAGGATGATAGCCTCCTCTTCTCGTCGTTTCTCGATCCCACCACCTATGATTTTTCTGGTGATTTCCATCTCTCCAATTTCTCTTTTTTCTTTTTTGGATTCTAAAATATGTAGTTCGCATCTTTTGATTGTAGAAGGTTGTTAAAATGTTTAGCAGCAGAGATAATTAATAGTGTTTTATTGTTTTTAAAATAAGTAGTTAGCTTGGATTGTTTTCTGGTTTATGATTATTCATTTTGGAGTTTATAGAATTTTCTTGCGTTCGTTATTTCATTGTTAATTACGTTCTTGTTATTGCATCTGAAATCTATAGAGTATTGATTTTTAACATATTGCTTAACACTCTCTCTGATGATGTATTTAGACACTGATAAGGAAGGCAGAGGTCTTTGTATATTTGGGGATACAAATAATTGTGATGAAGAGATGTTGGTCTCTTCTTCAGAAGAGAAGGAACCTCTTAAGAAGATGAAAACTAACCTGCGCAAAAGTCTTGCCTGGGACAAAGCCTTTTTCACCAATGCAGGCAAGTTTTTTTTTTTATTTCTTCTGTGGATGTGTTTATTCAGTAGTGTTAAATATTTAGTTTTGCTGAGATACATTTTCGAACACAGGCGTTTTGGAACCAGATGAATTGTCCAGCATGATCGAAAGCAATCAGATGGGTGAAAAGAAATTTTTACTAACCATTCAAGAGGATGTGAATAGATCAACAGAGTCTATATCTACATTGAAAAGTGACTGCACTGTGGAGACCGGTCAGGAGTTTGGTTTGTTTGAAGATGTAAGAGCGTCAATTCAAAGGTCTGCTATATCATCTAATGTTGCAACAGCTGAGAAGAGTAAGGAATCGGAAGCAACAGAGGGAGCATTTAGCCCAAGTAAGTATCTAGCTTCTGTGTTTATAGTTTATATTGTACTATAGAGAAGTAGTGTTTGAAACTGTACATGCTTGAAACCTAGTTAACTTTTGCTTTCTGTTAAGCTGAAACTGACCATCTGTTACATTTCTCATTTGAAATATGTAGCTGCAAGTACGCTAAACGACCGTGACTCTCAGGAAAAGGTTAGTGTCAAAACAACTTTAGGTTGTGGTTTAATCTTTCACTCCCTCCCTTATTAAACACGTTTTTGTGTTCTTTGTTTCTCAGATGAAACCTAATTCTATTCGTAAAAGTTCAAGTGTAAGAGCACAAGGATTAGGGAAGACGACAAAGCTGGTATACTAATGACTATATATGTGCTTTGTCTCCTTAAAACATTTGTCAGAATAAGACTGATAGAAAAAAGTTGAGCTGGACTAATGAACGTAAAGTAAAAGCAAACTGATATATAGCATTTTTTTTTTGTTGTTTATGATATATTTTCTACAGCCTGTTGCTGCCAATGGTGTCAGCAAAAGGATAAGAGCTTCGGTAGATGTTAACAAAGCTAAACAAGAAAAGAATCCCAAATTAGGTGGGGGTTAGTCAGAACTCTTTCTTAAAGATATCTTTATGTGTCTTTTCAAACTCTCTTTCTATACTTTTGCATCTTACTGTGATCTTCTGACAGGTAAAGAGCCTTTGGCTCCCAGAGTTGCTATTTCAAGAAGTACTCGACCCATTATATCAAAACCTGTAGTGCCTTTCAAATCTGCTTTACGTTCTTCAATTGCCTCCAAGAATGATCATCAAGCGCTTCTAACAAGTCTTCTCTAGATTCGTTAAAGAAGAAGAAAGATCAGAGTTTAAGAATAACTTCTCATTCTTTGGCAAATAGACCAACATCCAGAGCTGGATCTAAAAGTATAGGCCAGCCTAAAGTTTCACCCCTCTCAGCCAGTAGAATATACAAGTCCAAGTTTTCCTCAACTCTTAGTGCTAGCGTTGACTGGTCTTCAGAATCACCCCGAGCTTCTACGCCTAGTATTGGATCTAAAAGTTTAGGCCAGCCTAAAGTTCCACCCCTCTCAGCTAATAGGATATACAAGTCCAAGCTTTCTTACTCAACTCTTAGCGCTAGCGTTGACTGGTCATCAGAATCACCGCGAGCTTCTACACCTAATAAAATGGCTAAAGGATTTAAGAAAGCTGTCACTGGTGAAAGTGGTCCTGCAATTGATGTTAGAACACAGAGTTTAAGGCCTCTTAACAATTCTGCTTTCCAAGATGACCATAAGTCGGATAAACTAGGCGCAAAACGTGGTTCAGTTGTCAATAGCAGCGCAGTGAGTTCAGCTTCCATGATGAAACCAACAGGATTACGCGTGCCATCACCAAAAATCGGCTATTTTGATGGAGTAAGTTCCCAAATTCATGTATTCTTTGGAGAGGAGCTATGAAAGTAAATAGAATACTTCTAATGAATATCTTTGTGGAATCTCAGTATGTATATGATGTTTGTGGTTAACAGGCTAGGAGCAGCGTTTCACAATCACCCACAGGATCCTATAGTGGTCTTATTAGAAAAGGAGCTGGTAGCCCAAATGAATCAACTGCCACTAGAACCAAGTTTGGACAATCCCAACCCCAAAGATCTCTCATACGAGAATCCACAAATTCTAAGGCAAAGGTCAGTCCTGTTTCAAGAAGCTCCAGGCTGATTGTTTCGGCTTCTCCAAAGCTTACCAACAAAATGTATTCAAAAGTTAGTGCAGAAGAACAACTCAAGGGCAATGAAGATGATGACTACGTAGCAAGGTGATGAAGCCAAGTCACTTGTTCATAACTTATATTGCCATAAGATTTTAGGTAAAAACCAGATCGACAAGTGCTATCTTATGTTCATAGCTTTGGTGTGTACTTGCAGTCTGGTTCATTATGGGATTCTATAAAGTAAAAATATTAACTGACTAATTATTTTAGTTTCCTATTGTCCGGTTGACGTAAATCGATTTTCAAAACCTTGTTTGAAATAATATATTGTTGATAACTATTAACACTAAAATTTGATAATTCTGACATTTTTACAACTTGTTATTAATACTTGTTACATCATCACCACTAGGAATATCTTTCACAGCTAGTGAATTTAAATATTTGCATCACTTTACAAAAGAAAAAAAATAAGGAACCATACATTACACAAAAGAAAACCATAGATCATGACCTGAGCTTTGGGAAGACTATGATAGATGTTGAGCTCTTTGGTAAACACTCTCCTTTCTCTCTTGCTATGAGTATTGCCTTCTACTATGTTATTTTTTGTATCGGAAAACAAGTAAACAACCAATTTGAGCTTCATAAATGTTGATCAGAGTTTCAGCTAAGTCAATAGAGAAAGAAAAAAAAAAGCAAAGTAGTTCACAGTACAGTGTTTTTAGGCAACAAAACGATGTCTACATAATGAAATTTATGAAACTAGCAATTGAGTTATACAGACAACAATGGTTACTTCTGACTTTTCTTCAATAATACACCAATCTTCTTCAGCATACTCCCATTCTTCTTCTTTTGCGAGGACAATTCATCATCCATTTCATCCATATAAGGCGACATGTTTACGTTCTTCCTCCTCAACGGACTCTCTAGCGATCCTGTTCTCTCCACATACTTCCCATTACTGTTATTGTTGTTGTTGTTACCACCAGAGATCATTGAAGCTGCGGCTTCAGCTGCTTTCCTCCATTGATCACATTGAACTTTGAGTCTCCTTAGCTCAGCTTCTAGTTCTGTGTTGGTGACTTGTGCTGCCTCTAGCTGTTCTGTTGCGTTTTCTGCTCTCTTCCCTCTCTTATCCGCTTCCTCTGTCAGATTCCCAAGCCTTGCTAAGGCCTCGTCAATAGCCTTGCTCTTCTCGCTCTGCACATTCTTCATTTCGCTCCTGAGACTCTCGTTCTGCAACATTACGGTCTGTAGCTCCATCTCCTTGTCCATTAGATTTGCTCGCAGCTCCATTAGATCAGATTCCAGCTTCTTGAGCTCGCCCGTAAACTCGGGCTCTTTCTGGTTCTCCAAGTTTACTTCTTCGTTTTCTTTGATTTTCAAGTTCAGTAACTCAGTTTCATGGCTGAGGATTCTCAGCTTAGCTTCCTTATCCATCAAACGTTCGTGCAAAGACTCTCTTTCAGCTTCGGCTCTTTTCAGTTCTTCACCCAACTCGGCTTCTCTCTGCGCATATCCGGATTTAACCACCTCGACTTGCTCATAAGCACTTCTGATCTGCAATGTGCTCTGGATATATTCTTCATGGTACCTTCTCTCAGTTACTTCTACTGCTGCTTTCAATTGGCTAATCTCATGCCTTGCAACATTGATCTCTTCTTTAAGCTCTTCCACTGATGATGAGTCCCCGTTGGTGTTTCCTCGAGTTTCCTCTTCTTCCTCAAGCTGTCTCACTAGTTCCTCTAGTGACTTGACCTCAGATTTGGACTGTTCTAGCTCGGTCGTTAGTGAATTACAAGCTTCAGACATCTTCATTCCATCTGAACGTAACATCTCTAGCGTCAAATTCGCCAACTCTAATTGCTTTTCAGTTCCTGATACAATCTCATGTGCACGAGCTTCCCCTTCCTTTGCATCAAACAGCTCACCTCTGAGTTTCTCAACAAGAGACAGTGTCTCGTTCAGTTCCATTCTCAAGTTCTCAACAGACTCAATTTCAGATAGCTGTGCTTTCAGTTTCTGGACCTCGTTTATGGAAGAAGCTAAAGCAGCGGAATCCATGGCATGTTGTCTCTGCATTGCTTCAAGTTCAGACTGCCAAGCTTTGTCTCGTTCTTGAGAGAGCTTACGAAGCTCATCGATCCTGGAATCCTCAGAGGTATTGATCTCTATTAACTGCTGCTTTGTATCCTCTGCTTCATATTGAGCTTCTTTCTTCAAAGCTTCTGAAGCGCTTAGCTGTTCCTTTGCCCTCTTTAGCTCTTCTTTCAGCTGAGATATCTGAGATGCTACTTCGTGTGTTCTTCCTGTCCGCTTCTTCTGAATCTTTCACACATAAGCAATAACGAATATAAACAACTCAATTACACAGCGGAAACATCACATATACACATACCAAGTAACAACATTAACAAACTTCAAACACCTAAGAGTACTCAGCAGCACCAATAGAGTCCCGGGCTCCAGACAACAAAAACTAGTTCTTGCAAAACATGAAATGCTACGACCTATATGATTCAAATCATAAGCAACAATGAGTAAAAGCATTGCGCAAAGCTACTAGTACCTCATTTACAGGTGTTCTTGGAGAACGGCGATCAGCAACTATTTTTGTACTTTGGGTCTTCGGTGTCCTGATCATCGAGTTGGGAGACGAAACAGGGTCGGATTCCGTAGTCTTGAGCTTACGAGCAGTCTTAGGACTTGCTGCAGGAGATTTCTTCTGAGGTACCTCCAACGAACCCGGCCTATCATATTCACAAAAACGATATAGCATAAGCAAACAAACAAAGAAACCAAGAAACATTGAAACCAATCGAAACTTCAAAAAACCACAACCAACTATTTAGTAAACACATGAAAGACCATAAAGAAACACAACAGAGGAAGCTTTTGGACAAGAGTGAGGATCATCACCTAGGTTTTGGAGTCTGCATTGCTCGGGGTTACAGTTTGAAAACACTTCCTTTCGTGTTCTTTGAAGAAGAGGAACCTGGCAAAAAGAACATGAATAAAAACTGTGTGAATGAGAAAGAAGCAAGAAACACAAATCGGAATTATAAGAGTATCATAAGCGCATATACAACAAACTCAACGGAAGTACAAAGCTTAAGCAAGTGTACAAAAAAAAACTAACAAACTAAGCAATACAAATACATTAGCTTCAAAGAGACTCCATTTAAAGCTACTAGCACTACCACCAAACCAAGGCAACTAGACAAACATAAAGAAACGGTTCACATTCAATGGAAAACAAAATTAAAGAAAAAGGACAAGTTTTTATCAATGTGCTTCAATCTAATCACAAAAATAAACCCAAATACAAGCAAAGAAAGTACATTTATATTTTTCACATAATCTTTTCTAATTGTAAAGTCATTAATTTTTGGTTTTGTTTTCTCTTTCAAATTTTTGGAATCTTTTGAGGGAGAGAAAACAACAATATATGTCATTTAGTTTTATTAGGTGGATCTTCCCCAAAACACACAACAGATCTTAAAAGAAAATAACCAACTTTATTTTTTGAATTTAAGCCTAAACGATAATATTGTTTTCAAAAATCCTTTCTGTAAAAACAACAAAAACGCTTTGCTTTGTTCATGTAAAATATTATTAAACTAATATTTCTAGCTGATATCTTCAAGAACAACCCAAAAGAGAATAAACATAAAAATTAACACAACTCCGCAAAGATTTACAGTTTCTGTAGCAAAGTAATGCAATGAAAAAAAACTGAATAAAAAAAAACAGAAACATAAGAACACAAAATTAAGCTTTTCGAACCCATCAAGGCAAATCTTGTAAAGCAGAAGAAACCTTTGGAAAACTACTTGAAAGAAGAGAGAGAGAGAGAGAGAGAGAGAGAGAGAAGTGGTGTTCATTGTTGTTCACCTGTACTGTAGCTTCAGCTTCCTCTTTTGGTCTGAAGTGTTTTTTTAAAACAGAGAGATCGGAGAAACCAGTAAATGGAAATGAAACAAAAATGGAAGATTGCAGAAGCTAAAGAAACGAAGGACTTAGACCAATTGAGGTTGAGGACATGAAGATTGATCCTGTCAATTTGTACCTAGTGTTGTTCTCTCACTGACTCTGCTCGTTTCCCAAGACTTTTCCTTTTTCCAGTGAACTGTCCATTTGTTTTCATTAATATCCAGAAACAGAAGAAGGAGAGAGAGAGAGACTTTGAAAGAATTAGAATACATAAATCATGATTTTGCCCCCATGCTTTTTGTTTTATTTCAATTTAGTTCTTATTTTATTTACCTTCTTTTCCGACCCTAAAGGATAATATTCTTTTTTCTTTATATTTTTATATATCTTTTTGTTCAGATGATACTATTTGCTATTTAAAAATGTTTAAATGGTTTAAGGAAATTTTAACTTTTGGTTATCAATTAAGGTTTAATACTTTAATTTACGTCGATTGGTAACTTATAGCAAAATTATGAGCTAATTTGCTAAATTTCAATGGGGGTAGATTTTGATCTTTGAAATTAAAAATGCTTCTAACAAGTGAAAAAACAAATTATGCACTCAATAATAATTAATAATAAAAAGAAAGAAATAAAATACACAAAATGTATTGTAATCAATCTTGTCCAATGGACAACAAAACTCTATTATTATTCTCTTAATTATCATGTTATTTATTGTTGATTAGCCTAAATACTTTGATATCAATATTAGGTTTTGCAGATTGTCAATAGCTGGTTAGGAGGAGTAATGGTTTTGCTTTATAGTTCCAAAGTTCAATGTCAATACAAATGCCTTATAGAGACAACCAATACAATACAATTAAGATGCGTCCACGACATTCAAACACATGTAGGGGAAACTATATTTTAACAACGTTACAACGTAAGTTATCTTACTATTAATCGTTTTCTCCTCGTGGGACTGATAATTGCATCAAGTTGAACAAACGACTCGAGGATCCTTTGGGGGAAAAAAAAAAGAAAGAAAAAGAGAGGCGTCACGTGCATTGTTCAGCCTCATCTTATTACAGTACTTAATTGCTAACGGTAATATATGACACATCTCCTATACGTTTCTTCTGTTTTCTACTTATTTTTAATTGTTTTAATTAATGAATATTAAACATGCATTTCTCTGTATACTATATTTTAGTTCCCATCGGAGACCTCTTTTTTTTGCCAAAAAGATGCCAAAAAAATCCCTCAACTAAGTTTTTTTTAAAATATATATAATATAGCTCTAGTTTATTTCAATTATATAGTTATCTTTAAAACGGTAGTCATTAGTCGGACGGTGAGGGTGAGCATAGCGCCTAGGGGATTAATCGGGAATAAACAAAGATTAATCGAGAATTAGCTTTAGAGTTTTTTATAGTATTTTAACTTATTTTAATTTATAAATCCTCACTAAATTTATAAATTTGATATAATATAACATTTAAAGTTTCATAAAATTGTTGTTACAAAAATCTTTCAAGTATTTTGATTATTTCTAAATTTTTACACAAAAATAACATTCATCATAAATATATTTAAAATATATAATTAAAGTTTCAAAGACACATGAAAATAATATTGTTCATATTATTAAAGTAATTAAACTAGTAATTTCAACTAAAAAACAATTTTTGGTTGATTTTTTTTTAATTTTTTCAAAAAAAAATCAGAAAAATCGGCAATTAATCGGATTTTGACCGATTAATTGTTCGACCGTGGAACAGATCCGATTTTAAAAAAATCGCGATGGTCGACCTTCGCCTAGCGCCTAGGCGGCCGATTAATAGGTTAAGCGGTTGATTTTTAGAACCACTTATCCCATACAGCTCCATATATAGCTAGCTATGTGCTAATTAAATCCACGAAGTTTGTTTATATAGAAGAAGGTGGTAGACTATAGCTAATGTTTTGTTTAAGTGATTTTTTTTGTAAGAACTAATGTCTTACAAATTCTAATTGCCGTCTGCAGTTTCTTTTCTTTTCTTTTGTTCAAAACCATTTCTCACGAATGTGAAAGAGAAATCAAGTTCCAGATGTCAAACCACTAAGTCAAAATAGACTACCACTGAGCCAACAACCACATACAACTGCCGTTGAAAAAAAAGTGGACTCCTAAATCCTAAATATTAAGTCTGAGGGGAAAAAAACTACAAGTTTCATCTAGTAACGTTTTTACATTTCTTCCTTGTATTAAATCTGGTATACTCAGACTAGTTAATAAGTATAGTTTGGGTGGACTTTAATGTTTTCTGTTTTTGGGTATCCTAGGAATTCCTAGTTGCCACCGCAATAGGTAACCGGGAGATAAATGCAACCCGCATATTTATTATTTAATACCAACAACTATATGGTCGTAGTAGTATGTAATTAGATGGACATTGATACCCAATAAATTTGTCCGTCTATGTCCCTTGAGAGTTTCCGTTGGGACTATTATTCCATGTGCACAAGCTGATTTGTGGCTCTTGACCTCAACAGTTCATATCTAATGACCAAAATGTTTGAAATTATTATAGATTACCTATGAATATTAGTTAGTACATGCGGCTTACAATATTATAGCTATATGAAACAAATAATTAATATATAAATATAAATGTATTTTGAGTATATAAATGGTACACTATAGATGAACGATTTTAAACATTAGTTTATATTTATGTTACGACTAATGTTATTTATAAACGAATTCCTTTGTAGATTGTAATATTGATTGACGTTAGTCTTAATTAAGACATTCAATGATAAAAAAACAAAACTCTGGCTCAACCTAAAGATAGGAGAACATGTGTTACCATATAGTTTGATCCGAAGTAGGAGAACATGTGATGATCTAGTGGTGACTGGTGTTCCATTTAGTTGTTGAACATTAATTCTTTTGGAAGAGTTATAGTGTCCTAGGGCTGAAACCTATAATTTACATCCTCCTATGCTATACAATATTGTTTATGTCTTAATTAATATAAATTTCATAGTGAAATTATTCTGTTATCGAAAAAAGCTTGTCTAAAATTATCATTCCTATAACATGACAAAATGTTGTTTCTAAATTTTTTTTTTATGGTGGTTACTATTTGTTTTAACTAAAACCCATGTAAAGGAATTTTTATACATAGATAAATTAAAATAATTTTGACAGTTCAATGAATTCAATAAGATTATAAAAGTAGGTTAAATTATAATTGTTCTTTTCTTTTACAAGTAAGAGTTATTTTTTGAGTTTTTGTATGCATGATCTGTCACATTTAAATCATTTAAATATTTGAAATATATGTACACCCTCAGGCAAATGTCATCCTATGAACCGATCAAGATGTTCATGACTATTAACTAGCACATGTGTTTTACCCAGATTATTTATATTAATAAAATTGTTGCTTTGATTGAAAGATCTTTCAGGTTTTAATCAATCACTTGAGACCATAAAATTTTAACCAATAACTTAGACAATTAAATCAACACACAGTTTCACAAATTTTACCCAAAAAGTATACTCAAACTATATTTTTCTTGTCTTTGAATTATGTTGGTTTGAGTGACTTTTAAAATTTATTACTTTGGTCAGTTTCGATATGTATTGTACGGTGATAATTAAGTTCGATTCAAATTAGTAATAAACTAAGAAAGGTATTAAACACATTGCATTATTTTAAAAAATAATAATAAATGGTCGGTTGAAGGAAAAATGTAAAAGATAGAGATCGAGAAACTGATCAGACGTTTGAGAATTATAGATCATAAAATGATAATATATTGATCAACAAGAATGCTCATAAGTTTAATCCTTAAGTATCACAAATAGTCATTGATTTGTATTGTAGTGATATAACTAATCCAATAAGTATTGCAATAAGAATGACCACAAGATGAAGTTGTGATTCCCTTCGAGTGTATAATTCAATATATGTAACACATTTGTTGTTCAAATATCTGTAAGTAACATCAACCAAAAGTTATTCAATATACCAACGATTTTACTGATTTTCTCTTTATTTTTATTGGTAAACTATTATAATTGAATAATTATAAAATTTTCAATAACTTACGTAGAAAATTAACTAATGTCATTAAAATCTTACTTCCTCTATCTCAAAATAATGATTTCCTTTTTCACACAAATTAAGAAAAATAATAATATATTATTAATTATTTTGTGTTATGTTCATTATTTACTACACTTATTGTTTCCAATAATTGTAATAAATATTAAATAATTCGTAAGTATATTTCATTTTTGACATCATTATTTCAATGCACACATTTAATTATTTATTGTAAAAGTAAAAATATTAATTATTTAATTAACTTTGAAAATAAAAAAATACATTAAATATATATAGAAAATTAAACTGACAAGACTTTTTATATAAAATTATGTTTTTCGACACAGAAGGAGTATAATTTTGTGAGCTTTTTATAAGCATGGTTATCACTTATCATTAATCATATTGGGACGTATTCACATTTAGCTGATAGGTTTACAAGTATTTGATGAAATGTTTTTAAAAAATTATGTTGATCAAAACGGCGCTATAAATTCATTTATGCTTTTGACCAAAAGAAAAAAAAAAAAAATCATTTATGCCGTCTCGATAAAAGGTGTAATGGAAAATATAGATATCTAGTAGATCTCATACACATATATAACGGCTATAGAAATAAAATCATTTGTGGCAGGGCTTTCAATTCTTAAGTTTCATGGCTTTAAATAAACAAATACCAAAAGAAATTCAAGCTCTAATTCATGACAGATCTAAGCCTTTGTTCTTGTAGTTCTCTTCAACTAGTGTATCTTTTCCTGTAATGTATAAATTAGAAAATGTCTAATTTGGAGGATATTAGAAACAAAAAATTAAAGGAAATTAGGTGCTTAAACGTGTTCTAGTGGGAAAATTGAGACGCCAAAGCATAATCTTGGAACAGTCTTGTGTGGGAAGTCCTTTCAACTTTGTATCGTCCTCCAATACTACTTGCTTCACATATTTAACCGAATCCTATACAAGAAAGAAAAAACAATATAGTAGAAGAAAACTTTACGTAAATGCAAATAAATATGTTTTTTTTTTGTTTGGTACGGAGACAAATGGGATTAAATTAATTCCTCCAATGCAAAGCAAGCTATATTTAACGTGTTTATTGTAGTCTATAGACGATCTCTCTCGCTACCAATTACAATTACGGGCAACTTTTGTGTGTGTTAAATATGCTATTTCGGTAGGTATTTGCTGTGGATGGAAGCAAGCAACATTTACGAAACTATCCTTATATAAGCCTATTTTAATGATTAACGGAATCAATTGGTTAGAAACTTGATTTAGCAACAAAACACTATGATTTAGTAACAAACACTTAAATGACTAGGTTGTGCTAAATTACCAACCCATTCCACACAAAATTTGTAGAAAATGAAATTTGAATAGATAAAAGCTCAAGTTACCTGTTTGGTGTCTTCAACAGAAGAAGGACGACCCCATCTCTCAGGGTCCCAAAGTATGGAACTATTGAAAGCGAAGCTTGATATATGAATCGGAGGCTTTGTATCTGTCTCCTTATTAATTTTTCTCAAATGCCACCCCAATACTTGTGATGATTCACAAACCGGCCCCTCTACTATAACTCGTTTCCTATTAGCTGATAGCAACGTCATAGGCCAAGTACCGAATACCCTGCAAAAGATGAAAACGTATTTTTTAGAAACTCTTATATAGTTTGATGATTAAAGAAAATGTTGTTTAGTTTACATACTCGATATCTCTGATCTCGTCGAAAAAATCAAGATCGTAGATGTTGTTTAGTCCTGCAAAATGAACTATGCCGCTTAATTTGTGATGCTCGATGTGTCTCAACGCTAGATTCCTCTGATGATCAAGCTCTGATTCTAAGCTTGTGAAGTTCTCCTTAAAGACAATACGTCTATACATGATACCAGTCTTTCTTAACATTGTTGATGAAGAGTTTTCGTCAGCATCGGAGTGTTTCTCCACGATTATCCACAATAATGGAGACGGAACTAGCCTTAAGGTATTAGCCATTCTTCTAAGAAGAACGTTTTTGTAGCGATCTTTTGTTATTACCGGAGTGACAACAATCACTAGTCTTCTTGGTGTTACTTTAACTTGGTTTTCATCTTCAGTCTCGGAGAGTGATCTGGTTTCTGCTCCGGCTTCTCGGGACAGTGCGGGGGCTGGGGCCTGGCCTTGAGAATCGATCAAGGTTCTGTTGAGGAGGGAATGCGATGTGTAGGTAGAGTTTTCAAGAGATTGGGGAGGAATCTGAGATTTTGTAGAAGTAGAGGGGGTGGTTTTAGAATTAGAGAAAAATGAGGCCTTACCAGCAGGAGCAAAGCCAGTGAAGAAACCCATTACAAAACAAAGAGAGAAATGGATCACAGCTTTCTTCCATACTTGAGTTTTCTTCTTTGATCTCTCCAGAGATCCCATAACTTTTTGTCTAAGGAAGAGGGTTTCTTGAGTGAGTTGTTTTATTTTCTGGGAAAAAAAAAACAATGTGTGAAGATTAAGAATTGTATGACAATTATATAGTTTTTGTGTTTGTGTTTATGGTGTGTGATTGAAACCGGTGAGCTACGGTAAGAGTATTTTGGTTTGATGATTGCTTGTGTTGGTTGTCTTTTGCAACAACCAGTTGTTGGGATTGAAACACATTAACTGAAACAGGTTTGGGAAATTAAAGAAAATTATTGCTATAATAACAAATTATTACATTAAAATAAACGTTGCTTACTACTGAATCTTAATGCTATGGATTGATGTTGGTGGTGAACGTATGGAGCACTAAAATCACATTGGTACTGTTGAAATAAAATTATCAACCACTATTATTCGTTGCTGGATTTATTTGGCTTTCCTGATTACTGTTAATCAAGTCTCTAACTCAGTCTGAAAATCCATTTGTTAAACATCTCATATAGCCCATATTCTTTACATTCTTAAACTGTGAGGCATGTGATAATCAGATCGATGAACAATAAGGACTAGTGTTCAATTGATCAATTGGTTGCTGAACAAAAAAAAAATTGTTTTTGGGAGAGTTGCTGGTTCTTTTCAACAAATCTTTGGGTTTCTCTTGGATTCTCTTTCTGTAGTTAAATTTTTATCAGATTTTAAATATCATCAAGAAGATGATTTTTATCACTCAATTTCAAACTAAATGCCATTTTAGGATTTATGTAATCTTCCATCACATGATTCTAAGATCAAATATCATGGGTTTATTGCCCTTGCTCAAAAGATCCATGCCATATAAAGACATCACAAAGCTTTTCAATCCCAATGAAAAAAACACTTAAGAAAAAGGAAAACATCAACTAAGATCAACATACAGTTATAGTCTTCGAGTTTCTGAGTAAATAGCATAAGAGGCTAAATCCAAGATAGTTAGACAAATAAAGTAGCACTAGTTAGCATAAAATGGCAATCTGTCCCGAAAAGTGAATCAAGCAAGAGATCTTATAATAAACAACTCGAGAACACATACAGACAAAAAGTACAAATATTAAACTTTTATTGTAAAAAGGATTAGCCGAGTAGAACCGCCGATTTCCTCTTGTTTAAAAGATCTCGACCGTCAATTTTCCCGAACCCAACTTGTGAACATAACAAAAATATAAAAACGCAGTCTTCCATCTGAATAATATAGGGAGGGACCAAAGAACCAAAAAAAGAGTGAGAGCTTCAAAATTTTCAGTACTAAAAAAACCTCAGACAAAAAGATGAGGTTTTCTTCATCAAGACCAATTTCAAGTCCGGGTCGAACCGAAAACCCTCCTTTACTCATGCGGTTCTTGCGGACTAACGCCGGAAGCAGAAGTAGAGGCCGTTCTCGTACAAGAAGACCAATCTTTTTCCGACGGAAAAACGTGGTGGCTGCGGTGGAGACACAAGAACCAACCTCACCTAAAGTTACTTGCATGGGCCAAGTCAGGATAAAACGGTCAAAGAAACCTAAACCCGGAACTAGCCGAGTCGTCAGAGGTGCAGCGGAAAGCCGCCAACGTCGTCGGTGCGGGTGGGTCAAGAACGCTTTCTTCTGTGATCCTTTCACCGGAAAGATCAAACCAACTTGCTTTAGCCCAGTATGGCGCAAATGGAAATCATTTTCTAATGTTAGTTTCTCGAGAAAGTCAGAGAAAAGATCAATTTCATCGAGGAGTGAGCCTATCTTTGGCCGCTCTACGGTGGAGCCAGAAGAAGAACCAGAGGAAACTCGAAAAGAAGAGAACAAAGAAGAAGAAGCAAATGCAGATAAATCTTTCACAGCTACACCACCGAGAAACGCTTTGTTACTAACTCGATGCAGATCTGCACCATATATATCTCCTTCATTAGCTAATAACTTCTGGGAAGAAGAAGAAGAGACAAAAGAAGCTCCTCTCCAACGACACGCCTCGCCGGGAAATGTATCTGTTTCGGGAGAATCGACGGCGAGCGTTACAGAAACAACAGAGACACTGGAGGATTCAAGAAGGGAATCAGCAGCGAGTGAAGAAGCAAAACGAAGCGTTTTGGGATCTCCACGACGACAGTGTGTGGTACTCACGCGCAGTAACTCGGAACCTGCGAGAATCGGAGAGAAACTTGTTCCCGAGATGAGTTATCGGCAAAACCAAAGGTTGGGATTTACGTGATGGGTTTGTAATTTTTTTTTTTTAATATTTCTCGACAAATTTTAAATGAAACGAATACTATATTCTTTTGTTGGATTTACTTTGGAAACTTTCGCTGAAATTTAGGGGATTTAAAAGTTTTACTTATACTAGAGAATCTTGTGGTTCCCTGGCGATGTACTAATATATTTCAATTGTCCTATCTATGACATGTAATTAAACAAACAATATCGCTAGTACCCTTTTAAAAAAAGAAGAACATTTATAGCTTCCAACGGGCTCGTGTTTTAGAATCTTAAGATCTCTGAAACAGATATTTTTTTCCAAGATGCATAAACTTTTATTTAGTTTCTATTTGAAATAATAAAAGAAACATTTTATCTGCTTTAATATGAAAAAGTCGTTCCCTAATGACACATCATAGTGTAAATAAAATTCGAGTAAATATATCTTAAAAAGGAAAAACGTAATATTTATACCAGTAAAGGTATTAAAAATGGTTTATAAGGAAAGATAAAAGTTACATTGGTATATTCGAAAATGGTTTGTCCATATACATATTGACAACATAAAACGAATCAAGGTAGAAAATTGGAAATATTTCGAGAAAAGAAAAGCAATTGTGACTTTGTGATCATTGGCATTACAAGAATAATTATTTCTGAAGGGCCCTTTAGGCCCACGTATTAATGAATTAATAAATAGTAAAGAAAATGAAGAGGAATGTGCGGTTTTGACTTTTGACTATGTAAACGCGTACGTACGGCCTAGCTCTCCCAATAAATGTCTTTCTACATTCTTCCTCTTTAGATCATTTTGTTGAGAAGAAGGATCTTGCGTTAAAATCTGTAGCAGAATAATGGCGGTAGAAGATAATCATGAAGCTCAACGAGGAGACGAGCATGAAGAATCGAGTCCTCTCTTGAAGGAGAAGGATAGCAAGATCTGCTCGAAAGGAGACACCAAGACGGCGTCGTTTGTGCCGGAAGGATACGGATGGACGGCGGATGGATTACCGGTGAGCCATGGTAGCGTGATTGGGGAGCCCATCAGAAGAAACCAGTGGAATTCTAGTTTATTTGCCTGTCTTGGCCGAAATGATGAATTCTGCAGCAGCGATCTCGAAGTTTGTGAGTCCTTTCGTTTCCTTTTTTTTTTTTTTTTTGTACAAATTAAAATTGGTTTATGAAATTAGGGATTGATGAAATAATCATTGATTGGAAGTAATCTGTGGGTAAATAATCAGATCTTGTTAAGTTCAGCAATGATTGGATGAAAAATTGTTTGGCTTGATGAAACTATTTAGTGAGATATGGGATAATGGATTTTTCTTTGTAGGTCTCCTTGGAAGTGTGGCTCCATGTGTGCTGTATGGAAGTAATGCAGAGAGACTTGGATCTGCTCCTGGAACGTTTTCAAACCATTGTTTGACTTATTTTGGATTATACGTTGTTGGTAATTCTTTGTTTGGCTGGAACTGTCTTGCTCCATGGTTCTCTTATTCTACCCGTTCTGCTATTCGCCGAAAGTTTAACCTTGAGGTAATCATTTTCTTTCCTTCTTTTCAAATAGTGAAAGAGATTTGAGACAAGGACAAGTCGTCTACTCTCATAGGCCATTCCATGCTTTGCTTCTAACTACTAATTGCCTTTGGGTAAAAACAGGGAAGCTTTGAGGCTATGAACAGGTCGTGTGGTTGCTGCGGTACCTGCATTGAGGATGAGATGCAAAGGGAACACGTTGAGACAACTTGTGACTTTGTCACACATGTCCTTTGCCATACATGTGCCCTTTGCCAAGAAGGCCGTGAGCTCCGCAGGAAGGTTCTGCACCCAGGCTTCACTGCTCAGCCCACCGTGGTCGTCATCCCACCCGGAGAACAAACCATGGGTCGTAAGTGAGGCTTGCTTTGAGTCAAGTGGTCTAAATAGCAACTATTATTGTATACACTTCGTTGTTGAAACAAGTCGTGTCTTGTGTGGAACTCAACCCATGATATTTGTCCTTTGTGTCTTTTTTTTTTCTTGCATTTAAACATGAAACTTATGTATATCTTTATTGTTTACGCTCTTGTTTTGATATGGTCTATAATGGTAACTAAATAAGATTTCATGCAAAACTTTTGGAATGAGAAAGCAAACAACAACATGGACAGAAAGATAACGGATATTGACAAACTAACAAAAGTTGATTCAAATTTTGAAGTCTATCCAAAGCAAAACAACGAGTCTACTATCCATACATAAGTATCATTGACATTGTCATAACAAGAAAAAGATAAGACTGGTTCCAACGGGTGAAGAAGTGGAGGAATCTATTCACCGGGAACGGGGACTCCTTGCTTCAGCTTCTCGCGCTTGAGCTTCTTTTTGGAAACGGGCTTCTTCTTCTTTTGGGGTAGAGTCTTCTGAGCATACATGTACATCGCGTAATTGGCTACCAGAAATGTCACAAGCAGACCTCCAATAACAAGCAGCACTATCAATCCCGGGTTCAATCCTTTGGCTTCAGCAGCCGCCTAATGATTCACAACAATCAAAATTCCCACAAAAGCATACAAACGCAGATACCTCACACATTCACATTACAGTATGAGATTTTTGAGAGCATGCAAGAGAGCCTAACGAGACCAGTACTATCACAAATCCATGAACACATTAGAAATTCAAGTTTTAAGAAACTCAGGTCAAAATGTTTTACAAGAAGATCATTAAGCTCAATACAATACAACAGGCAACGGCGTAATTGATAAACTTCTTCAGTAAAATCTGTTCAGCTCTTATATTTCTAACTATAATAAACCGAGATTTTGGAGCTGATAACAAATTATGGATCAAGGAAGGAAGAGAGGAGCTTGACAGTAAAACCCAACTCGATTACATCGAAATTTACAAATGCGGAGACGTACCGTTCCGGCTGAACCATCAGCGCTCATGGCTACGATTCAAAAGTTGCGAGATCAGATGCGGCAAAGAAACGAGTCGGAGATTCTTATTTAGGAACCGGAGATCTGTGTTTCGGACGGGAGATTCAGACAAAACACAAAACCATGAAACAAATTATTTATTTCCATACGGCCCCTTTTTGGCAGATAATCTAAATGTTATAAATATTAATTAATTTGGGTTGAATTACATAAAGGCCCACATATTACATTTACCTTCTACTCCTTTTTTTTTGTTAATTACAATACTTTATAGTTTATACATGACATTGAAATTGAATATTCGATTAACCTCTATTACTAGCGAAAAGCGATAGACATTTCGGTTTATTTATAGTTTCGTTTCGAGTTTGGTTCACTTTTATTGATTTGGTTTGGTTGGGTTTTGTTTAGTTTGGTTTTATTATTTAGGTTAAAATAATAAATCAATAAACATAACACGATATCATTCGACTATATTAATCAAAGTAAATTTCACCATAAGTTCTCAAACTGATAAGCCTGTTAATTACGTATAGCTTCAAGAGATGTGGAAGTGCCTTCCTAAAAGGGACTATCGTACGCGCGTACCGTTGTTCCCTCACATACCCTGGTTCATCAACGCAGATTGCAACCATCTCATAATTATAATTTCAAGATTCGATTATATCCCCACCGTATCATATTAATTGCATTGCATTATATCCATAGTAATAATTTGACTAAACTATTGTCTAGTGATTAGTTTGACTCCGTGAGTTTATTTTGCATAGTCAAGATGCATTGTATAACGGTACTAACATAAATAGAATATATACATATATATGCCATTTTCTTACACAGATAATTAGGTCTATTAATTACACACCAAACGAGTCTGACCAAATTATTCGTCGATAATTAAAAAGAAATCTTATAATAATGGCAATAATTGTAAAAAGAGTCAATGAAGACACATGGAGAAGTACCCAACTTGTTTGGCATCTCACAACTAAACAAATACGGTCATGATTTGGCTTGGAGTCAACAAGTTGATACATAACACTAGCTGATTAATTTCCCCGAAGTTGACCTCTATTTTTTCATAAGCATGACTACATGAATTAAAAAAACTTGGAATTATAAACAAAAAAAAAAAGATTTTAGTATCTATGTATCATATAGTTTAATGATCTAAATTTAGATAATTTTAAAAGTAATCACTGTCAAATATGGTTTGCATTACTAGTTTACTACGACTAAAATTCGAATAAGTCCGGATCGGTAGGTTTTTTGGATGATTTGAATAAGAAGATCTGAATTAGACGGATCTTTAGTTGTCTTCCCAATAACTCACAAATATACCAACAAATGAAACAAAAATTATATATCCGATCAAACCTTGGGAGAATCCAAACGTATCTCATTCCATAACGGTTTTGGTATTTCTTCTTGTTGAATCCAAAGCATTTACATGCAAACATTCATAGATATTTAGATACATATTAGTATTTATTTTTCACAACTTTATTATTGATTAGTTCACATAGCGACAATCCTTCCTTATCTCCCCTTGGTCTCCGGTGAGTGGGTTGGTCTCGGACAAGAGCCTGACGCCGCGTGAGAACTGCTCATGGAAGTAACCATTGTCCGCAGCCATCTTTGCCACAAACGGTGCAGTCCTCGGATCGGTGGCGAGCTCATCATCGATGACAAGAAGTCCCTTATGGGCCATGATATTCCTGTAATACATATTGTCCACAAGCATCGGAGTCTCACGGTCGTTGCGGGAGTACAAGACCGCATTCGGGTCCGGGTTTGGAGATGGGCAACGTTTTTTCAAGTAAAGGGCGTAATTTGGGTCGAGAGTCGGGTCAATAGTTGGGTATAGCCGATGCACTAGGTTAACGCAATGGACCCTACCCACTGAGTGAGCACCTACGATAATATAATTTGACTGATAACTAACATTTTCCATTCTTATTTTAAGAAAATTCCAAATGATATCTCTCAAATTTTTCATCTGATATATCTTTTTACTTATGTCTCTATAATTGGACAATTTCTACCAACTAATCAATATAAAATATCTTCCCTATCCAAAATTAACACTAGCTAAGTTTTAACGAATGTATTGATCAATGTAGTAAAAAGATGGTACCTAAGAGAGCGACGGTGGCTTCGACATCGATACCAATGGAGCCAAAGGTGGTGAGAACAGAGGAGAGAGAGTCATTGTGGTTTGGTATTAGACTCTCAACATCTCCCAAGTAGCTCCCTCTGCTATCTTTCCTTCCTGTCTTAATATTCTCTATCTTTGGCCCTTTCAACTATTAATTTCACCCAAAAAAATATCATAATTAACAACAAAAATAAATAAAAAATCCAACTAATTAATAATTAACCTTAAAATGCATATGACTATTACGCACCATGACAATACCGTCTCTAGCAGAGAGAGCAACAATATCAGCGCAAGAGACTGTGGAAGGACACTCTTTCTCGAGTGCGTCTTTAATAATCTTAACATACTTAAAATTCCTCATTCCGAAACTCCTCGTCGATTTCTGTTCAGATTCTACACCTTTCGCTGTCTCTAGCAGTAGTGACGCATCACACGACTACAACACACACACATGATGAACATTATTAATACATAAGTATTTTGATATTATATGATGACGACGTCAGAAAAAGTTAACTAATTATTACCTTGACGACGCAGTCATGGAAGAGATTACGGAGCCAAGATACGGCTGTGTTGCCGTGTTTATAATATAGCGTCTCCACTTGTTTTCTTATTATCTCTTCCGCATTCGGACAACTTGTTCTGTAATAGTTCATTTCCAGCTCTCCATTTCCTACAATTTTTATTAGTTTATAAATTATTCATTTTTTCATGTGTGTTTTACTAGTGATTACTAAATTAAATTTTGATATTTCTAGCATTTTTAACGGTGGAAATTTGACTACTAAAAAGAAAACTATTACTGCTTATATAATATATATATATATATAGGCCGATTTGGTTCCAGTTAACAAAAATAAATACACGATATGAGGCATTGAGACACGTGGCGTAACATAACTGGATCAGGGAAGAATATTTACCGATATGGAAGATAGAGAATAACTGTATTAACAGACAAAAGAAGGCGAAGGCTTTAGCATTGGCCATCTCTCACTCTCTCTCTTCTCTCTTATCTTTTTCGACTTATAAGTTATTGGTGTGTGTGTCTCTATGCGTTCCAGTGTACCGTTATATAGAGAGATTGAGAACCTCTCTAATCGTGTTTTATATAATTATCTTTATTTCTTATTCATAGTGGTTGCTGCCAATATTATATATTCATTTTTTCAATAATAGGGGGGTTTCTGTATTATTCTAAACTCAAGTATTAATACTGACAATTCATAACCACTCGCAATCTGAACTCAATAGTTGTTGAACTTGTGAATTCAGTGGTACTCGATTCCCGATTTTATTCGAAAATTATACAAAAATAGTATTTATTTTGGCTTTTCCCTTTTGTTCTATTAATATATCTAACCGGTTCAAGATATTTCCTTTATTTTGTTTTTCAACATTCATATATTAATTAGCCATCTTCAAACATTTTCATTTCCCACCAGAAAGTAAACGAGGAGATCTTATATGAATACGCATTTACTAATTGTTTCGGGTTTGAAAAAGTTCTTAAAATTAAAATTATTGTTAACATAAGTAAATAAATACTAGCTGGCAATGAATATGAATACTTCAACTTCTAATTCTCTTTACTCTCCACCATTGCTTATCTATACAGCTTATGCTATCTTTAGCTAATCATCTCTAATCCATTTTTGTTTAATTTAATTTATATACTAACTTAATTCTGTTTGTAATATTTTATTCTACCAGACTTACCGGCCTCTTATCTTTCGTTTAAGATATCGCTAACAATTTGGAATCATTAGCTCACTTTAAAAACTTTATTGCTGATCAGTTCTGTTAAGAGTTGTAAATTGTAACAAAAATAAAATGTTGGGAAAAAAATTCTGTGAAGAGTTGTTAATGGCAAAGTCATAAATTATATATGCATGGCCCATTGTACTACATCATGTCAAAATTATATATTAACATAATTAAAAGCCTTAAATTTTAGAATGATGTATAACCAACCAATAATAATAAAATCTTTCAAATAAAGTTCAATACTCTATCTACAAAAAAGTTTTTGTAATTTAGCAATAATTAAATGATTTTGTTGGGAATTGGGATTGAGGATCCAATCATCCCATAGAAGCACTTGTGTGGTGTATTTTGAAAAAAAAAAGTTACTCTCAAAGTCGTAAGATATTTTTGAAAGAGAGTATAATTATATCTAATCTCGAGTCTTGTTGAGTATAGTTTTAACTTTTAAACTATGTATGCATTTTGCGAGTCAAATTGACGCTTGATTGATATTCAATGGTTAGATTGAATATTATGCTTTAGATATTTTTAACTTTGATGTGGGAATTTCCATATTAGAAGTTAAAAAGGATCTAAAGTTATGAAAAGCTGATCAAATTTGAAAGATAATTAAGGAATTCGAAAGATGACATACATAAGGTCGGAAACTACTGCACTCAGCACTTATTATGTTAGGTTTGAATGAGAGCATAACAGATCACTTAGACGAATATGATCAGGAATTAGTGATGTATTTAAATCTAAATAAACGCATTATTTATAGAGACGTCCAGATCTGACTGTTATTCGGGTCCTTAAGCAAGTTCTAGACATGCGTTAGGTGCAAAAATTAAAGGGAAATATTTTACTTCATACAATGGCTTATATCACCATTGCCGTTCATTCGTAGGCCAGTTAGTTATAATACGATTTTTAATACACACAGCACATTTGGTGAATATGTTATATTTGCATTAAATGTGGGACTGAAATTAAGATTCATGCCTATCTAAGAAGGTTGAAATCAGTTGCCACTATATCAAAAAGATCCGTATGTTTGTATAATTGACACATATAAACGTATTATGCATCAAAATTAATGTATCTACTTTTCGCCTTTATAGAAAACGAAAGCTGAGGTCTCATTTTATTCGATAGTGAACTTTACTGTATCATTTAATAAACATTGCTCTTGTAAAACTCGTTATATTAACTTAATACGTTTGAAAAAAAAAAATATAGATATGATGTACAATACAAAAGTTTTTTAACAAAAAATATTTCTAAAGAAGAATTAAGATTCATTGGTATATGAATAATTGAAAGCCATTAAATTTGACCTTTTAGGCACTTCCCTAATCGCACGCGCATTTGCAAACCACTAATAAAATCAGATCCCACTTTCTTAATTATTGTAACCGATGGTGGCTGTAAATCTCTCGCATTCTACCGTCCAATCCATTCACTTGCCAATTCACTTATCTTCCATATTCTTTGTGTAATGATTTTTCTTTTTATTATTTTCTACATTTAAAGTATATGTAAGTTTCCTGGACGTTAAACACACACAAAAAACCCTTTTATATTAGATGAATAAAATAAACCAAAATAACATCAAACAAAGAAAATATATATATATATATATATATGTAAGAATGTTTACCTTAATTGAACTTTATTCTTTCGTATTAAGGCAATCACACGAATCTTGAGAAGGCTACCTGATTCTTTGAGAACACCAAAGCAAGGTCGTAGTTATAGAATCCCACCATTATATGTAGTTAGACATGATGAAGTTGTTATCTCTGAATTCACAAGTGCAAACGAAATTACATAGTGTTTTTGCTCCCATTACACAACTCAACACCTTTTCTATAGCTAGTGTTTTTGCCCTCACCTACATTTTGAGAGGTAACCGAGATCGAAGCTTTCGTTATAAAACTTGGGGAAATATTTTTTTAATATGGTAAATATCGGTTGAAAGAACTTTCAACATATGTTTAGACGAATCAATGATGGTTACTGTCCTAAATATTTTAATGTTGTTGGCAGAGCTTGTTATGGTCGAGTTGCCATTTTACAGCATGATAATTCGTAAGTTTTGCGGCGTGGCCGGACGAGCTACTTTTGACATTTTTATTTGTTTTTAGCGTCAAAAATCTTCCTCATTAAAATAAAATACTAATACCCCATTTTAGTTTAGTGTAATGTAAAAGTAAAATATTGTCACTAGAAACAAAAATTAATTATATGAAAAATAATTTAAAAAACTATGTTATACTAACCCTTAAAATCTAATATATGTCGATTTGGATCCGGACGATTACTTTCTGGCTCCCAAGAAAATGGACCCACCTTGCTTCTCCCCGCAAAATGCTTGTCTCTAAAGCAAGCGTGTCGGAAACAATTCTGAATTTCTATCTAATATATATATATATATGAGTGTGTTAATATGTGAGTGTATTATTGCTCTATAATTTTAGTCAGAAATTTATTTGATTCCAAGTTATTTTATATTTTTCGGGATATGATTGTGACTTATATATAGGAGTTGACATTATAAATATCTCCAAAAAGGCCTTATCCGTTACATTGAAAATTTAGTATATACCCTTGTTGTATTCGTTTGGAGTTTGCCTTACACATCCTTTAATTTTGAAATTATGAAAGTTCAAAATCATAACTATTCTCCTCTTGAATTAATTATCCACTTGTACTCACGTTTATTTAATATTTTGTTTATTTTGTTTGTACAGCAAGCAACTCCATTTTGAACATTGGCTTCCATTTCATTTCATTTTATACAATTTATAAATGAAGAGATTGATGAGGCCATAGAGATTTTTGAATGTAAAGTAAAATGATATGGAGTAAAATTTACAAATGTAGTCACTCTAGTGAATATACATTGTCATATATTATCACCATAAAGTATATGTCGATGGGCTCCAAATTACACGGACACAGTACCTGATTATATGAAAACGGTCTTCTTCAAGTCTTCTTGGGATGTTTTGGAAGAGAGGGAAAAAGAAGTAACCTTTACAGGATGTACTTGATGGGAGTACTGATATCTAAGCTAGAGTAGCATCCTCACTGGTTATAAGGTAGAGTGCTATGAAGTAATATGGAGTCAGAAAAGAAGACACGTTGAGAGAAGAAAGTACCATTTGAAGAAGACGCACTCCACAACAGGAGACTTCCAATAAGATAAATTAAGAACCCTTGAGAAAAATCCTAGGACTTCGTTCTATTTACAACAACTACGTACTTATAATACAACTTAAATGTTATTACTCTATCACATTACTTTCCCTATAAAATGAATTTAAAACATGCACACAAGAAGAGAGAACCTATTGGTATTTCGAAATCTATTTTATTATGAAGCATCATCAGGTAAAGCAGGGGATTTGCAAATAGGGCAAGAGTTCTTCATAGACAGCCATTTCTTGATACACCTCCCATGGTAGTCATGACCACACCACTTAAGTTCCCCTAACTCTTCTTTTTCCTTGTATTCCTCCTATTTGTTACCACATTATTACATCACCATTAGCCTATTTCTAATTATATTAATCTTTCTAATTTACTTAATGTTTCAGACAAGTAAATCTTACCAAGCAGATAGCACATCTTCTTTCCTCCTCCGTTTGATACAATGGATGATACATTGTCGCTAACAAGCAACTGGAGATTGAGATGTCGGATAGACCAGTGTTGACACTCCCAATCCTTTCTCCAAGAGCAACAAGTTCCTGGATACGCAGAATCTATATCAGTTAACAAACTTTTTGTTTTGCCGATGTGAGGCTTCAAAACACAAGTATTTGGCTATCAACCTCGTAGCTCATGTTATCAATGTCGAGTCTCATGTCCCTGTGGTGATCAGGCATGTTTCTGGATCCGTAGAAGTTTGGTTGGCGATCTACAACCATTAGTCCCTGTATTTACACATACCCCAAAAAATAATAGAAAAAGTTCAGTATGCAGCAAAAGATGATCAAATTGCAAATCTATTCTCTTTGTAGCTGTTAATATTAGAAGTGGACTATATTTCACATGGGCTTGATCTTTAACTCACTTCTAATTGAGTGAGTTTAAATCCATATGTTTAATGTGATTAGGACAGGCTTCCACTCAAAATAATACAGCTGTAAGGAAAAGTTATACCTCAGATGAAAATCGCTCATGGAGAGAAACTTCATCGCCAGGAGGCGGAAACCTCTCATAGGAACTCCTGCGTCTCCCAGGGAGTTCACTACTACGCCAGGAAATGTGCGGTGATGGCCTTACATGCCTAGAAGGATAAGTTTCAGAGACACAATGAGACCTGTCTCCAGAAGAAGATGCTACATGTTCGAATCGCAAACCATGCGAAGAAGATCTATAGGTGTGTGTTGACCTATGAGAGAAGCGGCTGCTGCTCGTAGATTGTGTTGAAGTTCCACGAAAACCGTGGGAAACTGTAGGGTTTCTATTTCCGACAAGCTCATGGTGATAGCTGGTAGAATCAAGAACACTTCTCACAGGAACAAAATTATTTGTCTCTGGACTAAAGCCATTTATATCTGCAAGGTGAGAATTAATGTGGTTATAGAGACAAACAAAATTCAGAGCTCGATACAAAGTGAAATTTGCACACCTCTAGGAATTGGGGACAGTCTAGCACAGTTCCAGTCCTTATTTCCGTGAGATGTTTGACCAGTAAATTGACCTGCTCGAGGATGCTCAACACGGTGGTGGTGTGTTGATTGAGAATCAAGGCTTGAGCTTCTTTGCAAATTATTTCTACCTAAGTTGCTCTCTAAATCAAATGTAGGACGACTCCGGACATTCCTCGAAGAACCCTCTCCCTTGATCGAGGGATTACTACTTCTATAAGTTGGGTCCATGAGCCATGGCATATAATGAGGATCATGATCATACATTATTGATTTTCCCAGATGCAATTGCGAAGGGAAATGGGTGTCTGAAGAAGTCCTCTCCCCGCGGTATTGGCTTGAGCTGCCCATTTCATAGATGGAAGAGTCACATGGGCTTTTTCGCTTTTGTGTTCCTCTTACATTTTCCAAAGATTGATCAACATAACTAGAATTTGACCATGTCTGGCTGTTGCAGTTCGAAGAAGATGCAAATGTCACATAATTTTCATGTGGAGAAGAGAAAGTTGCAACTGTTGAACTCACGAAATGACCATGGGATGGGCATGAAGCCCCAGGATTGTAGTGTGGTCTCTCCACACTATGACCTGAAGCCGTATGTGCATTTGGTCGGGGAGAGGAGTTCCAATGAGAAGAAACTGGTATTCCCTCATTCAACATGTTTTCTGCTGGATAAACATGCGATCTGGTCTCACTGGTCCCAGATCTAGCTGAGAAAATAAGGGAAAGATAGTATTAATTGAAATTCCAGACATGTTGCACATGAAAAAATTTGAGCCTCCTAGTTCTCACTAGCTGAGGCTATCCACTTATCAAAATTCAATTTTTGCCAAGTGAAACCCAATCTACCCATGAGAAGCATATGGAACATTGTATCCGAAAAATAAACATGCATCATCAACCTAATAGCTTTAAGAAAAGTTGAATAACCATTTCAGTCAATGGAAAACGAGGTTGAGTAATTGGTTTCTATAAATTGAAAACAGACTAATCTAAAGGAATTGAGGACTAGTTACCTAGACTTGTGTACGGATGCTCTGGGTGTATACGATTCCAGTCTTGATCATGTTCATCATCAAAAAACTCAGATGAACCAAGAAAATGTCTGTGCCCCATGATTACACAACACTTCCGCCTTGGAATCCAACTAAACCTGCGCAGACAATTCTCTCAGCATTCAAAATTCATCCAGAAAAACATTTACAAGCTCAAGAAATAATTCTATAATAATTCTATAACTACTAAGCAAACTCAGTTTTCTTTCATGAATGGTATTTTTTTTAAGTGATCCCAAGAAGAACAAATAATGACTGAAAAAGTGTCACCTATTTGTTTTCAGTCTGATAGTCACATTTTCCAACTCAAATATAAGAAATCAGTCCATAATTCTAGCTCTAGTACCTATTACCTCTGTTACCTGTACCTACCATATTATACCTTAGATCTCATGAAATCATAAGAAAACATATCTTCTGTGGACTTGGGCTCTGTGCTGCAGGAAATTTCATGATGCTTATAGATGAAAAATAAACCTTAACTAGTACAGATATATTAGTTCATAAGAAAAACTTACATGAAGAGTTTATCAATAAAAATAGACAGACTTGTTTTTCGTTAAGCCAAAAGATAAGCGAGACAGAAAACTAACAAGAGTATTTAAAGCATCACTTTGGTTCTCGTCTATGCAAATCAGAGCCATCAAAAATTAAGAATATCACAAGGAGTTCGTTAATTTACACACTTTCAGAATGACAACAAAATTTATAGAGACAGTCTATTGAGAACCAATAAGGACATAGACGAAAATGGAAGAATATGGCACGATGGCAAATAAAATTATATTGTATCCGCATAGAAGAGCATCAAAACAAGTCCATGAAAAATAGGTAACATTTGATATCATCGTTGCACCTTATATCAAAAAACTACTACTTTGCTTATGTTCACCAACAATGACTTCCAAATTCAAACAAAAGACAATAGACTTGACAGCTTTGGGTACGTATAAAGCCCGTTTACATGTCTTTCACTAAACTTACAATCATGGTTGACATGACCAAGAAAATTACGCAGAGGATCCAATAGCAGGACATCAGCTTAGAATATTTTCTGAACCAAAAGCCTCAAAATGCATCTGCAGGCAAGTAGTCCTAGAAGGATATAGGTTTAGAAATCCCAACCAAGAATAAATTACACTACCCTACCCAAGTGAAAATGCTATCGTGCTTGACTGAGAAACTGATTCACCATTTCCACACGCCTTTCAAGTAGACCAACCAGGAAGCAAATAGGCCCTTGACTTCACTAATGCAGTAAGAACACCAAATATAAATACTTCTCTTCAGATCCACAAGTTGAATACACTATAGCTTCCTTAGGTAAACGGGTTTAGTGTATTCAATCTGAATACTACCTCAATTACTATTTTCACACCTTTTTTTTGTCTTACAACCTGACAGCATAGACTCCTGAATTCAGGACTTATAAGTCCAAGGGCTTGTAAAAGAAAGTAGGTTGTGTGAAAAGATGCTTTATAAAAATACGCATTATGTTTTACATCATCGTGAAACCAAATAAAATGCTTGTATGTGACAGCATATGATTCCAGAAGCCATTATAGAATAGCTGTAGTCTTGTAAGGAAGACAGAAGTTCTCCACTCATGGATACCATATACGAGACCTCAAGAATCTTTAACTGACTAACACATTCAGGTACATATGCGATAGTGGACTAATTGTGGATATTTGCTTACTCCCATAAATATGTAACAGGATCAGAATAAATCTTACGCCACTAAAAACTGATGGAAGCACTGGATCTAATAAACTTCACAAAGCTTTGACTACCATAAACGTGGTCGCTGGCCATATAATATTAGGAGCAGAACTAACTACACTAATAACTTTTGGATCACTTATCTGAGTTCAAGTTCACTGCAACACCGATCTGCCACATGAAGGAAATGACATGACAAGGCCAGCCACCGATCCTATGTGTTACAAAGGCTAGCATGAGGAACTAAAATCTTCTTGAAAAGTGTTACAGATGCAGTTTTGAAAAGAATGATGCTATAATTACATAGTATCTAAAAGTTTACAAGGAGGAAGATGTATTTCTGACCTGAAACTAAAGGCGTACTAGTTCTCAACTACCCGAGGTTGGTGGTGGAGGAAAGTAGGATATACTGAAAGAGCACCATAGTCCCTAAACCTGCAGAATACAAACCAGCTAAGCCTAGGTTACGCTAATACTAATACACTATATCCCAAACTAGCTAGCTTAAGCTTGACCTGTCTCTGAAGCAGCTAACCAATACATAGCTCACCAAAAAAAAACATATCTTTTAGGACATTTGGTCTCTTCTCAGCATCGGAATCTAAAGCAAACAACAATTTCGCGCGAAAAAGAATTGCTTAGATATGCTGAAATCCAAAACCGACTCCGGTTTACGGACATGATCACGATCACGCCCGATAATTGCGGGAAAAGTCCCCGGTGTAGCAGAATAACCGGGAAGAAACCGAAATTAAGCCGAAAAAGGTAAACAATCATCACAAAGT
Source organism: Nasturtium officinale (assembly GCA_963854855.1). Classification (NCBI taxonomy): domain Eukaryota; kingdom Viridiplantae; phylum Streptophyta; class Magnoliopsida; order Brassicales; family Brassicaceae; genus Nasturtium; species Nasturtium officinale. The sequence goes on from OY978511.1 coordinate 7,655,893, forward strand.
CTCAAGGAAAAAAAAGCAAAGGACGATCGGCGGCAAGATGTAAGAAATAATGATAATTTGGATTCAATTCAAACTTACTTTTATACATATTCGAAAACAAACAGCTCAACGGCGAAACAAAAATGATCGGAGAAAATAGAAACATTACCCAACGTCCAGCGATGGAGAAAGGAAAGCGATCAGAGGAAGCAAAGAGACGAATGTATTCGTATAGATGACACAGCTTTTTAGAGAGAGAAATTATCTTTCCTTATTTTTCTTGTGATGGGTTGGTACGATGACCGATGAGAAGGGTCGATTTATATATAAGAAAAATCGAATCAAATCGGTTTGGTTCTTGGGCCTTCTTTATTTGGGCCTCTCAAACTATGCGTATCATAGGATCTCAAGCCGTTGAACCATCCAGGGGATCTGAACCGTTGATGGAGATGACTTTTATTTATCTCCTTAAGAAAGCAATGGCGAATCGGAACATACATTGTTTCATAGTAATCCTTTTGATTCATTGGAGGACCCAAAGAAGAGAAGAAGAGGAGATTTTTGGGATTTTGTGTAGTGGGAGAAGAGAAAACCCAAAACCCTAGCTATGGAGATGATCAGATGCTAGTTAGCTCGTAAATTAGAGGAAAAATTAGGATGAACACTTCGAATGGAATGATCTCTTCTTCCTCAGCGAATCCTCAGTCTCCGGGAATCAAGACGTATTTCAAGACTCCTGAAGGCAAGTACAAGCTCCATTACGACAAGACTCATCCCTCTGGACTCCTTCACTATACTCATGGCAAAACCCTCACTCAGGTTTCTCGATCTTCATTCCTGATTTCAAGTTTTTGCAAATTTGAATTCCAATTAGCTCTTTCACTAACATTGATCATTCCACTTTTCATTTGCATTTTTTAGTGGTTCTTGAGTATAAAATTTGGGAAATTTGGTGTCAGGTTACTCTAGCTCACCTTAAAGATAAACCTGCTCCATCGACACCAACTGGTACCTCATCAAGTTTCACCGCTACTGGCGGTTTCCGGTCAGCTACGGCGAGGTTGCTGGGTGGTGGGAATGGTAACCGTGCGCTTAGTTTTGTTGGAGGTAATGGAGGGAGCAAAAATGTGGGTGCAAGTGCTAGAATTGGTGCCTCTTTCACTGCTTCTAGTTCTTCTACTACCTCGCCTACTAATACTAATTTCGATGGGAAAGGAACTTACTTAGTCTTCAATGTGGGTGATGCTATTTTCATTAGTGACTTGAACTCACAAGACAAGGTTATTTTACATCTGTTTTCTTTAGATTTTATTTGATGTGCTCGTTTTTTTCACTGTTTGTCAAAGTTACTTCATGTAGGATCCAGTGAAGTCTATATTTATCAGCAATTCCAACCCCATGTGCCATGCCTTTGATCCAGATGCTAAGGATGGGCATGATCTACTTATTGGGCTGAGTTCTGGGGATGGTAATTTACAACTTTGAGACCAAGTTTGTTACTTGTGTTCTACATGGAAATTTGTCTTGTTATTTATGCTTTTGGTGAATTATTGTAGTCTACACCGTATCACTAAGACAGCAGTTACAGGATCTCGGTAAGAAGCTTGTTAGTGCCCAGCATTATAACAAAGATGGTTCTGTAAATAACAGGCAAGAGATTTTTCTGTAAACATTATTTTCTTCTCCGTCCTCTCTACATTATTGTTTAGTATTTGTTAGCAGTGGTTGGAATTGAATAATCAATTTCGTTGGTTCACAATTGTTGGTGTCAAGATCGTCAGTATTCTCACTTGTTTTCTTCTGTTCTACTTGTTTATTTATGTTAAATGACACAAGCTTATGTAGTTATCTTCTTATTTACAAAAAAAGCATTATCTTCGTATTTATCATTTTACTAGATGTATGCTCTAGGTAACTCTCGAATTAGTGTATCGGAAGATATATATATATTATACTAATACTACAGAATAGAATGAGTCTCTGAGGAAGGAGAATGCTTTTCTGTTCCCAAACAAAAAACATATTTTGTTGTGAATTTCCACTAAAAAAAATAAGATAAAGTTTGTTGGTTTTTTAACAGTCGATGTACTAGTATTGCTTGGGTGCCTGGAGGTGATGGATCTTTTGTTGTTGCTCATGCCGATGGAAATTTGTACGTGTATGAGAAGGCAAGCGCGGAAAAATAATTCTTGCATATGACTTTTCAGTTACCTAATTTTGTCTAATTTCTGACAATAATAATCGCTATATTTGTAGAATAAAGAAGGTGCAACTGATTCTTCTTTTTCTGCTATTAGAGATCCTACACAGTTTTCTGTTGACAAAGCAAAATATAACAAGGTACCTGTGTTTGGTAGTGTTTCCAGTTGATACTCATTTCTTTTTTTCTTTAAATAATGTATCATTGTTTACTCCCTCTAATATTCCTGCAGAGTAATCCAGTGGCAAGATGGCATATTAGTCAAGGTTCAATTAACTGCATAGCGTTTTCAAATGATGGAGCATACTTAGCAACTGTTGGAAGAGATGGTATGATGGGGGTTTTTTTTTGGGCTGGATCCGATTCTTTCTCCATATTTTTCTGTTGCTCATTTATTTTTTTTTTTTTGACGCTGTACAGGTTATTTTCGAATTTTTGATTTCTCAACCCAAAAGCTAGTGTGTGGTGGAAAAAGTTATTATGGTGCTCTATTGTGTTGTGCTTGGAGGTTACTGAATCTGAAACCTTTGACAAATGATCTTTCCTATTGCATTGATGAAAAAAAATTCTGAATTAATCTTTTTCACTCATGTTGCTGTTAGAATGGAATTGTTACTGTATACTAACAATTTAATCTGGCTGACAGTATGGATGGAAAATACCTTTTGACTGGTGGTGAAGATGACTTGGTTCAAGTATGGAGTATGGAAGATCGAAAGGTTGTAGCATGGGGTGAGGGACACAATTCGTGGGTATGGCTTTTAATTGAGAGTATAGTGAATTTTGTAACAAGCACTCTTTGACTAATGTGAAATGTTTTCTCACAGGTTAGTGGAGTGGCGTTTGATTCGTATTGGTCATCACCAAATTCAGATGGGTGTAGCGAAAATGTCATGTATCGGTTTGGTTCTGTCGGTCAGGTATTCAGTTAGCTCTCTTCAGGGTACTCGTTTCTTTATGTTATGCCAACTGAACACTTTTGCTTCAACATTGAGAGTTTACCTTGACTTATTTCTATGAGTTAAACAGTGTTAATACCTCTCCTGCTGCTTTAACTCTTGTGTATCTAATAGGATATAAGGTTGTAGAATTATTCTAGTGTTGGAACGATAAAGAGTGAGGGAAATGAGATGAGATGATATGATATGTTTTATGGGAATTTCTTTATATCATTTAGGGTGAGAGCATTTTCCTATAATGTATCATGTGGCATTGTCAGATTACGGGCATAGAATCGTTAATCTGCTTGGTATAAATTTGTTAGAAAGTGAGCTTTTCCAGTGTCTTGGCTCTCCGTGTGAAAGTTGTGGTTATTAAATATAAACTTATACTTGGATCTTCATATGATCATCCAAAGTGTTTTTTGCTTGCCTTCCGCGTCTTTATATCTCTCTGCTTGTGCCGAACAGGACACACAGTTACTGCTATGGGACCTAGAAATGGATGAGATTGTAGTTCCGCTTCGACGAGCTCCAGGAGGATCACCCACTTACAGCACGGGAAGTCAGTCCGCTCATTGGGACAATATTGTTCCAATGGGCACTCTTCAGCCAGCCCCATGCATGCGTGATGTCCCAAAGCTCTCACCAGTTGTGGCTCACCGTGCTCACATGGAGCCCCTCTCAGGATTGATCTTCACCCAAGAATCAGTCATAACAGCTTGCAGAGAAGGCCATCTAAAGATCTGGACACGACCAGACACTCAGTCTAGCAGCAGCTCAGAAGCAAATCCAAGCACAAGCAAACCCTCGCTGGCCAGCAAGGCCGGTGGTTCCCCAGTTAATTCAGTCGCCATTTAAATCATATTGTTTCAGGTCTTGGTTTCGAAAGGAAGGCATTGAATATCTCTTCTAGGTACTGAATCTGACGCTAAAGATGTATGGGAGAGGCTGAGACAATTTTGGGGATTGATGGAGATGAAAGATATGTTAGAGATGAAAGATACAACAAAGAATTTTCGGATGTAATTATAAGAAAACAGCTATTTTGGATTTTGGGTTTATATCCAACAAATACTAACCAAAAACCAATAATTCAAGATTGGTGCTTCAGATGAAGACGCAGAGTGAATTTTGTGCAGTTGCAGAGACTGCAATGGATTTTATCAAGAATTTCCTATATTTGTTTCTATTAATTTTAAACTATGATTTTGTCCTTGAGGTACATTTAGAATTTTGGATAATTGACACTAGATTGAAGAACTTTATATGCTTTCCGAACCTGTGTTCTGTGACCATCTGGTTTTTTTTTTTTTTTGTTCAGAGTTCTTTGATATTGTTCATTTGTGATATTTAAGAAAAGTGACGCAAGTTATTTGTACCAACACCTTCTTTTCTATTTCACCATTACAAAGTTTTTGTGGTTAAGAACTGAAAGGAATGTCAACTTAAACCAAAAACAAAAAAAAGTGTTCACCAGTCACCACACAGTTCAGTTATGGTGTATATTAATTGAATTTTAAACCATTTTACCAATTGACTATTTTTGTTTTTTCAGTCAAATCCAATTTTAGCTAGGCGATGGCGAGAACAAAGTGTCAAATGTAAAACTCAACTAAACTCTTAAAATGAATACTTCTCTTTCGTATATTTTATTGCTGCAAAAAAAAAAACTAGTTTTGTATTCTAAAACCAACATCTTACTACTTTTTTTACAATTACTTGGCCTCAGTATTTTTGGATGTCACTGAATAATATGACGAAAATAGTATTGATACAGTTTTTTTTTTAAATGCTAAATTTCACCTTTATCCAGTTATGAAAATCTCTCATCTTTCGAAAACATTTGTTGGTTCATTTTCAAAAAAAAATATTTATGTCTTAATCCTATTCAGTGGAGATAAATCTAACTTGAATCAGATGAAACTTAGAAATTATAATCATTGAGTAAAGAAGCTTTTAATTTGTACTGTACTGACAATTTTTTTTTATAACTCAGGAGTAGATCACAAACTAATCCCCGGAAAAAGGTGCAACATATGGATAGATAATTTTTCTGGATTTACAAATGGACTGTAAGCAAGAGTGTATATTCATATGGCCAAGTCAACTTACATTTTATCCGTGAAAATATTGATGGAAATTAAGAAAAAAAGAAGGCAAAACAATTTCGTTTCATTAATTGTTTTCCCCGAGTACGCAAACATTGGCACTGGCACATATATTACACCGTAGTGAAAGCAGGAAATAGAAAAGACGAAAACAGGACGTAGTTTAAAAAAGCAAAGTTGCCAAATTTGTACATGCATAATAACACAACCATTCTGTAATTGTTATTATTATGATTGTCGTTTTTTTTTTTTTTCTGTGGGGCTAAATTTAAACGTTGGCCGCACTTCTAAAGGATCCGAGGGACTTGGAACCCGAAGCCCTTAGCACAAATTGGTGGTAAAATGCAGCAATAGCAGCTCCAATGAATGGTCCCACCCAGAATATCCACTGTTATTTAATAAAGCCAAAATGTATTCCAATTATTTTTCCATAAACCAATTATTTTATTAGTTAAGAGACAAAAACATACGTGGTCATCCCATGGCTTGCTCTTGTTAAAGACTACGGCGGCTCCGAAACTCCTGGCCGGGTTAATACCAGTTCCGGTGATCGGAATAGTTGCCAAATGTACCATGAACACCGCAAACCCTATAGGCAGTGGCGCCAACACCTTTCATTTCATAGTTAACTCAAAAAGTGTTAGTTAATGATATCTTGTTAGTTAAAACATCTAATAACTTAAATTTAATTTAGTACTAACGGGAACGTGGGAGTCTCTAGCGTTTCGTTTGGGATCAGTGGCGGAGAATACAGTGTAGACCAGAACAAAGGTTCCAATGATCTCTGCAGCCAGTCCGGTGCCTTTGTTGTAGCCGTCGGCGAGAGAGTTGGCTCCTCCACCGTAACGATCGTAGTAAGAGCTTTGAAAGGCTTTAACGAATCCAACTCCACAAATCGCACCCAAACACTGAGCCATCATATATAGCACTGCCCTAATCAGTGATACCTTCCGGGCCAAGAACAATCCGAATGTCACCGCGGGGTTTATGTGACCACCTTCACAAAGGTTTGGGATTAGATTAAAATAAACAAGAAACCAAAGGGTAAGTTTTGTAAGTCACACTTAAGAAAAAATATGAACCGGACCGGTTCAGTATATGATTACCTGAGATACCGGCGGTGCAATAGACGAGGATGAAGATCATGCCACCGAAAGCCCAGGCGATGCCGAGGATTCCAACGCCGCCACAGTCGTCGCCGCCAGCCTTTGTGTCGGACTGAATCTTGTAGCCGATGACAGTCAAAACGGTGACGTATAGGAAGAGGAGAGTGGCTACGAACTCGGCTATGACGGCTCTGTATAAAGACCACTTCGTTAGCTCCTCCGCGTCTATAAACGGAGTAGGTGGCGGATCTTCGTAGTCTCTTGTCTGAAATCCCTCTGGTCCTTCAACGTCCTTTGCCATTTTATATGTTTTTTTTGTTAAGAAAATGTGTTTTTGATTATGTTGTGTGATTGTCAAGGGACGAAGAAAGGTTGTTTATATAGAATTAATAGAGTGAGTAATAATTCCTAGTGAATGGTCTTTGTTGATTTTGCATTCATGTTAATAATTCTAAGCTATACCTATTGTTATTTGATTTTATTACAATTATGTTTTCATTGGTATATTTTATTATTTCGTTTCAGTTAAATGAATATAGAAATATGTATATGACGATTATGATTATTTTTATTACACTACTTAATTGCATGTCTAGTGTCTAGCTGTCTTGATATATAATCTAAACCAATCTAATCATTGCTCCATAATTAATCTATACTAATAGTTCGTAATATATTCCAATGTTTTTTTGAAAAACAAAATTTAATATTCTTTTTGCATGTTGTTGCCCAAAAAAAAACTTGTTTCATCAGAATTTATTCGTCATATAAGAACGATTATAACTTTAAGATGATAATAGTTGAATAACTGTTTTGTTCACGAAACTAGAACTCAATTTTACCTTCGGTTTTAATTAATGTTTCAAATATTTAAACTAAAACTAAACCTTTTTAAGATTCGGATTATTTAATAAAAAAGCTGTGGAGCTATTAAGAACAGCGACCTTTTAATTCTAAATTTATGGTACATAATGGAGTTTTGTGGTTAATTTATCTTAGGCTCGCCGCCCCATCACCTAAACGTAATTTTCATTATGGACCGACCCTAATATACTAATATGCTTCTATATTTTATTTCTCTTGTCCTAAGTCATGAGCCTTGTCCTCCCCTTGAATAATATAGACTGTCACTCTTTTACACAAATGATAATAAATTTTATGAGCTTATCTATTTGGGCAGACTTGAAAGGTTATTTTCTTGAACATTTGGTTTTAAGATGCCAGAATGGTTAAATGTTGAAAACTTTTATATAGCTAGCTAGAAATCATTATATCGATTCCATTATCTTTCAATTGCTATTTCAGTCTTTATACCTAAAAAAAGGAGTGAAATCATTACGTAGAGTTCGTTATCGCATCATTTACAATATAAACTTCACTTGTTATCACGTAAACTTCATGGGTTTTAAATTAAAAATAAAAGTTTGCAAAACTAAATAAACCAGATGTTATGTTTATATATATAGTCTTCGTAAGAAATATATAACTTATATCTATATAACCTACTAATATTCGTTTAGATTTTATTGATGATACAAAATGCTAATAGTTTTTTTACGAGAAAAAATGGTATTCAAAATCGAAAATATATCTTAAACAAATGTAATATATAAGGGATAAAAGTTTGTTTGAGCACGAGCTAACCCTACCATAAAATTAAAATAATTACATGGGATGATAATGGAAACGGCGTCGTATCTGTTTCCACTAAGAACGAACAGAAGATGGAGGTTGGGCCCACAGGACCGGAGAAACCGCCCATAGCTCCGACAAATGCATCGGCACCGTCCATGCAGATTAAGTCCAACTCAGTACAGCCGTCGGTTCCACTCAACCACTCCTATCATGCCACGTCGTGTGGATCCCACAGCCACCAACGATCAGTCGCTCTCAATCTTTCTTCATCCTCAGTTCCAATAGCTATTTTCTTACGTGTATAAAATATTCACTATTATTTATAGGAATTGAAAAGTAACAAATAAAAATGAAGTTTCAAAAAAATAATAATAAAAGTGTACTCAGACAAAAGGAATGTGGTGTAGTCTGTAGTGTGGTGTTTATGGCTATTGTACTGCCACGTCACAATAGCCTTAATTGCTATTAATGGACTATAGCTCCACGTCAGCAGTTATTTTTATTTTCATCTTTGTCGCTTTCTTTTGTAAAATAAATGTCTGATCGATATACTGTATGTGTGATTTTCTCTGTAGAAAAATGGGCAATTTTGTTCCGATAAAACATGTTATATACCAAATAAATATAGCTATTTCATTTTATGGTTCTTTAGAGATAAATAATATATATATGAGTGTAATTGTCAGAGTCTTTTCAATGCACGTATCTATATTAGCTGACAATGAATCCACAATAACAAATAAATTACTTCGATATATATATATATATATTTAGTATGATATGTGAATATATATTCGATGCAATATAGACTCATAACTAACCGATATAGCTAGTGTCCTATGACAAAGTTGGCACTAGTTGATCGTTCAATGTAACGTATTCCAGCTTACACCCATAAAGTTAATTTAAAAATTACATGTTTTATGCTTTAAAAATATATCAAAACTAGAATTTTGTTTGAACAATTTCATTTCTCAAAACAAATATTCATATACACATACCAAACTTACCATTAAAAAGATGCAAGAATAATCCAGAATGTGTTCGAAAAGGCAGGAAACAGACGAATCGTGTGACACAATCGAGACAAATATGGCTTTTAATGCTTACTATAGTGATATAATCAAAAGGAATTTATATGTGAGAACTTAAAAAATACCTATGTATGTGGGTACAGCTTACAAATAAGGTAATTTATGCAAATGATATATATGATGTATCTGTAATAGTTATAAATTGTTCATTTGCTTTATCAAAAAAAAATATGGTTCAGTTGTATTGCTAACATTTTATTGGTCTTTTTTTGTTTGCCAACGGTCAAATTTCTGATTGATGCCTAACAAAATTAATTGACGTGAATGTGGGACGGACGTTGACCGCTCAATGCCAATAATCGAGTTAATTAGAAATGTTACAGTGTGAGATTTATACTCTTTTTATGGATAATTTTGGTATCATGTGAAACTATATGTTCAAGTATATGTAAAATATAAACATAGTTTTATGCAAAGTTCAGTTACATCCTACTCAAATTGGTTCACCAGGTTAGTTTACAAAAGTACAATTCATTTGATGATTAAATAATATTATTTCCCTGATTGCCATTATAAAAAAAAAGTATTGCAACGTTAAATCAAAAGTGTCAAATATACATTAGCACAAGGCAAGAGATCACTCTATATAAAGAACCCTTTTATTTTTCTTCTCACAACCACAAGTCCAACACCAAAACACAAAGCAAAACATTTCCTGAGAATTAAAATCCAGAAACATCCATTAATCATATGGCGAAAGATTAATCATAACGTAGAAGGAGCAGATGGATTACCGGCGAGAGATTACCAAGATCCGCCGCCTACTCCGTTTATAGACGCGGAGGAGCTAACGAAGTGGTCTTTATACAGAGCCGTCATCGCCGAGTTCGTAGCCACTCTCCTCTTCTTATACGTTACCGTTTTGACTGTCATCGGCTACAAGATTCAATCCGACACTAAGGCCGGCGGCGACGACTGTGGCGGCGTCGGAATCCTCGGCATTGCCTGGGCTTTCGGTGGCATGATCTTCATCCTCGTTTACTGCACTGCTGGTATCTCAGGTATCATATATCAAACCGGACCGGTTCAAAACTTACAAAAATATTGTGATATTACAAATTTGCGCTTTGATTTCGCGTTAATTTGAAATTAACCCCATAACGTTGTGAAGGTGGTCATATAAACCCGGCGGTGACGTTCGGGTTGTTCTTGGCCCGGAAGGTGTCGCTGATTAGGGCGGTGCTATACATGGTGGCTCAGTGTTTGGGTGCGATTTGTGGAGTTGGGCTCGTCAAGGCCTTTCAAAGCTCTTACTACATTCGTTACGGTGGAGGAGCCAACTTTCTCGCCGACGGTTACAGTAAAGGCACCGGACTCGCTGCAGAGATCATTGGAACCTTTGTTCTGGTCTACACTGTCTTCTCAGCCACTGATCCCAAACGAAACGCTAGAGACTCCCACGTTCCCGTTAGTATTTCTTATTATCAATTATTAAGCTCGTAAATTAAATTACATGATATAATTAGTTAACTGAAGTTATGAATTATGAAATGAAAGGTGTTGGCACCACTTCCGATTGGGTTTGCTGTGTTTATGGTACATTTGGCGACTATTCCGATCACCGGAACTGGCATTAACCCGGCCAGGAGTTTCGGAGCCGCCGTATTCTTTAACAAGAGCAAGCCATGGGATGACCACGTATGTTTCTATATCTATCTCTGTTAATCAGATTATGTTCTATAGTCAAATGGAGAAATAATGGAATGTTTTGGCTCTCTTTAATAAACAGTGGATATTCTGGGTGGGACCATTCATCGGAGCTGCGATTGCTGCATTCTATCACCAGTTCGTTCTAAGAGCCTCAGGTTCCAAGTCCCTCGGTTCCTTCAGAAGTGCAGCCAACGGTTAAATTCAAGCCACAAACACAAACAAATGTGGTTATTATTAAGTATAAATTTGGGCTAATATTTTTTAAAATATGCCCTCTTCTCCCTTATTTTCTGCTTTTATTTGTGTGATTTTTAATCAATAACGTTTTCATCTTTGGCAATGTCTTTGTTTGTGTCCTAAGAAAAATTCGAGAAAAAAACACATTACTTCGCTTAATTAAATTGTTACTTGGACTACCAAATCAACACATGGATCATTTAAACGAAATGCTGGATGAAAACAAGTAAGCCATTGTTATTCTCATTTCTAATTCAACAGCAAGGTTCATAGAGAGGAAGTTAGTTCAAGCAATTCGTATAAAATTGAAAGCAGATAGCATAGCATAAAACTGGGAACAATCCAAAACAGAGTTGTTGTAGTAATTGAAACAAAAGAAACAAAAATCTCAAAACGTAAAAGAAACGAACACAACATCATTTTTTTCAAATTACGTTTTCTTAATTCTCAGGAATTTCAACTTCACCATCTTGAATCTCTTGTTGAATATCCTTAGGATCTTTCCCATCCACAGTGCATCCAACAGAGACACAAGTTCCAAGAATCTCTCTCACAGTTCCACTCAATTCCTTAGCAATAGATCTAGGCCTCATGATCCTAGCAATCTCAATCACATCATCAAACGAGATATTCCCATTGTGCTTAATGTTCTTCACCTTCTTCCTGTCTCTCTCCGGCTCTTTCAACGCCTTGATAACAAGTGCCGCAGCTGATGGAACCACCGTCACTTTCGCCTGACGATTCTGCACCGTTAACTTGACGGTTACACGTAATCCTTTCCATTCCTTAGCAGTTTCCTTGGCGATGTCTTCTCCGATCTTCTTTGGAGCTAAACCTAGTGGACCAATCTTTGGAGCTAGAGAACTCGCCGCTCCCACTTCTCCTCCGGTTACACGGACGTACACATCAACGATCGCGCTCGGGTCCAACTTTGGCGGCATTGTTGCTGTCTCCGAATTTTTTAAAGGTTTTTACGATTGAGGTCCCGAGACGGAGAGGCGCTTGAAGTCGAGCTCGAAGGTTTTTGAAGGAGAGAGAAATTAGGGTTTACAAAAGGTGAATTGACGAATGTATCCTTCTACACATTCGGGCCTTTATGGGCTTTTAATCTTAAGCTGAGGAGTACAAATTAGACTAAGAAAAGGTTCTGATACGGTTAAGTTTAAATTAAGTTTTCCGGTTCAGTAGAACCGATTCCTGCCTAACAAAATCGTCGTCTCATAGCTGATTTGCTCGTCGGTGTGGACTCAAATCCTGGCAAGGAGGAAGAATGGCGGGAGGATCTGAGAGGAAGACGATACTAGTGGGTCTGGTTTTAGCTCTTGTTCTTGGCGTCGCTGTTTACTTAAGACTTTGGACTATTGATTATACTCTATCTTCCGATGACACTGAACGCTTAAGGTTATTTCCTCTTTTCTCATATCCAAAAACGATTATGTTCTTCATTTGGTACAAGTATTGGTTTTTATGTAATAATATGATGAGGTGTCTTCGATTTCGGTAGCTGGGGATCTCAACTTTGTGTGAATTGACCGACCTTTCATAGCTCAGCTGCATTTTATATGATTAGTGGTTTATGGTTTAGTGTATATTGTAGTGGTGGTTGATTGTGATTGTTCAAGTAAATATTTATGATTTGAGATTTTAATTTTGTGTAGGAAACAGTTTGATTTGGCAAATAGAGAGGCAATGGATGAATCTGCAGAATGGCGGAGAATGTTTGACAATGAAGCTCAGAAAGCTTCTAAATGTAATACAGAATTGATACTGGTAATTTTCTAAGCTTCTCTATGTAGAAACCTTTTTTTTTATTTTTTATCAACGTAACTCGTCTTGACACTGAGCAAGACTGTCACTAGTTCTATGGTTGCTATGTGGTTTACTCCAGAGGTTTAGTTTACCCGGTGATATAATTGGGTTGATTTTGGGCATTGTCTTGTTCTTGTACAGATTAAAGAGTCATCTGGGAATGGAAACACCTATACCTTCAATCAGAAGGTGGAGTCATTACTAAAGGTGACATTCCCACTCAAGAATTCAAATTCGTTTAGTGTTGTCTTATGTTGGGTGCTCATAGCTCATTAGTTCACTGTCTCTTGTGTAGGAAAATGCGGCATTGCTCAATCAGATAGAGACATTAAAACAAGATCTTGAAGCTTCACGGTTAAAATGCCACTCACGACAGGCACCCCGTTAGATTAATCTTCATGCTATGTTGTCAGCCATAGATTTCGTTTCACTAATTCCTCCTCTAGTAAGAAAAATCACTGATTTTCATATACATATTATAAGCTCTTTCATGGAAATAGCTTTCAAAGTAGCAGAACAGTACAACACTAATCTCGTAACCTCTGTATTGGTAAATCAATTTTAGACTTCAGTTCTTAGGCCCTCTCACTGAATTCATGTTTTTTTTTTCTTTCTTAATATTGGTATTGGATGGCAATTTGTTATCTCCAAGTTTATCTTTAATCCTTATGTTTATAAATACTAGATATGCGAAGAGCTGTGTTTTTTTTAGTTTTTTAAGAAGCTTTTCACTAGCTAGCTCATTGAGATTAGTCTCGCTTGTGTTGTTGTTGCCTCTTAGATTCTGTGAGAGCACATCAATACCGGTTTTATATAGGGTATTTAGAATTAAACCGGAAACCATACCAAAGCAAGCAATATGATGAAACTTTGCATTAGAATATGCATATTTCTCTTGACATTTTAAGCGACTGATTTCTCTCGTCTTATTGCGGACGGATTGTTTTACCATTTTTGGGGGTTTCTTAATGGGACCGGTCTTTCAGTTAAAAGTTAAAACATAAGGGTCACAAGAGACTCGTGAAATACCATGGTCTTATTTGTGACTTCGCTTCTCGACATTGCCTTTCATTGATGAAAACTCTAGACAAGTATCGTCATTCATATTAAACATCAAATTAAAAATTGAGGTCGTTATATATCATGTTTGTTTGTGTAGTTGCATAAGTTACACACACAAAAGAAATTACATAAGTGAAAATCTAATATTCTTGTTAAACGAATGGGTCAAACTCCATTCCATAACACAAATCAATTTTCATACTTTCTTTTTGGAAAGGAGATGATAAAATGTAAAAGGAAGAACATTTGGGTTGAATTCGTCATACACCTAACTTTCCTGTTGGTTACTCAACGTTGGACTCCTGCAACTATGGAGAAGTTTAAGGTGCACACTTTTCTCGACCCAAAAGCACACGAAATAATCAAATCACATCTCTTCATGTTATGCATCAGCCTTATCTAACTTAGAATTTGAAACAAGTTACGTTTCAACATCATCTATTCACCCAAACCCAACCACTCCCTTTCTCTATCCTACTTTACTTTGCCTCAAGATTCCACATGAACCACTATTTTGTTGAGATAAACTTGATGACTCATGGAAAAGTGACATCTATAACGATAAGATCAACTCTCAAAGTCAAGTCAAGAACGCAAATTTTTCTCTAGTACTATGATATTTCCAATGTAAAATCTGTTTCGAAACATCAAAGCTAATCGAGCGATAAATTATACTCCACACTTTATTTACATTATTATTTCAGGAAGATAGATTTCTCTGAAACTTACTCTTCATCTTGTGTGCTACTTACTGCTATTTAGTGAGTGGCTAAAGTCCAGAAGTTGAGAATAAAGGAAGGAGACACAGCAAACCAGCTGATGAAAGCCATTGCTGTAGCGGTCTCAAACCTTGTGCAGTGGTTGACATTACATTTTCCAAGATCGTTGATGAGCACGGTTATACCAGCAGACGCAGATGCAGCTGCAAACGTAAGAGTCGATGTGATCTGCAACAATGGAAGATGAAAAAAAAAACAATCACTCACTATGCCTCTAGTTAACTAATAAAAACATCAGCATAGGTTGATTTTTGTGTTCTTACTCCATCTCCAATGGTGAAACATCGAACAACAGAGTGATTTCGAAGGCTTCTTCTCACCAGAAGAGCATAAGCATCGATAAAAAAAAGAGACAAGCTCCACAGACTTTGCAGGCTAACCGCAAGAACCAAGCAACTGTAACAACATAATAGTTATATGTCTTGTTAGAACCAAAAGAAGCAGCATCTCAAAACCCTAATTTAACCTAAAATATCTGATAAATTAGATATTCAAAATTTCTCATTTCTATAGAGCAATAGAGAATTCCTAAAATCATCAAAGGTATAACCAAAAACCCTAAAGTTTCCAGAATCTAACTTCATCGAATTTAAGTTTAAATATTCAATTACCAGAATGCGGTGGCGGAGCGGTAGTCGGAGGTGGTGACCATGACGGAGACGGAGATGAGAGCAGGAATGAACTGAGAGAGGCGGAGGATGAGACCGCCGGTGGTTCCAGGCATGCCTTGCACATCCTTCATCCTCACTGGTGGTCTATCAATAGCTCCGGCAGTTGGAGCCACCGGAAGCGCATCCACCGGGTGAATCGCCGGTCGGCTCACGTTCATCATAAGCTAACGCGAGCTCAAACAGTTCCCACCAAAGAACTGTAACTGAAAATGACGTTTGGGGCCTTTGGGCTTTGCTTCGTTAAAATATACTTTTTAATGTGATGTGGATAAAATTTTACCCAAAACATACACTATTAAATTACTAGATGTATATGTTATGTTCTTTATCTGTAAAATTACATATTTTTATTTTTAGTATACGAAAAGGAAAAAATAAAGACACTTTTGTATTTTTGCTGTTATTAAAAGGCCTGATATACTTCTTAGTATTACATCCTCAAAAACATAGTATTACATTTGGTTTTGATTGATTTTTAAACTCTTTTTGAAAGGTGTTAATGTTTGACGTAGTACAAAAATTTGGTATATGCATGACCTAAATTTACAGTTATAATATATTAGGTAAACGATCTTGACTTTTTAAGATAGATAAAATGTTACCCTCAAATTATTAAATGTTTTGCATAATTTAAATAATTAACTTGTAGTTTGATCCGACATCGCTCATGGGGTCATATATGGAGAATTCATTTATTTTTTGGTAGGCGTTTACTATTTCGCTCAGTATCTTGTGCTTTTACTAAATGTCATGTAATTACTAATTACATAGAATCACATAATCTTGATTTGAGTATTTCAGTACCCATCACACTTGCCGTAAATATCACACTCTAAGTTTTGTCATGAAGTAACACTTGAAATAAAATATAAATATTTTTTCTCTTCTGAGTTATAAAGAAAAAAGCTGATTGCTTTTTTTTTTTAGATTTCCTTTTCGATAAAGCTTTATTTTTAGATTTCTTGTTGTTTTCCTCTGTTTTTTCTATTGTTGTAGTTCAGAGACAATCTCTGTCAATTGTCATGGAGATTGACATACATAAACTTACATACAATATAGATACATATATATTATTTTCTGTTAATAGAGATTCGACGAACACGAAAGTGTGAAACAATGTTTCATTATAGAGGAGAGAATTGTTACACTTTTTGAATTAAAAACATTTAGATTGGAGTTAAAGAGACAGTACTAATTACTAATTTACATAAAAGAATTTCCTTAGTAGTGGAAATCTTAACGAACTAATCATAATCTATTCCTTCCTTTTTAGTTTTTGGTAAAGATTAAAATCGCGAAATCTCCGAAATTTTCATATCAATATATAACATAATTAAATAGCTATATAAATAATATAGATCTTGATCTTAATCATTATTCAGACGAGTAGCCAATCCGTTCCATCTCCCAACAAAGCTTAGTCGCAACACGTTCATGGCAAGGTGCATATTCCTGCCAAGAAAAACAAGAACAATTTTATGATATAATGAAATAATTTATAAACAATTCATGTATGATATTCTTTAGCTACCTCTAGCTTCTTCACAAGCTCTTTAGCAGTAGGTGCAGAGACGATGATCTCGCGAGCATTCGGGCTGATAAATCCTTCTTCAACGGCTTTATCGATGAATGAGAGCAAAGAGTTGTAATAGCCATCAACATTGAGCAAACCCACCTGCAGAAAATGATTTAAATGTTGTTTAATGATTTTGGGTCGCCTAAGGTTGAATCTCCTTTTTTTTTTTTTTTTGAAAATCTAAGAGATGGTTTGTTTATTTACCGGCTTGTCATGTATACCAAGCTGAGCCCAAGTTATGACTTCAAGCAATTCTTCAAGTGTTCCATAACCACCTGCAATTTTTACAAAAATAAAGAGGAGACTAATTAGTTAATAACTTGAATGATATGGTCAAGTCAACAAGTGCCATGTACAAGTAAACCAAATAATAATAGTCTCTTCTCCTTATCTTTGTTACAGTTTGTACATTGGTATGAAGATAATTACAAAAGCAAGATCTTGAAAGTAGTTGACTTTACATAATGATTTAAGATATATATTTTTTTGGTTGCCAATAATGATTTAAGATTCAGTGTGGGCAAATATGCTATTTGTGGGACTGTTTCAGGTTTTGTCTCTTACCTTGAAATAGGGAAGTAGAAAAGTTTGGTCACAGTAAGACTACGCAAGCTGTATGGATGGTACTACGTCATAAGTTAAAGGTTGAGCAATAAACAGAGTGATTATAAGAGAAAAAGGTCTAATTCTAAGTGCCAGATGTTGATGGGTCAAGGCCCTTTATCTTACACTTAGACTGTGGAGACTTTTCTTATTTTTTTTTTTTTTAAAAGTAAAAGTTTTCAGTGTAGCTTTCAAACTGCAGCTTGACCAAGAAAAACATGTTTTTACCGAATTGTTTTCTTTTTTTCTCTCTTTTTGCAAAATCAGTCGAAAAAACTCTTTCTACTTTTGTTCCTTCTCATCGTCAATCCTTCCTCTTTTAAACTTTGATTTCTCATACAATTTTTTAAGAGACTAAAAAAGCCAAAAATGGTGTTCCTGAGGCGCTATATTTTTGACTAGTTATTCTTTACATCATTCCTTAGTTTGAAAGTAAATCAAAAATTGAGGCTTATAATATATGTAAATAAAGTAATGATGACAATTTGGGTGGATGGGGTTTAAAAGAAAACCTGGTAAGGCAATAAAAGCATCAGAGTGCTTAGCCATCTCAGCTTTTCTTTGGTGCATATCTGCAACTGCTCTTACTTCTCCTACTGTTTTACCAGTCAACTGCAAAACAAAGAGCATCCACCAATTTATTTAAAATTAAAAGGAAGTAATAATTAAAAGTAGTTAAAGGGAAAAAGCAGGTTTGGACTCTTCTACAGGCAAAAGCAATGATGGCAATGCAAGTAATCGTAATATTGGCTTCTTTTGAATCTCTTACATACATCATTTTTGCAGAGCCCTAATCTAATTTACCTTTTTTCATCATTTTTATTCATACATCCCTTTTGTTTAAACTAAAATAAACAAAGAAGATATTTTATTTTATTTTATTTTAGGGTACCTACTTGAATAAAAGGGAAAGAAGAGAAGGCAGAAAATATCAACTATTCGTAATCATGAGACTTAAGAAAGGGTAATAAATAGGGAGAAGAGTAAAACAGAAGCAAAGACTGTAGATAAAAGTTTGAATGGGGATTTGGAGAAAATAAACACAGAACTTAAAGCGAAATTAATAGACAAATCACAATGCTTATTAAAAAACTATTAAATTTTTACCTCTCTAGGCATGAGGGTCTTGGGAATGATTCTGTAGAGTGACAACAAGATGACAAAAACAAGAAGTTTATTAGAAGTAATCAACAACATAACCCAATACTTAATGTGTTCCTTCAGAAACTCTAAAGACAGTTTTTCTTTCTGTTGTTGTTTAACTCAAATGACAGTTTCTTATGGTATGATCTTAATAAAGATTCACAATATGAGAAGAGTATTACGATATAGGTTTTTGACAAAGAGATTAAAGAAAGAAAGAGTTTTAAGTGATTTGACTAGAAAAAGTTATACCCAATAACATGACGACCACCCTCATGAACAGCTTGTGAAACCAAACCCATCAACCCTATGCTTCCACCTCCATAGACTAGATCAATATTCCTAGAAACCTGCAGAACAAAATCAAAACAGAGTTTCACAAAAAGCCTAGATTTGGTAATAAGTGGAAGAAAAAAAAAATCGAAGCTTTGAATTGGTCAAAATTTTTTTTTTTTTTTTTTAAATTCATTCGTTCTTTTTTTACATCTGTTTTTCATTTCTAAAATTATATTTCACGAGACATTATCACAACTTTTAAACATATCGTAATCTTTAAAGCTCAAAGAGCAACTACAATACTCTTAAGGTTATATCACTTGGAACGTTTCAAAGAAGAAACAAAAAAAATGCTTTGCATTTGCAAAACTTGTTATAGGTTTCCAGATCATAATGAAGAAAAGAAGCAATTCATCTTATTTCAAAAGCCAGCAGCAGACTCAAAGACCTGAAAGTTAAAGTATGTATTACCAGTTCGTTGCCGAGATCAACAGCAGCATCTTGGTAACTGCTCTTTTTGCCTTGGCTGCTTCCACAGAAGACACAGATTCTTCTGAACCTTGACTTTTGCATCGTTTCAGCTTTGATCTCCATTGATTCTGATCACTTAACTTATGAAAAATATAAATTTTGACCGGAAAAGGTAAACACAGTTTAAGGCTTCTTTTACTTCTACTTAAGACGACAACAGTTGTACGAGAGTCAAAGAGACCCAATTGAAATCTCAAAACTCTGTTTTCTCTGTTGTTGTTGTTGTTGTTGTTGTGTTTCTTCACCACTAATGCTCCCGGATTGTTGTTATATAGTGCGTCTTCCGTCATGGTCGTTATATCGATTTAAAAATACAATTTTAATTACTTTTCTTTTTATTTAGCATTTTCAAAAGTATGACACTAATAGTTAATAGTTAATACTACAATTAAAAATCAACGAAAAGCAGCTGTGGTCTTTTGGTAAATACCTTTTTGGGAAAATAATATAACACTACCAAAAAATTTGTTCTCTAAAAATATTTAAAAAGAATTTGAGAAAATTTCCAAATTTATTTTAAAAAGTTTCAGTTACTGTGTTATGATTTTGTTGAAGGATTTAAAATAATAACTAATAAATATTTTAGGTACTTTTTTGGAAAAATGAACATATGGTATATATATATATATTTTCAATTAATTCTTTTGTGCTGGTATTCCCTAATTTTAATTATATTCCTTTTGAGGTCTTCACACGTGAGAGATAAAAGCACGCGCGTCTTTCACCACCCGCACATACAGCTCATCTTGGCACGCGTGACCAATTTCTTCCTTGTGTTAAATTTTACTCTTATTACTTCTTTTTATTTTCAAAATATAAAAACACTTGTAAGTTATCACACTATAGTACCTAGTACCAAAAAATTCATTGTGGTCGAAAAAAAAAACTTGGTTATGGACCTTATGGTTAGGTAAGTTCATGTACTGCTGACAGTAAATATTTCGACTCAAGAACCCCGACTACTTTTGGAAGAAGAATAACACGTATTAACTATTAAGTAACCCAATAGTAAAACTTAAAAGTAATTGTAACAGATGATTATTCAGTGATAATTTTTATTTTATTGTTAATGTATAAAAAATCTAAAACAAATAATAATAATAATAATATTTTTTTGAGGATTAGATAGAATTATCCTCATATTTCAAAACAAAAGAACGCCATGTTACTGCATGTTATATTCACACGAAAGTATGATAAATCATAATTATACAGTTCGAGGGTTGATGAATGCTTGTCAACTACATCAAATTTAAGTATATTTGGTTTAAAGAAAAAGAGTTATTTTTGGGACACAAATATTGAAAACGAAAACATGAATATAAATAACAGTGACAGAAGAATAGAAATGTTTATCATTCGTAGCGTTGCCCACATGCATTTGTCGAAAATTGAATAACGTGATTTCACTAATGGCGACTTTAAATTACAATCGAATCTCAAGCTAACCTAGAAACTCAAAAATATCCATTATACTATATATCTTCCAAATGGTGACGAGGGGTTTTGACTCTACCCATTCTTGTTTTTTAATAATCATATATAACATACTAGAGAAGTATATGCACGACCTCTAACACAGATAACTTAACTAAATCTCACTCCATTTCATATTAATATTATTTTAAAAACATATTTAAAGCAATATTGTTTTATATTTTCATGAAATTTTTTGATACAATGTCTGGTTTTATTTTAATTACTTTAAAGCATTAACAAATTCAAAATTATAATAATAAGCAAAAATGTTTTTAGTTGATATTTTGAAAATTGAAAATTTTAAACTACATTTATAATAGAATAGAAAAAATAAAACTTACATTAATGAACGTAAATCCTTGTAGAATGATCTTCTACGCATATATAATAGAAAAGCCCCTTGCGATTTTTTCTTAAAGAGAGCTCTGAGCTCTCAATGAAACAAAAAGAACATTTTTAGATTATTAAAATTGATTTAGTGAAAAAGCTCCCTCCCTTTTATTCTCTTTATGAAGAACATGACAAATAACTCATTTTCAATTAAAATAGTTAACAAAAAGAAATGGACAGCTTATATCTGGACAGTGTAAGATGGGTCTAACCATTATTTACTGATACTCATGCACAAAATTTAAAGAAATGAAAAAATAACCAAAAATAACCAAGACAAGAAGAACCCACTAATATACCTTAATGGAACCATGAAATGTTATGGGTATATCAATAGATATATACACAATTACTTTTATATATAGAATGAAGAATTTAATGAGATGATGATGTCTGAGATATGGAGCAATGTGCCAATTGATGATTGAAATAAGAAACACAAAATGAGTTATGGCTTTTATTACCAATGTAGCCCAATTCACCCTCCCTATGTAGACAACCTTCTTCTTGTTCTTTGCATAGGAAACATTTCTTCAATTTTTTATTCCCCTATATTCATTTTAACCTTTTTATAATTTTACTGAAAAGAGTTCTTAGCAATGCCCCATCTTCTAGTGTAGCTAACTTATCTTTCTAACTCCACTTGGTGTTATTGCTCCACATAATATTTTGTGGTATGAGACAATGGTTTAAACAAGTATATAGTTTCGGCGGATGATAATGTTTTACGTTTTGGGTATATTTATAGTATTGGTGGGTAAAATGTTGACAAATAATCTAAAATATTATTTATGTGTATATATACACATATAATTCATGTTTATTTAATTTAAACAAGGCCGCCTCCAAATTGTGGCCATAAAAAAATAAAGCAAATTTATTTTTCCCGTATGTATTTAAATTTCTTGTTCTTTTACTCTAAATGCGTCCACGTACAAGTGAAAACGTTAGAACTTAGAAGTGACTGTTTTTTTAACGCGAGCGCAAGATCAAGGATTTTACCAATCAAAACATAAGTTTATTTATCATCAAACCTTGTAGTTTAAATAACGTAAAAATCAATCATCATAAATACAAGTGTATACAGTCTCATATATTAGTAGGTTTAAAAAAATATGGCCGAGTGATAACTTAACGTAGAATATCCCACATTTGGAAATAAATATTCTTCGATATTACATCATTCCACCTAAATTCTGAAAAGAACATCCATGCAATAAATTACTTTATTGTAATTATAAGCTAAAATATCTACTATATATCATCCTAAGCTATATATAGTATGGTATTGCACGAAAGCTTCCTTGTTTAGTTCATTGCTTTTAAAAGAGAAAACTCATTAAATCATCCCTTCAAGTTTAAATTTGTCTGATTCTTGAAGTTAAAAGTTCAGAAACCAAAACTGAAAAAAACCTAAAAAGTGATAACAAGAACTCATTAAAAAAAATACTAGTTTCATTCAAAGAACACATATATATATATATATATATATATAACCCTAATGGATTGCTGGCTTGGAATGTCAGTAACCCCACACTTTTTTACTTCACTGTAAGCAGACAGTTGCAATTTTAATATCATGTTTATAATATATATGTTTAAGCGTGTGAATATTTAAGTCAGAAAATAAGATAATTGCAATCCCAAGATCTGAGTAGATGCTGCCCATTCCTTCCATGTAGGTTCATAGAGCTTATAAACACAAGTTTCTAAGTTAGTGTGTTTTATTACCTGCATGCGCATATATCCTTTCTTCTTCGTCTATAGTTTCCCTCCACATTCTTCTTGGGGTTTTCCCTTCTGACCCAATTTTTAGTTTAAATCATAACCATGACGATGTTAGTGATATCACAATTTTCATTAGATAATACTTGCAATAAAAAAAAACAAATTCAAAGGTTATGTGAAAAGGGTACATGAGGTTTCATACTCGAATCTTTTATATAATTCTTGTATGGAAACAAAGAAAAACAGCGCTTCGAAAAGTAGATCAATTGTAGAACGCAAATTCTTCTTTTTTTTGCACAAAAGATTAATATCTTGACTTTCACAGATATTTATATTTTATATAATAGTATCAACCAAATTCTAACGAAATTTTAAATTACTTTTAAAAGATACTTTGATTATTATTTTGTTTCAGAAGAAGTACTAGTTTCCGTAGACGTGGTCCATTTTGTTTATAAAAGGATTATAAATTTCATTATAAAGTGTTAAGAATGTTGTTGAAATGGTTCTCAACTTTTTGTAATTAGAAAAGGTCAACATTCGTTTTAAAAAAGTCAGCTAAATTTAGAAAAGTTCCGAAAGCTGAAATTTTAATGCAAAGCCGGTTAATTTGTGTGTGCAACATTGACCGTTTTATGATTACTTTCAGTTGAAACTTTAAATTTATAAAGAAATTCATTCATATTATTGCTCAATACGATTTTCTAGAGTAACATTGTTATATTATTTTCCCGACAAAGGGTGGCGCAGAGGTATTAGTATAATACAAGCTCTTCAAATTTATGAATGTATTTATTACATATGAAGCAGGGAAAAGTCTTTACACTTTCTATCTGACAATGTATATATTTTTTTGTTACAATATTCATTCCGGAAAAACGGGAATGCTTAATTGAATTAACTTAATATTAACTATTAAGTAAAATGAAGAATATATATATATATATATAAGATTTTTATTTTCTATTTTATTAAAACAATAATATATATATAAGATTTTTATTTTCTACTAAAATATCTAACAACTATTCGGGCATCGAGTAATCTCGGTGATGTTCTTTGTGTCACGGAGGTGTATAAGTTTTTTTTTTTTTTTTGTAAAACCGGTGTATAAGTTTTAGCTGAATATGCATGAATTTTAACCCTTTTTATTCTGTATTCCGGCTTGGATTTATCGTTAATCCTGTGTGTGATTCAGTGTCGTATATATATATATACATATACGACTAAAGACACGGTTTGATATGTGTATGGTTAACATTAATGTATTATCATGTCTACCGACTAAACCAAACACGATATTTTGGAAATTCAAAAAATATTTCTAAAACTAAAAGTGGTCCCTCTATTTTTGTTGTTGTTGTGTGTGATTTAGTGTCTATATATACATGTATACGACTAAAGACACGGTTTGATATGTATATGGCTAACATTAATGTTTTATAATGTCTACAGTCTAAACCAAACAAGGTATTTTGTAAATTCAAAAAATATTTATAAAACTAAAAGTGGCCCCTCTATTTTTGTTGTTGTTATATTCTATACAATTTAAAATCTTTTGAAAGGACACCCAACGCAGGAGACTATGATTACCCGGGTAAAATTCTTGAACGCACAAGGAGTCAAACTCGATGCATAGCCATCAACAAAGGTTGATATGATTCCGACAATATTTTTGAATTATGGCTTTTACAAAAACATTTACCGCCTTTGAACTAAAATAAAACCCCAAGTTTATTTTTTCTCTATGGACCGACGCTAAATCCACCAATTAAGGGATTGAAAAAAAAAGAGAGACAACAAAACAAGAAAGAAAAGGGAAGAACATGGATTTGAAATGGTCAAAAGGGACCAGTCAAATGTCAGAAAGGAACAAATCCGTTGTTTGGTAGTTATCATAAAGAGTCGGACAGTTAATACCGTTGCTTAAAAGTCAAATCTCTTTCAAATTTTCATTTTCACTTAATCACTATTGAGTCTTAAATTACCCTCAAATCCACTACTTTTTTGGAAGACAATATAGTTAGTGAATAGTGGTATGTTGGAATATTCCACAATTTAAAAATCCACGCATTTAAACTTTTTTTTTTCTTTGTCAACTATTAAAACTCACTCAGTATATTCTATTTGATACCATCCCATGCATATTTTCCGTTACTCAAAGCTCAAGAGCCTACTAAAGACCCTTTTTATTAGAGATGTTTATATAGTATACGTAATACGCATGAGTATTAACATATAGATAGATGTATGTAAGGGTCTCATGAAGACAAAAAGAGGTAAAGGAGCTAATTTGTAGGCAAGAAGAGTGGTTGAAGTATATGATGGAGAAGAAGCAAAGAGACATTCATTTTGTTATTTATCTTTTGGAAATTAAAATTTCTGTCCTTTGTTTTCGGGACATTATCTTACATTTATTTCAATTCCCTTAACCTTTCGGCTGTTTCTATACCCCATTTGTTTTTTTTTTCATTAAAAATAAATAATTATGAAGGTTATATTGAGCGCCTACAATTCAAAGTGTATATACCATGCGAGTCACGTAGCTTTAAATTATATATAAAAAATCGAAAGATTGATCGTTATATAATACCTATCAAAGGTAGTGAATCTATATTACAAATAGTATCTTGATACCAAATACAGCATGCGGAATCCCCTTTATGAAATTTCGAGTACCTATAAAAAATATATTCTCAAATAGTTAATAGACATATATATGTAGAGTCTATCCTTTTAGAATGAAATTGAGTTGATAAGAAAAATCGACAAATATTAAGAAAAGCATCGACATTAGCTTGCGACATTGGTTAAAAATGTCTTGTAAGGGATACCGGATTCATAAAGGGACAAACATTGAACATGTTCTTGTCCGATGAATGAGATTCACAAGTCAAAGTGGATCTACTTGCGTTGACCAGTTACAAAGCTGTGGCCCATTTCTCATGGGGTTGCATGTAATTCGTAATCTGCTTAACCTTTTTTTATTTCCATTTTTTTCTAAATTATAATTTCGGGACAAGTTCGAACTAAATCTTTACTCAAATCAAATATAAAACTGCAGAAATTACAGACTTACTTAGTTTATTTGTTTAGTTTAAGAATCTCTTAATGACACTAAGTCTTTTCGAATTCAGCTTTTAGCAAAGCTACCAACTAAAAAATTAAGAGACGAAAACTACCTGATATTGTCTACAAACACATGTTCGCTATCTTTTTTATTTGGGCTTTGGCTTTGCTTCTTGTTAGGCTTTCGTTTGTTAAACGAGTTCAACTCTTTTGCTCTTTTTGTATTGCTCCAATTTGATTAGAGTTCTAAATAGTTTTCAGTGCCAGTTATGAAATAGTGGGCATTCATAAGAAACACTAAACGGGAATGTAACATATTATAAAGCTGAAATAAGTGTAGAGTAAGAAAAACAAAATTCCATGAAAAACCTTCCGGCGTTACCTAAACACAAATTCATCTTTATGTTCTTACTTTGTAGTGTATGATATTTATATTAATTGTATTAATTCGTTTGGGTTCGGAATTTTTATTTTCTTTTACGGCAGCTTTTCTTTAGGTTACTAATATTCTTAGTTTAAAGGATCTACCCTTTTTATAATATAAAAGGACATTTGTAACTTTGTATAAAATTAATGAGTAATTTCATTATAAGTGGAGCCCATACAGAAGGAATCCTACGCAAAATGTTTCATAGTGTCGGGCCCCGAAAATCTTTCGAGTATAAATAGTATCATTAGGAGATTTGTGAAAACTGAAAACTATCATTTTCATTGATTTAACAAAAGATTGTATTTGTGGAAAGAAAAAGATTGTATTCATGGAATAAGATTAATTAGCAGCATTACCAACAGAACTACGTCTATATATTGGCAATGGAAGCAAGTGATGCCCTTAGCGATCATAATTCATAAACTACATGTGTGTGTAGATTATGAACATTAGACTGCTCTTTGTGCTTACTGTTCTTGTAAATAATAGCTTCTTTTTTCTCTCTCACTGAACAAAGCTCAATGGGCTTATAATTTACTTGCTCAGGATTCTCTTCATTTATAATACATTTGCGCTGTTTCATACAGAGCGTCAAGTCATAAGAATAAACAAATGATTAGATAGCCACTTAAACTAAATAGCTAAATACTGAAAAGCCCACTCTCTTAGTTAAAAATATGCATCCGCAATTACTTTATATTCAAATCGATAGGGTCCATCACATTCAACATTTGGGCTTTGTGAGAAAACCCATCTTCACAAATTGGAACCAGCTGGGGTAGTTAATATACGGTTTTAAGGAAGAAATGGTATCTTCTTGCACAATCCACCTCAAATAGTATTGGTTTGGTTATACATTGCTTGCCTTGATTTTAGTGTCTTACCGGTTTCAAGTGTGTTCATAATCATATTAATAAGCGCGAAAAGGATCAGAGAAGCATCATGAAGACGTTGAAAAAGAGAGAAAATTAAATCAAAACCAAAGCGAAGCAGTCAATGGCAGAGCATTCAGACAGACAAGAACATGGTCTCCGGTTTTTTTTTTAATCTTAATTATACGTTTCTCAAAAAATGACCATTCCTTTACGACCTTCGTGCATCCAAGACAACTAACATAGACGAACCGGAAGAGCTTAGTACCGTCTGAAACTGCCATCCTCTCACAAACCCTATTTGCTTAGAAGCGCCTGTTGCATTTCACAATTCGATAACATCAGTCATTAAGTAGTAGATACTATGAAAAGCTTATCTACAAGTACAATGGTCAAGTCATTACCCTCCAGAATATGCGTTTTTGAGAATAGGAAGTCATAGATTGGGCTTAATATTGGCGCCTTGGAGGCCTAGCCTCGGCTTCTGAGACTCTTATTTGTCTACCGTCCAAATCCTATACGCCAAATTTAAAAGTAAATTAGGAGATAATCGACTGATCACATTGTAATTTGTTAGTGTATATTGATGAGTAAGAGCAAAAGATACTTACAGCACCATTCAAGGATCTGATAGCATTTTGGACCTCTTGAGCAGAGTTGTATGTCACAAACCCAAAACCCTTGGATCGACCACTATCCCTGTCGTAGATGACTCTGGCCTCAACAACCTTTCCTTGCTCCCCGAACAAACTCTCAAGAGCCATGTCATCGACTCCCCATGAAAGGTTTCCCACATACACACGGTTTCCTGAACCAGCACCAGAACCTGAACCTCCTCCATATCCAGAACCAGAGCTTCCAAAGCTGCTCCTAGGTCCTCTAGAGAATCCATCTTCCCTCTTAGGTGGAGGAGGACCTGCGTTAACTCTTAAGGGTCTACCATCCAATTCCTACATTTACACGTCACAATGATTAAACTAACGAAATAACAAGCTTAAGCAATAAGAACAACAACACAAAGGTTAAGGTTTTATCTTAAGAAGCCACAAGTTTTAAGATTACATTCATCAAAAAAAAAACTTTTCATTTTCAAGACACTAAACGCAGCTTATCACAGGATTAGAGAACAACATAAACACATAAAGTCTCCACCAAAACCCAAACGCATACCAACAAGAAAGGGTAAAGCAATTTTTGAGAGAACTAAAATCAAACAGTCGAATATTAGAGTAAGGGGCAGAGAAGTATCTGCTTACATAGCCATTGAACTGCTGAGCAGCTGCCTCAACTTCAGAAACTGAAGACATAGTCACGAATCCAAAACCTCTGCTTCGTCCTGTCACTTTGTCATAGATTACCTACAAGACAAAGGACAACAAACAATGAATCTCAAACACACAATGATCTTAATCTCTAAACAAGTTCCATACATAAAAGGCATATCCCTCTTGGAGTCAATTGTCAATAGAAACATTAAAGATGAGTTCTTTAGCTGAGAAATCACATGAATCAGCAATTAGATGAAAATTCATACCTCAACCATCTCAACATTTCCGGCGCTCTCAAAGAGCTGAGCGAGCTGAGCACTGTCAACATTAAAGGGAAGATTACCAACGAAGAGCTTGAGGTCAGCAGAGAAAGATTGCTCCTGGGGCGCCGCGTCATCAGCAAAAACGCCATCTTCTTCCACCTCGAAGTCAGAGGAAACCGCAACGTTACGGAGGAATCGAGAGGCGGGAGAGTTCAATTTGGCGGCGACGGAGACGGGAATGGAGTCGGAATTGAGTTTGAAGGAGAGGGAAGGAGGTAAGAGGGAAACGGAGGCAGGTCTGGAGACGCAGAAAGGAAGAGACTTAGGGTTGAAGGAAGAGAGAGCGAGAGAGGAAGCTGAAGCAGCCATGGGAAAGATAAGGGATAAGGTTTTTAGGGGTTTTTGCTTTTTAGGTGAGATTTGAGAGTGGAGATGAGATTCTGTTGTGTGTGCTCAATATTTATGGCCAAAATAAAATATCTCACAATATTATTTTTTCTTATTTTACTTCAAATTATTCTTTTGCTAAATTTTCTGATATCTCTTTTTTTTTTTGCAAAGTTAATGTTTTAGCAAAAGTATCACTAAAACAATTAAGTGTTAAGAATATCATTTGTCTTACATATAAATTTATATAAATATATTTTTTTATTTTTCTTTATTTTTAATATACAAACTTTCACACATGCTATATAACAATTAGCTTTATTTTTTATATGCTTTTTGTATTCACTTGTTATAATTTTGAGTGTACTCTTAATTAATTTTACAAATATTTTTTGTGATAAAGACTCAAACTCTTTTAAGTATGGCTTTTTTCTCAGTTGAATAAGTTGTGGTTGGCTATCGTTTTATTAGGACAGTCTTCTTGCTAACTACTTGTCATAATATGAAGTAAAAGTGGTGAAAGAGATGAGATCTGGACCGTCTAATTCGGATGGACAGTGGAGATGGCACGTCTCGTGCTATGGCAAAAAATCTTCTCAAGATAAGATATTTAACTAAAAGCCAACAGAAAATGCAATTCTTGTTCCAGCACAGCAAAAAGCTTCAACTTGCTCCTGAAACATAAAATTGAAATTACTCTTCATAATATATATTTACGTATTAAATGATACTAAAAACAGAACCATGGTGGTTAAAAAAAACTAAATTAGAAAACAAAGCACCGATCAATACAAACGTATCCTTCTAAACAAGTTTTAAAAAAAATTATTTGAATAACAGATAATTAAAGTTCTTGAAACCAACAATGAAATAAGAAATACTAACAAAGAATCACTTGTTAAGTTTCTATAGAGAGACAGTGTTCTGTTTCTTAATTCCTTGTCCCTTTTTGATCATTCTAGAAAGAACATCAGCTTGCTTTGTGTTCCCTTCTTGGTTCAAGCTCTTTATCAGTTCATCACAGCTCTTCCAATCTGTGACAGTTCCTTTCTCCATGATCTTACACAGAACCGAGTACGCATTCAGAGTCTTCCCAGCTCCTAAAAGCGCATCCAACACTTTGTCATAGCTTGAAAACTCTATGCTAAGATCCCTCTCCAACCCGAAATCTAACAGCTTCAGTGCTGCAATGGTCTTCCCTTTCTCGCTCAGAACTGATAAAAGGCTGTCCAGATCAGCTGAGTGTCCATTTTGATTCAGAAGATCTATACGCCCGATGGCTTCTTCTACGTGTCCCCTCATTAACAGAGCTTCCAAAATCTTGGCAATCAAATCCATGTTGTCTTCAACGCCAACGTTTTTATCTATCATGATCATCATCACACGGCTTGCCGTCTGTACCCTACTATCCTCAAACAAACTCTCAATCACTGACCTGAAAAGCGATGAATCTGGTACATGCCCGTCTTCGACCATACTGTCTAGCGCAGTTTTAGCATCTCCAGGCTCACCTTTGCTCATGTAGCTCTTGATGAGCAGCTCATATGCATTTGCTTCTCTAGGGACATCTCTCCTCGACATAATCTTCAGAATCTCGTAACTAGAATCCGGATTTCCTTCCTTTGCATGCCCACGGATTATATTGTTTAAAGCATCTTGATCTTGAACACCTCTTTTCATAAGCTGCCTGAAAAGCACTTCTGCTTTTGCCGTTTGGCCATTGCTGCACAAATACTCTATGATTGGATTATAAGCGCTGGGCTTCATTTCCAGAGTATCCTGATGCCTCAATATGATTTCTTTCTCAACTAGCGTGTCTACAAGCTTAATAGCACGATTGTATGCATTAGCCTTGCATTGATTCTCAATCAAGACCCCGTAGTGTCCTGCTTCTGCTGGAACATTCAGTGTTGCCATGGCTTTGAGCACCTCAGTGGCTGCAGCCATATCCCCAGCTTCGCTCTGAGAAACCAAAAGTTTAAGGAAGATCGAGTTATCCTTAGGAGCAATGTGCTTCGCCATCATATTCTTCAACATATTCTTAGCCTCCTCCATTTTCCCCGCATCACACAGACCTGGTAACAACGTTGAATATGTCGTAGCATTAGGCTCAATACCACAAGATCTCATCTCCTCAAAGATTCTCAACCCATCATCAACTCGGTCTACCTCAAGATATCCTTTAATCATCGTGGTGTAACTCACAACACTAGGCTCAATGTGTTTCCCTTTCATCTCCACAAATACCTTCTCTGCCTCATCCATCTTCTTAAACCGGCAGAACCCATTGATCATAGTATTATAAGTAACAACATCCGGCGAAACTCCTCGAGTTTTCATATCTTCAAAGAACCTCAAAGCAGTCTCTAACCTCAAAGACAAAAAGAACCCCCACAACATGAGATTATAAGTGTACCTAGTTGGCTCAATACCTTCACTTAACATATTGTTAAAATACCGTTTAGCCATCATATACCTACCACGCCTAAGAATGACCTTAAACAATGTATCATACGACTTACTGGTCCTCTCGACACCCAAATCCTTCATCTTCTGAAAGATTTTAACAGATTCTTGAACAATCCCAGCTTTTCCATAACTCTCTATAAGAACCACAAACATGTCCTCATCCCAAGGAACACCCTTTTCAGGCATATCCAATAAAATGCAACGAGCATGATTAAGCTTTTGAACATCTCCAAGCATCTTAATCATTTTCATATGTGTATCTCTATCATGCCTAATCAATCCAGATCTCTCCGTCCACCGGAAAAACTGAAGAGCGTGCTCAAGTTTCTTGGCACCGTGCAATACATTATAAACTAAAGAATGATCCCATTCAGGTACAAGATCTCGGATCGAGTTTTGTAAACGAGTCGTCCAAGCTCGATTATCCATCATTCTACATATTGTATCTTCAAGCTTTTCATGGTTTTGACGCTTATCTCTTTGGAATCCTTCCCTGAGTGGCCTCGACCTCTCCGTTGCCACGGGTTTAGCAGCATCGGAAGAATTGGTTTCTGGGTTTGAATCTGGATTCTGTGTTACTTCAATTGAGCTGAATAAACGAGAGAGTGAGAGGAAAGATGAGTCTGATGATCTGGGAAGCGAGAGATAAGCCTTAGCTCTTGACTGATAAGGTTTAGATCTGGAAATGAAAGCCATTAGAGATGATGAATTTCACGTAATCTGAAATGGAATCTTCGTTTTGTGAAATCTCTGTTTCCGAATTTCTGAAAATTTTCAGTTTGACATTGAAGAGCTAGTGAAGCAAGGAAGACAGCAAGAGTTTTGGTTCTGAGTAGGGTTTAGGGAGGAAATGAAGTCATGGATCCAAGATCTAGATCCGGGTCGGGTATTGTCTGAATTTTAAACCGGCCCGTTTATCGTTTACTCGATAGGCCCAAACAATTAGAAATCTCATAAACAAACTGGTTTTTACTTCGGAGTAAATTGGAAATGTTGTTGATCAAATGAAAGTGAAGCAGAAACTGTCATTGATCAGAAAAAAAAACTGCCAAGCTTGAGATACACCGCAACGTCTGTATGGAGTTTGTTCAACATTTTTTTTTCTGCAAAAGGAACATGTTTATCGTACAAAATATAAGATTAAGTCCAGTCTCCTTATAATGTGAGAGCTGTATGATTATATGCGTAATATTTTGATTCATTATGCTGTGAACTAGAAGAGAACGAGGGAAGGACTGAGGAGGTTGTTTCTTATGATAAGAAAAATTATGGCTTATTTATCTACTTCTTGTGGGAATCCTTCAACCGCAACATGCCTTTAAGATCTCGTCAACAGGCGGGTCATCTCCAGCTTCTTTGTCCTGAAATGTTCCGCAAACCAAAAAAAATGTCATTAATTACTCCTTTGATTAAATATCTACTGGATGCGCTAATTTGAGGCTTATGTAACACAGTGTAAGAACATAGATAAGTACTCAGCGATTGATTACCTTGCGGATGTAAGATATGTTATGTTTTCCAGGTCCAGCAACTAGGATACCGCCTTGTTGCCTGCACAAGGTCCGAGACAATTTGTTCAAACACATTCTTAAGGAAACTGGTAAGTTATCTCATCTCTACCCGGAAGCAATGATTCATCATACTCTTTAACTTACCACCCGCCTCTTTCTACTGTATCTTGCATAAACGAGAGTTTCCAGTCCTGACGGTATCCTTCCATGTAAGACTCTATTATCTTCATGGCGGCCTACAATAATGCCACAGAAGCTAATGAAACCACAGAGGCATAACGTTTTAGTAACCTTTTTTTTTAATATGCTAAGTAGAAGTCACTCTACTTTGGGAGTAAATGTCACAGAAACCCCTGAAACAAATTCTAGCGCCTCGTATGATGCGTGGTTTGGATCTGCATAGACCTCTGAGAGAAATTTGATAAGAGATTAGATTATTCTCATAAAAGGAATTCACCTGTTTTGTTTTCAAGTAACCTAAAGGTAAATGAGAAAACATACCTCCTTTAAACTTAGTCTGTTCCACAAAAGTGTTAGCCTGCAGAGTTGGTTCATATCGTGAGAACCAGCAGCTAGAAAAAATTGTGCATTCAAATGTGTTACCTGATGGATACTTCCTGGTCCAATAAGAACAAGAGTAACACCAGATGCATCCATCAGATGCTAACAAAATCTCAAACGTATCACTCAATGACTTCAATTGGCTAATTTTGAACAAAATTAATCTGTTTGTATGAAAAATCTGTTACCTTCTTTTCTGCAAGATAAGCTGCTCGTTTCCGACAGAGCACGCATCTGACAACATAACAAGCAAGCTTTGATAGTTTAAACATAAAACATATTAATTAACCAGATTCATCAAATCTAATGAGAAATTCCAAAGATTAATAAACCCAAAATGACGAGCAAATGCAACAACGGCCTTCCTATCCTTCTATAAATCAGAAAGCGGAATCTCGTTTCCTTTCAAATCCAAGATTTTCACTGTGTTTAACAAATCAGCTGTATCTTTCCCAATTCCAGCTCCTGTGTAGAATCAAATTAATCTGGTATGAAATCTAGAACCCAATTTTTCAAAATATAACATAAGAGAAGACACTTAAAGCTCACCTGAAGCGCCGGTAATGGCCGACACCACAACGGCGCTACGCCGGAGAGAGACGCTACTGAAGTGATATTTGAGAAAATAACCAGGAAATAGTTTCCCTAAACCATGAATCGATTTCAGCTTCGGCTGCAGCGCTATGGGAGTGATCGTCGACGACGACGACGAGAAAGAAACCGCCATTTTTGCCTCCCGGAAAGCTGCTGAATTAAAAATAAAATAAAATCCCAATTTAAAAATGCCATGGATTCTCTTACCGTTGGTTAATCTGGTGGAGTTGGGATATTACACGTGGCGAGTGACGCGAGCATGGTCTCAGAGACACAGTCACATGTCACGTAAGCTCACTTTAGGGCAAAATGGGAAAAGATCCTTCAAGATGCGAATGTTCTTACACTGTTCTTGCTTAGGGTAAAGCAAGCTTAAGCCGCTTCTATCTCTCTACATTTCTCTTTCTGCAATGGCGAGAATAGTGCGTGTGGCGAGATCCTCCTCCCTCTTTGGATTCGGAAACCGATTGTACTCCACCTCCGCCGGAGTTAGCCACGCGTCGTCTCCTTCACCGTTTCTTCACGGCGGCGGAGGAGCTCGCAGGGATGTTGCAAAGGATAGGAATGTTCAGTGGGTGTTTCTCGGATGTCCCGGTGTCGGAAAAGGCACTTACGCTAGCAGATTATCGAGTCTTCTCGGTGTTCCTCACATCGCTACCGGCGATCTCGTCCGTGAAGAGCTAGCTTCATCTGGACCTCTCTCCTTAAAGGTTCGACCTTTTCTGTTTCTGTGATTGAGATTCTCCTCTGTGTTTGATTTTGGGATCGAATTAAATCTGAAGTTGACATTTTTAGCAAATTGAGTTTCATTTTGGATCGTCGATTGGATCTAAAGAAGTTTATCTGTCTTCTGATAGATCTAGTGAACTAAGTCCATTTTTAAGTGTTTCTGATTACATATTAAAGTCAATGGCCCTCTTTTATGTGTATATACAGATTTTTATAGAATCTCTTGTAATGGTTATTTGGATGTTTCTGAGTTCACTGTTACTTGATGCAGTTATCGGAGATTGTAAACCAGGGAAAATTGGTTTCTGATGAGATTATTGTTGACTTATTGTCCAAGAGACTTGAGGC
Source organism: Nasturtium officinale (assembly GCA_963854855.1). Taxonomy (NCBI): domain Eukaryota; kingdom Viridiplantae; phylum Streptophyta; class Magnoliopsida; order Brassicales; family Brassicaceae; genus Nasturtium; species Nasturtium officinale. The sequence goes on from OY978511.1 coordinate 7,691,391, forward strand.
TGGTGAAGCCAAAGGTGAATCAGGCTTCATTCTTGATGGATTCCCCCGAACAATGAGACAAGCTGTAAGTAATCATTAAGTTTACCTCTTTAACGCATATTGGAGCAAGTTTGATAAACAATTGTCTTTTGCTTCAGGAAATACTGGGAGATGTAACTGACATCGATTTGGTAGTGAACTTGAAGCTACCTGAGGAAGTTTTGGTTGAGAAATGCCTTGGGAGGAGAACCTGTAATCAATGTGGTAAAGGTTTTAATATCGCTCACATCAACTTAAAAGGTGAGAATGGAAGACCTGGAATTAGCATGGATCCACTTCTCCCTCCACCTCAATGTATGTCGAAGCTCATCACTCGAGCAGATGATACTGAAGAGGTTGTGAAATCAAGGCTTCGTATATACAATGAAACTGTAAGCTTTCTCCATTGTCCTTATCATTTCTAGGAGCTGAACTATCAAGTGTTGATTAGTGTTTTCTATTGTGCATATGCAGAGCCAGCCTCTTGAAGATTACTACCGTAACAAGGGAAAGCTTATGGAGTTTGACTTACCTGGAGGCATCCCGGAGTCTTGGCCAAGGCTATTAGAAGCCTTAAGGCTTGACGATTACGAGGAGAAACAGTCTGCCGTGGCATAGTTGACAATCAAATACCGGTATTTAAATTCTTTGCATGTGGAAGACATATGCCTAATCAATTTTGTATTGGAAATAAAAGTACAACAAACCCTTGGATTAATTTTTACCTTCATTAAAATAATTATACACATTTTCAAACTATTATCTTTCCACGAGCCGGAGTTTTGGTTCCATAAGAGGAGTATATTTGTATCATGATTGTTTTATGAGTTTGCTAGTTACAGGAATGTATCAATACTTGTACACTACTTGTTATGCATTGGGTTTAATATTTATGCTCTTCTGATTTGTTTGGTGGTGAATGTTGCGGCTGGCCGAGCTGGCTGGTTAAAGAACTCAACCAGACAGTAAAGTACAACAGCCGCATACATCAAAAGCATTAGGGAACTTATAACCAGCTCTTGGCTGTCCTAGAATTGGCGGTGCGGGATAGAATTGTTCCTTACATCATTGAATATCGCTGTAATTGTCAGTTCTTGCGTACCCTTTCCTCTGTTACTGTAATTGATGAGTGATCACAAAAACTTACATATTGCTGTGTTTGCTCTCTTTAAATATTTGGGTTTTTTTTTTTGTTTATAATTCTTGTGACGATCAAACTCTTCATATATACGGTGAAATCAGATTTAATTGAAAAGCTAACTCTGTTTCAACTTTGAATTGCCTTTGTTAAAGGTTTGCTTGATGTTCCAGTTGGTCTATCAAAATTCAAAACTGTAATTGTTGGTTTTAGACGCAAACCGGGGGTTTCATACTCCCTTCACTGAACAATTAATTATCATGAGAAAGTATCTTCATGAACAATTAGTTTTACTTATTTTATAATAAAACTTTTATGTTTCCAATTCTTATGGAATTGTATCAGTAAACATGGATGAAGTAGAGATGATATAAAGGAAGAAGAAGAAATGAAGATTGAATTCTGTACAAGTGTGTTTATTATATACATTGATTAAGTTTAAACAATCTTCTTAACTACCCTAACAAACTGTTAGTTAGACTTTTAATGATGTCAACTCTAGTATTTGTTGACAATTGTTCATTTTCATGAAAAACTCTGTTAAATGATCATTGGGTAATGAATTTATGGAGATCAAAATATTTACGACCAAAAAAAGGAGAGCAAAATATTTATTCCGTCTAGGTTGGCAATACGAACAAGAACATGACGGTTGATTTTTTCCCCACCAGAAATAACCGGATTTAATTTAGTTCGGTTCAGTTCACATTTTTGTAAGGTGGCACGGTTTAGGTCACGTGTTTACTTGTAACAGTACAAGCTCATGCGCGTGTCAACAACCAACCAGTGTTTTGGTCGCTGGCGCTTCAACTAAAAAAACATAAAACGACGACGTTCCTGTGGCCACGTTTCCAACTAACTTTGAACTCAACTAACGTTCAACGAGACTATCAGTATCCTCTCTCTTTCCTTTTCATCAGCTTCTTCATCACTATAGATTAACTGATCTAAAATACGGACCTTGATCCATCCAACGTACCCTACTGTGCCACGTGTCCATTACATTGTCGGCGACACTCAACGAACTCATTCCAAGGATACATCATCATCACGTAATAATCAAATACCGGATCCGGATAAGCTCCGATATTTAGCATCGTATATCATCAGTTTTCTTTTTCCTTCCTCAAATCCTTTTCAGAAGTTCAGTTTTTGCATGAGCTCTCTCACCGTAAGTACTAATTTGTCTGTCTTTAACTTTACCTGGTTTGTGTGTTTAGAATGATTCAGACTCTTTTCAGAAGTGTATATATGGCACATGTGTATCAGCAAGTTTCCTTCTTTCGAGTTCTATAGATCAAAATATCTTGTATGACGGAATTGAAGTTTTCCAATCATTTGTGTGATCTTGCTCCTCTCATCTTAATATGACACGACTCTTGAACCTTTTCTTTTGCTCATTAGGCAAATGAGTTTTGTCATTTATAGATACGCAATGTGTTTACTCTAATTAAATCTAACAAATATCTCTAAGAGAATTGATTGAAATGTTGAATGCATGTTTTTTGGTCAGGTCAAGGCTAATAGAAACGGTGAGTTTTCTGACTGACAAAATTTTGGCATTGACTAATGGAGGTGAAGGATGGTGAAAGAGTTGTAATAGCAAAACCAGTGGCCTCAAGGCCTTCATGCTCTAGCGTCAGGACATTCACTGAGCTTCTGAATGATTCAGTTACCTTATCTCCACAGTCGGATTCCCACGAGATGATTGTAGACGCTCCTATAAGACCGAAGACTTTGAGATTCCAACAGCCAGCTGCAGCCTCAGTCTCATGTCCACGGGTACCGGCTTGTCTCTTTCTTGGCATCGTTATCTTCTTTCTGAATCCATTTCTTGACTCTTTAATCTCCTTTTCATAATCTTAGTCTGAAGGAAATGGCATTGGGAAGTCGTGTGACGATTCAGACAGCACACACTACATTGTTTATAAACCGAAAGCAAAGCTTGTCTCCAAAGCAACCGTCTCTATATTGGCTAATATGGTCAGTTGTTTTCAAGTCAAAAAAAAAACATTAGGGATTTTGGAATGTTGTTTTAGTTTAGTTTAGTTTTTTTCCTTCTTAGCTTCAGGGTAAACGTCAACAGACATGGAGACAAACCGAAGCAGTAGCGTATGGGAAGAGTGTGAGCCAAGGTACTCATCGTGAGAGTCCTAATCTAGTCCACAATGTTCCATCTTTTACAGAATCAGATATACCAGTTGGAGATAGATCTTCTGTGGACGGATACAACTGGAGGAAATACGGACAGAAGCAAGTTAAAGGAAGTGATAGTCCAAGGAGTTACTACAAATGCACACACCCAAAATGTCCGGTGAAGAAGAAAGTAGAAAGGTCATTGGAAGGTCAGGTTTCAGAGATTGTATATCAAGGTGAACATAATCATTCAAAACCGTCATGTCCTCTTCCACGACGTGCTTCATCATCATCTTCTTCAGGATTTCAGAAACAACCAAAAGGGCTTGCCTCTGAAGGATCAATGGGACAAGATCCTAATAGTTTATATTCTCATCTTTGGAGCAATCAAAGCAATAATGACTTGTCTAATAACAGAACAGAGAAGATGAATGAGGGTTGTGTCATAATGCCATTCGAGTTTGCTGTTCCTAGATCGACGAATTCAACTGCTGCAACTTCAGATTCCGGTGGCAGAAGTAGCCAATGTGATGAAGGCAGCATTGGTGAAGAGCTTGATAATCCAAGCAAAAGCAAAAGAATGTAAAATTGTTTGAAACTTTCATTCATGTGTTTGCATTATATTGCTTGTATTGACATTGTATTACAGCAGGAAGAACGAGAAGCGATCAAGTGAAGCAGGAGTATCTCAAGGTTCAGTTGAATCAGACAGTCTTGAAGATGGATTCAGGTGGAGAAAATACGGACAAAAAGTGGTGGGAGGCAATGCGTATCCAAGAAGTTATTACAGATGCACGAGTGCTAATTGCAGAGCAAGGAAACATGTTGAAAAGGCTAGTGATGATCCAAGAGCTTTCATTACAACTTACGAGGGTAAACACAATCACCATTTGCTCTTGAAACCTCCAACTTCCTCCTCTACTCTTCCCTTTAACTCCCCACAACTTTCTAAGTAACCATTTGTTTGTTCCCTTCAGGCTTTTACTTCAATATTCATACCACATTAACTAATGTCACTGTTAATTTGTTTATTTTACATCATAATTGTAAGGAAAGATGAAGAAGTCGCCAGAATAAGATTACAAAAATGTATATTGCACGTTTACACTTTTGAATTTTGATAAACAGGAAGTAACTAAAATTCTTTATCAGCTTTTAAATAAGATATATATATATATAGATATGAAACCGTCTGATGAAATATTTTTAAATACGAAACTGTCTGATTGATAAAGATCCCAGGTCGATTATAAAGAGTCAAAACTTCATTAAAGATAGAGGAATCATCTGAAACATATCCAAAGCTAATGGAAACAGCACAAAAAACTCTTCCTTAACGGTTGGCCTTAGCAACTCTCTCAATCTCATCTTTCTTCTTAATAGCATAGCTGCAAGAGAAGAGAATATTTTATAATTAGCTACCAACAAACACAAATGTAAGACACATGCAATGTCAAATGGGTATTTTATTACCTGTTGGAAGATCCCTTTGCAGCATTGATGAGTTCATCAGCAAGGCATTCCGCAATTGTCTTAATGTTTCTAAAGGCAGCTTCACGAGCACCAGTGGTGAGCAAGAAGATGGCTTGGTTGACACGTCTTAGAGGAGAGATATCAACAGCCTGCCTCCTAACAACACCAGCAGATCCAATCCTAGTAGCATCTTCACGTGGACCACTAGCTCACCCAAGGAAGCCCAAACCTCATGAGAAAACGTTTCACATAAGAATATGAAGTTGTTTCGTATTATAAAATATTAATTAACCTGTTAACAATGGCATCAATGATAACTTGAATAGGGTTCAAGTCAGTCAAGAGGTGAATGATCTCCATAGCATGCTTGATAATCCCAACAGCCATCAATTTCTTACCGTTGTTTCTTCCGTGCATCATAAGAGAGTTAGTGAGCCTCTCAACAATAGGGCATTGAGCCTTTCTGAATCTCTTCACAGAGTATCTTCCAGCAGTGTGGGGCACAAAGGTTGCGTGTTTCGCTGGCTGAACACCAATGTAGTCAACAAGACTAATATCTGTCACCTAAAATACACGAACAGATCAATAACCAAATTAAATCATTTCCAACACATAAAAATATAGCCTTTGATGTCAATTTAGGACCCAAAATAAAACAAAAAGAAACTCAAGAGACAGCATGGTTTGATCTAATTCAGAAAATGTAACTCTAATATCATTTCAACGACCATAATATCTCAAGAGTAAGAGTCAATAATAAGGCTAGATTACTTAAACTATATCTAATAATTAAGCTGTCGGAAACAAAGATTAGATCTCATGAAAGCTTTAAGTGAGCAGATCGTTTCGGAGAGAACCAAAGAGTAGCTGACAAAAATACAACCTACGAGTTACACTCTTAAGTGATGAAAGTGTGATTGTAAAAATAAAGAGAATGAATCGATGAGGAAATTACCGAAACGTCATCAAAGCTCCAACGGTTGAAGAGCTTAACCTCGTTGGTAAGCTGCTGCTGAATCTCGGCGTCAATTTCTGCGGCGGCGGCCATGGCTGGAGGATCAGATAATGGACCTGAAACTCTTTTAAGGGAAACCAAGGAATCTTTAGCCGCTATGAAGAAGAGGAAGCTCAAAGAAGATGAACAAAACCCTAGAAATTGAGTAATAAAAAGTTTATAAAATGGGTTTTATTGGGCCCAGAGATGTGATCTGATGTTTTGAGCTTATTGGGTTTTCTTCTACCTTAGTTTCTCTCCGAATTATACATGTTGGCCATATTGGGTTACGTAAACGGGCCTAAACCACGCTAAGATCATAGATTAATTTATATTCTTTTGCGTTTTTTCTTTTCTTTTATAAACAATTTTTTTTTTAAAACAAATTTTCCATGAGTATCAAATTGGGTTTCATTAATAAACGCAGATGAAGTATTAGAAAAACAAAAACACAATACTTTCTTTTATGCTTTTTTAGCTCATCAATCCACCATCATACTTTACATTGAATAAGTTGTCAAAAATTCCCACCAACCTAATTTTATTACTCGTAATAATGCAGACACTACTTTCTTCTTTGTAATGATGACAATGTATTACAATCATCATTTCTTCTCTTCGTTATACACTTTTTAAGTACTGATTCTGTATTAATGTTGACATAATACGCGTAAATTGAGCCATATATCGGCTTTGACGCGACATTAACTTCTTAACAAAGGTTTATCATAAACCGCTTATGATACCCTTTATTATTATTATTATTATTTTTTATTTTTTTTGTTCTCATCCAACTCTCCAACGTCTCTTCCAACTCTCCCACCATCAATTTGATGGCTTTGGTCGAACAGCGTAAAACCTTAGTCTTCATAGCTTCGGTAATAATTGATAATAAACCTTCACAACTCAAACCCTTATAAGTTATAACCAGTGTTATTAAGACCAGACTGGTTTAATCGGTTAGACCGGGCTTTAAGTTATAAACATGATAAAAATATATAAATAACAAAATACACATAAAAGTTTTTAAGGGCATCTCCAAAACTTTCAATCTGACTATCATTGAAAAAGAAATAGCATCATATACTCCCAAAACAAAGGCCAAATAGTATTAATTTTTCTTAATGTTTCCCAAAACAAAGGGTATTTTGAGTTCATGTGTATTGGATGAACAATTGTGTTATTTAAATTTTAGTGAGTTTTGATTTTGATTAAAATTATGAGTTAATGTTATTAATTTACTGACACTTGATTTAACATATAATTGATCATATTAATTCAAATCTCTGGATCAGTTCAATAGTAAACAAGATCTAAATGTTGATAAGAATATATTTTGTTGGTTTTTGATTGGTCTTGCTGGTTTCATTCAAGTCCGAATTTAAATCTTTTTTTTTTATATTCGAAAAGGACGATTCTCGGTTTAATAGATCCGAACCGTCGATCGATTCCCAATTTTAAAATATTGCTTATAACTAAAATATATGGATAATTAATGTCAGGAGTCAGGACGGATCTACGATTGCTGAGGGTTGGGTTGGGACTTGCCGGGGAGGGGCACGTGCCCCAGACTAATTAGAGCATATTCATCCTACCTGTATATCTAAATAAAAAATATTAATATAAAATTATTGGAGATATATTGAGAGACAATTTCATTTCAGAAACTCATTAGATACTTTCTTTCATAAATATTTTAACAAAATAAAATTTAAATAGATAATAAAATTATATTAAAATATTCATATAATTTGTTTGAGAATCCCATTACAGTTTTATATTTATGGAGTTGCTCTTATAAACTAATTATTTTGGTTTTCGTTCTTAAAAGTCGTCTGCTATTAGTCCAGTGGTCATAGTGGATGCCTCTGCCTCTGGAAAGCAATTAGGTCAATAGAGCCCACACTTGGCCATCCCCTTTCTTTTTCTTTTGGGGCTGTCGATAAGTTTTTTTCTTTGTATGGCACTTATTTCCTTTAGGGAATTTTCATAAAATTAGGATTTCAAATTTTAAAATAACATAGATTTAAGAAAAAATATTGTCTTTAATACTGTTTGGTAAATTAATATTTTATTATTAATGATGTTTATTTTTTTAGTCACTGAAATAATATTAATGTAATTTAGAAAATGGGTTAACCCCATAACCGGTTTTGAGAAATTAGGGATCACAAATGAGAGAAAAAATTAACATTTACTTAATTGAATAAAAAAAATCATTGTCGACAAAAATCAAATTAAATAAAAAGTACAATAATATTTTTAAAAGTTAAATAATAACACTTCAAAAATTTTGAACGATTCTTTTTACAGTTTTCTCTGCGAAATAATTTAACAAGCTTGTATCAATACCATATGAATAATCTGTTTAACCTTTCTTGATATAATTTGTTGTAAATAATATTTTATCAACTTAAACTTAGAAAATCTTTTTTTTAAATGAGTCAACCGGAATACTAAACACTGTTCTAAAACAATTCATAGATTTGAATAAAAATCATTTAATATCTTAAAATCCAATACTAGTGTAGTCTACATCAAATCCTTCAATTATTTAATCTATTATAATATTAAGACCCACATAATATCAGCTAATAATTTTTACAACATATTTTTTCCTATCAGAATTAATTATTTTACAACAATTAATCACTTTTTATTTTTTTTTCTTTAAGGGACATAATTTTTTTGTGGAGCCCTAAAAATTGGGGACCATTTAAATGTTTCATTATCATTTTCATTATCACTTAACCCACAATATAATAGTAGAAAATGTACTTTATTTTTTTCAACAAAAATGACTATTAAGTCACAGGGTAATCTAATTTTTAAGAAAGTAAGGTGTAGTTTTCCCACTTATTACCCCTTTTAAAGGAAAAAACAAATTTTCTGTATGGTCGGATATCTGATGACATGTGCTACTTTAACTAATTCGAGTTATTAATATTTTTTTTCTGGCTACAATTCCTTTTTTATTTGAAACAAAACTTTTAAAATAAAATTACTAAGAAAACACAAAATTATGTTGTGGAATATGTAACAAATCTTTTTGTAAGAAGTTAGTGCCTTCCACCACCCAACTGTGTGTAAACACACATTTACATATTATTTACATATTAAAATATTATTATAGGCTAACATAAGAACGAGGAAAACGCATATCTCATAATTGATGGTACGAGCATATCTCATCATGACCCATACGGAGTCTCGTTCAGGCATGGCTCAGCTGAGAGGATAAAAAGATTAAGAGTTAACAAGAATGGAACTTGCAGAGATTAGAAAAAGCATGGGATCGAGTTTCAGGAGCAGCTCTTCAAGAACTGAGCGGGAGGATGATGTTGATGAAGCAGAGCATGCTCTGAAATGGGCTGAGATCGAGAGATTGCCAACTTTTAAACGGCTGAGATCGTCTCTGGTGGACAACCATGGCGAGGATGAGGAAAAAGGGAAAAAGGTTGTTGATGTCACTAAGCTTGGAGCCATGGAACGTCATCTGATGATTGAGAAGCTGATCAAACACATCGAGAATGATAATCGAAAGCTTCTCAAGAAAGTCAAAAGAAGATTAGAAAGGTAAGATATGACTAACTTTTTCAATCTTCGTCTAGAAAGTTTGAGACCTGAGCTTGAAAAAACCTGCAGGGTCGGTGTGGAGTTTCCGAGCATAGAGGTGAGGTATGAACATTTAGGTGTTGAAGCAGAGTGTGAGGTCGTTGAAGGGAAGGCACTTCCAACTCTATGGAACTCTCTGAAGCGTATTTTCTTAGTGAGTATACTCTAAAAACGTAATACAGATTGAAAGTTTTGTAGTAGCTGGGTTTGAAATATATACTTTTTTTTTCTTCAGGACTTGGTTAAGCTGAGTGGTGTAAGAACACGCGAAGCCAAGATAAACATACTAAAAGATGTCAGCGGCATCATTAACCCGGGAAGGTTAGTTGCAAGAGGTGATCTGTTTTTTTATTCAAGATTTGTGTATTGCACTCAACTAATTTTTCTTCTTGTTGCTCAAGGTTAACACTATTGCTTGGTCCTCCTGGATGTGGAAAAACTACTCTGCTTAAGGCTTTGTCTGGAAATTTGGAAAAGAATCTAAAGGTTTCAGATTCTGTCTATAATCTCTTTACGATGTGTGAATTGTGTTTTCATTATTTTCTCTTGTTTCCCTACAGCGTTCTGGTGAAATCACATACAATGGACATGGATTAGACGAGTTTGTTCCTCAAAAATCCTCGGCGTATATAAGTCAACACGATCTGCACATTGCAGAGATGACAGTGAGGGAGACAATTGACTTCTCAGCTCGTTGTCAAGGTGTCGGTAGCCGAACAGGTAGATGTTGTTAAAAAGCAACAATCTTTCTGAAGCATTCTCTCTAAACTTGTGACAAACATGTCTCTCTGCTGAAACAGATATTATGATGGAAGTCAGTAAAAGAGAAAAGGATGGTGGAATCATTCCTGACCCAGAAGTAGATGCTTACATGAAGGTGCACTCTTGAAGCTTATGTTGAAATTTTCATCTTTGAACCTGTCAATATCAGTTAAAGCTTATGTTGAAACTTTTGTAATCTTATTGTGCAGGCAATATCAGTTAATGGTCTTAAAAGAAGTCTGCAAACAGATTACATTTTGAAGGTAGTTCCACACTTTCACTGGCACTATTCAGATTCTCTACTCCTTGATTAGCTTCTTAATTATGTTTTGTGTTACATTTTCAGATCCTAGGGCTTGACATATGTGCAGAAACATTGATTGGCAATGCAATGAGAAGAGGCATATCTGGGGGACAAAAGAAGCGTCTTACTACAGGTTGGTTCATAGCTAAGAATAATTCAAAATGGTCATATTTTTGTGGGGATGGCATGTTTCTGAATAAGCAGTGTTTTATGCAGCTGAAATGATCGTTGGTCCAACAAAAGCTCTGTTCATGGATGAGATAACAAATGGTTTAGACAGCTCCACTGCATTTCAGATTCTCAAGTCTCTTCAGCAACTGGCTCACATTACCAACGCAACCGTTTTTGTTTCCCTTCTCCAACCTGCTCCAGAATCGTATGACCTCTTTGACGATATTGTGCTGATGGCTGAAGGAAAAATTGTCTATCACGGTCCACGCGACGAGGTTTTGAAATTCTTCGAGGAATGTGGATTTCAATGTCCGGAAAGGAAAGGTGTTGCAGACTTTCTCCAGGAGGTAAAAAAGCCAAAGTTATGTTTCCTCATACTGAAATTTTGCTCACATGGTCCTGAGTTGTTTTGCTTTGCAGATTATATCTAGGAAAGACCAAGGACAGTACTGGCTGCACCAGGACCTAACCCATAGCTATGTATCAGTAGACGCATTTTCGAAAAGATTCAAGGACTTAGAGATTGGGAGAAAGATTGGGGAAGTTCTCTCTAAGTCATATGATAAATCAAACGCCCACAAAGATGCTCTTTCCTTCAATGTATACTCTCTTCCGAAGTGGGAGCTGTTCAGAGCATGCATCTCAAGAGAGTTTCTTCTCATGAAAAGAAACTATTTTGTCTACCTATTCAAGACCTTTCAGGTTAGATTCTTCCTTTGGTCTACTCTTTTGTATGTGCTTCTAGCGTTAATTCTGAAGAATCCTTGCTTTTATGTTGCACAGCTTGTTCTATCCGCAATCATCACTATGACTGTGTTTTTTCGAACAAGGATGGACATAGATATTATTCATGGAACTTCTTACATGAGCTGTCTCTTTTTCGCAACCGTTGTACTTCTGGTTGATGGTGTTCCAGAGCTGTCTATGACTGTTCAACGCCTTTCTGTGTTCTACAAGCAAAAGCAACTCTGTTTCTATCCAGCTTGGGCTTATGCAATCCCTGCAACAGTATTAAAAGTCCCTCTATCCTTCTTTGAATCTCTAGTTTGGACTTGCCTCACTTACTATGTCATTGGATATACTCCTGAAGCTTACCGGTGAGAACTAATAACCCTCTCGCTCCCTATTAAAATCCAAGCCTGAGAATGTCAGACAAATGTAGTGATCTTTGATGTTTCAGGTTCTTCCGGCAATTCATTATGCTCTTTGGTGTTCACTTCACATCCATATCCATGTTTCGGTGTATAGCTGCAATCTTTCAAACAGGAGTTGCTTCAATGACAGCTGGTAGCTTTGTAATGTTAATCACCTTTATATTTGCTGGTTTCGCCATCCCATATAGTAAGATTTTTGTGCTCTTTTCTTTTCAATCATGTTCCAAAAGTTCCATTAAAAACAAGACACTGGTTTTGTTGCAGCCGCTATGCCAAGGTGGCTGAAGTGGGGTTTCTGGATAAATCCTATAAGTTATGCTGAGATTGGGCTCTCTGTAAACGAGTTTCTTGCTCCACGGTGGCAGCATGTGATTCTCTCTTCCGTTACTTGTTTCTCTTAATTATTCGATTTCTCTTCATTTTCAAAGACTTAATATTCAGTTTTTGGGGTTATATGTTGTTAGATGCAACCCACAAATGTTACCTTGGGGAGAACCATACTTGAAAGCAGAGGATTGAACTATGATGATTACATGTACTGGGTTTCACTATGTGCCATGTTGGGTCTCACTATTATCTTCAACACTATTTTCATTCTAGCTCTGAGTTTCTTGAAATGTAAGTTATATTTTTTGAGATTGCTAGGGTCAAAAAGCACATAACTGAAGATCTTCTTTAACACATGACAGCTCCCACATCTTCTCGTGCCATGATTTCCCAAGATAAGCTCTCTGAGATGCAAGGAACCAAAGATTCATCAGTCAAGAAGAACAAGCCAATAGTAAACACAAACGAAGATTCAGGTACAAATGTTGTCTTTATATGTACACACACAAACTCTTTTCTTCTACATTCCCCTCAACCTAATGCCTTTGTGGATCAACAGGGAAGATGATCTTACCTTTTAAGCCCCTCACTATAACATTTCAAGACTTATACTATTACGTAGACGTCCCTGTGGTAAAAGCTTCTGTTCTTTCTTGCTTAAAACATAACAGACCATTTTCAACTGTAAAGGCTAATTCATAAATCTCTGCTAATCTCAGGAGATGAGAGGTAAAAGTTACAATGAGAAGAAGTTGCAGCTTCTCTCAAACATAACCGGAGCATTCAGGCCAGGTGTCCTAACGGCTTTGATGGGAATCACTGGAGCCGGAAAAACCACTTTACTCGACGTTCTAGCTGGAAGAAAAACAACTGGACACATCGAAGGAGAGATCAGAATCAGTGGTTACCTTAAAGTCCAAGAAACGTTCGCTAGAGTCTCAGGCTACTGTGAACAAACAGATATACACTCACCAAACATTACCGTTGAGGAATCCCTAATTTACTCTGCTTGGCTCCGTTTAGTTCCAGAAATTGATCCCAAAACCAAAATCGTAAGTTAAGCTTGATTCTACAATAATAACACTGTGACCTAGAAATCAAAAAAGTGAAAAAACAAAAATCGTCTGTGCAGAGGTTTGTGAAGCAAGTTCTGGAAACGATTGAGCTGGAGGAGATCAAGGACGCCTTGGTGGGAGTGGCGGGACAGAGCGGATTGTCGACAGAGCAGAGGAAGCGGTTGACTGTAGCGGTAGAGTTGGTGGCGAACCCATCGATCATATTCATGGACGAGCCAACGACGGGGCTAGACGCAAGAGCAGCCGCCATTGTAATGAGAGCTGTGAAGAATGTAGCTGAGACTGGACGAACCATTGTCTGCACTATTCATCAGCCTAGCATCCACATCTTTGAGGCATTCGACGAGGTCTTAGTTTCGAATTTTTTGGTGCTCAAAGTTTCGAATTTATAAAGTTTTTTTTCCGGCTAATATATATATATATATACGTTTCCTATTATTTGCTTCAGTTGGTTCTTTTGAAGAGAGGTGGTCGCATGATTTACAGTGGACCACTTGGACAACAATCATCTTGTGTCATTGAGTATTTTCAGGTTAGCTTTCTACACAAGTAACAAAAGTCAATTATAGCTGAGTTTGATTGTTTTAATAAAATATTTTTTTACTTCACAGAGTATCCCTGGAGTTTCTAAGATTAAAGACAACTACAATCCAGCAACATGGATGCTAGAGGTCACTTCACAGTCTGTAGAGACTGACCTCAAAATTGATTTCGCAAAAATCTATAACGAGTCGAATCTTTGCAAGTGAGTAATACATCTCAAACCTACTCATTGATGGCTAGTGTTGTAATTCCTTTATGAGGTGAGTAATGAGTTCAGGTGTTGTGTTTCTACAGGAGCAACCACGAGCTTGTTAAAGAGCTTAGCAAACCGGATCTCGGTTCAAACGATTTGCATTTTGAGAGAACTTTTGCGCAGAACTGGTGGGAACAGTTCAAATGTTGTCTTTGGAAGATGAGCTTATCTTACTGGAGAAGCCCTTCTTACAACTTGATGCGAATCGGTCACACTTTAATCTCTTCTTTCATCTTTGGTCTACTCTTTTGGAAGCAAGGGAAAAAGTTGTAAGTAACATGCATATAAATCACTCCGAATCATTTACAAGTTTCAATATTCATTTCTCTTTACACTTTTTTTGGCAGAGATACTCAACAGAACTTGTTCACAGTTCTTGGGGCTATTTATGGCCTTGTTGTCTTCTTGGGGGTTAACAACTGCGCTTCAGCTTTGCAATATTTCGAGACAGAGCGTAATGTTATGTACCGTGAAAGGTTTGCGGGAATGTACTCTGCGTTTGCCTATGCATTGGCTCAGGTTGTGACTGAGATTCCTTACATATTCATCCAAAGCGCAGAGTTTGTGATCACAATATATCCTATGATTGGTTTCTACGCATCCTTCTCTAAAGTGTTTTGGAGTCTCTACTCAATGTTCTGCAATTTACTCTGCTTCAACTACGTTGCATTGTTCCTCATCTCCATCACTCCAAACTTCATGGTCGCAGCTATTTTCCAGTCGCTTTTCTTCGTTATTTTCAACCTTTTTGCTGGATTCTTGATCCCAAAACCAGTAAGATCTTTTCAACAAGTCATCATCATCATTATCATTTCATCTTTACCTTATTATATACTTAATAGTGTTTTCTTGATGTTAAAAAATGCAGCAAATCCCAAAGTGGTGGGTTTGGATTTACTATCTAACTCCAACCTCTTGGACACTCAACTTGTTTTTCTCGTCTCAGTACGGGGATGTTCATGAAAATATCAATGCATTTGGAGAATCCACGACGGTTGCCAGATTCTTAGATGACTATTTCGGATTCAATAATGACCATTTGATGATTACAGCCATTGTTCTCATTGCATTTCCAATTGCATTGGCTTCTATGTTTGCTTTCTTTGTTGCCAAGATCAACTTCCAAAAACGATGATTCATAGACCAACACAACCTTTTCCTTGTACACGCTCAAAAACTTGTATAACCAAGAGAGACCTCAAGCTATAGCTTATGATAGCAATATACAAACCAGAATAAAAGAATAAATGTTTTCAATATGAATTCTAATGAGTTAGTTGTAAAATGTACTTCAATATGAGTTATTCTTTTGAGCACAATTTTAAACTATTCTAATTATAATTGATCCAAAAAAATCTGAGCAAACCTTTGCTTCATTTTTCTTAGAGTTGCAGGTATAAAGCTCTTCCTTGAGAAAAACAGCTTAGAAAGACTTCATCACAAAAATAACTCTGACAGAGCATTAGCCTCTTAATCTGTAATTGTCTCCCCCAACTCTTCTTTGATGGCAGAGAGAAAATTCAAGAAGATCTTTAGCAGCTTCAAGACCTAAGAACACCAGTAGTTTCATCTTTTCATGAATCTCAGGGTAGTTGCATGAATCAAGTATTAATAATGCGCATAAAGCAATACTGGTTTTTCTAATTCTGTCTAGGCATCTATGCTAAATGCTGCATTGGCCTTATAGCTTCGATTTCAAAACTTAACAGCTAGACAAAAAGGACGTTATATAACTCGTAGGAAGGTGCATGTGATGTTAGAAAGGTTTGAAAATTACCTAAATGTTTTGCAGTACGACTCTTTTGGTTAGCGTCTTGTCTCCGGATTTAAAAGATCTTCAGATTTGTTTTCTTTTGATGTATTGCTTTCCTGCCCTGAAACGCTTTCTTTTGATGATGAGGATAGTGCATTACTAATGTGATCACCATTTGATTCCTCAGGTTGTTTTGCCTGTACATTACACTGGTCGTTGAGTTTAGTTCAAAACAATAGATAACAGATAGATTAGGCATACTCTTAAAATTCATGGAAGAGTAAGGAAGGAGAGGAAAAACAATGCCAAGTATTTACAGTCAAAGAAACAAAAGTTTGACTATGAGCAGGAAACTTCATCAACTCGATAATGTTAAGTACTTCACCTTGTTCCTGTCACGCCAGCCAAGCCCAAATGATAGGAAGCCTGTCTTCTTTTTGGTATCCTGTACAGTACGAGAAAACCTATGCAATGTGGAAGAGGGAACAAGATAAGATTTATCTTCTTAAACAACATTGACTTGAGTTGTGGTACCTCGACACTTTAAAGAAGGTACACAACACATTAAGCATGCTATATAGAGAGAAAAGGAGCTATGTGGTTTCCCACACTATATCCAAAACAAATGTAGAACTGATCAGTAATGTGTTTTCGGGTAGATTCTGATTTTGGTATGTTGCCAAGTTTTGGAAAATCTATACAGATCAAAGCAGCCAAAGGAAAGAAATAGATATGAGCTGAGTTCTGATGTACCTTGGAGATGATAGTGCTTTATTTTGACCTGATTCATATTGCAAAGTAGCTTCTAGTGTTGTTTCTGCTGTAACTAATCTCTTCTCCATTTGAGCGAGTTGAGTCACAAGCTTCTCATTCTTTTCCTGTATCATGAATACATTAAGCATTTTCTACTTTTTTTTTGTGGTAAGAGCCAGAAAACGGTCGTGCAATATCATGAGTTCGAAGTGTATGACGAATCATCTAGTTAAAGATCAAAGATGATGTATCTTTGATTGATGTTTTATCTTTACTTAAAAGGAAATATCTTAGAAAATACAAAAGTAAGATGAGAAAAGCACCTGAAGCACGTGTACTGCATATCTTTGTGCAGCTGCATCCTGCTCTGCACTTACCCTAGCATCTTCTGTAAGCTTTTGGTCTTGCTCAACTTTCATCAAGACCTGAAGCATGCGTCAGAAGTTAGATTAAAATAGTTGCAAGTTGTAACGAAGTTACGAACTATATGGCTTATTAACTCAATCAAACAAGTAAAGACAGATAATGTAACACTTTGATCTGGTGGGAAAACAAATACCTGAAGCATTGCTGTTTCTTGTTCTTTTTTATCAGAAAGGACTTGCTTTAGTTCTTTTACTTCCTTTTCTAATTGTTCAGTCTGTACAAATTTAAGGTTCACTTTTTAGTTTAAAACAGAAATCTCAATGTGCAGTAATACAATCTATGAAACTTCCTCTAGCAAATAATAATGTCTGAAGGAAGTCTTAATTTACCCGTGCACTTAATTGCAGTCTGTTATCTTCTTTGACCATCTCCATCAAAGCTATCTCCAGCTCCTCAGCCCTGGGAGAGAGAAGTAACAAATATTAGGACTAGTTCTTAAGTTTTTCAGTAACCTCATTCTTCAATTTGCCACCAGCTTATTGCAACAAATGAAAGATGTTTAATCAGCGAAAAAATGTTTGCACTTCATGTTAAGGAAAGGTGAAGTAGAGTAACAAATAACCTCAATACAGCTGATCTTTTCTCCTCCAACAGTCTGCATAATTCAACCTTCAACCATACTACCTGCACAATAACTGTTATGGATGAAATTTAAAAGGAGTTGTATATATATATATTTGTAGCATTGTTTGTTCATACTTAATCAATAACAGAAGAACCTTATTGGTGTCTAAATTATTATATCATGAAATGGATGAGATTGGTTTCTAAAAGCATAGAACAAAATAACAATAGTTTTTTTGGTAAAATGTTAAGTAAATAACAATAGTTGTCATCCCAAAACATCAACAAAGAGTAAGGAAACAAAAAAGGTCACCTGCTCTTGAAGATCTGGTAAAGAGTCTAACTCAGAATCAACATTTGTGCCATCCACATTCAGAGAAGCATTGGGCGAACGAGATTCATCGTCATCTGGATCCCCACCATCATTTCTTTGAGTAGACTTTTGCTCATCTAAGATAGATCCTTCATGTTTAAAGCTATATAGTTTAGAAGCCAATCCTTTTTTATCCTTCCATACTCGACCTTTCTGTATTCTTTCCTCAACAATCTCTAGTACTGTTGGCCTATGTCTTTCTCTTAACTCCTCCAGTCTAGCCTCATTTGTCGTTAAATAACCCATGCATGCGTTTAAAATAAGTTGACTACTATCAAATGTTGAACTAGCAAGGCTTTGTAGTGAAGTTATTGCATCTCCTGCATCTTTTGTGGCAACAATTGCAGGACCTAAGGAAGTTATCAAATGCAGAGCTAATTTAATCAGCAAAGAGTACTTAAATAACGCATTTGATACATACAAAAGTATCAGTAATAGTACCATAAAGTTCCATTAAAGCAAATGCTGTTCGGAACAAGACTACACGGTTTCCTTCAAAGAGAAGCACATCCCACATCCGCAGAACTGGACCCAAACAAAACATCAAAGATGAAATACAACTTCATTTGGAATAACATGAATGAAGAAATTTTGTAATGAACTAACTAACCGCATTCCCAAGGAAGTATGTTGACAAAAATAGATAGAAACCATGGCCCAGAGATCCATGCTACCTGCACTCCCAAGTAATCCAGATGATTAACTGCATCAGGAGGATTATTGGAATAGAAGAAACGATCACATTGCTCTGTATAATGGGGGTAAAATATCTAATTAAATGAAGAGAAAACTTGAATAGTAGATGAAATAACGAACCGAGCTTTGGAAATCTTTCTCGCATTAACTCTTCAAAGACTAGTTGATCAACCTAAACGAAGTAAATCAACAATGGTTAGTAAATTACGCATTCTAGAAAAGGTTGTAAAAAATTAATAATCAGAAGCCATTCTGATGAAATGGCACCTGAGATTCTATCATCTCTTCTGTATAGTAGCCACCAAAATAATCATCAATAATTCCAACCAATGTCCTGAGAAAGTTTAAGTACACAAAAAATCAGCTCACTGTGGACACGTTGTTTAATTGCTTGTGGAGGATTCAAAGACAGAGAAGAAAGATTTATCACACTACCAAAATGCATTTTCCTCTGGCATCAACAGAAGCAACAGGCCAGCAAAAAAGTTCATAGCCTGCAATATTCTAGGGTCATTGTTAACTTGAAGATGCTAAAGCAGTCAAAACTGTAACTGGTGTTTTATAATGTGAGAAAGAAGATACAGCTATTAATGTATTTTCAAATTATGTACTCAATTGAAAAAGCACCACTGAGAAACAAAACAGCACAATGTGGTTTCTGAGTCCAAGTCACCTGACAGTACCCAACAGATGGGTTGTGACAAGCATAAGCTAGAAGTATCCGCCTTAAGGAATCTCTACCAGCTTCATTCAAAGCTGGGTGACCTGGGAATGTCCGAGGTATATCCTGTAGATATAATAAAAAAACAAACACAAGCATGGTGAGTGATCATTATAAAAAAACCTTCAGATTCAAAAGTCCAACATGCATGCATCTAATAAACCTTTTCAATTTGTTTTTTCCACTTTCTTTGGACATCAGACGAGTTTGGTTGTTCATTGGTTTCATCAGAGTCAGTTATTTGGGCCAACAAATCTTGATAGTACCTCTCAACTCGTCTTGCCTTTACACCTACAAAGGCTTGCCACACCTGTAAATGCAAAAGTTAGGCAAGAAAACTAAAAAATTAGTCCAAATGAGAATTAGATAGTTAGTATAAAGTATAAAGTTACCTCCCCTCTGAGATCTTTTGGCACTCCTAAACGAACAAGTGCCTCAAGTTCTTCATACCAAGGAAAAAATGGCTTTGGAGAAACACTACCATCAGCATCATTTTCTTCCTTTATCGAATGGCATCTTCCCGTCCAAGTCTCACTGTGACGGTCATTTTCCCCAGAATTTTTTTCAGATTCTCCAATGGAAGGCAGCGGTTGCTTTATCGATGACTCATGGTCACTTGCTAAAGTGCTCTGTCTATTTTTCATATACTTTACATTCTTAACACGAGAGCACATCATAGCCTCTATAGATGCAAGACAAGGTCTAATATGAGCCCATTCTATAACTTGACGAGCCTTCGTTTCTTTTTGTCCTTTTTCATGTTCCAATCCACATTTATCTGCTTCTACCACAAGCATTTCTGTTGCATTTTCTTGTTGGATATGTACATGATCTTCAGATTCTTTAACTGATTGAGATTGTTTCTCTTCATTAGATTCACTTTCACTATCAACTGATTTCTCTTTCTCAGATTCAAACTTCTCCTCCTCATCTTTCACAGCTTCTTGAACTGATTGAGATTGTTTCTCTTCATCAGATTCACTTTCACTATCGACTGATTTCTCCTTCTCCTTGTCAGATTCAAATTTATCCTCCTCATCTTTCACAGGCTCACCGTCTTTTCCAAGACTCTTCTCCCTCAAATACTGGTGCTCCTCAAGAACCTGCGCCTCCTCGTCTGGTTCCTTCTCTTTTGAAAGCTCAGAAGCTGCTTCAGAGCCATCTTTTTCAAGATTCTGCACTTCTGTTTCTGTACCACCAAGTCCAGAACCATGTATACCGTTTCTTGAACCCTCCTTTGAATCATTCTGCTCTCCAAAGTCTTGTTTTCCGTTTCTTGAAACCTCCTCAGAAGCACAAGTATCCTCTCCAGAGTAATGACCATTAGCCTGCAATGTATCCTGAAACTCCTCTTCTGAGGAACAAAATTCAGCAGAGACCTCTTTCCGGTCAAGAAAGATTTTCCATCTCGCAGCCCTCTCTGTCTCTTCCTCCTATTCCAATACCATTCAATTTAGTAGAGCATCAACCATCATAATTTCGATGTCTACACCAAAAATTTATTTGATTTGATACACAAAAACAACTTTGGGAGCAGAGGAAACATTACATAGATGAATACCACCAACAATGATAGCATATGAAGAATGAGAAAGAACTCACAGTATAGATGCTAACGTATTCTTGATATATTTGAACGTGTTGAGGTCTCAAGGCAAATCCATAGGCATCCCTGAAATCAATTTCTTCAAATAATTGCATGATGTATATTATTGATAATCACAAATATTTCGAAATGATAGAGAAATTTTACCTGGAATCTACCTCCAATGAGCGCTTGCTCACCAAAGATAACAACATATTTCACAAACAAGTCTATTTCTAATTCCCATAGTTTTACTTTACGTTACACCGCGCACACACAACATTCAAATCCATTCACAGCTTAATGATTTTAACATTTAACCATTGAAATCAACAACAAACCCATTCTTGAAAGATCAAAAGAAATACCAAAAAAAAAAAAAAAATCTAGCTGATCATCGGTGTGTTTCCTAATGCGATCGAGAAATCGTCAACGGGAGATTAACGATTAATTAGGAGATAATTAAATGTGGATTTAAAAACAAAATTGAATCACCTTTCTTTCAGGTAGTTGTGGACGACAATCAAGTGTTGCTCCGTCATGATCGGTCATGCATTATCAAATTGTTTTTCTTCCAGCAAAAATATATTAAATCATAGATATTATTTAATTAATATAATATATATGTATGTATTAAATTGAAAAAGAGGATCGTTTTCGTAACGATTACAGAAAGAAATCTTCGTAGTTTCATAACATTAATTTTTTTTTTTTTGATCAAAGGCTTTCCATAACATTAATTTGAAACTTACATTTCATAAATTTCTGTCCGCTTCTTACAAAAGTTAAAATGCGAAACATCGTGTCATGCGAGAATGATTTTACTTTCTTCCACGTGGCGCATTATTATTAGACTGTTAATTAAGTTGGTGACTATACCTACACATGACGTGGACAATGTCGAATTGCCGTTACGCTTAGGTTACTCAGATGAATTACTTCCCGGCTTTCACGTCGGTGTTGATATGTTGGGTAAAAAAGAATTCTGAAAATCACATTAATATTTCTAAAAATGTTCATAAAATCATAAGAAATTCGAGAACATAATTTGTAATCTAATGACTTGTGCTAGTGTAATCAGTCTATTTCATTTGGATTCAAACTCGTATATTATATTAAATTCAGGAAACTCCTAAACGTAACTGCACAAGCAAAATTTGGGACTGGTCAAAGGAAAGTTAAATTATTCTCTTTAAATTCTGGAAATGAACGACTTACTTAGGATATATGAATGGAAGAAAGGATATTTTTGAGTAAACAAGATTGTGCCACTTTATAGTCTAGACCTTGGAACTCATTTTCTTTAACCATTGAGAAATTATCGAATATTAGTCCGAGTATATATAGATCCAAAATGAAGTCAAAAAGACAAGCCCATCCCTGGAATTGCAATGAATAGGTTACTGATTACTTCTAGAATCTCATTACTATCTTCCAAGAAACGTCACTTTCGTTCTTTGATAACAAAAAACACACAAGAAGAAAGAGACAGGCATTTTGTATGTCTTCTTGCCCTCCCCATCTCTACTAACACTTTAAATTTATTACTACCAAACTCAAATGTTTCCTAAAGCCTAATCAAATCCCTTTATTCACATGCCCTCTCTCTCTCTCCACTGTCCATCAATCACTCCACAATACATTTTTCTTTGATCTTGGCTTCTATGTCTTCTTCTTGTTCATTGGTATCTCAATTACTACCAATATCCCTCCTCCGTTGAGCTTTTTCTTGGACTGGTGATAAACAAAAGTAATATACTATATAGTATCAGTAACTTTCAGGATCCACCATGAGAAATGGTTCTGATCAAAGTTGTATAGGGGATGAAAAATGGATATTCTTGATTCTTGAACTCTTAAGTTGCATCTGAGTACCAAGATAAATCATTACAAGACTGTGTTTGTTCTTCATGACTTGAGGTTGAAGGAACATCTTTGAACTTTAAACTTGACTTTTGTTCCATGGAGGCAACATTTTCAGTCGCATGATTAGTTTTCTCCTCCTCCACAGCTCTATCTCCTTGAGTTTCTTCTTCTTCATCATTTTCATCCTTGGAGGCTGAAGTACTAACCGATGACAAACAAGAAGCTTCAGATGAACTCAATTGTTCTGATCCCTCCGATTTGCGTGATCCTTTAATGGATTCAAGCTTTTTCATCAGAAACTTGAGTCTCTTCTCTGCTTTTTCCCTCAATCTGATCTCTTCTTTCAGATGACGCTCCAGCTCGTCCAGCTATTACCAATAGGTTGTATTTTTAAAAGAAAAAAAAACAAATGAATCTGACTATTTGAAAACAATTTCTTTTTGGGTCCAAGATCAGACTCAAGAGTCAGTGATTCTCTCTTGCTACTTTAAGTAATAAGAATGACTCTTTTCTTGGTTCTTGAACAAACCCAGATTTTCTTAAACGAGAATGAAACTTAGGATTTGATGAAGTTACCTTTCTGGTAATAAGCTCTGCTTCTTCTTTTGCTGACCTTGAAACTTGCCTTTCTGCAAGTAGTCTCCCTCTCAGACACTCCACAGTTTTTAGACCTTCATTTTCTTCTTCCTCCATCTTCTTACTTGCAGAATTTGTTCTGCACAGACAAAATATAGATATAAATCAATTCCTCAATCTCTATATAGAAAATTTCTTATATAACACAATACTACATATGCATCCATACAAATATATGTATAGAGAGAGAGAGACCCACCTGCATATTTTGTTGTAATGGGAGGGATCAATGGTCATCATCCTTATAAAAAAAACTCAATAACCAAAACCAAAATTGGAAAAAGCTTAATAAAGTACAACTTCACAACTAACTGCAAAAAAGATAAACTAACAATAGTAAGACCAATGTGCTGTTAGATCATGTCAGTATGATTAACATTTATTGTTTCATTCAATAAGGTACATATCAACATCATATCTTTAAAATCAACTTACCACAACACACTTTTTCAAAAGAAAATTCAAAATACTTCCAAGTTCAAATAAAAAAACAGATCTAGATCCAAATCTCCTGAGTTGAGAGAGGAGGGAAATGAACCTAACTCCCCAGAATTTTGAAAGTTGAATTTGAAAGAAAAATAAAACCTGTGGCGTAGGGACAGTAAAGAATTTGGTCTGTAGGCAAAAAGACAGTGTGGGCTTGGACTTTTGTTGCCTGCAACTCCCGTGAGTTGGTAAATCTCTCACTTCAAGACCTTATTGAAGATAAACAAATTTAATGACCAATGACTAAATAAGTTTTACTGCATTTTAATGTTATCTTACATGACAAATTAGTATGCATGTGCACAAGAGTAAATCCATTATGCTCTTTGACGTTAGTTTCAAAAGAAATATCATTATAAGTCTATCGATAATACTAGTTTTACCAAGTGTCACAAAACTCTTCGTTAAACTTCTTTTATTAAAACACTCCAAATATTATTATTTTAGTAATCTTTTTTTTTTAATGAAATTTATCGGTTGCATTCACATGTGCACTTACTCATCTGTTCTGCTTCTTGTGTTTGTCGCCGCATTGCACTATTCCTGATGTAAAATATCAAAAACAAATAAGTTTTTTTTGTCTTTAATAAAAAATAAGTTTCATACATTATTGTAAATGAATAAAATTAAGGAGATGGTGAAAATCTTGTGATCCTCCATAGATCTAAATTAATGCTCCAACCATCTCAGTATAGTTTTACTTTATAATTTATTAACTTGTAAATTTTCAAAATTAGAAATAAATTAGCAACACGCAAAAAAACTTCTTTATCAAAAAACACGCAAAGAAAACTTGAGTGATTAATAACATTGGTCTCACTTGTAATTCTCTAGGCAAACTAATGAATCATATAGAATGTGTATTATCTTATTCTTTTTAGCAACCCCCACCACTTTAATCAAAATCATTTAATTACTCCCAAGCTAAAGCTTGGGCTTGAGATTTTTGTGAGGTCCAATCACAAAAACAAAAACGGGAAATTACAAATCATGAAAAGCAAAAATCTTACTACATAGCAATTCTTTGAAAAGCCCTCACAAAAACAAATAATCATCACACATTAAATGTTTAAGTAAGAATGAAAATATCAGTAAGCTTCATCAAGTTCTTGTTTCATGATATACTCTTTGTTGCTCATCGACTCAACCAAACTCTCAATTACATCATACATCTCTTTGCTTCTCTCACAGGAACTGTCTTTCGCAATGAAACTACGTAATCCTTTACCAGTTTCAATCCAGCTGGTGCCGGGGATTTTCTTCAATCCGATTCTTTTCATCTTATCCCTGACAATTTCAGCTTCTTCCCATCTCCCTGCTTGAGTGTACAGATTCGCCATAATAGTGTAAGTTCCTGTATTTTCGGGTTCCATCTCAAACAAGCGATCACAAGCTAACCTCGCAATCTCTAAATCACCAAGAACCGAAGCCCCATTCAGTAATGCACCCCAAACTTTAGCAGTTGGTTCAATTGGCATCTTCGAAATAAACTCTATTGCATCTGAAAGTTTTCCACCCCGGCTAAGAACACTTACCATACAAGCATAGTGCTCAACTCCAGGCTCAATGCCATACATTGTTAACATCGAATCAAATATGTGGTGTGCTTTATCTGATTCACCAGTGTGTGCAAAAGCTGAAAGAACAGCTGTTAGGGTGACATTATCTGGCTTAATTCCAAGACACTGCATTTGGTCAAATAAACTACAAGCAGAATCAGAATCCCCCTGAACAGCATATGCTGTTATAATTGCCGTCCAAACGATCAAGCTCCTGTCTCTACAGCTATCAAAAACCCTTTGAGCTCCTAGAAGAAATCCTAATTTGGCATAGTTATCAATGATGGAAGTGGTGACATATATATTGTTGTCAGCACCATTACGGATGGCAAAAGCGTGGATTTCCTTACCCCCTTTCAGATTTGAACTATAAGTCAATGAAGAAAGAAGGCTGGAAAGAGTCACCGTATTTGGCATAGAGCCACATCTTATCATCTCTCTAAATGAGTTTATAACCTCATCATGATGGTTATTCTGCATAAGACCCGAAATCACAGCATTCCAGGTACTTAGACCAATGTTTTCCACCTCACTAAAGAAAATCATTGCTTCCTTGACAAGACCATGAGCCATATATCCTGAAATCATAGCCCCATACGTAACCGAATCTTTCTCACTCATCTCATCAAACAATGCTCTTGCATAATCCAAGCTACCACATTTAGCATAAAACCCAATCACAGCATTACACAGAGATAAATCCATCTGAATATTATTCTCAAGCATCTTCTTGTGAACTTCAATCCCGAAAACAAGATCGCTTGATAGTCCACACGCCTGTAATACACTTATAACAGTAACTTCGTTAGGCTTCAAATCAGAGCAGTGTAACATCGCTTTATACAACTCTTTACAGTCTTCGTAAGACCCATTTTGAGATAATCCAGAAATCATAGAATTCCACGAGACGACATCTCTCTCAGTCATTTCATCGAACACTTTCCTAGCAGACTCGATGCTGTCACACTTTGTATAATACGTGATCAGCCCATTGCCCACGAAGACATCGGAAACAAACCCACCAGTTATGACAAACCCGTGAACTTGTCGAGCCAATGAACCCAACCAAAAATCATCATAACCCGACAGGGCCTTCAACAAACAAGAGATGCTTATAGAATCCGGTCTGGCAGGACCGGAAGGATAATAAGAGGACCCAATCCAGGACGAGAACAACGAAAAAGCATTGAGATACATCTCACGCGAAGTGTACGCGATAAGAAGTGCGTTGTAAGAGAAGGCATTTCTAAGGGTAATTTCGTCGAACACATAGAGGGCTTGACGGAAGCGATCCTCCCTAGTGTAGAAATTGATTAATCTGGAAGCAAGGAAGTTATCAGGTGTGATTGAGAAGACCACAATACGCGCGTGAAGCTGAAGCGCGTGGAGAGGAAGTCGGTTACGGGTGAAGTGCTGGATGAGGTGACCGTATGCGCCGCCGTCGACTGCAGCTTTGGTGAGCAAGCCTTGCAAGGCTCGTTGAATTTCTAATCCTAGCTTCATTCATATCTAACCAAACGCTTAACCGGGGAAAATAAACGATATGAATATGTAGAGGCTAATTAATGGGCCTATTATTGTGTCATAAAAGGCCCATAAATATCACTTCTACTTTTCGTCTAACAAATATTGATGTTGTTTCTGAAAAATTGATTTTCTAAATATTTAAATATATGGGGATCTCTGCTTTTCTCTTTCCGTGTTCACGGTGATGTCTGGACCTGAATTAGAGCTGCAGAGGAATGGCTGATGCTTCACCCTGAATGTGCAGCCACTCATGTCCAGCTGGCAAATCTTTACGCCGCAACAATGAGGAAGCTGATGAAAGATAGTGTAGTGACTGTAGAATGGCAGAGATTGTTCATGTTCTTCATTGTATGGTAGATCACATGGAATCCCTCTGATACGACACCGTATTTACTCTAGATTTTTTTACTTCTTGGGCATCATGGTTGGCCAAAATGGAAGTTGTAGTGTATACCATTTTTGTTTTGGAAGTTTTCAAATTTCAACAATGCATTTATTACTAATGGAAAGACTTAAAGTAATCGTTGAGTAATGCAAACGCAATAGTTAATTAATCAACCATGTAATCAAATGAATATAGCTGTATAATGCGGTAAAATGCACCAAGACTTCTCCCAACTCTTTGACTTCGTTTTATATGACGTATTTTGAATTATAACAATGACAAGTGGACACACTCCAGCAAAAATTTCTTTGGTTTGTAATAAAAATGCCAAGGTACGAGTTCGCACGTTTATTTTATTTTTATTTTCATTTTTGGAATCACAGATGTGTTTTTGTTTGTCGTCTACATAAAATATGGCACTAATACAAACTATTCGGCCACACCCCTTAATCGGATCAAGAAAGATGTAAAAATCTATTTCTATACAAGCAAAATTGTAGGATCAAGGTAAACAAACAAAAAATGTGGGAGCAAATTCTTCACCGAGTTATAACTAATCAATCAACTGTTAAATAAAGAAATAATATTGACATTTTTTACTGTAAAACTGGGATGATTAACATCGAAATTAACTTAATACAAAATTCAAAACAAAAAAAAAATGAAGGAATCTAGGAAAGTGTCTACTGGTCCTCTTTTAAATACCTTCTCCACTATTACCGCACTCACAAGACGACGACAAAACACAAAAGCAGAGAACGAGAGATGGATCTGGATTGGGAAGCTTTTCTCAAGGATTACCAATGGCTCATCGAGTTTCTCAAAGGCATGGTGAAGCCTGCGGCGGCTCTAGCGGTTGTGCTTTTGGCAGTGGTTCTCTCTTACTCGCAGAAACTTTCTTTAGAAGGAGAAATGATCTACTCTGTTTTCCGATCGTTTCTTCAGCTCTCCGTTATCGGATTTGTTCTTCAGTTCATCTTTAATCAAGAAAACTCCGGCTGGATCATCCTCGCCTATCTCTTCATGGTCACTTCCAATCTATTTCACTTAATTAAAGGATCTGCTCTGTTTTTTTATATTATTTTTTAGCTCAAATAATTTGATGATGGACAGGTCTCTGTCGCCGGTTATACTGCTGGAGAACGTGCGAAACACGTACCACGTGGAAAGTACGTGGCCGGAGTATCTATCCTCGCCGGAACTTCCATCACAATGTTCTTGCTCGTCGTCCTCAACGTCTTTCCTTTTACTCCGAGGTATATAATTCCAATTGCCGGAATGATGGTCGGAAACGCCATGACGGTCACCGGAGTTACAATGAAACAGCTTCGAAATGACATCAAGATGCAACTCAACCTGGTAAAAAAAACCTTTACAATATTAACCAAAACAAATTCTTGGTTTAATTAGAATCCCGGTTTAATCATAATCTGTCATAAACCGTAGGTGGAGACGGCATTGGCACTAGGAGCAACGCCAAGACAAGCGACGCTGCAACAGGTGAAGAGAGCATTAGTCATCTCTCTATCTCCGGTTTTGGATAGCTGCAAAACCGTTGGATTGATCTCTTTACCAGGCGCAATGACCGGTATGATAATGGGTGGTGCATCGCCTCTTGAAGCTATACAGCTTCAGATTGTTGTCATGAACATGATGGTTGGAGCAGCTACGGTTAGTAGCATTACGTCTACATATCTTTGTTGGCCATCTTTCTTCACTAGTGCTTACCAGTTACAAACTCATGTCTTCTCCTCAGAATGAATTTTTTATAAATATCCATAAAGGCCAACACTATGTCTAAAATAGCATTGTTTAACAATCTCAGTTGGACAAAAGAAAAAAAAAATCTCTTGAAACATGAACTTGAAGAGTCCGAAGCAAACACACTTAAGAGAAAGGAAATATCTGGCAGTCGGATCCAATAGTAGACATGCTACAATGCTTGCAACTGGAAGGCATGAGCCATCAAAGTTAAGGGGACTCGCTTCCTCTAGGGGAAGAGCGGTTTGGCTCATACTCATCATCAACAGGGCTTCGGTCCTCTTTCGGGCTGTCACCACCTGGTCCTGCAGCGGGACTGACAACAGAGTCTCTGACATTTCCGTTGTCCTGGGGGCTACCGCCTTCATGATCTGATCCATCTTCCTTTTGAAGCCTTGGAGACGGTGGCGGACTCCCATCTATGATCCTTGGGCTGCCTTCATCATCAATAATCGGACTACGATCTCTGCCTTTTGGGGATAGAGAGTCATCCATTCGCTTTGGACTGTGTGATCTCTCCTCCACACTCCTCTCTCTTCTTCTCACTGGGGATCTTGATCGGCTGACCATAAAGAAAATGAGAAGTTAATCAGTGTGCTAAGCAATATAACACAGACACAGCTAGAGAAAACACTAACCTGTAGCTTCGACTTCGGCTAAGACTCCGGCTTGGGCTTCTTCTACGACGAGGAGAACGGGATCTTACAGGTGACCTAGAGTAGCTTCCACTCCGCCTGCAATACAATCCAGAAAGGGTAATAAGAAACTGGAAGGATAAGAAAGATTTCACTTTTCTTTAAAGAAAAGTTATAAGTACCTAAGCTTCTTGGGGCTGTTTTTGCAGTTTCTCTCAATATGTCCTCGTTCTCCACAACGGTAACACTTGTTCTTCCAGTCCCCTGCTGTGCAGTCTCGAGCCCAATGACCATCAACACCACAGTTAAAACAGCGCCCAGATCCAGGAGGTGGGCCTCTGCTATCATAATCCCGAGAACCACGAGGTGCCTAACATATAAACATGGTTTTAGCAAACATATTCAGTCATACAAACAAATATAAACAAAAGATAGAGCCTGAAAATAGAGAATCAAACCACTCACCCCTCTTGAAAACTCCACAGTGATGCGACTTCCATCAAAGTCTCGTCCATCCAAGTAATGTCTCGCATCATCAGCATCACGGGGATCACTAAATTCCTGTTTCCAAAAAAGTGAGGACAAAAATCGCATTCAAAGTGTGTATTTTCTCAACATCATACATAGTTCACAACCAACCACATGACCTTTTTCCCCCAAACAATCGAAATCTCAGGGTAAAAAGAGATTGAACTTACAACAAAGGCATAATCTCGCTTCATATCCACATCTCGCATTCTGCGGAAGAAATTGTTGGTAGAAAAGTAAGGCCATCATAACTCTTAATATACAGCCTAAACACCATTTTGAGACTGAGTCTCCATTTCCATCAAAACACGTAAAAAACAAATTCTACAAACAGAATCGCCGAGGCGCCCCACTATACACCTGGCGAGAATTTCCACCAAGTCCACCCATTCATCAAACACCTCCAGGTTAGGCAAAATCCCAGAGACCTTCAATAAGATCATTCAAGTTAAAAACATACACTAAACCTACTTACACAATTCTCCCTCTTAAGATTCAAACTGCAAAACACAGCAAATTGTATCTCCCTCGATACTTAAAAGAGTTAACTTTCCACGTTTGTCCATCGCACAATAACAAAAACAATCTCAGAAAATTACGAAAAGCATACTGTGACATTCATATAACCCACATAGAAATCAAAGTACTTGTTGATTCACAGAATAGGGATAGAGAAGATTCAACTACCTTCCATATCTGTTAAAAAGACGTTCAAGGTCTCGGGTTCGAGTTCTAGATGATAAGCGGCCAACGTAAAGACGAGTGTTCCCATAGCGATCATCATAGCGAGGCATTTCCAATCTACAAAAAAAAAAAAAGGAAAAAGAAACCACAAATTAAGTAAGAGCATAACTTGTTAGACATTATACAAGACAAAGTATAATTGGATAGAATCAAAAGGCTAGAAATATCTAACACTTACACTAACTCAAGACCTATAACAAACACCACTCAGCTAACATGTTTAGAAACCAAGGAAAAACATCGCCGCAGATGCATCGAACCAATATAAAATCGTAAAATCCGACCTCGAAAAATACTGAATTGCAATCCTAATGATCGAATTCGATATACTTTTTTATACCTGGGGATTGAAGGAGAGCGTTGCGAATCCTGGAAGCCCTAACTTCGATACGAAAGGGGGAGGAACGGCGTGTGGTAGCAAAAGACGAGACTCTAAAGAAGTTAATAAATGGGCTTCAACATAGATGACAGAACCGACTCAATTCAACGGTAGTGATTTGGTGTGGCCAGCTAAAACAACGGTTAAGGTATTTTTCAGACAATGTTAAGGTATTGTTTTAAGACATAATCATTGGACTTGAGCCTTGTAATCTAATCAATGGCTCCTTGTACAAGTACGATTTTGCAATCATCTGGGCCTGATATTGTCGTAAGCCCATTAAATTTGTATATAAAAGCTTACAACAATTAACATATACTTTATATGATAAATCGGTTTTACCGTTATTAACCAGCCCGCCCTAATTTTTTCTCATATGAACAAATTAAAATCCGCCTCTCTACATATAATAAGGATTATATTTTTTTTTTTCTAGTTTATGTTGTTAAGGAAATATTACAAATGTAGATTAGCTTAGAGTTTAACTGGACTAAAAAAAATTCTATTGATAGGTTAGAAATTTTTATTTTGGTTTAACGTGAGCATTTTCACAATTTAAAAATAAAAACTAAAGAAGAAAAATAAAAATGACTTTATTCTTATTTTTAAGGGGAGATTAAATACACCTTTAATTGTTTAATTAAGGGTAGATTAAATAAACCTTTAATTAATTAATTATAACAAATAAATACAACCAACCCCT
The DNA here is from genome assembly GCA_963854855.1 of Nasturtium officinale. NCBI lineage: Eukaryota > Viridiplantae > Streptophyta > Magnoliopsida > Brassicales > Brassicaceae > Nasturtium > Nasturtium officinale. The sequence continues at coordinate 7,723,435 of OY978511.1, forward strand.
TTTTCACATCCAAAAAGAAAAAAAAACTGTTGAATGAATCATGATCACCTTCGCTTGTTGTTGCTCCCAAACAAGAGAGCAAAGTAAAACAAAATCCTAAAGAAGAAACCCCAAGCTACAGTAATCCACAAACAATTCCATTTACTAATATCTGTGATCCCTTGTTGCTTCAGTATATCAATTCCGGTAGTCACACAAGTCTCCGCCGTCACATTAACCCCTAAAACACCACTCATACTCTTCAGCAGATTCAGTTTCATCACATCCGAAACATCCCCCAACGGCGAATTATCAAATATCTGAACTCCTCTAACGAAACATTTCGTCGGATCTTCAAATTCGTTCTGCAACACTCCTTCGTAAGGATACTTCACAAGCGAGAGGTAATGAAACCATATCCAGTAAACAGGGATTCTATCTCTAGAGATGAAGAATCCAGAGAAGAGGAGGAAGTAAGCGAGGATCGCTACTACGACTGTGAATCCGAGCATTACGTTTGATACAACGCCGGATAAGAATGTTACGAAGGAGCTTCCCGCCCAAAACGAGGCTAGGATTGTGAGGAAGAAGAAGAGGAATCCATTGGCGCCGCCGGAGAGACCAACCGCCCAGAATGTTGTCACTGCGAAGCTTGCGGAGAGGAAGATTAAGGCTGGGATTGAGATTATTGATTGAGAGAGGACGTATGATGATCTTCTGTAAGCGTTGTAAGCTGTTTCTCTCATGAATATGTAACGTTCTTGTAGAAACACTGGGATTGCTTCTGCACATGTGTAGAATGTTGTGGACATTGCGAATGCGAAGAACCCTAACCGTTCTTGAACTCCTTTTGGAGAATTGTCTAGGTTTGTGAACACTGTAGCTAAGATGATTCCAGTGATCATTACAGCTCCTAGTCGCATTCCGAGTAGCTCTGGTTGTCTTCTTGAGTTTAGTATTGCACGTTTGCCTATAACAATCATCTCGATCCAGAATGGCTTTGCGAATGTTTGGAATGAGGTTGTTAGGTTTGCTGTGTTGTTTGTTGCTCCGGAGACTAGTTTCCCTCTGGAGATACTTGCGGTTATTGCTTCTCTGAGAGTCACATTTGTGTTTCTTTTGTTGACATGGTTGTAGCTTGGTGCATGCTTTGTCCTCCATTGCTTCTGGAACTCCACTAGTGTTTTGGTTCCTTCTGGTGAGTTTTCTAGCTCCTGGATGAGATCGAGTGCGAATTCTGTTTTGTTTTCGTTTTGGGGAATCGGGTGCTTGAACTCTGAAAAGAATTGAGGGAGATGTATTGGTGAGCCACTATATACTGTGTTTCCTCTGGAAAGGAAGATTAAACGGTCTAGCAAACCCATGATTCTGTAACTAGGCTGATGGATCGACATGATAACTATGCTTCCACTCTGTGCGATTCTCTGAAGAACTTTGATTACCATGTAAGCGCTTGTAGAGTCAAGCCCCGAGGTTGGCTCGTCGAGAAAGAGGATTATCGGGTCATGGATTATGTCGATTCCGATTGAAACCCGTCTCCTTTCTCCTCCAGATACGCCTCTGTGGCCCTCATCACCAATCACGGTTTTTGCAGCTCTCCTCAGGCCCAGTTGGTCAATCAGAGCTTGAACCCTTGCTTTCTTCTTCTTCCTGGAGAGTGAACGAGGGAGCCTGAACTCTGCAGAGAACATTAAAGTTTCTTCCACGGTAAGCATCGGGAAGAGAAGGTCGTCTTGCATCACGTAAGCCGAGATGACTTTCTGCAGGCTGGAATCAAGAACTTCTCCGTTTAACGTGATAGAGCCTCTGAGGCTACCTTTGGCAATCCTGTTGGCTAATGCATCGATCAGAGTTGATTTACCGGACCCACTTGCTCCAAGAACCGCCATCATCTCCCCTTCGTGTGCTTCACCAGAAACACCATTCAATAGTATCTTAGTGTTCACCGCGGAATCATTTGGTGACTTCCTCCAACAATAGAGGGGTGCAAACTTCTTCCGGATCTTCACGCTGTAAGTCAGATCGTTGAAAGAAAGAACAAATGGAGACAATGGTATCGAAGCAGTTGGAGCCGAGGCCCATGAATTGAAAGAGGATGCAGAAGAAGTGACCATTGAGCCCAGCTCTAAAGTCCGGCGACTTGTACTTTGGTCATTCCTTGCATCCTCTACATCCATAAGTAGCTCAGCGAATGTAGCAGCGACTCTAGGCGTGTCTTCTGGACAACTTTGAGGCTCTGTAGACATCTGGTTTACATAAAACAGAGGAAGATCATTGTTGCCGGCTACACGTTTGGCAGGAGATAATTTTCCGAGCAAGCCAGACATATTCTACGTTTTTTTTTCTTAATCTTTTTGGTTATGGGTTTTAAGTTGCTCGTACCTACAAAGAAGATATGAATAAGATTGAGAAGAGACTATATAAGGAGACTCATCGATAAGAATGAAACAAATAGGAAATGGTCAATGTAGTTGGTAATCTCTAAGTATCTAACGATGTCTTGTTGGTTTTTTGTATCTTATGATATGATGTATTAACCTAAAAGTAAGCTAGTAGGTAAGAAGAGTTGTGCAAAAACCTATCTCAATTTTTTCTTCCTCATGTTTTATGTCTATTTCTTGGGGCTTAAGGTAGTCTGAAAAAATTGCTAGTTTTTAATGTTTATTTAATAAACTTGGGTTTAGTTACACGGGTTTTGATGGCTTCTGTTGAGAATATTGTCCATCCTAATTTAGATTTAGGCATTTAGCTGTTAGCACTTAGCTGTCTAGACTCTAGATCGTTGTGCTAAACCGGCAAACTCATACTTCTTTTTTTCCCTGCGGCAAACTCGTACCTATCTTACGATAAAAATGAGATAAATTACTGTTTTATTTTATTTTATTAATATATCAAGTTTTTAGAGTATTGTCATATTTATTTGACATCCGAAATCTATAAAATCTTTTGAGGAATGGGAAGATTGATATTTATTTTGTTTTGGGCAATTATGATGTGCACCATCACTGCTACGATTAGTTTCTGCCTATTTGATTCAAACTCAATTCAATTTCCTTTCCATGTAAAGAACTTTTTTTGCTGGTTAATAATTTTCACATCTTCACCAACAAAATCTCCTTAGTTTGAGATAAGGAAATCATTGTGGTATTAATTCTATGAATTTCCTTACATCTTCAGAACCAATCATATTTAATGATTGTTTATAAAACAAAACAAAAAAAAAAATCTTCAGAATCAATCACATATACTTGACGTGGTAAAATACTTATCACAAAAAGACAAGATTTTTTCTTAACAATGTTTTACAAAACAATATTAATATAATTGAGGGGAAAGATGAATTTAGCAGCAAAGAATTGCAAGTCAATATCGGAAAACCAAATTAATATAGATCACTCCTCTCAGCACTAATTGATTATATAGGAAAAGTCCATAAAATTTTACATATACTAGTTCATTTTCGATTTAAAACATGCCAGTACAAGTCGAACTATCAAATATGAGAGGTTTTTCGATAAATAACTAAGCTTTTACGTCTAAATAATTGCATATGTATCATGTGCAGTAGTAATTTTTTTTTGTTTGAGAAGTTGATATGACAAATAAATGAATTTGAAAAGTCATTGGCACAAAAATGTGGACACGACTAAAACAGTATGAGCGGGCTACAACTACACGAAATGTTCTCATAACTAAAACACATAATATAAGCTTAACGTAAAGAAGTAGGCATATAATACTCCCAAAAATGCATACTATTATATTCATAACGTGGAGATGTAATCATCTAGGTATATAAAAATGTTTGGTATGGCTGCTATATCTGTTTTTATGGACTTTATACTATACGCTTCATATCTAAATCGAAGTGATGACCACATTCCATTTACCAATTCTTACAAGAAATCTCATGACTCAGAACAAATAAATCTGTAATATACTATATATTTGTTTTGTGACGCCGGTCCCTTTCGATTTTTTCCTATATTTTGAATACGTTATTGTATATAACCAAATGCTACAAATGAGAAACAATGTTTGGGAGTCGCTAATTTGGGAGAACAAGAATGTTCTAATTAGAAAGATTTAGGCCGTTGGATTTATTTTATTTTTCTAAGATTGATGAGGTTGTTCCAGTTCGCTGGAACAGAGGTTATAAAACCAATACCCGAACCTGACCTAAAATAAAGAGTTCGGATCGAGTATGAATATACTAAAATACATTATCGGGTATATATTTTTTATACATTGGATATCCATACCTGATTGGGTATATCCAAAAAACCCGATCTACACCCAAAGTAATCTGAACTTGTATAAATCCTAAATGTTTTAGTTTCTTTTCTTTTCATTTTCATATATATTAATTTCATATGTTAATTTAGTTATATTATATAATTTTTACTTGAAATTTTATGTTATTTAATGTTAAATATTTCATGAATTCAAGAACAAATGAGGAAATAAATTATGTGTTTTGATTTGGTAGTTTGAATTTTTTGGATTTATTTTGACATTCGATCTAATTTTAATGAATTTGAATTGATTTTTAAAAAAATTATTATATATATAGATATATATCAGTTTTTAAAGTTTGGTTCAAAAATTATTTGAGCTTGGGTATACCCGAAGATATTCGAATCCTACCAAAAATCCTAAAATACCCGATCGGGTCCTACATCTCTACATCCGAATACCCGAATATCCGAAATACCTGACCCGAATCCGATTGGATACCCGAATATCCTATTAATATAAACTATATAATTAAAGACAAAGAAACTAAAATATATGTGCTCAGAAAACTGCCTTGATTATCAAAATTAGCTATTAATCGTATAATTTTTCAGAACTATTTTCAGGTTTTCTGTCTATTTGGATCAAACTGCAAGACTAATCCATGTTTAGTAAAAGTTCAAATCGTTATGTAATAAAGAAAGTATGGTTTATCAACCAACCAAAAAAAAAAACAAAAGATGTACAATTTTGTTGGAAAAAGTTCAGTTTGATAAAAAAAAAATTTGTTAAAGTTGATAAAAATATATATGTGCGTTGACAAAATAAAATATATATGGACTGACGTGAGTTGTTTTGTCATGCGAATACTACCTTTAAAACTCTTTTGAGCATAGATTGATAGGATATATAAAAGTCAATGCTGATAAGTAGAAATCACAATAACCGAGAAAAGCAAAACATGTAACAAACATTTTTTTATAACTTCTCACACAGAGTGCTTGCAACATTCCATTCTAAGCTAAGTGTTTGTCTGCTTGAGTCTTAGAAACTGAATTCTATCATCATCTCCTCATCTTAGGTAATGGAATAGACCTATCAACTATCGGATGAAACACACAGAAAATGTCCTTAAAATGGCTTCTCTCAGCCCACATTCTGATCTCTCAGCACTCAGCAGTATTACTACACAACACAGATAATAAGAAACATCTCAATTTCGAGTTGCTACCAAATTCACGACCAATATTATTAGATCACAACCTAAGTTCTAAGCATTGTTAATACCTCATATATATAAGGTAATTTGATCTATCTTATCTTAAAAGAAGATATATCTGGAAAAAAAAAATTGGTGTGATAAAGGCAAAATTAGTCAGAGTTGAATTTGAACAAATTGGGTAATTGAATAATTAAAATTAAACACCTTAAAATAAATAAAAAAGACACAGGAGAAAATATTGAACAGAACACGGCGCTATTTCTGACTTGTTCTCCTCTCTCTCTCTCTCTCGCCATTGCACTCTGTTTTTTTTTCCATCTTATTTTTAACCAACCAATAATAATCGTTAGAAAGCAGAACAAAGACCCCTCTAATTTTAGGAAATTCAAAATTCCATTATCAAACTTTTTTATTTGGGGAAGGAGAAGAAGGAACAAACAAGAATATATCGGCGATGTCGTGGTTACGATCGGCGGTGCACAAAGCTGTTGAAGTCGGCGGGAATAACAATATCACCCGCACCGTTCGCAATTACGCTGATTCCGTCGTACTTACCGCCGGCAATGCCGTTTCCGAAGGCGCCAAACTGATCCAAGATCGCATCGTATGTAATCTCTTGATATCGAATATTTTTGTTTTCATCTTCTTTATTAAGATTTTCTAATCGTCGATGTGTTGTGATCGCAGGGATCGAGGAATGTGAAGAGCTTTAGTCTTGCGGTTAAGAGACTAGAAGAGGTTTCGGTTTCTTCAAGAGGTGGAGAGAGAATACAGTTATTGAGAAGATGGCTTGTTGCTTTGAGAGAGATCGAGAGAATGTCTTATTCATGTTTTAGTAATAACGAACGTGACAGTCACAAAACCGACGATCAAAGTCAATCTAATGCTGAAGATGCTAAGGATTCTCCTAAAAATTACATCACTGTGAGTAAATTTGGTAATGGCTCATCAGTTTTGGCTTAGAGTTATGTTGTCGGCTTATGGTTTGTGTAATTGGATAGGTTTATTACATTGATCCTGGTCTACCTGGTGAGCCAATGACTTTTCGTGATGTGTTTTTACATAGTGAGGCACTTGAAGGGATGGTATTATCTATGGTAAGTTAGATAATGCAATGTAAGAAGACACATGTAAATTGGATATTATTGCTTGAGTTTAACTCTTTTTTTGTGAATCAGATTTTGGAAGCACCGAATGAGGAAGAAGTCCAGCTGCTTCTTGAACTCTTTGGGTGATGCTTTTGCCTTCTGTTAAAACTTTGTTTCGGTTATTTTACAAGAATGTGAAACCTTTTGAACTTATATTGTTATGGTTGTTACTTTATAGGCTCTGTTTATCAGGAGAGAAGGAAGTTCACGAAGCTGTGATTCAAAATGTGCAGGACTTAGCAATGGTGTTTTCTAAATACAAGGATGAAGTTCTGGTAAGGATGTTCTGTATTTTGCAATGTTCTGTCTCCTAGACACTATTCCTTTTAGTCTGGATTGTTAAACCAAATATCTCATAACACAGATGTTCTTGCTCCAAGTAATACCTCTTTCTGTCTTTTTCTAGGCAAAGCGGGAGGAACTGCTTCAATATGTTCAAGGTGCTATTGGTGGGCTAAAAATCAGTGCTGATCTTGCAAGGTATTATTGGAGCAGGACCCTTTTACAAGCTCCATAAATGCTCCTGTGTTGAAGTTTTGTTTAGCGTTTTTTTAAGAATGTTAAATCTTAAAAATATTCTTGTTTTGTTTTGGTTCTCGTTTGTAACTGGCTCAGAATAGATACTGAAGCACATACTCTGATGGAGAAACTCGATAAGACGAAGGTCAAGGTTCTCGAGCAGGCTTCAAGTGAAGATGCTTCAAAACCCGTTGGAAACAATGTTGCATCAACAGAGGTGAGATTGTTTATTCTACTTTGCGCTGCCACATTGTTCACTCTATAAGCCTTGGTCACAGAACAGTACTTAAACCATAATATGTAGACTAAATTTTCAATTATTAGCCAAGTGGAAGAAAGTACTGTAATCTTCTAGGAACTGCATTGTTTTATTTCCCAAGGTACTTTCAGGATATTTGAGATGTAATGAAAGGCTTTGGTTGCTGCAGGCTCTCAGGGAAATTCTTGAGGAAGTCCGCACGTTTTCGAAGTTAGAAGCACTCTTGCTCAGGAAAAGATCATTACGCAATGGTGATTCCCTTCAACAACATAGTGAGAAGGTAGGAATCTGTAGGCTATTCAGAACATTCACCATTTTTGTTGGCTTGCTCTTAATTGTTTCATAGATATGTTGTCACAAAACTTCACTCTATTATTTAATTCTTTTTGCAGGTCGATAAACTGAAAGTTCTGTCGGAATCTTTACTCAATTCGACGTCGAAAGCCGAAAACCGGATCGTGGAGCATAGGTGAGTAAATGTAACAAGGCAAATTCAAAGTTTATATAAAATCCTTATTACCAAAGTTCAGACCTATCTTTTTCCATATGACAAAGCAGAAGCCAAAAAGAAGAAGCTCTTAGCTACCGAGTTTCTAAAACTAATGAAGTTAGTCAGCTTGAGAAGGTTTGCATCCCCTAATCTATTTGGCCTTGTTTATAAGATATTGCTCAGTACTTTAGACTTCTATTTTCATGTTTCTGTTACATATTCTTATTATGAGCTGAATACAAATGTGATTTCCAGGATGTAGCGGCAGAATTAAAAAAACTTGAGATTCTGAAGGATGATCTTGAAGCTGAGCTGAAAAGGGTAACATTCACAAGAACTTTAAATCCAAAGAAATTTATAGAACCGATAGAGATTTAAATTTATAGGTCATATTACGGAGTTTACATGTTTTTTTAAGGTGAACACTTCAATAACGTCTACTCGTGGTCGCCTTCGCAATGCCCAAGAAGAAAGAGAGCAGTTTGATAATGCAAGTAATGAAATTCTTATGCACCTGAAGTCAAAGGTACCTAACTAAATTCTTATGTTCGATAATGCAATTTACTAGATGGAACGTAAGCTGGGACATAGTATATAAGTTAGCTAGCATACGTGTAGGAAGAAGAGCTGACACGTTCGATATCTTCATGCCGAGTAGAGGCAGATGTTGTAAATAAGTGGATCAAATTTTTGGAAGATACATGGATTCTTCAGTCTAAATTCGCTCAACAAAAGGAAAAACAAGTGAAGTATGTCTTATCTCCAATATACAATGAACACAACAATGTGTGTTCCTTCTTCTCTAATTACTTTGCATTTGATCTGTCTTTTTCCATTCCTTCCACCATGGATTGATACTCAAGTGGTGAGATGGAGAGATATGGTGACCATTTCATCGACCTGATTGTGCAGCTCCTCTCTTTCTACAAGGTAATTCAAACTGATTATACTTTGTTGAAACTTTTGTGATTCCAAATACTATGATGTCGCACTTTTATGTCGAATGAATTTCACTTGGTTCTGTAAACCAAAGATTATATCTCCACATTCATATTTTTTAATATCAAATCAGGAACAATTGGATCCTTCTATACCCAAGATCCGAAGAGTCGTGGAAAATTTGGATCCAAGTAAAGGGTAAAGATATATACACACACATATATATATATATATATGATTATTTCTCTGTTCTTGTAAAATTTATTTGATCTAAGTTAGGCTGATAGCTTTAGTTGATCTGTTTATGGGGAATATTAGGTTAGAAGCAGAGAAAAACACAGAATATAAGGATATAAAGCCAATGGATACTCGAAAACAGCTTGAGAAGGAGTATCTTGACCTCGAAGCTAAGGTAAGTAGTGGCTTTATGAAATAGACATCTAGAAAACATCTCTCAATGTGCATAATAAAACAGAACATTCATAAGCTTGATTCCAAGTGCAGAAACCAGAAAGTGTGGCACAAGTTTCTACTCTGTCTTTCATTTATTTTTCATAACCTATCTTCTGATTATTTATTAGCTTTAGCAGTTTGTAACAACATTAAGTGTGGTGGATGCGATGAAAAAGCCATTCTATTCACAAACTGAAGGTATCTCCAGGTAAAGTTAAAAACAAAACATTCCCCTTATCTCTCTTCTATGGATCGAGACTTAACTACAACTTTGTGGTGTCATTTGTTACAGGAAAGACGATAAAAGAGTGAAAGAACTATTTGAGGCATTGGACAAAACAAAAGAAGAGTTTGAGTCTATCGAACGCCCGCTTCTGGATATTGAATCTCCTTCAAGAACTTCTTCTTCTTCACGCTCACCGTCCCTGAAAATGACACTCGAGACTCCACTTTCTGATACAGTACTCATGAAGCCATCCGGTGATGATGATTCACCAGATCCGGCAAAGAAACAGCTCCAGTTGGAACTGGACGACGGAGAAGAGTCCTTGGCAGATGAAATCAATGACTGGGAATTTGATGCTCTTGATGACACTCTCACCTCCAAAACTAACAGCTGACCCCAAATTTTGCAAAGGTAAGCCACATGACATGAGCTCATACTTAGCTACAGCCTACAAGTAGCTTACAAATTCACATGTTTGTTTTAAGCAATAGTGACTTATTCAATGCTAACTTGCAAACCAAGTGTTTACCAAAAATAAAAAAACCTGCAAACCAAATGTCATGTTAATGTAAATAGTGGCTTATTCGAAATTACATTTGGTTATGTTGTTGTTGTTGTTGTTGCAGATGATGGAGGAAGGGGAGAGTATATCTAATTATACTATTAACTAACTGAATGATTCATACTTTCCCAAGTATAAAAACATAAAAGGATATTAAATGTAAGTTTCTTTCTTCTTTTTTTATTTCTAATTTTGAAATATGATCAAATGTAGATATATCATATAGCCACCAAATAAGTTTTGTATATACTCTTTATCTCTACCGGCATTTTTTGTTAGTGGTGCTTCTTGGGTGCTCCGTGACCACATGGGTAAGGTTTTGATGCATAGTCGACGAGCACCTCCTTCTGTCTTTCTGGCTGGCATAAGAACCTGTCGGAGTCCTCTTACTGTAGATGGCAAGGAATCAGTCATTCGTCGTGGGTACTATGGCGGACATTCTGATGTCTACGTTCCACATGGTAAGGATCTCAAGTATTATGATGTGAACTCTTTGTATCCTTTTGTTTTGGCTTTTCTTCGCCGGAGATAATGATACTATAATTATATATATTTTTCATTTTTGTTCCTATTTGATATTTTTTTGAAGTAGAGGATATCTATGATGGTAATTGTTCTTGGCATATTATGCTGGTCTAAAATTTGAATGGAAACTTTATTAACTGTGTTCAAAAGATATAGATGCATTATTTTACCCCAAAAATAAAGCTGCAGATGCATTTGGTACAAGGCACTAAAAAAGTTTTAACTTTCTTTTGTCTTGCCAATGTCAACCCCATGACTTAGAAATATATATGTACAACGTACACACCCGAAATTGTCTAACCTATTTGAAGTCAGTATCACTTTTTAAAATGATTGCGTTTAAAATGTAGAGATTTATGATAGCAGTTTACGTTAAAATGTAAACTTACATGTAAAAATAAACATAAAATTTGCATCTTTGATAATATCTATCTCTATTTGATAAAAATAACAAGAAAGCATACATACAAAAGAAAGAAAACTGCTTTATATATTTTAATATTATCATTCAGTTTATAACTATATTTCTTGTATGCACTGACACACAGCTTGTTTGCGTCAACTGGATTACAAAACAAAGCTTTAAAATATATATTTTCAGTCAGACATCTCATGAGATCCGATTTGAGTTAATTAACATTTTTTTTTGGTTGAAACTAAAAAAGCTGCCGAATGGTTTTTGTTGTTATCATCTGGTGTCTTGGCATAGTCCTACCTAATAGTTCAATTTCCTTATATTTTACCACTATTTCAAGAGATTCAAATTCGAATTACGTGGTAGCTAAGGATATGAATGCATACATAACTTTGAAGTCTACTTGTTGTTAGTAAAAGTATATAAACTATAATAAAATAAAAAGAGGTCGGTCCATATTTATGTGAAATGTAGTGGTCTTGTGGTGTGCATATGTTTTAACTGAAAGAGGCTCCCACTACTCAATTCATTATTAACTCATATTCAATGGAATCTTAATTAATTAAGGATTTTCTTACAAGCTACTCTGAATCTTATTCCCACTCTGGCTCTTTGCTTGATTTCAATCCCATTTTAGTTTCTTCACTTTTTCATTATTATATTTTATTCAGAACATATACTAGTTAGATGATTTCTAATTTTTGATTGGATTTGGCTCAAATTACTATGCGTCTCAATGGTACTATGAGTTGTTATTTTATACACAACGGGGTATTATTAAAGTTGAAAGTGTAGTTTTTTTCATCATTCCACATCTTTACCACACTATGTATATATGTTAAATCTCAGAGAGTTTAAACTTAAATTCTTCCTGGAAAAAGATTTGTAAAGTATGTTACAAAACTAAAAAAAAATTATGGGAAAAGGGAAATGAAAGTGGTAGGCATTTACTTTGTGAGGTGTTTCAATGATTGAAACTTAGAAGAACTCATCCATCTTTGTTTAGGTACCTCGCTGTGTACGACAGAGTTCCCACTCCGGTTCTCTTAAAAACCAACTATAAGACATGATGTGTACGGGATTACCAACTAAATAGTACAATTAACTAAACATTCCTTTCTGCTACGATGAATTATATAATACTATAATTAGTTATTAGTAGGTATTTAAGGTTATTTTTTATCATCCAAAAATGCGTAAGATTCAACTACTAATGTTGCAAAATTTCAAACGATATTATCGAGTTTTGCATTCATATTAAAATTTGCTGTCTAATATATTCTCTTAAATTATTAAATTTTCCGAATTGTGGGCGTCAAAAAATTTCATGGATCCATTTAATTCTTATATCGTTGTAATTTAATCTTTAGTCGCACACCCGAAGGGACTACCATCTAGCATTTTGTTCTTTAGAAATATTTTTTGTTTGGTAGGCTTTAATTACTATAAAGTTAACCGATTTGACTAAAATTCCGGACCTTTAATAATCTAATGTGTACATACGACAGATAATGCCTAGTGGGGAAATCAATTTTATCTAGTTCATCTATACGATCTTATTTTCAAGTTCATGACTCAATAAAAAAGAAAGTATATACTTACAATTTATATATAACTATTTCATGAATAAAGAAAGTAGACAGCGATAAGACTTGCGAAAAATAGTTTAGGAGTGTCGGGATGAAAGGAGCTATCTACGTACCCACAACCGCAACAGTTGCTAGCCTTTTTGGATTAAAAAGATATGTTTTTGATTGTCGTAACTAAATTTTGCATTCAAATTGTAAAAAATAAGATTGTGACATTTTTGTGACTTTTGTCACTTACCATATGTCATATGTGCTCTTTTACCATTCACGTGACCGTTGATATTGTGTCCAATGAGACACGAGGGAAAGGATAAAATAAATATTTTATTTGTTCTAAGCATCGCGCTATGATTTAAACATTTTTATAATCATAGTAGATCTTCCCGTTTCCAGACCAAAAATTGTATATATAATATACACAGTATATAGATATTGGATGGAACTAACTCGTGCTAGTAGATTGAGTTTGAAGTCTCTCTTATTAAGCGGACGACATTTGTCAGTCACATGTTATATCTTTTCATTTCGGATTTGTTAATGAAATTACTATTCAAACTTGTTCGTGGTTTGTAAGTTAAGAGTAAAGTTTTAACCCAAAAAAAGAGAGAGTTAAGAGTAAATATATCAAAGCCTTTCGTAAGTATTATTTTTGTGATCATATGTTTTTATAGTAACTCATGAAGTAATTAAAGATCATATACAACTTATTTGGTAATCTTGGATCACGTTGGGTAATTAGATCACCATCATCCCTGACCCGACTATAAATATCTTTGAAAATAATTAACAATAAAAATAATATTACAATTAATTAAATCATGGCATGTATTAAAACACTGAGTTCACTGTATAGACACATCCAACATTTTTTCATTTTTTCATTTCAAATTGAAATCTATACTTTGGTTTTAGTGAAGTTACTAGTAAAGCGTGTTTTTATCGAGGAATAAAATTGAAAAACAGTTTTCTAAGGTTGCGACGGGGTTTTAAAAGGTACGAGGAACGTGAACATAATCTATCGATCTTCAAAATAGATCCACACAAACTAATTAATCAATTCAATTATTTATTTCATCATATAATTGCAAACCTATATCTGGTTTCGACTGCTAACATGCAATATTAAAATCGAGTTACACTAGATTGTGTACCTTGTTAGTTTCTATTAGTGGCTCATATGGTAATATGCTATGTGTGTATGTAAGTTATATGAAAAAAACAAAAAGTCAAATTCATATGATTTTAGAAGATCAATGCATTAATGGCCTACCATAAATGATTTAAAATTTGTATATAAGTTTCATTTAAAAAATTTAGATCACATTTTAAAATCACTTTGCATCACAGTTTAAGTTTCAATAGTAACTTACTATTAATTTATTTGTTTTTATGATTTTAAAAATAATTTTAAGATCTATTTAAAAATTTTATTTTCTGAATGATCAAATATGAAATGTTATTCAGTCACTTATTTGTATATTAATCATAACATGCAACCTCACTCATATGCTTCTGCTCGCTTACGGCTACATGCTACTACTCATCCAATGATGTACAATGCAATACAAATTCACACGCTGCAAAATAAAATTTATATTTATATTAATATAGGCAACGGTAAACATTGGGAATTGGGATCAAGGTATCAAAATAAGGGAATCACCTACAGAAATTGATAGCCATAGACAATTATTTTTGAATTAAAAAAATAAAGAAAAAGAAAATAGTTATGTCAAATATTTTCTTGACTGCAAAATTAATGTGGTGAAATTCAAATGCTATAAAATTGAAGAGGAAACAAACAAAAAAAAGAAAGAAAGAAGAGCCACCTAGCTATTTAAAATTTAAATTAATAAAAAGGAAAAAAATAACAATAAAAATTAAAGAAAGTCACTTTAAAAGATGCTCTTTCCCTCTTCGCAGTTCACTGACTCTCCACAGAGAGAAAAGAGAGAGAGATTCAGACACATAAACACAGATACATACACAGTTACATACATAATCATGGCTTTGCATGAATCAGAATCAAGAACACAAGTTCTGTTCAACGATGGCGATGATGGTTACATAATCATGGAAGTCAATCTCTCTTCTTCTTCTCCTTCCTCGAGCTTCTTCACCTTCTCTCCCCCACACAGCCGAGAATTCGAGTTTCAAATGTGCTCCTCCGCCGTAACTTCTGGCGAATCCACCACATCTCCGGCTGACGAGCTTTTCTACAAAGGTCAACTCCTCCCTCTCCACCTCCCTCCTCGTCTTCAAATGGTTCAAAAGCTTCTTCACGCCTCTTCCACAACCGCAACAGATACTCCCATTTCCCCACGCGCCGCCGTATCCTCACCACGGAGATTCAGCAGCAGCGAGATTGTAGTAGCAGGCCAAGAAAACCATTGCTTCTTTGAGATTTCCACTGCGCTTATAGAGAACAACGAGAATCATTCTGGAAAGAGTTGGAGCAAAAAGATTAAACATTCATCGATTACACAGAAGCTTAAAGCCTCACGCGCTTACTTCAGAGCTCTCTTCACTAAACCAGGCTGCTCAGATTCATCAAAGATTCATCCAAAATTAAAAACTGAAACTTCTAAATCCTCAAGAAACAAGAATCCATTTGTGAACAGTCAAAATTCTCTGTTGATTCATAGGAGATCGTTCTCTGGTGTGATACATAGACATTCTAAAGCTAAGTGTTCTTCGTCTTCTTCTTCTTCTTCTTGTTCATCTGCGTCTTCTCTGTCTTCTTCGTTCAGTTTCGGTTCAAACGGGTCGTTGGATCTACAGACGCTGACGAGAAGCAGCAACGCTAGTGATAACTCCATTGAAGGAGCGATTGAGCATTGTAAGCAGTCTTTTACAACTAGAAAGAGCAATGTGGCTGAATCTGAGCTCTCTTCTTCAAGAACCTCTGTTTCTACATCCGGTGACCTTGAAAAAGAATGAGATTTTCCTATAAAATTCTCTTTCTCTTTCTCTCTGATTATCATTCCAGAAAAAGATACATAAAAGGACACAAAAAGTTTAAAAATAAAACTTTTTCTTCCACTCTAATACTTTTTCTTTCTTTTGTGTGTTTGTTCTTTTAGAAGTTTGCTGAATTTGAGGTTTCTTTTTTTGTATTATAATTGTGTTATAATGTTAACGCTACAAGAATACTACTTTTCCGTTTGTGATTAAGTTTAATTTCGATTAGTAACAAGAAATGTTCAAAATTTTGTGATGTAGTTATAATCGTGATTTTGACTTCTTTTTTTACTATTACGTTTGCTTATTTTGTTAGTAGATATTGTTCCGTCAATCTTCCATTTGTGACACATAACATAGTGAAAGAGTTCAGTAAACATCAAGATGTTGTACTTTTGCACCTATCTCAACTGACTAGATTAATTTACAATTACCTCATTTTTATTTCAAGAACTAACTATTACTAGTTTGTTTAGCTATGCAATCAATATTCAGTATAAAATTTTAATTAACCAAAAAAACAGAAGAAAATTTTAATGGTACTGTAGTTTCGTGTGTTCTACTGTACTAAATTCTTAAGACCTTTTGCATTTATGTAACTCATCAGCAATAGCCTAGAGATCACATGTCACTAGTTTTCTTTGGCATTTATTAATATCTTATTTGTGTTTTCCTATAATTAAGTGTTTATCAAATTTAAAGTTTTTAGATGTATCAAAACAATAGCATATCGAGTTATATTGTATAGTGTCGTTATTATATCATAATTTAAATAGAAACGGAAGAATGCATTTTATTAACAAACAAAAGCATCAACAGACAAAATTAGTGGGGCAATAAATAAATAAATATATAGTATCAAATAAGGAAAACAAGTATACATACAGTTTCAAAATCTACCGAATAAGAAATAGCCCTAGAAATGGTAAAATCAAAAAATATATATATCAAGGTATATGGAACTAGCCAATCTATTATTATTATTTTTCGAAGTGGGATAACTTTTTGACCCCAAAAAATGGAATGACTTTGGGTTTGATTTTTTTTTTTTTTTTTGCTGTCAGGTCACCGGTTTGGGTTTAAAAATATTAACAGATTTCACTTGTGGAAACAAACGAACAACTAATAGATTAATAATTGACTCCACCAATATTCGAGTGAGATTGAAGGATGTTAGGAAATTTTTAATGAACAACTTAATAAGAGATTTGAGACTACTCTTACCTATCTCTTCACTTTTTAATTTTTCTTTCCCTTTTCGGAGATCTCTCATTCCTGCATACAATCTAAAATGTCAGAAAAACAACTATTGCAATTTATGTGTTCACCTACGGATATTTTCATAAGTATTTTAAAAAAAAAATTTACCTAGCAAATTTTTCATACACAACCCCTTTTTTTTTTACCAAAAACCTTTTATTAACTTTTTCTGGACTGGTCAAATTGGAATGAGGTTAAGAGATTTTTTTACCCTTACTTTAAGCCATAAAAGGAACTATGAGTAGATCCAACAGAAAAAGGAGGAAGCAAACTGAATAAAAAGTGACTTTACAGCAACAGGGAGGATCATCTCTCCCCTCTCTCAGGTCTTTAAAACTATAGGTTGTATTTAATATCAAACCTAAAAATTTCATATTTTCCCAACAAATTTTTGTAATCATAGCGATACCATGCAGAATAGATATGTCAATATGCTACCATATAATACATTTCTTTATTCAAATTGTCTAATATAATAGTACAGAGAGAAGAAGAAAGGCGAAACTAGGCCCATTTTTTGGGTCCAACTTTACACTCATATAAATCTCAAATGTAACCCCACAAAAAAAGAGGAATAACTCAAAGTATCTTTTTATAAAATTATTTCAGATATAAAGATTTTAATGATTGTGAGCTTCTTGAAGTTTATCACTACGAGAGACATGGTCCCATTGATGATTTATTTGATTTATTCAAAGCCATAAATTAGATATAGTGTAAGATTTTGGATGAGAATTGTATAACTTGTTTGAAATATTTGAGCAGTGAATGAAAAGGTACATAGATTTTTAGTTATGTTTAGAAGAAAACAAATGTCTATTTTTCTTTTTCTGTGCAATCTATAGTGACAATATATAACAATATTTCAACTATTTGCCCTTATTTACATGTATGGTAATATTAATATTTTAAGAACTATTGGCGACCAAAAAAAAACTATTAGAAGCGGGATTCTAGTATATATATATGTTATTTTTACAATATACAGACATGTGTACATGACTAATATCAAGTGGTTTCTAAATATATAGACTATTGTTTTGTGGTTATGGTCGAGATTGATTGCCATTTATGAGACGGATAAATTTAGTTCTGCATAACAAAATTCTAATTGGCTGTCACACAAATCGCAAAAGAAGTCTGAAGTTCAGTTCATATGGGGACGTCTAGGTTATACAATCTCTACTTCAACAAGCAGCTATAATTTATTTTTTTATAAAAAAACTTAATTTTTTGGTGTATGGATAAAGGGAAACTTCCTTGTTTAATTGGAAAAAGAGAGAATAAAATACACAACATTCTGCACTTTTAACAAATAATAACAATTAATTAAATAGATTAATATAAATCCGCGTGGAGAAAAGATCTCGTTGAAAATCTGAAGTCCATGGGAAAGCATAATGAGGGTCAGCTGCATGAAAGTCATGTGTAGCTTTCGTGTTCCGTGCATCAAAATTTGGCTTATAACACCAGCTCATGTTTTTATAAGTTATTTAGTGATAAAATTAAAAATATTGTTATGTGTACAATGTGTTGCTTTTATGATCATTTGAAAACATTCTATTTACTCAATTTAATATTAATTAATTGTAAAGAAAATATCTTCAACATCATCAATGTAGCTGTTTTAAAGGCAACTCTAACTATAACACAAAATTTAGTGTTAAAATTATATCAAATTTAGTGTTTTGATATTCAATTTTATTTTTCATGTCCAACCATAACACCAAATTTTACATCAAAAATAATATTATATATTATTATATTTTTTATTTTAAGATTTTTTAAATAATTTGATAATACAAATTACCTTTAAAAACTGCTTAATTATAAATTATTTAAATTATATTCAGTAAAAAAATTTAATCGATAGTTTAAAAATAGAATAAATAAATTGCATCATAATTTTAGGTATTTCAACTAAGTTTTAATATTCAATTTCAATTTACGAATTACAATATTAGTTTAGATATTTTCTACAAATTAAAATTTCATATTAGTTTCAATTATGATTTTATATTTATTCAACATTAAAAAGAAAAATAGTAATACTATGTTTATTTTTATTTATAAACACTATTTTAATTATATATTTAAATTTAAGTTTTAAAATAAAATATTATTATTTGGTGTGATACTATTCACAAAACACTAAAAGAATTATGGTGTTCACTTTTACCGTTGGATTGAAGGCATTTGACACTAAATATGCTGTTATAGTGCTCCATTGGAGTTGGCCTATAACTCATTGATTTAATTAAGTTACATAAAATGATAAAAGTGACAATTAAAGCAGCTTGTAATTATTAAAAAAACATAAACTTAAATTGTTATTAAAGTGGGACTAATATTAATTATTAACGTTTGACAACAAACCCAAAACAATAAAAATAAGAAATACAGTATATATATATATCCGTAGAAAATTCCTCACTTTTGTCCGAGACTTAAAAACTAATCTTCACCTAGCTAGTTTTATTTACTTCTTTGTAACCCACATATTTGGTATCAAGCGGAAAAAATTGTCAAAATTACGGTTTTACAGTTTATAACCATTTTCTAAATATGAAAAAATACTTTTCATTAATCAGAGCGAGGATTGCTGGCTTCATATGAGAACCGGGATCTAAGAATGCGGAAATTTGCAAGTTCAATCATTCTAGTCGAAGAAGGATCAAAGTACTTTTCTTACGTACCGATAACGTTTGCTTCGTTACTTGTCTTTCCAATCCTGCTTGTCGGTTTGCTTCTGGCTCGATATTGGCTTTTAGATTGTGTTTTCGATTATCATTTTCTATGTCTACTAGTCTAGTAGTTTTCAAACAACCTATTGATCCACTCCATAGTCTCCACTTGAGAGGTCGAACCTAGTCATGCTAGATTAGGTGACATTGACGTATCACATAAGAATTGGCCATCATGCCAATCAACTCAAGTCGGTGCGAATAGTAGGCTACTAGTGCCTTTTCTAAGTTAAATGTATTAGCGAACAAAATTATATTAAAAATTATATTAGGTTTTAGTTAAATTAACGTAAAATATTTAATCAAAAGTTAATAAATGAGCTAAAATTTTAAAATTAATTAGTTTTTTAAATAAATCGTATTTATATCAAAAATAAATTAATTTAAAACTTTTTTTATAAAAAAGAATATCTTCTCTTATTGATCTTCTTTTGTAAGAAACTAGTCTCTGAATATGACTACACCAATCTAGTTACTAGAGATAGGTCAGGTTGAGATGTTAAAGTTCAACTTGATCGACGGCAAGAACAATCAGTAGTGAAATCTAAATCGTTTGGAAATGATTAAATCTAAATTATACCATATATACTAGTTCATTTTCGTTTGATTCAACTTTGTGATATTTTGTTTCAATTATCATCCATATTAATGAAAAATTCTATTTTCTCTATATGTTATGATTTAAAAAAATTAATATAAATATATATATATATATTTCTCAACCTATTAAAAAATAATTATAATTTTTAAATAATTTTGTTCTTTAATCATCAGACATATTAGTCTCTAAATCATATATATTATAAAGATGAAATGATATTTATCAGTTAAGAATAATACTTTCCGCAGGTATTATCTAGTACTAGTACAAGTATAGTGTATTACTGTTACATGATTATAAAAGTTATGAAGTTCAACTTCATACTATACTCTTTATCAAGAAAAAAAAAAATCTTCATATATATTATAATAAAGTATCATTTGACCGCCTACATATCAGTAAACTGTTCCCCTTGAAGTAAAGTCCAAAAATCCTCTGATCTTTAACAGTAACCAGAAGATGAAGTGAGCCTTTCCACAGTTTTGAGTTTTGACCAATCCAAAAGTAGAATTGACTACTAAATCTTGTCAGTCTATTCGTACGACTAAAATAAAATTACAACATGTGACACAAACTAGTTGAAACTACAATTAATTTATGACTAGTTAATACATATTTTGAGAAAAGCTAAAAGACTCGAAAGAGTTATCCTTGTGTGTCTCTAACTAAAATGGAAATAAAGGAAGAACATCAATTGTATGTCTGTAACGTGGAACCCACATAACTGGTTTTAACTGTTTTATACACTTCTCAACTCTCTAAACAGTAAAGGCTAACTACTAAAAGCCTTCTCACACTTATAGAAAACTCTTGTGTTTTCAGCTTCTCAATCACCCATTGTCATATAAGCTTTAGATCAAGTGCGAGCAATGCGATACAAGTGAACTGGACCTCTTTGGCAAAAATACTGGAAGCAAATAGACATAGAGACAATGACAAAAAGAGAGAAGCTTTTGCGTAATCAGAAGCAAGTATGAGTCTTCGGACCACCAACTTGTCTGTAGATAGCTTGTCTTCTTCCCTATTCCGGAAAGCTTTTCTCCATCCTAATGGATTGATCCATCTGTTACTGTAGCTTTTGTCTAGAGTTCCGACCCAGCATGCCTAACTAAAGAAAAAACATTGAATATTGATTACAATCATTAGACTTTGTTATCTATTAAAGTGGATTGAATGTGCCTATTAGATAGAATGTTTATCTTGACTCTGATCATGTTGTTTCATTGTAGGAAAGAACACTCTTTCGTAATCTAGCATGTGGTCTTCAATAATGTATGTTGAAACATTCCTCTGGAAGAGATGTGATGGGACGACAAGATATACAAAAAGCAGAAACCAATGTCTACAGAAAATTGCTGCCAGATACGAGAAAGATCCAATAAGCATCATCCAAAACGAGTTTTACTTTTGTATGTTTTGAGAAGGGCAAAGAAACATAGGTTCAGAGTAACACGATGTTCAATGTCACATCAGTTTTGCCAGAAATATCTTTCTTGGATCAATAAGGCATCCAAAAGAAGATAACAAATAACGTGCATGAATATAGAATTATACAAGTGTGATTGAAATGTTCGCCTAACAATTCTGTTACAATCATAAGTAAAGCAAACATGCTTCTTTCAGAGCTGTACCTGTTTTCTTGGATCGAAGATCAAAGTGAACATACTTCTTTTATTACGTTTCAGTTTGCTACGTACATTATCAAAACCACAAAACATTTTACAAAAGTTAACAAGAATTACGTTGCTTGTTTCAAGAGATTATCACCATAATAACATTCCATGTTCAAAGTTCTGATCAGGGAACATCACTTAACGATATCACTTTTCTCCTCTCAAATCAATATATATATATATATATATAATTGAGCATTCAAAAACAAGCATAACTCTGTAATGATGAAACTGCTTTAACAAATATAAAAATAGACAGAGGATCTAGCTACTTATTCGATAAAATCATGGACTAATTTATACTATGCGAGTCATACTTGACAGTTGACATAATTTCGGATTTATCCAGTGATATTGGCGAGACGTAGGAGAGCAAGTTCTGGCCCTGTCTCTCCGGTGAAACCTGACTAGGAAAGTCACAAGTAGCCCAATGGGCTTTAGTCAGTGCTTAACACGAACTATGAAATGAATAACCATCCATTCTAAAAATATAGCTCAGATTTGCGATGTCAAAAAGCCCATATTATGCAAGCTTATGAAACTTTATAAATAAGAAAAATAGCAGAGCATGTCATTATTGACTCAATTTTAACAATGATATTTTAGACAACAAAACCATTAGTATTTGATTTATTTAAAGATAAAATTAGAAAATACTAGGGATGATTAAGAAGAGGAAAAGAAAAATTATGCTGAGGGTTTTCAAAAACTATTTTGTTTATTTAAAAAAATCTAAATTTATATTAAAACTTTGAATTTATATGAAAAGTTTGATATAACGACTTATGTATTGAAATTGTTTTTTTTTTTTTTGCTTCATTTGTTAATTTTGTTTGGTACATCCAACACGCAGAATATTCCTCGTGTTTCCAATTGTTGCAGATCTCAATAAACAATTCACATTACTTTTAATTACTGAAAAGTTGAGAACGAGATAAAAAATTAATGTAAACCTACAAAAAAAGCTCTGTCCGGCTCTAACATTTAAACATCAAGTTGTCCATTTGTAAGGAAAGCTCCATCAATACTCTTTTCTCAACATTTTCTCTGCTTTTTTTAACGTTTCTATCTGTCTCGTCGCTCTCTGACAGAGGTAAGAGTGTTCCATTTATCATATAAATAATTGAAAACAGACAAAAAAAAAACCCAAAAATGAAGTAAATAGGATTGAAGTAAGATTTGGAATAAACAAACAAAAGCCTCGTGAAGGATGATGCCCCACGGTCCACGTCCAGCATCTTCCTTTATTGACAGTGAGCATGCAATATATTAACAATAAGTAATAATACTTAATTAAATGGTCTAGAATCATATATATATATATATGTATTTATTATGTGTTCATGTATAGACACTCGGATACTATTAGGCTTTCCTTCTCTCGTGAAAATGATTTTGAATTAGTTGGTGGCACTTTTGTTTTTCTGGAAAAGTGTCTTAATTAATGCAAAATGATCTAAGTGACAACCAAAAAATAAAGGTACGCTCTAAATTCCGACGTGAATAGTAATTTATTATCCTAACTAAGACCACCATGAAAATCCAAAAAGAAAGGACCTTATGATCATGTCATGAAATGAAAACTAACCATCGAGAACCATGTAGGTTTTTAATATAAGATAATTATATGAAGTTAATTTTTAAGCTCCCCAAACCTGTAGCTCTAATCTACATGTATTCAAGTAACATCACTTCAAGAAACAAAAGCACTTCAAACTTAAATGTGCAGTTACGCAAATATCGTAATTGTCAAAGACACAACAGAAACAAACATTAGGATGTTACATTTTACTTTGAAATAATGGTTTGGTTCTACTGTTTATATGTGTACTTTTGATATCAGAGGATCCAATACGCTTAAGACTTAAAAGTATAATGTGATCCGTGACTAGTTTCCATCCAAATATATAACAAAGTTAAATAGTCTTGCTGTTTCTGTCATATTTGTTGTACCCATGTCTTGTCTCTTAGACCAACTTACACAAAAAGTTCAAAAAGATAATAAAAAATTCGGTTATGTGATTACCATACGTACCAAGTATTGAGTCACCAAAACATTGATTTGCTTTTGCTTATTTAGGATCCAAGAATGCAATATTTGGCTATATTTGCATATTCACTTTTTAAAATGACAAAATGTAAGATATATAGGGAAATGAAAACTAGAACGTAGGTAAGTTATATAAATGACATCTCACCAACTATAGTTTAAACATATTATACATGGACAAAAATTTACCCAAAAAAATCATATATTGACAAATAACTCTTTATCATATGAGCGTTACACTCTAAACTCGCCGTGTCTCTATTCGAGTTCAATACCCTCTCTCTCTCTATATATACACAATAAAGACATCCTCTTATACATATCTTAACACTCTCATCAACATTTTCTTCAAGTTCTTGCAAAATTTTGGTGTTTAAGAAACTGTAATATGAAGGGACGTCTGTTCTGTGCTTCGCAAGCATCAACAGCCATATGTTCAAGTATGGACCACATTCACAAACCAACCACTATCGATGAACATAGCAATGGCCGAGCTATTGACCGTCATAATCCGATCATTAAAGATTCCCGGAGATCATTCGCTGACGACTATATCAAAGTACCTGCTCCCGCTGAAGAAGGAGAGATCAGTAACAAAAAACTAGAGATATATAAAGGAAGGAGGAGCATCACTGCCCGGAGAAGTACCGGCGGCGGAGGAGGAGCGACTTCTTCGTTGTTGAAGCTAATCACCAATGACATTGGCCTAGCGAGGAAGAGTTTCAGCTGTGTTGCGAGACCCGCATGTGACTTTATCAAAACCCCTCCCGGTTCTACAAGGTTTCTTTTGGGATCCGACCCGGATTCTCTTTCCGGGTCTTCGGGTCAGGATCAGACTAAGACCGTAGCTACTGAAGCTCCTGCTGCTGAAGACAAAACGTTGACGGAGAAGAAGACTTGTGGTGGTGGTGGTTCAGACCAGGTAAATTTGTTTTGTTGCTAGCATGATGAGTGGCACAAATGTAATAAGTGGTGATAAAGAGAGTAATGATTAGAGTTGCATTTTTCTGAAGAAGCAGGTCGTTGTTCTCAAAGTGTCTCTCCATTGCAGAGGCTGTGAAGTAAAAGTTAGGAAACATCTGTCTAAAATGCAAGGTGATTCCCTTATTTACGGAAAATGCCACTCTCTTCTTATTTTGCTTAGACATCGGTTGAGTTTCTAAATGTTCTGGTTTAAAATATGCAATGATTAATCCAATATAGAATAGTAAGCTTGGCTCGGATTATGGTAATTAGAAACAGTGCTAATGAGGTTTTGTTATTCTAACCTCACTTTGATTCTTTGTAGGTGTGACATCCTTCAACATAGATTTTGCTGCAAAGAAAGTGACAGTGACTGGAGATATCACTCCCTTAGAAATATTGGATAGCATCTCAAAGGTTAAAAATGCCCAATTTTGGACAACTCCAACAATCCCAAATCCAAATCTGGAAACTCATAACCCCTAGTTTACTTTTACTCTTGTTGTAAAATAAATGTAAAATCGTTATTTTCCTGAGAATGATGAAACTTGTCGTCATTACATTAGCTATCGTACTTCTACAAATAGCTTTGTCCGGCTCTAACATTTTTGATTGTTGCTAATTTGTCTCTTCTTTCTGTTAACAAATCATCCCAGAGGTTAAAAATACTCAACAATCCCAAATCAAGTTTTTCTCTTGCTATAAAAAGAAAGGGTAAAGTTTCAATTTTTAGTGCACTTATTATCCATTAGAGCCCGTTGGTATTGGTATGCTTCATCTTGAAACTATGCTTCTTCTCTATCCAATCACCTTGTATTATGAGTTATGATGCTTAAACTTGTCATTACTCATTACATTTCCGCAAATGTTTTAGTACATTTGATGGATTTTATGTAACTTACTAGAACGAACATACACTTTTCTACGAGATCTCTCTTACCACTAACTCTGCTATGAGTTCATCTGTCAACATTTCTTCAATCTCTTTACCTATCACTTCATTAATATCATCTTTCAAGTTCGGCCAGTGCAACACCTCCTTCTCTATATCTCTACTTGGTTTCATGTATTTTTCAATGATGAGCTCGCCCAGAGTTTCTTGGATCCTGTTTATATCCCATTTTGGGCAGACCTTTGTGGGTTGCAGATCCGTGAACTGTTTGAAAATTTCAAGAATCTCACTATTGATCATATCAAAAAGGAACTTCCTTTCTAACCGGGTTGAGGTTTTCAGCCAAGAATACTTCTTTTCAAGATCCTCAAACAAGGATGGGTCTGCAGGTGATTCAGAAGAGTACCATGTCGCCATGAAGCTTTTGGGGTTTAATTCACTGAAACTGGAGTTTGCTAAGACATCAGCTAAGTATAAAGACTTCCAGTCTTCTCCTGGCTCTCGAATGGTCAACGTCTCATTTGTTACCAAAGATGATTCCTCGTGATCTGCATCTTCATTGCTTGGAACGAGCATGCTGCCCCTGTTGTCAGTAGCTGACTCAATTCTGAGAATCTGAAGTCGCATTCTGAGCCCTGAAAATGTAGAGAGAGCCTTAAAGATATTTTCAATTGTTGAAACATTTCAGTTTTTTTCCTTATCAGCCGAAGAAAAATAGTATGCCAAAAGCCATTTTATGAAATGGTGGTTATAAATTTTTAAAAATCAGAGGGACCACCAGTAAGATATGATTGAGATACCTTGGAGATCCGCACTAAGACTCTCAAAGCAGGAACTGGATGAAAACTCAGTTCCATGAAAAGAAGTTGGTAGGATTGGAACTGGACTTGGTTGATCTCCTTCCTTGGCACTCTTAAGAGAGTGTAGTTTTGGGATAGAAGACTGATCAACTTCTTCGGTTGGCATGCCCGAGATATCCTGGAACATCATCAAACGAGTAGAAAATCTATGATAAACCTGTATTCATGAGGCTATGAAAAACAGAACCCACATCATTTCTCACTTACAACGTTAGTTAACAAGGTGAGTGCTGACAAATCGGGTGGTTCCACGGACAAGGTAGTCTTGGCTTCCTCAGAGTCTGAACCATTTTCAGTGTCTGAATCTGCATGAACTGATAAGCTTCTCTGTGTTTTAAAACGAGGAAGCTTCTCGTTGGATAACTCACCATCCATGTGGTGAACTTTTCTTGAACTTGGTCTGCTGATCTCTGATGAGCTATTGTATGACATATGAGAGTTAGTACTAACTGGCATGGAATTGTCAGACAAGAAAATTTCCCTGTTATAAGAAGACCTCCACTTCACTAATCCATCTCGAGTGGTCAACTTCTTAGGAAGCACTATCATGTAACCACAAGTTCTGTCCTGATGCATGATTGTTCTGGATTTTGAGAGATCTTTTTTATCAGTATTTCTCCAACCGTATCTACTGCTAATTCCAATGGGCTCTAGCAACTCAGGCTGTCCACCGTTTCTCTCAAATCTTTTAAAAGTGATCCCATTATAAATTTCTTTTCTCACCTCTCTATCTGAAGTCGCAAACATTTCAGCCAGTGTGTTGCTTCTCCTAATTTCTATCTCTTTCTCAGACTTGTATGATAGATTTCCCCTGTCAGACAGTCTCTTCATGGCCTCCTTACTTTCAGATGATTCAGATGACCTGAAAGGCAGAGATGGATGATTGTTGTTGCGGTTAAAGTCAGTTCTTGCTCTTGAAATCACTGACGTTAACTTTGATTCACTTGAAGAATCACTCATAGATGAGCTTTCATCTGCTGAATAACCTCTGAACCTTGAAATCTCAAAGTTCAGGGGACTATCACTGCCACAACTTTCCTTCATTTGCTTAGATACTATTCTGGCAATCGCTCTGGAATCTTCATTAGCTTTCAAACTGCCAAATGCTTTAGACTCCTGGTTCCTGGTGCATGGAAGCCTTCGATATGCCCTGACCTCATCACAAGAGGAGCTCTGTGATGGAAGAGTTCTACTAGTAGTCTGTGGCTTCCCAAGATTAGGTTTTAAAACAACAATCTCGGTCAGTTTGAAACCACATCTCTTTTTCAGCTGATTCTTTGATGACAGGTTAATTGTATCGTCACACCTAGAATTATAATGGCTAGGATTAGCACCACCACCACGACATTGAGGTGACTTGTGACTCTTCCCTAACAACTCTCTGTCCACTCTCAGAGTTCCAAAATTCTCTACATGATTTGGGCTGTTTAACAACTGCAAAGTTGCAGCTTGACTGGAGTTTGGTTTGGGATCTATGCTTTGAAGACCAGGCAAGTGGTTATTGAATAATGAATCTGGATGCTGAATAAAGTTCAACAAGAGGTCCTTGTTGGAGTCCAGAGCCCCAAGAGTCTCAATGAACTCTTTAGAATATTGCAGTTTCTCATCAGCCGATAAACGCTTAGCCTCCATGAACTTCTGGCGTATAAACGCCATCTCTGCCTCACTCAGTTTAGCATCTACCCTCCTCTGATACAAACATCTATCGCTCTTCTCCTTTTCTGCATCCAAAACTTCAAACACATCTTTGAATTTCTGCTCTTCCATTGAACCCCTCCTTACATCACCATATGCTTTCTTCCCACAAGATTTTTCAGATTTTATCGGTCTGCATTGTTGATTCTCCACAAACTTGGCTTGCTTGTGAGAAGAAGTCTGAGGCGGTAGCCCATCAAGACCCATCAATCTTGCTATAATGCTGGGAGATGTCCTTTTAGATCCATTTTGCATTGACATTTCTTGTGTTAGCAAACTTTTCGTAGGAACACCAACCTACCTCCCCAACTACAAAAGACCAACATCAAGCGATCAACACATATATATATGATCATAACCTTGAAGAGAATGCTTACCTTGTCTACACCTAAAGCGTAGCGGCGACAAGAGTTAAAGATTCCCTTAGAGATTAGTGCTTCTGAAAGTTTCTTTCCTGGTTCTGGAAATGGATTAAACAATTAGATTTTTCTTAGCACAAAATGGTGAGGGCTAACATAATAAAAACAAATGTTAGGAGCAACGGATACGTGTAATTTAGGTATTTATAAAGCTGTTGAAAATTTTAAAGTAACAAACAAGCAAAGCCAGTCACAATCACTACCAAACAAATCAGGACATGAGATTTTTCTTCAACAGAAACAATGTAGCAAAATTTTCTTTCAACAACTCAAGATACAAAACAAGATTGATGTTTTTTTTTTTTTGTTTCAAACCTTGCCAAAAAACATGGAGGAGAAAAAGAGAAAGGGAAAAGAGATGAAAAGTTTCAAACCTTGCCAAGAACTGAGTAATCTGGAAACAAACCTGTCGTGGTGAAATGAGATTGGCGAAAAGAAATGAGTTACATATTTTCACTCACGCGTAATCAGAAGAAACGAAATCTCCCGCCAAACTAATTTTTTTCAGATAATTGGAAGATGAGATAAATGAAGAGGATAATCTAGAATCGAGAAATTTGCTGGCGCAGTTGAAAAATCAAAGAGAGAAGATAGGTATAGAGCGGAAGAGACTTGGGAAGAAGACGACTTCAGCGTCGGAGAGAAAGTGAGAGTGAGAGTGACTGAGTGTGATTTTGAAATTTCAAAACTTCAAATTATATTTATTATTAAAAGATTATGGAAGGATACCAAAATAGTCAACGAATCATTTAAAAGAAAAAACACCAAAATAATTTGCAAATTGGTCAAAGAATTCTAACATAGCTTAGAAACAGCTCCATCTAATTAAAAATCCGCAACTCGAATTAAAAGTTAATATTCTGTGTTATATCATGAACATATTTTGAACTTATGACAACTTGTTTATTACTTTTTATCATTTTCTAATGACAAAACGTCATAAATGTGACTACATAAAATTAAGTTCGGGACGTTTTGAAAATAGAATTCTCTGTTTCTTTTCCGTCCACACCATCTAAACCTAATAAATATATTGTGTCTGCAACTTGTCAACACTTGCCATTACTCCATACCAAACTAATCATGCTCTTAGACCTAAACAATCATCTAAACTAGATGCAAAGAGTATAGAGAGTAACATGAGAATGGCTAGTGATCTTTACACATCTTAATGAGATTTCAAGATTCAAACAACACACCACCTTAGTAACAATTCATACTCAAACTACCTATTACAACCATCTAAACAAAACCACATTCAAGCAGAGACTACCAACAAAGCATTACCATTTTGTAATCCAAATCATCATTTCCCCCAAATTTAACTCTTTGATCCAGCCATCTCTCGCTGCACCTTCTCCGCAAAAAGCTTCGTAGCAACCATATTATCCATAAAATACTCTCTGTAAGGATGATTCTTTGGCACAAGTCTCCTAAACTTCTCAAACTGTTTCTCTGCCTCATCTTTCTTCTTCAACACTGTGTATATAATCCCTTGACACAAATACGGCCTGAAATCTCTCGGTTCCTCTTTCACAAGCTCTCCATAAAGCTTCAATGCTTCGTTATGCTTCCCTTCGATAACCCGAATTTGCGCAACTAGTAGCTTAAAATCCCTCAAGTCTTTACGATTCTTCTCCTTCTTGCACTTCACCATTGCCTCCTCAATTCTCTTCTCCACCGCATTCAAATCAGTACCTGAATCAGAATACGCCATAACTAGGCCGTGATAAGCTTCGACACGAAGCGGATCCTTAGCTAGGATCTCTTCAAATCCAGTTTTAGCAGACTCTAAATCTCCACTGTAACTAAAGATATTAGCTTTCAAAATTGGCCATTCTTTCTCCTCTGGTTCCAATTCAATCAACCTATCGATCAATTCTATAGCTTCTAATAGCTTCCTAGATTTGATCCTTACCTCCATCAAAGCCCTTAGAGCTTGGACATCATCAGGGTGAGAAGCTAGCTGCTCTTCGAGCGATCTCTCTTCTTCTTCCAACGAAACGTCTTCGTTTCTCTGTTTAATAGATTCCACCGATGGTGTCGCCGTGACAGGAGCTGCAATCGCCGGCGGAGATTTGATCTGGAAATTCACTAAAAATAGCGCTGCTGCAGCGGTGAAGGTGATGCAGGTGGATTTGAGGAGACGAGAAGGTAGAGATTTCAAAGGTTGTTGGGATTTGAATGACGAAGCTTTGATAGAAGCACATTTGAAGGATGAAGTTGATCGAGGTAAGGATCTGAAAGAGAAGGAAGAAAGTTTTTTGGGGAAAGATGAAGAGAAGTGAGTGAAAGAGATGTGATTTGGTTGCTTATGAAGCTGTACATTCCCTAGAGACTCCATGATTGAAGATGATAGAGAGAGAGAGAGAGATATTCCCTAAAACCCTACAGTGACTGAGAGATTGAGGAAGACGAAGATCAAAGCCTTCGACTTCGATTATGGTGTAACTTACGGCGCCGTTTTGTCCCACGGTTTGGGCCTTCGATAGGCCCGGAACCAAGAGAAATGTCTTTTTTTTCATCCAAATTAAATGCTAATCTTTTGCCGCAATCAGTATAATGTTATTATTGATTATCGAATATACAGTGTGTCTCTATGAATTTAACAATAGTGAGATTAGCTATGGTAGTTCAATTGGTCATTTGGTAATGCAAAACATTAACACATACTCAAATGTGAATCCTAGTAACACATTCCAAAATTATCAAAAATAAGTAGTTCGTATCTGTGTACCAGTACTGCCAAGGATTCATCATATATGATTGTTGTTAGAACCGTTCAAACTTGATTTATCTACATTATTCTAGCCTTGTAGTTGTTATGTGAAGAACAGTGACTTTAAGATAAAGTATTCATTTTCATTGCTCAAACATTACGAATAGGCCGCATAGGGTATAGTGAAATTCTAAAACTAAATTATTTAACAACCAACAATAACTGTGGAATGATTTCACAATGACACGATTCCAAAATTAAGCACATAAGCTCATTCAAACATAATCTGAAGAGACAAAAGATAAGAGAGACACAGAGTGTTGTTTCTTCCATCACTAAGAAGAATTCTGTAGAGAATGACGACAGGCCAAAAAAAGACAAAACGCAGCTGATTGTTGAGAAGCATTTACCCAACCATTTGATGATATAGAGATATCCACAAGCTTACTTGTATTCAAATGATGGCACTGGAGGTGCATCAAAACTCTCCAACACCTCTGCTTTACTTCCGCTACCCGGTTGCACCTCCTCATTTTTCTTACCAAAAATCCCTCCTAACCATGATGATGATGATGATGTGTTCTGGTTTTGACTCTCAGGCATCATCTGTGCTTGATTCTGCATCTGCCCCATCTGCATTCCAGGCATTCCGGGCATTCCAGGTGTTCCGGGGAAAGGCTCCTCTATCACGACATTTGGAGGCTGAGCCAGTAACTTGTTCAACATAATCCCAGCTCCTTCAATCATAGCAAGTAAAACCCCTCCAAAAACCGCTGCTCTTGAAGCTGCACCAAAACCTTGCCGCATTGACAGAAACCCTCCAGTAGAAGCACCAGCAATGATGGAGTTCCACGGATCCTCCTTCTGCCTTAAGTACACCATAGAGCAGTCGAATGTGGAGAATAAACCTCCCCATACAGCAAAACTACCACCCACACGAGGAGCATTCATACTCACAGCTTGAGTTCCACCAAGAAAGCGACTACCTTTAGGGGAATTGTATGTCCCTTTAATGAAATGAAAAGCAGCTCCTCCAACAGCTCCCATACCAAAAGCACCACCGATATCATCGAGGATACGGTCAGGGCAAGGTTCTCGAGATGCCTCTGGTGTTCCCATCTATTCAACACTGATTTACACAGTAGATAGATGCCTCAGGCAATGATGCTATCAACCTATAAGTAAGATAACCAAAACAAGATTGATCAATAAAAAATTAGTAAGAAAATTGAAGGAAGATAGACATGAATTATTCATAACTTTCGTTTTTTGAGTAAATAACCCATCAATCATCGTTGATTCTGAGGTAGCTGAAATTAGGGTTTCTAAGTCACTGCGGTCAACACAAATATATCTCTGACTAATTCCCAAGAACTGACTAGATTGAGATTAAAGCTTTCTACCATTTGGACGGAGACGATTAGGGTTTATCAAGGTCAATACTTTACGATCGACGCAAAACTTAGAAAAAGTAGAAACTTTGTGTAAATAAATGAATCCAGGAGAAATAAGAAAACACTGTTTTTGGTGTAAGAGGAAAATCAAAGAAGCATACCTGAGACTCTTGAGGAATTAATATGATGAGCGAGTTTTAGAGAGAGGCCGAAGTAGGCGCGACGAAGAGAGAAGAGGAAGAAGAAGAAGCAGAAATGGCGCTTTTATTAGGGTTGGCATTTTTTTTTGTCCTTCCGGAATTTAGTTGTGGATTTTTTTTTTCCCCTCAATTTGGTTGCTTATTACTAATTTACGAGTAATATTATTTTGTTAATCTCACTTTTCTTACTTAAGTTTTGTTAACTTTTTTTCACCTGGAAGAAACTAGTCAGATAAAATATCATATTTTTGTTTTATTATTTATAATCGATAGAATATAAGGGTCGAAACTAGGTTTTCAAAATTTCCAAAAACTCTACCATATTAATAGATTTTTCTTCGATGTTATGATGCGCATTTGACTTTACTACAAATGTTTTGGATTTACACACTTGTTGTAACATAAAAAAATTTGGTACGAAAATATACCGAGATTCATATTTGATCTGATAAACAAAGAAAAGTTCGGATATCAAGTATGTATTTTAAAAAAAAAAATCAGGAAAAGGTATGCAACAAAATTGTTCTTTATGATATTATTATTAACTAGATGAGAGAAAATGCTTGAATGAAATCAATTGTGCAATTCTTCACATATGCATATGAACAAAAACTTTTCTATGCTCGATTCATTTTATTTTCATTCTCATTTTTCTTGTTTATGTTTTAGCTTTATAAAAAAAATTTGGACATCATAAACAAATATGTGATCGGTTATATAAAATGCTAATGTATATGGGATTCTTAGGGTACAAATATTAACCCAACTAATTGAACAAAAATATTGAATGAACCATTCATCCAAATCCTCACCATTTGAGAAGAAAAAAATTGAAAAACATTCAACTCGTTCAACTAAAAAATGAATAAATAAATAAATAAATCACAAAGGGAAATTATTCAATTCATTCATCTATTATACTCAAAAATTTCTTTCTATTAGCTCATGTTAGGTCATTAATCTTCCTTCTACATATTTCATGTTAGTTTGTGTTTGTTGACTAAAAAAAATCATCTTACTAATAGTAGAGTAATAAACAATTTTAATCATATTTCTATTATTAATGGTAGAATAGTCAAACAAAATTCCACATAATTAACTAAATTAAAATTCATCATAATATATTTACAAAAAGTATTTATAAATATTTATTAATAAATATCTAAAAATATTTTCAAAAATCATGATTCTGGGCAGTCAACAATGCGAAACCAACTTGGTAAATACATTAAAAATTTAAAACCCATAAAATTCTTTACAAAAATTGAAAATCTATAGCTTATGACTGCAATTGAATTCTTTCAGATTCAGTGAAATCCTTTAATGTTTTTTTTTAAGTCCCTCTCTAGTTTGTCAAATAAATTATACTAATCAATTTTGGTTTATCCATCTTCAGTACCAAATTCTTTCAATAAACTTATTATAGATTATTGTATTACCCACAATGTTTCATGTTTGTAAGAATAAAGTCAAAAAGTAGAATTACAATTCATCAAATTTCCTTTTTTTTCGTTTTTATGGGATATATATACATCAGCCATAGTAACATATCGATCATAATATTTCGATGCTTTTTAAACTTTTGAAATTAGAAGAAAAGTGAGTGGTTTGAATAATTCGAAATTGGAACCAGCCAGGCCCCACAGTTCGTGTATTCCAACGCCTCTCTATTTTACATACAGTTCGAGCCCAATAGGTCAGATACTCAACGGTTACTCCATTTTTTTTTTGAAATTTTCTCAAATTTCAGGGAAAAAGTTTTCATCTTTAGATCTCAAAGACCCCTAATTTTTTTTTGTTCGATTCAGATTTTTCTTTTTACGGGCTCCACTGCAAGATTCTGCTGTGTTTCTGTAAGTGAAACAATTTTTTCTCTACTCTTTTTTCCTGGTTTGCTAAGAAAGTTGAAATTTTAAACCTTTGAATCTCTAGCTCTGTGAGCTTTCTCAATTGATTAGGGTTTGAATTGATCTCCTCATTTCTCACTTAATTTAGGGTTTGATTTAAAAAAAAATATTGAATTGTGTATTATTCTCAGATCAGTGATGTCGTTTACACCAGAGGTTTCAAGGAAAAGTGGAGTAGGAGTGATCCCATCTCCTGCGCCATTTTTCACTCCTCGTCCTGAGAGAAGAAGACCTGATTCTTTCTCTAATCGTCTCGAAAGAGATAAAGAAGTCAATGTTCAAGTGATTCTACGATGCAGACCATTCAGTGAAGAGGAGCAGAAATCAAATGTACCTAAAGTGATCTCTTGTAATGAACTCAAAAAAGAAGTCAATGTTCTTCACAGTGTTGCCAATAAGCAAGTTGACCGTGTTTTCAATTTCGACAAGGTTCTTGTCTTTCTCTTTTATGAATTTTGTATTGAAGATTGCTTCTTTTTGGTCTCTGATGGTGTAAATGAGTTTTTTTTTTCTTTTCTAGGTTTTTGGTCCTAAATCACAACAAAGGTCTATATATGACCAAGCTATTGCACCTATTGTTCATGAAGTCTTGGAAGGTTTTAGCTGTACTGTGTTTGCTTATGGGCAAACAGGAACTGGAAAGACTTACACAATGGAAGGCGGGATGCGTAATAAGGTATAAATAGGTTACTCTTCTAAGTGTCTCATTTTGATTTTCCTGTTTTGCTTGTCATTTGATGCAAGCTATTTCCTTTTTAGTCTTTTGATTCCTGTCTCTGTTGTAGGGAGGGGATTTACCTGCAGAGGCCGGTGTGATTCCAAGAGCTGTTCGACATATTTTCGAAACTCTTGAGGCGCAAAACGCTGATTACAGTATGAAAGTTACGTTCTTGGAGCTATACAATGAAGAAGTTACAGACTTGTTAGCTCAAGATGACTCTTCAAGATCTTCTGAGGATAAGCAGAAGAAGCCTGTTTCTTTGATGGAGGATGGCAAGGGTTGTGTAGTTTTAAGGGGTCTTGAAGAAGAAGTTGTGTATAGTGCTAACGATATATATGCTCTTCTTGAACGAGGCTCATCTAAAAGGCGCACTGCAGATACCTTGTTGAATAAGCGAAGCAGTCGCTCTCATTCGGTGTTTACAATCACAGTACACATCAAGGAAGAGTCAATGGGTGATGAAGAGCTTATCAAATGTGGCAAGCTTAACCTTGTGGATCTAGCAGGGTCCGAGAATATTTTACGGTCTGGAGCTCGGGATGGCCGTGCAAGAGAAGCAGGAGAGATTAACAAGAGCTTGCTCACACTAGGCCGTGTGATTAATGCGCTTGTGGAACATTCTTCCCATATACCTTACAGGTACTTGCCCATTAAAGGAAGAGTCTTATGCATGCTATCAGATAGGTTATATATTACAAATAAGTCTTATTTTTCCATTAAAGGAAGAGTCTTATATACTATCAAATAAGCTAGCCAATTAGCTATGATTTCTGTACATTTAATTTGATACCTTACAGGTACTTACCCCGTCCTACAATTGTATATGAGTCTATTGTGACAATAAATGTGTGACTTGAAGCATAATTTGTGGATCTTCTTCTTTGCAGGGATAGTAAGCTGACAAGGCTTTTACGGGACTCTCTAGGAGGAAAGACAAAAACTTGTATCATTGCTACAATCTCTCCATCTGCTCATTCCCTCGAGGAAACTTTAAGTACTTTGGACTATGCCTATCGTGCCAAGAACATCAAGAATAAACCCGAGGTTTTGTTTATGCTACCATATCTCAATATACCCTTCATTTTTATCAAACTAACCTTTATTTTATCCTTCAAACCAAACGTGTCTCTGCAGGCAAACCAGAAATTATCCAAGGCTGTGTTGCTCAGAGACCTTTACTTGGAACTTGAGAAAATGAAAGAAGGTTTGCACATTAAATTCTGTCTATATTCCCCAGTTTTCTTATGTATATTATCAAGTGAGCTTAGTTGGTTGGTTATAATTGTTGTACAATCGATGCAGATGTAAGAGCAGCAAGGGATAGAAATGGTATTTACATTGCACGGGAAAGACATGCACAAGAAGAAGCTGAAAAGAAGGTAGGTTCAAAGGAAGAAGCTTAAGTCTGTATTCATTTCATGCTTGGCTTAATGATTATTTTGTTTCAGGCGAGAATCGAGAGGATAGAACAGTTGGAGAGTGATTTAAATCTCAGTGAAAATGTATGTATGCCTCACCTTTTCTCTTCCAGCTGTTAAAACTTAACTAAGTTTCTCCTTTTAGAACTTAAGTGGCTTCTCTTGTGCAGGAAATTTCCAAGTTCCGTGACCTTTACATGACGGAGAAAGAGAAGTTAGTGTACGTAGAAAGCGACTTTAAGGACTGCAAGGTGACAAAAACTTCGATTTACTTTATATATTATTCTTGTTTTCAATAAGAGTATTCTTAAATTCAAACATTCATGATCCAGAGAAACCTAGATAATAGTAACAAGGAGTTGCTAGATCTCAAAGAGAGTTATATCCAAGTTATCTCAAAGTTAAAAGAAAGGGAAGTTATCATCACAAGAATGAAAGCCTCAGGTAACAAATTATAGCTGATGATTTCCCTTTCTTGGGTTTGTTGATTGCTTCGTTTTACTAACATGTTTCTTGGACAGAGACTTCATTGATCGACTGCACGAAGGGGTTACGTTCTGATTTGCAGCATGCATCAGATGATATAAGTTCATTGTTCACAAGATTAGGTACTTCTTCTTTCCTATGTCTTGGGCTGATAACAAGATCTGTCAAGTGCTGATTTTACTTGTTTCTTCAGACCAAAAGGAAAACCTGGAATCGGAGAACCAGAGCATGCTTCTGAAGTTTGGTTCACAGCTTGATCAAAACCTTAAAGATTTGCACAGGACAGTTCTTGGATCAGTCTCTCAGCAACAACAACAATTAAGAACTATGGAAGAACATACACACTCGTTTCTTGCTCATAAATATGATGTAAGAAAAGACTATACTACGTCATTTCAGCTTTTTGTTTTGGACCATTTTATCACACTACTGGTTGATTTACTTTCACAGGCAACACACAATTTGGAAGCAAGAATTGGGAAAACAGCAGATACTTATACTTCAGGAATAGCAGCCTTGAAGGAACTATCTGACATGCTACAAAAGAAAGCCTCCTCTGATCTAGAGAAGATGAACTCCTCAATTGTGTCACAGATAGAGGCTGTTGAGAAAGTATGAACAAGATCGAGCTATGAAATACTATTTTGCCTCTTACTGTGTTTCTATTTACCAAGTGCCTTTCTCTTCTCAGTTTCTCACTGCATCAGCAACAGAGGCTTCTGAAGTCGCCCAGGACATCCAGAATTCACTTAATGATCAGAAGAATCTCTTAGCTCTTGCTGCAATACAACAAGAGCAGGTGTTGTAAAATCATTTTGCTAGTTTCTTGTTAGTTTATTTATTTTTCTGAAAATTTCAACTCTATTTCCAACTTATCCAGGGCCTGATCAGAAGCATGAGATCTGCACAAGAAATTTCCAACGTGACTTCAACCTTTTTCAGTAACATCTACAACCAAGCTCATGGCGTGGTGGAAGCCATTAGGGCATGCCAAGCAGAGAAAACAAAAGAGCTTGATGCTTTTGAAATGAAGTTTAAGGTGAGCTGGGCCAAACTCTTAAAGACTTCAGTTAGATATGTTCTGAGAGTTTGACATCAAACTCATTATCTTAATTAAAAACAGGAAGAGGCTGAAAGAGAGGAGAAACAAGCATTGGATGATATCAGCCTGATATTGTTAAAGTTAACTTCAAAGAAAACGGCTATGGTGAGTCTTTGACCATTACATACCCCATAAGGCCTTAATTTTTCATTAGTTGAATCACATTTAAAGCCTGATGCTTTACATGTTTCTAGGTCTCTGATGCATCACGTAAAATCCGGGAACACAACACACAGGAGGAGAAAAGATTGCAGGAACAAATGTCTGGTATGCAGCAAGTCTCAATTGGCGCAAAGGAGGAAATGTGTGACTATCTAAAGAAAGCAAAAACCCATTTCATGGAAGACACAATAACTTCTGCTGAGTCTATCTCGGTCATGGATAATTACCTTGAAGATTGGTAAAAATTTCAGTGCTTTTGATTCAACTAAACCCCTCACGAAGTTTACATTCTATCTTCTCATACAAACATTGTTTGAATTGCAGCTTGGAAAGAGCCAATGAGTCTAGAAAACTGTGGGAGACCACTGAAACAGACATAAAGAACCTTAACAAGAAGTATCAACAAAAACTTAACGTCACAATGGGGTAAGCTTTTTCGTTCTGTAACTGTGCTTCTTTCTATCTCTTCCAGATCATTTCATTGAATAAACTCTCCATGTATAGGGACATGGCAAAAGAAAATGAGAGGGTGAATGATGAATTTGCATTCACATTTTCCTCAATGGATGCGAACTTTGTTACTAGGACTAATGAACTTCACGCAGCTGTTAATGGTAACCACACTGAATTGTTGTATCCTTCCCTACTCATTTTGCAATTGAGGAAGAAAACATCATAATCCTTGGTTTTACAGACTCGTTGATGCAAGACCGTGAGACCAAAGAAACAACGGATGCCATAGTTGAAACTTGCATGAACCAGGTCACATTGTTGCAAGAGAATCATGGACAAGCCATATCAAATGTTAGAAACAAAGCAGAACAGTCTCTCATAAAAAACTATCAGGTACTGAAGCAATCATAACAAACTCTATAGTATGATCTATATATGTATATATCACAGTAAAGCTTTTGATTCAACTACCAGGTTGATCAGCACAAGAACAAGACGCCAAAGAAACATGACATAAATGTGCCAAGCTTGGAGTCGATAGAGGAGATGAGGACATTGTTTTCGGAGACTATTTTCAGTGAAGATTACACAAGTTTGGAGAAGATATCAACAAAGCAAGGACAGGACGATACTAACAACAGAACTCCATTTGTGGAAGTAAACATATGATTGATTGGACAAAAAAAAAGCTTCAGCCTTTGGCAGTTAAGTTCGTTAACTGGATGAGTCTAGAAGATTAAGAGCGTGTAAAGGTTGTTATGTAGTAAGTAAGCAAACTTTAGCATTTATGAACTACAATCGACTCAAGATCTTTATGAATTTGAATCGCAAAACTCTTTCGGTTTGTTCACTCTCTTATTGGCAATTAAGAACAAATATCAAACAAGAACACACAGCAATTTTACAAGTTCGAACCGGAATATTGACTCGCTGAGTTCTCACCTTGGAGTCTACATTCTGTGTTCACAGATCATAATCTTCTCTCCCAACCAAAGTTTCAGAACAATATAACTCCTAAAATTTCAACTTTCTCTCTTAACCTTAAAATGAAACAGCAGCCTAAGAGACTTATATACATGTAACCTCAACAAGCTTTAAGGAACTTAGACCCTCCTCCGTAATAATCTGGAAGTAGTTGTTGCACGAGCTCAAACTGTGTTTCTCTAGGACTTTGTTTTGAGTAATCACAATTATCAGCCTCCAAACCGGAACTCTCTGATTAAGTCAGAAGCTTTTATATGACAACCAATTCTCAACACAAGTTTATGCTGTCATGGATTATTTGGTTATATTTTTACATAAAAACCGGTAATAGATTGCTGAAAGCTCAGATATAGAGACTAATTTCATATTAAAATTGGCTTATTTTCTCATTTGGATCAACAGACTATAAATAAAAT
Organism: Nasturtium officinale; assembly: GCA_963854855.1. Taxonomy (NCBI): domain Eukaryota; kingdom Viridiplantae; phylum Streptophyta; class Magnoliopsida; order Brassicales; family Brassicaceae; genus Nasturtium; species Nasturtium officinale. The sequence goes on from OY978511.1 coordinate 7,764,077, forward strand.
AAAATAAAGAGAGTGAGAACAAAAAGAACTCAAGACTTTGCATTTGCTTTCTACAAGAAAACATAATTGTAAAGTAAAAAAGAAGCACATATATCTAATTAACCACTTTTTGTTTTGACTCCCTGGTTGATCAAATACTATTGATGTCGTCATGAATCCATCACTGATGACGGTCATAGAAAGAATATTCCATCTGACTGTCTCTTGAACTCTTGCCAACGTCTAGATGGGAACACAAGTATGTTAGGCTTTTAGTTTATCTCCAGTGCATTTGTTTGAACAAACATAATTTTCTCTTCAAACATTTAAACACCTAAGAATTATAGTTAATTATGCATTTATACATTATCCATTTATTTAAACACTAGGGTATAAAGATCTAATGTTCTTCGTTTATTTCCTTTTTACAAGAAAATTTGAAGGCTTACCAAAAAAATAAATTGCTTATTTCTTAAACCATTGAATAATATATGACAGCTGTATTTTCCCATGATTAGCTCTCTATTCGGTTTGAAATTCTTGATTAAAGAAAACAGAGGACTAAGATACAATTTAAACATTTTTTATCAAAAGAACGAAGAAAATTATATATATATAATAATACATATGGATGGTTAGGTGTTGTTGATTGATATTAATAAACGATGGTGGCAACTGGCAAGCAAGTCCATAAGAAACCAAGTTGCTGGATTTATTTTGTGTTGTGCACATTTGTTGAATTGTTGACCCTACATACTTTTGTTAGATTCACATTTTAAGAGTAGAAGTTTCCAAAACCACTACGTTATGCACCATTTGAAAAGACGATATTACCCATACTTATTCAACAACCGTGGTCTGAAAGCGTCCAGCCGTCGAGGGTGATATTGAAATTGTCAATTAGTCCTAAGTCAAACAATCAGTGCTGCTTGTTCGTTAGAATATTATTTTAGACGACTTTTGTTGTTCTAAATTACAAGAAAGTCAAACTTTAGATGTCGCTCTTATAAATATACATTACTCCTAAGTTCTCAAACTTCATTACAACTTTTTCTCAATTCAGGTTTCATTTTTAACAAACCTTTACTCATTTCTTTTCTGTGTAACCCTTCACCTTCTTAATTCTCAAAATTTTACCAAATCAAAAAAAAAAAAGTTATGAAAAGAGAAAGATCTGATTACGAAGAATCCATCAAAAATCTAGACATTGTAAAACGTCTGATGATACTATCACAAACCTCCATGGTCAAACAGATTGGCGTGAACCAATATACCGAGAGCCATGCAAGTAACCGGTTCGAATGCAAAACATGTAACCGGAAGTTTTCTTCGTTTCAAGCTCTTGGTGGCCACCGGGCAAGCCATAAGAAACCAAAACTCACCGTTGAACAGAGAGATGTGAAACATCTTACCGACAATTACAAAGGAAATCATATGCACCAGTGTTCGATATGTGGTCAGAGTTTTGGGACCGGACAGGCTTTAGGCGGTCACATGAGACGACATAGGTCAAGTATGACGGTCGAGCCATCGCTCATCACTCCAGTGATTCCCACCATGCCGGTTTTGAAACGATGCAGTAGTAGCAAGAGGGTTTTATCTTTAGATTTGAATCTAACTCCGTTAGAAAATGATCTTGAATATATTTTTGGGAAGAATTTTGTTCCCAAAATAGATATGAAGTTCGTTGTTTAGGTTTTTTTTAACCATTTATGTTATTGAAATTCTTTTGTATTGTAACTCCATTCTTTTAATTATTCAAACGTAATATTCATTCTTGACTTTCATGTACTCATGTCTAAGAAAAACAGAAAAAGTAAACTGAATCAGTTTTATTCCTGCAACTAGTACAACATGTTCATTACTGGGCCAGGACTTGGGCCCAACTATGCATGAGAGATGAAATGTGAAAATGTACTATCCACTCAAATCGTGATGAAGTGATCAAATCATCAAACAGTAAGAAAAAATGTAGAGTCGTATCACTTAAGAAATAGTGAATTTCCTTTACATTATTAGGCAGGCTACTTTTTCTACAAGTTTTCATTGTTCGTATTATTATGTTGTGTTTTAACTCAAGAAAACACCCGAGTAATTATATCCAAATTCCAAAACTACCATGTGCATTTCTCTACAAACGACAAAATGAAACCAAATTACATCAAACATAAATTATTATAAATAAAGGAATGTCACTTTATTATAACAACTGACTCATTATTTGGAGTGCGCTCTACAGAACAAAGAGTCAAGATCATTATGGTATATAAAATTATATCATAATTAATTGATGATGAGAACGCAAAATTTGCTTGAATACTCAACTTTGTTTAATTAAAAGGGATTTTATAGATTCCTTACCAAAATTATGTTACAGTAGTGTACGCAACCAAATGAACTATATTATTTAACTATGGAAACAATTATGTACCTAGATTATCAAATTGTGTATATATTTTCATGCTCATAATTAACTTATAACAATAAAAATTCACTAGTAAACAGCACGGAACGGGAATCTGAATACATGCACTTGTCCTTAAATACGACCAATAATACAAAACATGACAATAATCAGCACTACAAATAGTCGACCAAAAAAATTAGCACATTAATAAATTTGACTCTGACCAAAAGCTTAAGTTTGCATATTAGAGAAAGTCAAAGACTCGAAGGTATTCTAATTTAGAGCACGCAGTTAATTGCCAATTTTAGCGACCAATTCAAAAGAGTTTATTAACATGTGATAGCCACCACTTCTCACCGACCACAATCATCACATGGTCCACATCTATATAAGTTACTATATATGTATATATATTCACGCGAACAAGTACAAATTTATAGAGGACAACATGAAGTATATGCATGCGCGTATTTAAACATGATCAATATTTACTTAAAACAATATTGTAGAATATATAGTTCGATGTATTGAGTTTTGATTCTGCAAATTTGGAGACTGTATTTGGATGTCTATGTTAAAAGGGACCAACCGGTTTAGCATATATGTATGTAGATGTGGGCTGTGTGCATTCTCGCTTTTTTTTTCATCAAATTTGGATGAGTGTCTCCTTTCCTAGCTCGTACACAATGATGTGCCATGCAAGACTAAGAATTTCGTATAATTCCAAGATTAATTGTTCGCAGATTAGATTCATGATGCTAATAAAAGTAATGTTTACAATCCTACAACCATAACATAACCAAACATGGATTCATCATGTCCACGCATACGAGATGACACGCTTGTTTCTCAGCATCGTATGCATATTCACCACTCGCTAATCTATCATATTATCGTTACTGTTTAATACTATTGGCTTGTTAATGGGGCCAGTTTTGTGTGTGACCACTAAATTTTCGTAATTTAAGACTACATAAATTATTGTATTGAGAGTTTTTTTTTTTTTTTTGTATTCATGAATTGCTCGACCCTAGCTAGTAAGCTACTAGTTATTATTGATGCATGAATCACGTATACCACATTAACGCCCATGTTATCAACACTTACTACTTACTAGTATGTGGAATATTAACTAGTATGAGGAACCGTCTCCTCTCTTTCCCTTAATCTTCTCCTACTTCTCCCTCTCCCCTTAAATTTTACTTTGGTTGTATCTATTTTTCCTTTATAAGTTTTGTCTGTCAGCATTGTTCCTGTGCCTAATAACCGCGCCTTTTGTAAAAAGTAGTGTAAGGCTAAGTTGTAACCGAGAGAAGTCAATATAATCTTGAAATTAAAATAAAATAAAAATAAAAACTAATGCACGGAATATCCCATGGTTAGATAGTTTCTTAATTCACAAAATAATACTAGTTTCATCCGTTGTACACGAAACAATCACTAGTTTCATTCATATATGTATAAATTTGGGTCGGTGGTGGTACTTTCCAAAATTGTAGGACACTAGTAAAGATGAAAACGGATCCCAACAAGCCCGATGGTCCAAGTTCAGTTAACTGTCTGCATTAGAGATCGTAAATGTATTAGTTTAGTGGTATAAGTGGGGGGGGGGGGGGGGAGGGGGGGTTTGAGTCATCAATAACAAAAATTAATGAGATCAATGTAATGTTCTTATATTTACTATATATTTAGTATGATTAATGATAACACAATGCTTAATTAGCTTGATAATAAGAGATTCTAAAACTTTAAATCATATTCTGCTACGGCGTGAAGTGCATATCATGTGACTCTCGTGAAAGGAAAAATATAGAAGACCATTCACGTCATTGATTAGTTAGTAATACAGCTAAACGAATGTAAAAGAAAAGGAAAAACTCTTTGAAACTCCTATTTCAAATATTGTTCTGTTTTTTTTTAGTTTATGAAGATTAATATTTTGGTTATACTAAAGATATATTTTTGTATATTTCTAGCTATACCAAATTTGTGAAAATGAAATGTTACGCAAGTTCAACCATTAGAGCTAGTAGCTCCGAATATATTATCAACATCTCTGTGTCCACTTTTGGAATTTCTCATAACATTCGAAAAATTTTAGTTAGAATAGGGTTATAAAACTAGCTCCAGCTACCCAACCAAAATATCTTGTGATTGCTTCCAACCATAACCACACTCATGATAGCAATCTAGGTCCTACCATAATCACACCAATTAATTAGTATGATTTTTAATAACTGATAAAAATAATAGTTCTAAATTTTAATCAAGGCTAAATGCTTTTCTAGAAGAACCTTCTGAGAGAAAAAAAGTGAACTAGACTCTTACAAAAATATTAGCACGAAAAACACGGCCAAATGGTTTTCTGCTCAGAAAAAGTTCAGATGGGAAATTCTAAGAATACCATAAATTAAGAAGTGTATCATAATCAGTTAGAAATAGAATGAGAGAGATATTAATCACGATTTACGAAGATTAAAGGGGCATAGTTAAGAAGAATGGCTCAGTTGCCTGCCAAAGCTGGCCATTTGAGAGCACTTTCTAGGAGACTTAGTGGTACCAACTTCCCTATTCATACAATATTAATATCCACATCATTGGTCCCTAAACTCTATCATCATAAACATTCATTAATTAATTTTTATTAATTAGTTTTTTAAAACAAGTGAGTTTTATTAAAAGTGTTAAATGAAGCCGTAAGTTTGCGATGGGCATTTTAAAGGCAGCGAAAACTGAACTAAGTGGGAAATTACAGTTTTTTAAAAGAAAGATCAAAGCATTGGACTAATCACTGAAAAGTAAGACAGAACGAGATAATTGCGAGTCTTTTTTTGAATGATTAACTAGTTTAGCAATCTTGTGCTACGTTGTTTTTTTTTATTTAAAAAACACCTATTTTTAAAGCTTGGTTATTATGCTATTTTGTAGTTCTGTATATACAAAGTTGTATAAATTTTGTAGAAAACAATTAAACAAGTATTACTTTTAAACTTAACAAATAGAAACAAATACTGGAAATTATTCTTTAAAATTTTGATTCTGAGTTCGATATCCACATCCACCTAATACCATTTTAAATATGAATTTTCTTCTGCAAAATATCATCATGCATGGCATTTTTACACACATCTCATCATTAGTTCTCATTATTGTTTTCCGTTCTCCCTTTTATAAAATATAGATGGGACATGTGCATCTATTTGGGAACTTATCTTTTAGCAAGTGAGTTTGATTATTTGAACACTTGATTGTAGTCACTAATCACTAATAATATCGCCACAGCTCTAATAATTGGATCATACATTCATACTTTCGCTCTTTAGCCTTTTTCTGTTTTTTATTCTCCTTTTATAGATTAACTAACCAACTCCACTTTTCATTATTCCATTCCATCTCTAACGCTCGTTGGCTTTTCGGATAATTAATTAATTAACATAATCTTCCAACCATATTTTAATATTGCCAGGATTTGTTTGATATAAGAAAATATAAACGAATAGATTTAACCTAAAATAAACTTTCAGAGCTCGCAAGGAGAAGTTCATATAAGTATTCTCGGTTTATTAGTCGAAAACCACCAACTTGGGGTTCAAACTTCCTTAAAAAAATAAAAGGTATTCATTTAAGAGTTCTAAACCCCAAATCTTGTTTTCGCTTAAGATGATTGAACTCTTATCAACGTTAATATTGATGATAGGTGATTTTTTTATCATTAGTGGATTTCCTTATATATATATATATATATATGCCGATTAAAATCTAGGTGGTGATGCATTGATAATACTATACAAAAATAGCCAGAATATGTCTTTGTTAGTGATTATTTTATTTTTAATTGTTGATGAATTTGTATATAAATACGGCTAATTTCTGATTTATTTTCAATTTAAGAAATTACTGCAAAATTAAAAGTTGAGCTATATATATAGTTACATACGAGTGTTTATCTCATTTTTAATTGGTCCCACACTCCTACTCATAATTATATTCCATCTTTTTATGATGGCTTTGATAACAAGTAGAGCTTTAAATTTAAGGGGTTCGATCAAGATTCCCTATAGCCTACACATGAGAGTACAGAACTCAGATACATCATACATATTAACTCACAATGGCTTCTGCTGCTACCATAAGGAGCTTCACTTGATTTCTACTATTGAAAAGGACAGTTACAAAAAACTCGAAGTAATAATATATGAGGAGATTCAAATCATTCTATATATTTTCACGGATTAATTAACAAAAGCATATGTTGATACTATACGGTAATCAAATTCTCGGAAACAAAATATGGATAGTATGACGTATAGAATTTCAAGAGATCTAGGATAAATAAAACATTACATGTCGTTTGTGAGTCTACAATCCGACGTGCATGTTAGGTCGCCGGCATAATTATTTCAACTAATCTACGTAGACCCGTAAAATATGCCACCGTTGCAAAATGTTAAAATCGTTTAATAGTTTAATCCAAAGGGGTAATATATAGAAAGTGATGCACATTGAAAGCTTCTTCGAACAGTCAGCCATTTAAAATTCCGGTAGAACACATAGCTTAATAAACTTAATTAGCATTATAGGAGAGATTAATATTTTGTTAATACATCGGACAACATGAATCTTCATCTCTCCTTGTAAATTGATCGATAAGATCATATCAATGGTGAAAGGGACAGATGATCAATTAATGCGAGAATTTAACCTACCTGATCCACATACTTTGCGTTAGTAATCGGACCGTAGATAAATCAGAACGTGTCGTCTAAGATTATGTGATTAGTTGGTCACTAATTATATTTAAATGCTGGTTTGTGGTATTCTGATTTCTACTAGACTATAATAATAAAGTAGTTGGAACACATGTCCGAGTAAGAAGCACGATGACGATTCATAGTTTTTGTGGTTTAGTCAAAAAAGGGCCTTCTAAAGTTCAAAATTTCCGAGGTTTCTTATCTCTTTCACGTACATATAGGCGTCTGCATGTATGGCCCGATGGCTCTAATAAAGTAATAAACAAACTAAAATTAAAAAAAAAAATGAATAAGAATAAAATGTTTAGAACGTTCAAGAAAGTCAATAAGCTTTTCCCCTGGTGGTGCAGAAGTAAATAAGTAAGGTAACATTCATGAAAAGGTTTAATAACTTTGTATGTTGGATGTAGTGATAAATATTTGGCTAAAAGTAATAATTCCTTAAGATTGCTGCCCTTTTACATGTTTGAAGCATTAGCTTCTTCGTTCTTTAATTAGGATATGATTCACTTGTTCAAATTAAATAACAGCTCAGTTAGTTTAAAACTTCAATGATTTCCTTCCAAATTAATTATTTTCTTTCGTTTCTTCATAATAAATGCAGCTTTATTCTTTATAGTCCCCAACTAGTAATATATCCAAACTCTATTCGGAAATTTTAGTATCGTTCCAGTCTATATTAGATGTGCCGATTCCCAAAGTACCCAAACGAATACACTACATGCCTCTTAATATTTAATTAGTCTTTCATTGATTGTATTTATGTAATTAATTCATGGCATGCAATATGTGACTATTGAATAATATATGATTGGGTAATTTGAAAGAAACTTTATGTAACAGAAAATAGTATGTTTGAAGTTTAAAGCAAAATAGTACACATTTTCAAAAGAACTTAACTGATTTGACCAAGACATTTGTACGACTTGTGTCAACAACACGGCCAATTGCTCTATTGCAGTGTAATTTACTCGTGTTTTCTGCCACATCAGGAGACGTTTTTCCCCACAAGCAGCATCTTATTTTCTTTTTTAAAAAATCCAATTTTTTCAAGACTCAACATGTTATTATGTGATTCATAAGGGGAATTAGTACATCACATTTCATGTATAATCTCTAATTTCGAGAGATTTTTAGTTTTAAACAAATATTAGAGGACGTTAAAAACTATGGAGAGAACTGAATAATCGAGTTCATTATTCATTCGTAAGTTATTAGCTATTTTCCTATTGTTATTTAAATCCTACTTGTTGTTATTAATAATTAGAATTCAATGTTAAGACAACTTAAAACCATGGACTCAATGAGAAAACTTTAAACCAGTCGGGCCCTTGCTAAATAAGTAAATATCGTTCACTCAAACTTATATTTTTAATCATGTTTAACATAAATATCTGTTCAAATATTATGATTGGGTTAAAACACAGATAACATGATTTTAGGTTTATATTAACTCTATATATACATATATATTTAATATTTTTCATAAACTCTGCATGTTGACAAAAGAAATATAAACTCTACATAAAAATAAGTTAAAGCAAAAATCGCAAAATCCAATATATAATAATGTTGTTACTTGTTTCTGATAAATGGTATATATATCAGTGATTTGTCTTTTACATTTTAAAAAAAAATATTAATCCATGTTTATAAATAGAAAACACACACACATACAAATTCATATGAGCTAAACGATCTCTATAATAAAATATTTTCTTTATCATCACACCTTTCCAAATTTATAGATCTCAAAATCACAATAAACATTGCATAAATTCATTTTCTCTAACCATGTTAATTAACATGATTACCCCTAGACGATTAGAACTCCATTCTTATTAACTTTTTATAACCTATGTAATGTAAAGTATCCCTAAATAATAAAATATCACACATAAAATATGGACCAATATTGGTCCAATCAGTCCACCTCACACAACACAACTTTTATAAATTCCATTTACAGGCAGAACCTTCAATACGCCGCCGTATAAGTGCACCAGATCTCTCTTCCTCCTTCACAACCTTTTTTCCTCTCCCTCAAATATCTGACAACTTTATTCTCCACATAATTTAAACTGGCCCTTCTCCATTTTCGTTCACAAAATCTTGTTTTGTATAACTTATACTCATGTAAGTAAATCTTTTCCTTCATGTCTCCAATTATTATTGTTGCTAATAACTCTGTAATCTTCAAATTTGTTCCTTGACCTGTCGTTTTCGGACAAAACTGTTTACTGTCTGAACTCACTAATGTCGTCGCTTGAATTTTCCTCGCGTCTTCGTCTTCCTTAGATGCTCCGTTTTTTCTTTATGACAGCTCTGTTTCCTTATTTTCTCCATTAACACCGTACCACATAAAACATCGATCTAGATATTGCAACTCTCTAATTCAAAGATGGGTTCTTCCAATTAAAATCCGTACATGGTACACTTATATTTTCGAATAATTAGCTTTCCATTTAGCCATTTTTCTTCCTTTTCTTTTGCTATCAATAAGTGAATATGCAAGAAAATGTATACCGAGTGAAATTTGGTAACTTTTGATATCAAAATCTTGATTTTATTTCGAATACAAAAAGTAATAATAAAGTATGAATTTTGTTTTACAAAATCTTAGACTTCTTTTTTCATACACTCTTTTTTTCCCTCTGTAAAGGTGAAGCTTAAACCAAAAGGCTATGCATCGAAAAGGGAAGAACATGGCTGCTTCCTTTTCATGACATGTTTTAATTAAGTATATTTTGCAACATGCGTTTAAATAATTCTCCTTAATTAAGACTCTAGAGTCGATCATTTTCTAGTAGTTTTTAAAATATCTGTCTCCGAATCTCCTGCAACTAGGTTTTTTTTCTATTTCCTGTTGAATTTCTGAGCTACTAGTATTATCTTTGGTTCAAATTTTGTCATCGTTTTCTTATTTTAGATTTTAATTTATGTCTTTCTTGCTGTTTGATTGGACCCAAATTGCTCAATAAATAATATTTTTAATGTTTTCGTCATTATTTTTTCATTAATTTCCCTATCGCTTACGCGTACTAATATCTTGCTTACCTCTTAATTACCAGATCATCATCCTTTATAATCCTCGTATTGTGGGTTTTGACTTTGTATAACAACGGTGGCGGAAAAAACGGCAGAGCATTCTATTACAGAATATGGGGAAGATCTTGAAATCTAAGGTACCCTCTTCAACTACTCGTCGTTTTTTACCCCTTGCCTACTTTTCTTGTGTCTCTGTATTCTAAAAAAAGGCGGCGTTTTACAGTCTTCTTGGCCAAGAACCGTCGTGAAAAAGTGGCTAAACTTACGTAGCAACGCTTATGAATTCCACTCCGATTACCCAGTCAAAGGTTAGAATTGACTCCTGCCGTTTTGGATCTCTGTCTCTGAACTTCGTGCCGTTTTCTTGATACTCTCTTTGACTTACCAGAGGTCTTTATTTTTCCAATTTTTTTTTTCTGTTCTAGGGAAAATGGAGCCCAGGAGAAAAAGCTGCTCCGATGTGATCGTGCCGGAAAATTTTTCAGGTGAAAATATTAAATAAAAAGCTCATGAATTTTATTATATTGTTTTGAGGCATCCAAAACGGCGTCGTGTCAGTTTTCCGTAAAACGTACTTGAATAAGGAGCCTCCGTACAATGGTCCATTAATCCAATCTTTAGCCGTAGGATTAGACATCTGTGTTAAAAACGACGGCAAATAAAGAACCGAGATATTTTTTCGTGAAATTCGTGTTTTAAAAGTGATTAATAAGATTAGTTGTGGTATATGTTTCCACGTGTAGGGAAATGAGGCTAAGGCCGTAAGTTAAAATAAAAATGTCGCAAGTTTTAGGTGTACTTGCTATTCTCAAGTCACCAGTTTTTGTTTTATACATATCTTTGTCTGATTATAATTTTTAAGTAATACTAATTAAGTAGGTAAGTATTTGATTTATTATGTTTTGTGGTTGAAATAGGTTGGTTGGGCCAAGCAAATGGGGATTTAAAGCAACCAACCGGTGAACAACATGTGACACGTGTTGATGACAAACTTGATCTCAAGTAATATATAAAATTCACGATTAATCTATATTTAAATAGATATTTATAACTAGCTATGGTTATTAACTTTGTAAATTGTTGATGATTAGAATGTTTGTCGGAACATGGAACGTGGGAGGGAAGTCGCCACAAGAAGGATTAGACTTATATGATTGGCTTAATTCTCCCGCCGATGCCGACATTTACGTGCTAGGGTATGCGTATAATCTTGTTAATTAGTTTTCCCTGACATTTAATATATTTTTTCGTGCTAATTATGTCATCATTAATTTGTTTTGTTAAGGTTTCAAGAAATCGTGCCGTTAAATGCCGGTAACGTTCTTGGAGCAGAGGACAATGCCCCTGCGGCTAAGTGGTTGTCTCTTATCCGAGAAGCCTTGAACAACAACAACAACAACTTAGCACACAATGATCTCGAACTTGTTAAAAATCACAGAACCTCCTTCGAATTTACGAAATCATCACAACAATCCCGTGTCAGCTTCTCAGCTCTCTCGGATGGAAATCCAATTTCATACAATTCCACCCTTCATCGCCACTTTAGTCTGGCAGCAAGTAAACAGATGGTGGGGATATTTTTGTGTGTGTGGGTTAGAGATGATCTCCGGAAACGTATTACCAACCTCAAGGTTTCATGCGTTGGCCGTGGCATCATGGGATATCTTGGGAACAAGGTTAGTACAAGATTTACATATACATTTCCCTAACGCCGTTTCTAATTAAGGTATTTAAGTATTTTAATAATTAAATGTGTATGCTTGATATGGCTAACGATGAAACCTTGTATATAGGGCTCCATATCGATCAGCATGTCATTGCATGAGACGAGTCTATGCTTTGTTTGTACGCATCTTACTTCAGGAGAAAAAGAAGGTGACGAGGTCAGAAGAAACTTAGATGTGACCGAAATATTAAAGAGAACAAGATTTTCACGGTCTTCTAAGGATTCTCGACCCGAAACAATTATGGACCATGAGTAAGTATATATATATATAATGCAAAATCAGAAGTCGAATAATAAATGAAGTTTTAGTTATTAATCGTTTTATTATGTGGTCGTGTTACAGTAAAGTTGTATGGCTCGGAGATTTGAATTATCGACTAAGGGCAAGTGGTGACGTGCATGAGCAGCTTATAAACCAAGACTGGGAAGCACTTCTAGAGAAAGATCAGGTTAATAATGACTTTTAATTTTAAATTGTTTGGTTGTTTATATAATTACTTATTTGTTAAACTAAAATATGTATCTTTATTTCCTCTTTGCAGCTAACGTTAGAACAAAGAGCTGGTAGAGTCTTTAAGGGATGGAAGGAAGGGAAGATTTATTTCGCACCGACGTATAAATATCTAATTGACTCTGATAATTACGTTGTCCAGACCGAAACATCAAAGGACAAGCGCAGAACACCGGCTTGGTAAGATAATTAAATAATTATTATGGTGGTGATTAAACGTTTGTATTGTGGTATTTTGTTTTTCTGACGTTATTTTCAAATCATTTATTTCAGGTGTGATCGAATATTGTGGAAAGGTGAAGGGATGAAACAAATTTGGTACGAGAGGGGAGAGTCGAGATTCTCGGACCACAGACCGGTTCAATCTCTGTTTTCGGTTCATATTGATTTGACTCATAATCAATCGAGCCGTAAAACTAAACCGATTAACCAAAATCATCGTCCCAACCCGGTCTTGCCTTATACGTGCCACGGGAAAGTCCAGGCTGAAGAGATCTTGTTGCTCACACGTGCACAGAGTTGTATAGACACACAACCTAGACTTATATCGTCTGCGTCTTGATTCATTAGTTTTTTTCTACGTTACTATTACTTTTAGATGTCTTCATGTTGCCAAAGAAGAGTTGACACGTGGTTTCCCAAGATTGGACAGTGGAGTTTCAAATTGGCAAAAGCGAGATTGTTAAATTAATTAATATTGGGTTAACCTTTTTCTTGTTTCCCCTGTATTAGCTAAATTTTGGAAAAAGATAGGGAGTTACTGGTTTTAAAATTGTGGATTATGTAGTTGTTGACTTTGTTTATAAGTTAAATGAAAATATGCTTTTGTTAATAAAAGTAAAATATAATTTGTTAGTTATTATGCTTATGCTAGTTTTCGTTCATTACAAAAACTTTATAATGAGCCCAAAACGGTCGAGGTCCTCTCTTTAGCTTTTCCAAACGTCGTGCAGAATTTGAACTCTCTATCTAGTTTCAATGCTCTCATTCACGATGCTAGCGTCTTCAATTAAACACATATGAATTGGTTAAATCATTTCATTTCACGAAAATGATAACTTCATCCTCAAAATATTCTCTATAATATAGATATGTAAACAACAATGATCGTATACATTGTGTACTACATGAATCGTTTAGACAAATTTTTCTTTTCAATTCTTTTACATCTCTATTTCTTTTAGACAATTATTTTCTTCTCATGGTAGTTAGCAATTCACAGTTGCTCTGAAACATAGTGTGCAACTGAAGAAACTGGTATACCTTTTGACTCCTCCATGGAAAACATGTCTGCCGATACTGTTAAGTTAGACTGCTTCTACAATTGTCCTTCTTTGTTCTCCTTGCTGGTTGATAGTAATGAGTTCATGGTTAACAATATTCTTTTCGATTTCGCCTAGTTCTATCTTTGTTTCCGATGATTGATCATCCATTTGTGGTGTGGAAGAATGTTTGTAATCTTTTCCTTTGCCCCATATCACAAAGTATAGTCCTGCACATATAACCACCGCACCAAAAACCCTGCCAAAGAATAAGATCTTTTTTTATTACACTCTTTTTGATCTTGATATCTAAAACTCGGTTCATATTTTTTGTTTGATATCTTGCTTACCTTCCTAGATACATTTGCTCAGCAAAGATGATGGTTGACATAATCGCTACTATGATCATACAGAGAGGACTGAAAGCTGTTACAAACACAGGACCTCTGGTTTTCATCACCATCCCTCCAACATAGTAAGCCATTGCAGAGCACACTATTCCCTGAAGACATTTTATGTTCCAACAATCTAACTTATTAACAAAATTTTCCTACAAAGTAGTCCATGGGTTACTAATTAAGTGTGATATGCTTGAATCTTACACTGTAAGTGGCTGTAAGAAGTTTAGTGTCCCAGCCAATAGCCCACGCACTAGGATTTCCTTTTTCCATCACTAATGCCACCATAGTTCCTTCTATTGTCCCCATTAAGCATATCCATGCTGTGAGAGAGAGTTCAGCCTGGTAAGTTCTCAACGTGATTGCCTACAAACATTGATATAATGTTAAAATCGATCCAAAAGTGTATATTCTTTTGTATAGAAAATATCATCTTACTTGGAGAATCATGAAGCATGCGTAACTAAAACAACCAATTGTCACCAATACTGCGCCCTTGATGGCGCTGTGAATATCGGTCCCAGCTGTATTCTGCGCGGAGGCTCCTTTGGTCCAAAAAAGGTCAAGAACTGGACCTTTGACAAGTGTCATGATCATGGCTCCTCCAACTGTAGCCAATGTTCCAATCACCTTAGCTGCGCTCCTTATACAACGTAGCTTCACTCTTTCCAGCCCGAATAGATAGGCAAGGACAAAAGTGATTGCAGGTAAAACATTGTACATGGCAGTTGCAAATGTAGCCGTCGTGTATTTCATCCCTAAATAGTATAAATTCTGATCGATCACTGGCCTGGTATTACAAATACACATGAAGAGAAAACGTTTATCAGATGCAAGTTAAACAAAAGCAAAAAATTGAGTTTAAAAAAATACTAAAATATTACTCGAGTAAACCAAGAAGTGTTATCTTGAAGAATATCATCAATGTCATCTTCGGTCTCACCTTCCTGTGTTTTACATCATAGCCATTACATTTCATTAGAGCGTCGTAAGTATCATAATTTTTGCAACTATAGAGGCAATATTCTCAACCATTTTAACCATTTTATATCAATATTTTATTTATTTAATAGAGACTTTTGCATATATGAGAATTGTAGTACCAAAAAAAATTGAACAGAGAATCATCAAAATTAAATTAATTAATTAAGAACAAGTTTAAATAGAAAATCCAAGATTTGCATATAACACACGTATTTTTTGTATCACTGAACTTAGATTCATTTCAATTTGGTCCTCTCCAGTATTTATTAATGATCTTTTTTTTTGTTTTTTACTTTTTATAGTTGTTAATGATATTGGTGGGAATGCTTCAGTAATTCTGGATTACAGTAGTAATTATGGATTTGAAATACGTTTTAAACAATATCTCTGTTACCAAACTATCCCTATAAAAAACGGAATATTTGTGTAAAAATTACTGGATTAAAGTCATATTAACTGAAGCATATTCACGTTTTGATTAAGCATGGGCACTATCTTTTTGTAAAGAGAAACACTAAAAATTTGAAAGGCTCACATCCAATGCATGATATTGAAAGAAACCCACAGAAAACCAAATATAAAACCGTTACAAGTGTTTTGTCTTTTAACATTATTTGAGTGACATCTTCTTATCAGATATTACGTCAAAAGCTTCATTTTCCCCCTTTCAACAGACGAAACGCTAAGTTCCAACCACAAAAATAATTAAAATTCTATCATATATAAACATATATATATATATATATATGTTTTGTAATGCAAACTTAGTTTCCGATATATATCACTAATTAATATTCAGTTATCATGGCATTGAAACTACTAAAACCAAATATTTGATATAGAGAAGAGAAAGTAGATATTACTTGTCAAAATAGAAGGCGAAGGGAGCCATAACAACGGTAGCAACAGCATGACGGTAAACGACAAGAACGTAATTGCTCATGCCTTTGTTTAAGACAGCCTTTGAGAGAATATCCATTCCTGCTAAACCTACTTGCAACACTACCATTAAAATGAATGGTCTTGCCTTCTCCATACAATCTCTCTTCTTACCTTCCTCCATTTTAATAACTTAAGATCAATAATCTCCCTCTCTCTTTTTTATAATTATATTTTAAAGTGATAGCAATAGATATGCAGGGAGAAAAATTTTAGATTGAATGAGTTGTTGTTGTTGTCTTGGTTCTCTCTCTTTATATAGAGCCAAAGATAAAGTATGTGATGTGATGTGAACATTCTTCTCTCTACGGAAATTTATACGCTTATGATTGTGTAAATATATATTACTAATACAGTATGTGTGTATGGTTTTAATCCTTTGTAATATATTTTGAGGCAAGTTGCAAAACTTTACCCTGAAATTATGGGCCGTCTTTCTCTAGCTTATCAATTAGAAAATTGGAACTTGTATTTTATCGTCACATATTCGAATTTACAAAACAAATTAGTCATTGTTCATTGTTAATTTTATCAACAAAAAATATTGTTGACATAAATGCGATAATGCATTATTACTTATGAAAATATCAATATCTAAGTCTTTTATTTATCTAGTAAATGGTTTTTGTAGAAAATTTAATATTTAACTTATTCTTCTAACAAATGGTTGAAGGATGCAATGGTGGCACAACTAGAGGAATAAAATCAGATTTTAAAAACATTCGTCTAGTTTTCACCATTTAAAAAGAAAAGAAAAAAAAAAGTAAAGAATGATTCAATTCATTCCACAAAAAAACGAATGATGGATTTTTTTTTTGGTCAATTCATTTTTTTAATATTTTTAATATTTCATCTATTTGTATTCCAATCGTATTTTTTTTATTGATTCTTCTAATATATAAAACCATTTACAGCCTAAATGTTTTTGTCAGATCATCTAATACAAAAGGATCTGATAAAAAAAACTGTGTTCAAACTTAATCATCAATATGTGAAGCAAAGAGCAGAGTTTTTGAGATGATGTCATAAAATTTTACAACACGAATTAAACGGACTTATAATCGGAAAGCTACTCCGTATTGGAAACTTTGAAAACTAGACAAATTTAGGTGGCGTTTCAGTTGCTGTAGAAATTTCATGTTTTTCTTTTATAAAACAATATAAATGATTTTTTTATTAAATATCGATGAATTGATATTACCATCATAAAATACAAGCTGATTTTGTGAAATTAAGAGCTGATAAAGGATATGATTTACATATCAGAATTATAAGAGTTGTATAATTTATTTTTCGTCAGTTGATAACTCTTTTTGTAAATGTCTCCAGCACATTTATACATATTCCCATATATTTATGGTTGCCTAACTCTATTGATGCATCGAGTTCTTTCCAAATGTAAAGTAGTACTAAACTATAGCTAAATGATTAGTGAGTCACGATATACCCACACTGCTGGTTAGAGTGTTTATTGGTTAGATTTTCGCTTTTTCCTTTTAATTAAGTTATTTTCTAATTATTTCTTTTTATTCAGGAATAAAAAAAAGAAAAGAAAACTTATTTAGTTCATAGAATATTATTTAACGTCAGTGCGTATAATCGCCAATATTTTGAATCCTTTTCACTGTTCCCATTTTGCCACTTAGTTTTCTGGTGGAATCATTTTCATTATTTTCTTGCATATAATTTTGTTTAAAGAAAAAGTAGAATCGGTTCTATAACATTAGAACCTTTTTGAGTCATTATTCTGCACTTGGCAGGCATGAATATTCAAGTATAAGACGTATATCAAATTTAAAGCTGTTCGGCTCTAGCCTCTAGCTGCAGTGGGCTAAAGATAAGTATATATATTTTATTTAATACAAGACTGCTCAATTTCTATACTATTTGTGAGTTATATTTATTGATGTTGAATCATATGTCTCAAGAGTAATCATCAATGTATTTATATGATTATTATCCTATGTTACTATATTATATTTTGGCCAAATTATAAATTCATTAGATGGAAAAGGAGTAATCATAACTCATAAGCTAGAATAATATCCACGGTTTGCATGTAATTACTGTTATAATATAAATATCCTACTGAAAACATATTATTGGTAAACAAGAGTAATTAAATAAATATACTAAACTGTAAAAAAAAAGTTAATTCAAAAGTTGGTTGAAATCCATATATTTATATGTGTGTATAGAAAATCTTAGGCCAAATTAAACTCAAGCCAGTTTTGTTTAATGTTCTCTCTTGACTTGTGTGTTCATTTTATCGATACATGTGGTGGAGCTTTAGTACTACCCATTAACAAAACTAAATTCTTATTTAATTAAAATGTCGCGAGTTTAATAAATATATGTTCCTATACAAGTAACAATAGAGAAATAACAAGTGCACAAATAACCAAACAGTAGGTATAGATATTATAGTTTATATACAAAGATTTAGTTTGATACTTTTAATATGAGTAGGTATATGAATTCTCTTTTTACATTGATTATTCAATATGATATGATTAATTATAAGTTGTTCGATTGTGAATTTAGATTAAACGTTTGATGAAAAGTTGTTAGTTTGGCAAAAAAACAGCATCTAAGTTCAAATACAACCTAAGTTTAATAGGACTAGCGGTTGCTAGTTGAACTGCTCCGGCTGGATACAAAAGATGAACTTTAGAAAGTGTGAGTAAAGTGCAGACTAAACACATGAACAGAATTCAAGTGTGACGTGATATGAAAAAAGTTTACGTTTAGATACCAACCAATTGAGTAACATTTTTACTAACGTCTTTCGCAATGTTTACCACTGCTCATCATCTGCTCATCATCTTCTATCAAACATGAATATTTACAATTACTATATATCTAGTCCAATGTATTTTTTTTTGTCGTCTAGATTTATTAATTTTTTTATTATAGATTATGAGAACTATTATCTTTTACGGAATTGCTCTTATTAGATCCACTGCAAACAATATTTTATTCTCCATGCTCTTGACAGACACCACTTCATATTCTGCGTAGAATCACGGCGAACGACGCTAATTGTACATCATTGAAGATCTCCTATAAATTTGTCTCTATTAATCTGCAAATTTATTAATAAATCGCAATATTGGGGCTCGAACCCTAGACCTCCTGTATAAGCTTTGAATACCATTGGTCAACCACTGGGCAAGCCAGCTTCTCCAATGTATTTATGATTAGTTTATTTTGTTTCTCTACTTTAGTTTATCAACTTCAAAAGAGAAAGGATAAATTATTCAAAAAAGCCAAAACAGAGAATTGAAATAGATTATTTGCATTATTGAAGTTATGTATCCCTTTTATACAACGTAACTCTAATAATAACAATAACATTATTGACGAGAACTCACCTTTAACTAAGAACAACTTCAGATTCTCCTTAGAAAATAAGAATTCTTGTTAGAATTCTTATTTCCCCTCGAAGAAAAAAGAAGAAAACTTTATCGATTCGTAAACAATTTCTAATTTGATTTAAGATTTGTTTACCAAAATTGAGTTCCAACACGTATATATTTTCTGATCATTAAATATACTATTTTCATGTATATAAAAATCTAATAAATTGTACGTTTCTCACCTTGTATTAGATCTTTTGGCACTTCATTATATAACTATGATTTTTAGCCGCTCAAAGACAAGTTGTAGAAGAAGACTCTTGGAAACGTAAAATTTATATGTAATAATGCCTTGTTATGAGATCGTGAGAACATAAGTTGGACTACATACATTATATTTTAATTCTAAGACAGTCGATGGTAAAAAATATATACTAATTAATAACCGATACTAAAGCAGGAAAAAAACTTAAATTGCACATTATTTAAATCGATAATAAAACAAGATACTCATATATATGATTATACAAACAAATAACAAGTATAGGTAGTGTAAATGCGAGTTTTGTCCACCAATCTATAGTCTACAATGTCTTTTTTCTTGTGGCCTAACGTTTTGATGACCTATAATATCTACTATATATATATGTGTGGATCTGACGATACGAAACCGCATATTAAAGGCTGTTTTGAAAGCTCCAAATTGAAAATGTAGGCATCGAAAGAAAAAGGTGAAGAATGGGATCCATTAATTTATATGGTCAAAGATACAACAAACAAAAAGACACGATGATCGTCTTCAAATCTGATCAAGTTTCCCAATTGCTGCTTTTCTTTTAACTTGTTATGTAATGCTTTCTATTCGCATTATTGTCTACTACTAATGCTTTTTCTCGCATTATTGTGTATGCTAATGCTTTGGGCGGGCCTCATCTTAATACAATAAATACTTTCTATTTATTGAAAATTATATAACAAAAATGAGTTTAACGTTTTAAGACAAAAGTTTATGAACGTCTATTTAGTATTTACTATTTAGTAAAGTTATAAATAGTGTAGAATTTAAGTCAGTTACGTTTTAGATTGAAGATCCCATTATAGTCCTTATATACATAATTACATTAAAATGGCCTTCGTTCTCTTACTCCCAAAATTTGTGGAAAAAATAATATTAGGGACTTGTATAGCATAAGAGCTGTAGTTGGTGAGTGTTAATACTTAATACTATACGCTTTTTCTTTTTCGTTTTGTTTAGATGAAGTTAGTAATTAAAAGATACAGGTAGAAAAAAGCAATAATAACTAATTAGAAAGATGAGAAAAGAAGAAGATGTGTGAGACTATGGAGAACAGATCTAAGTGAAGTAGTTGGTGATTGGTCGGAACATAATTACTTTGTAGTGTATCTGCCTCATATTAAAAATGGTGTAAGTCGACTCAGACACAAGTCTTATCGCCACTTGCAGCTTTATTTTTCGGGTGCGTTCTTCATCAGATTTAACTTCCTCACTCTATCTATAATCACCCGTCATTATAATCCTATTTTTAAAATTTATTAATACTTAAATAGTTTTAATCATGACTCAAGAGATTCTTCATAGACTATGTTGTGACACCAATCATGAGAAAAACTCATTCATATCTCATGGAACCTTTTTTAAAAAATATTATAGATTCCAATTGGTTGTTCGTGTTGAATATTAAATCACATATTGATAAAACAGAATAAAAATGAAATGGGTATTGTTTATGGTAATCTAAATGCTTATAAAGGTTTGGCTTTCTTTATTAGTTAATATATATGAAATCAGCAAAAATAAAGGAGAATTAGGAGTACAAGATACAAGTTAAGTATTGATCTGGGTACTATAAAGCAGACACTAGGAATCATTTATGACCCAAAAAAAAAAAAAAGTAAAAGCGAACCCCATTACGATTTCTGGAGACGTGCAAATAATTTCTAATCACATACCAAAAGAAGTTTCAAAAATCCTAACCTGACTTCTCTTTTTTTGTTTGTTTTTAATTGTTTCTGAATCATTAGGTATGGTTTAGAAAATATATAGATAAACATGGAGATATGTGTCGGTCACACTCGATAAACGTTAAGAGACGAAAGTAAAGCGATGCAGAAGCACCATATCATAGATAAGAAAGAACTGATGCCTTTTTCCCCCCTTTGTTTTTTCTCCTTTGCAGGTTACGTTTAGCATTGTAAGAACCGCAACATGCATGCTGATTTTTACTTAGATTGGGACGTTCCAGCAGCCTGATTAGCTTGGTTGATATCTTGATTGTTTGTAGCGTAAGTGCAAGCCAGAAGATGTATTGGGATTTACATGAAAACATTGAGAATGACAAATCATAAGACGATCATATAATTGATGTTGGAGTCTACAAAGCATCTAGATAAATGAAATTGGGGGTAGTGTATGTAGTAATCTTGCTCGGATGTCAATTAGTCCATTAGAAAAAAGAATTATAAATACCTTTATATTGAATATGATATATTCTGTAGGTACATTTAAGAAAGAGTGTCCAAAAAAAAATATAAAGGTATATTCAACACATAAATAAACAGTACTTAAGGGAAACAAAAAGTTCTTTTTTTGGTTCCTATACACTAATATGTTATAGTATTTTTGTGCATCATTGAGTATTAGAGAGACCCCAATAATCTTAAACCGAGATTGTTGGCAAAATACTTTAAGAGATAGATCATTTTCAATATTACCGTAAAATTCTAAATTTACAAAAAAAAAACAAATCATGTGAAAAATAAGCATAAAAACGGTATACACATGGAGGGAGAAGTTACTCTTTTGCTTTTATAATCAAATCAGCCTTGTTTCCCACTAGAATCTTGTTGACATTGTCATATATCTGATTCTTCATATCTACACAGCAAAAATAAAGAATCATATAAAAAAGAAAGAATCATAGTTAGGTACTTTGTAGATTACAGTTGCCAATAAGTCCTGGAAATTGAACCAATTAAAAAAAGGGATCTAAGAGTACAGATAATAATAATAATAGTTACTATCGAAGATGATTCGTAGGCAAAAAAAAAATATTTCATGGCTCCCCTTTAGTATGCTGCAATAAGATCAACTCAGTTAGGCGATATTTCCAGATTCCCACCATAATAAAGAGGGAATACATCCATAAATAACACTAAAATAATAATAATACTATAAGGTAAAAAAGACATAATCTAAGAGAATATCAGCAATTAACATGTTGTGAATTATCCTAAGTTTGCAGCTTAATTCTCTTTCCCGTCTAATTCAATGGTTCCGTATCTTATACTCAATACTATAAAGTATCGACACACAATTCAACTGAGTAAAAATAGAGAAAACTAGCAGAGGTCAACTGAATAGAGAAACTCATTTCGTTTTTTCTTTTGGAAGGAGGGACGGAGGATATATCTAGACCGTTGGATCTTGTTGGTAATAGAGATGATCTGTGTGCGAAATTATCAAACGGTGCCGTTTATTTTTATACATTACAAGCGAATGTTTGCTAACACACTGTTTATGGGCCTTGGGCTTACGCTCAGCAAATAAGTATCTAAAAATTATTGGATATAGATAGATAAATAAATAGTTCATGTATTTTTATGGAATTTTTCTCTTGTAACTAAATACATCAAATTAAAATATACTAGTACTATTATCTAGCTATTGACTCTAGGAAGTAAGTTTTTAAAACTATAAATATACATTCTTTAGAAGATTTGACAAACCTTATTAAATGCATCAAACAATGTTGTTGATAGCAACGACATATCAACTATAAATAATAAAAGAGCAAAAGTAACATGTATGATGTTTTAGTCCAACTATGTTTCAGTTTATGTTTGAATTTGATGAAAACTAACCAATCTGGCATGGGAGAAAGGTATTGCATGAAATATCTAATCTCTATAACCTAGTTGAAATTTCATTATTTTTTTGTGATTAACAATTTTCAACAAGTTTAAATCTAGAATACCTAACTATTCTTTTTTAAATTTAGCAATCAATCACTGATAACTAATAGAAACTACATAGAAAACCTAAAAACCGTATTTTTTTTAAACAATATTTGTCTTAGAAATGTGTTTAGTAAGGAACAGATGAAGTATTAAACTATTAATTAATTAAAACGTAGCTAGCATGATGAGGTAGTTTGGGGAAATTTATTTCATTAAAAGCTCGGCCCATTTGGTCTAACCGAAAAAATATCAAGGCCCATAAGAAAAGTCTTGAGAGTAAGGGACACGTGTAGAGTTATAAATATGTGTAAAAGTAGGCAGCCACATCTATAGCCATTGAATTTTCTAGTTTAAAAACGTTATTTCATTATTGTACGTATCTAACATCTTCCATATTCATTTCTTATCTTCGTCTTCTCAAATTAGCTATTTTGATCTTCCTCCTCACGCTTGAGATTCGTTTCGTTGTGGATATAATTCCCCTTAAATCTCTGGTTTTATTTTTCTCATGATCCGATTTTAAGGGTTTGGCACTCGTTTTGTATATCTTACTGGTCAAGGAATCGAATTATCTATCCTTGTCTTTCTGAGTTCTGCATCAAAGTTTTTTTGTGATTTCTTCTTGGATTCGAAATTAGAGAATTAGGGTTTTTTTCGGTTATAGGGTTTCGAAGAGCATAAGATATAATGCCTTGGGAGCCCTCGCAGCTACTCCTTTTTTCGTTGATTCCTTCGTTGACTCCTTATCATTCTGGTTTATGTTCCAATCGTTTGAAACCTCTTGAAAAGTGTGATTGGCGTGGTAATCTTAGTTAACGTTTCTATCTCTCTTCTCTTTTTTACCATTCTCTTCTCTCATCCTAGCTCGATTCAGCTTCACGTTTGAAATTCAAATCGTTGGTGTTTTTACTTTGGCGGTAGTCGATTTGCAACCCACCTAGGTAAGCAAAAAAAATTGTCTCTTTGACTTTTCAAAACCTTAATTTATTTTCAATTTGTGCAGGAATGTTTTAAAATTTGTAAACAAACAGATTAGGTCTCAATTCATGGAAGTATGACTGTTTTGTTTACGTTGTGAGCTCTAAATCTAATTGACTGATGATAACTTTGAATTTGTTTGTGCAGTTTACTATATTCTACTTTTAGTTGGTTATGAGCTCTGTTTCTGGTAAGTTGGAATTCAAAGATGCAGACTTTGAGATCTCGGCTTCACAATGTTCTCAAGGCTCGGGCTCGGAGCATACCTCGTATTCTGGATCTGATGATTCTCAGGAGTCTGATGGAGATGAAACTGGTTATATAGACCAAACTGCTAATGATAAATCCGTTGACAAGGATTTCGCCAAATCCACTTTTACTCCCAAATCTTCAAATGAGAACCTTACGACTGTAAGTCAGCCTTTGTCCTCAGATTTTGGTTGTCTGGTTTTTAAACTGTTTTATTGCCAAGGTTCTAGTTTGTGTACCATCTCTTAGAGCTTGAAAAGAGTACATTAGTTCATTGTTTTTGCCTAGGCTCGTGTTTCATTGATATTTCCTATATCTGGATAATTTTCTGAACCGGTCCCGAAACTGTTCGAAAGAACAAGTTTACAATAGTCTCCATTTATAGTCCAAGCAAGGAGAAAACATTTGATTCAAGAATTCACTGTTTCTGGAGTTTCATAGTTTGGTACATTAGTAAGAGCTTAAGAGTCCTTGGAATTGGGCTTTAAGATTGATTTTGTTGTGAAATTTTGTCTTATCTGTCAAGCCAAGGCTGTGTGTTTACTCTATGCGGATTGTTTCTCACATGTTTTTGAATTGCAACAGACACCAATTGTTCTCATCCCAGCCATAAAAGGCAGCCGAGAGAAGCATGGCTTGTCACTGAGGAAATCGAGTGTTTCATGGGCGCCTGATGTGTATGATCCTCCTCCCTCGATAGCTTCGCACACAAGAAGCAAGAAACTGCAACAGAAATCCAAGAGCAAAGACAACCACAGGAAGACCGGAAAGAAAGGACAGAAGAGCAAAGACAATTCTTCCTCGCGTGGTGGCAGCAGCAAAGATAAGAAGCCTGCATCTGGCAAACACATTCGCCACAACAACAAATTTGAATGGTTAACTCAGATGCCTATAGTTGCAGCATCTTCTTGAATGGCATTGGCTGCTAATAACCAAGACATCTTTCCTTTTCACAACTTTTCTTATGATAATCAATGCAACTTAGCACTATTGTGAAGATTTGGTTGGTTTATTGCTTTTGTTTGGGATTCAGTTTCACTTTTGTTAAGATCAATGGAACTTTGTTATTAAATTGTTGTTTTATGGAGGCGAAATCAGTTCATAATAAAATGATATTGTAACACAATAAAAGGACAATAAGCTCTGTCTCTGTCTTAGGAGGTGTATTCAGCGTTGATCTTGACATAATCATAGCTAAGATCGCATCCCCACGCCATTCCGGTGGCTGCACCTTCCCCTATTCACAGGACAAAACCAGACTCAGGTCAAACAATAAATGGTTCATCTAATATATGGCTAGTCAAAAGAAGCTCCTACCAACGGATAAATCAATTGTAACAGTTCCATGAACTTCGCCAGTTTTCTTGAGGTACTTGCTGGCTCCGTCCCTGTGGATATATACATCTGTGTAAGAACATGATCTAACTTCATTTAGCCATTTGAAAGAGACAAATCGGTTGTGAGATAAACCTATCAAAAAGAAGAGGTTGACCACTCTCCATTAGTGAGAACTCGCCGAGTGCTATCCTAAGCTTATCCATATGGAAAGAAACCCCAGCATAGCCAGCAGCTGCAGCTATGCGTCCCCAGTTTGGATCTCTCCCATAAACAGCTGCCTGTCACAACAGACGTTTACCATTAGTTAGAAACAAGAATTCTCACATTGATCATTCATGTATGTCTGTCTATTTCTGTTCTCATACTTTAACCAGTGAAGAGGAAGCCACTGAACGTGCAATCTTCGCTGCTTCTGCCTCAGTGTCTGTTCCTTTTACAGTTACCTGATGATTTTGAGCTATTGGTTATAGTTTGTTTTCAATAAAACAGTTCGGAGAAATCTTATTTTGTTAAACCTCGATGAGACATGTTGCGCCTTCACCATCCCAAGCTATTGATTTAGCCAGTCCTTGCATCACCTGAAAAAATATATATAAATAGTTTTAGGCTTCTATGTTAAGTCCAGCTTCTGAACAACTGATAGGAAGATAGCCAAAAAAACATGTATACCGCATCAAGGCATGCCTGAAGCTGTGCAGCTTCATTACAGTTCAAAGAAGTTATAGAAGGTGATCCAGATAGCCCGCTCGCCAAAGCAATGACTGTGTCATTAGTACTCGTGTCTCCATCTACCTATAAGACCATGCTTTTCATTGGCTAGAGTGTAGACAAAAAATAATCCAGTTCCAACAATGTTTGAAATTAGGTAACATACAGTGATCTGGTTGAAACTTCGGTTTACTGCAACCTTTACCATCTTTCTCCAGATATCACTTTCAACCAGCGCGTCAGTTGTGATGACCTGAGAAAGACACATATTGATTTGGCATCGTTTAACATCAATGTGTATGTCTTAACAACTACATGGGCAAAAGAAGTAATAGCTAAAGTACATACACCTAACATAGTTGCCATATTTGGATGGATCATCCCAGAGCCTTTTGCCATACCCCCAACTCTAATCTTGATTCCACCAACCTGAGCAATTTCAAATCTTTGTAAAATTTGATGAAATGAAAGAAAGCAGATTTAAAAAGTGTTACTTAAGCCTACCTGTGATTCAACTGCCACACTCTTGCTTACAAGATCCGTTGTCGTGATTGCTACAGCAGCAGAATCGGCCCTGCAGATAAAAAATGATTTTAATTAAAATGATATTCAGTAGCTGATGTATAAAGTGAAGATTGTAATCTAATAGCACAGAGAGAGAGAGAGAGGAAGAAGAAGAATATTATACTCATCAACAGAGTCTGACATCGAGTCGACTAGTGTTGGAAGTGCTTCAAGAAGCTCTTTCTGCAAAAATTATTTAGATCAAGATTATTGGTAACACTTGCAAGGAAAAATAAGAATGAGAAATATGTTATACCTTCTTTATCCTCTGACCGATAACCCCAGTTGACTCGATTAGCACATCCTCTGGATTCACTTTAAGTAGCTACAACAACAAAGAAACAAATGGGAACAATGTTCAAAGATATGAAGTTTGCAGGAGACGTGAGAATGAAAGACACCAAGACATACCGTCGCAAGAGAGCCAACACAATCTAACATATCTTGGTAACCAGCATCACCCTAAAAATGAATGACCAGAAACATTGATACATATACCAACAATTAGCGAGCAATAAATGTCCAAAAACCATATAGAATTCAAGATAATTTCACTAACATATGAATCAATTCATAAACAACATATCTCAGAGATCTCCACTTATTGAAAACATAAGACAACAGCTGAGAATCTTACCGTAGCTGCATTGGCCTGACCAGCATTGATCAACACTGCACGCGCCTAAAGATTTAAAAAACATACAAATTCAAAGCTCAGAAGGACACAATGCTGTGTTCTAATTCCGAAATTCAAATAATAAGGTAAAGGATTACCGTTTTTGAAGTCTCAAGAACCTTTTTACAGTAAACTACAGGAGCAGCAGCAACAACATTGGTGGTAAACACACCTAAAAATGCTCAAGATAAAGTCAGAAACTTGTTTGCATTTGAAGAAACGAAAACTAACACATAAAGGAGCACAAAAGAAGCGAGCATTAGACCTGCAGCAACAGCTTCGACATCACAGGTTACAAGAGCGAGATCAGGTTTGTTCCCTGAAGCTCGTAATCCAGCATACATACCAGCAGCTTTAAATCCTTTAGCAGCTGTAACTCCACCAGCTACCTAAACAAGAACAAGTTTTCAAACTTTGAAAGGAACTCAAAAAAAAAAAAATTCCTAATTTTTTATACAAAAGCAAAACCTGTTTCCATGATCCTTGAGATAGAGAAATCGGAGCTGCTGGTATGTTACCAGTCGCCTCCTCCACGCTGGTTGCTATTGCGAACATTCTTAATTCTCTCCGTGAAGACGATACAAAACTCTGAGATAAAAGAAAAAAAAAACTCCAAAGTTTCAAACTTTCGGCGATAAAGAACATAAATAGAAAGGTAAAGAGCGTCTTCATCAGATGAGATGGAGAATTGAGAGAAGAGACCTTTGGCGCGAAGAAGTGAGGAAGCTTGAGTGAGGTGAAGTGAGCATGAGAACATGAATACATCTTTTGAGAACAATCTCCGAAAAGGATTCGAGATTAGGAATCCTGGAGATTGAGTTATTGTCTTTCTTTGTCTGAATATCAAATCTTAAACCCAATGGCCTAAAGTACGTTGGAACTTGGAAGGGTGGATGAAGAAGAAGACGCAAGGAAAGGGGAGGGGAGGCGGCTGTGAGAAAAAATATAAAACAAAACGCAGCGTTTTAATGGATTGTACATTAATTTTGGGGAAAATCACACAAAAATACTCAAATTGGCAAACAATTCCACTTTAAACTTTTAAAATGAAAATTTTCCCATTAATTGCCTAATCCAGTTTTATAATTCTTAATCTGCTTCTGTAATTGTTTAGAAAGTGAAAAGAGAGTGGTTTGTTGTTCATTTGTCAGTTTTTAAGCAGTAATGGCATCATAAGATATTTCAAAGACATAAGTTAAGTCACAAAATCACACTTGTTCATCTTAATGTGCTAAGGAACAATGTGCACTTCCATAGACATGGTCAATGTAAGTGATAGATGTTTATAAAACAGTTTGTTGCATTTAATAACTCAGCCTTCCAAGGGAACCAGGCAGCAATATGCATTCTCGAAGAGGAGCATTAAAGAGACGACGCATGCCTTCACTCTCTAGCTGCCAAACTTAAACAAATGAGAGAGATTGAAGACATGTGTAGTTTCTTTCATGATCATCTTCTATCGTGTACTTGAAAAATAGAACCTAAGAGAAGAAAGATTATTGGGTTAGGTTTTGGGGTTCAAACCCCATTAAAAAAATGATATTCGGATGAACAATGCATTTTTTTGCCCGCCAAATTGCTGGAAGCGAGTAACACAACACTATTTTCTTCTCAACTGTTTGCCCTTTACGACTTGCATTTCTTATTATTTACTTTACAGGCTTGCCTCAAACATTTTAATTAAATATTTCTAAACTGAAATTCTAAAATTCCTAGCCAAACGGGACCAAAGTTTCCGATTAACCAGACCTAGCTAGTGGCAGGACAGGGGAAAATTACCAAGGAATGGAAGAGGAGGCTAGGATCAACTAAATGCTGCGTTTTAGCCTTTCTTCTTTTGTTTTTTGGTCATGTTATGATTTGTAGGTAATTAGTAAACATCTTCTGTCTTGCCTCATCCAGTTTTTTGTTAATGTTTAAACGTGAAAAGATAATAATTTGTTGTTTGTTTGTTCAGTGTTGCAAACTAATTGCTACATCATATGACACTCAAAAACATAAGTTAAGTTCTACAAGATCTGCCTCTGCCTCCAAATAGAATCTAATATCGGTTCATACACAAGTGACTGGGTTTAGTTCATTTACACCACCCGATGGTTTTGTTGGTTGTGAAGCCTGATCCATAAGAAGACTAAGGTGGGTCTTGTTGCATAGGCCTTTTTGGTTCTCTGGGTCTTGCAGGATCCACAAATATCACCCAACCGTCCAAGAACTTTGCATTCATCCCTTCCTTTGCTTTCTCTGCATCTTCTATCGTCGCATATGTCACAAAACCGAAACCCTTTGATCTCCCGGTCTCTCTGTCAGTGATCACTCTCGCTGCAAAACAAAATTAGTGATTTGATGCTCTGTCTGTTGAACTAAGAATCCAAAAAGATTGAAGTTTAGTTAGTGTTACCATCTATGAGCTCCCCAAAAGAAGCAAATGCCTCCTGAAGCTTTTCATTTGTTGTTAGTCTGGAGAGACCTATTCAATACATAACCAAAGATACAAACATATATGGTCCTTAAAACAATCTATTAACTCAGAACATCCTTAATGAGTTTTGATTCTCAGAAATATGATAAATTGGCAAAGTGGGCCTAAGCTTTCATGTTGATTCCAGATACAAGATAAACCTAGCAAGTAGGACGAGACTATTGTTTTCTATAATGAAAACCAAAATTATCCACAAGACCAAAAACTATTTTGTAAAAATGGAGAGAATAATTGCAGAGAGAAAATTACCACTAACGAAGAGCTTAGGAGACGTAAGAGTTGAGCAGTAGCGAACGCAGGAACTGTTGGATCCGGCATAGAGGCGGCGAAAGCTGGAAGCGAACGCCATTTTAGCAACTGGGGCAAGGATTTGAGATCGAAAATAATATATTTGTTGATGAACGAAATAATATTATAGTTGAAGTGTGACGACAAATGGGTTTTTTTTTGTTAAATGGATGCTTATATTTAAATATGGCAATAATGGGTTTTGTTTTTGCAAAGCCCATTCTGGTAACCCATACTAACAATCTAATTGAATCCTTCTGAAAGATATAAAAAGCCCAAGATTGATAGTTTAACGTTACTGGATTAAAGTCCAGTCTTATCCAAATAAAAATCCCAAGCTCTTTTAGATAGATTTTCCATTCTCTTAGTATATATGATTCAGATGGAGTCAAATACAACCCAGTTGTTATCTTCATACACATTAATTGATATTCAGAAGCCTATAACACCATGAAGCTCCTTCTGAAAACAACAAAGCAAACACATGAATCAAAAATGATAAACTCTTTGATACTTCTTTCTTCGCAGAAACATCGATCGGTACTGTTTTGTGCGAGAAGCGTATTTCATTTCACAGTCTCCATACAAGCCACGGCCACAGCCTGACTCTATCTTTGCATGCGGTATCATTATCAACCTTAGGAAATAGTTTTCTTTCTGTTTTTTTTTTTCATTTAAAGTTTACTTTTCAATAAAACTGAACTGATATGGAAACCAAAACAAATACAAAGACTGAACTGAATATTTTTCCGCTTAGTATAATAGATCTATCTATACTTGTAATACATCCACAAATTCTTATGACTGTTTCTATTTATGTATTCTCTTTGGTTTTTTTACAAACATGGAACTGTTCTGGGACTCCTTTGTCAACCTACAAATCTATATTCAAAAAAAAGAACCCAAAATTACAAACAAAAAAATGCTACATCTTCCAAAAAAAACAAAGAAGAGGAAATATCCGAACACCAAAAATCTAGACGAATCTTTTAAAGATATCAGATGCTGTGAGTTGCTGATTCTGACAAACTCTTTGGTACTTTCTTCTCCAGCATTGAGGTTCCTTTGAAGATTGTAAGCTGCACTTCCTTTTGGTAATTCTGCAACTGCAAAACACCATTTTAATTCCGCTACCAAATTGGATTTCAAAACTTACTAACCTAATCCATATTTAAAATTATTTGTTTTCCCCCACTTCTCTGATTACTAAAAGTCTAACAAAATACAGTTCGATAGCCTCTTAATGATCCAAGAATAAAATTTCACTTACTTGCTGTTCACTCATCTTTGTAAAGCCAAACTTCTTTGTCCATATAGACTCTGCTTCTTCAGCTGCGGGGAGGACCAGGTTCTCAACATTTAGAGAAGATAGAAGATTCTCTACACAAGCAAACAGCCCTTGGAAGTAGCCCTAGTGCCCATTAACATAATAAAACTTATTTAATCCATAGGTCCAAAAACCTGAGAGATATATTATGAAAAAGTGGCATGTACAGAAGAAGATTTACCCTTCCTTGGTACTCTCGGCTTGTAGCCACAATAGGAAGTTCAGCAACTTGCTGACCAAATATTCTCAGCAGCGCAGCAGAAACAACAAGAGAACTAAACAGGCATCATGACATTAAACAATTGGTATAGAAGACACAGAAGTTTTAAAAAGAAAATCAGAAGAAAAAAAAACAGTAGCAGCAGACATACTTTACAATCAGGACCAAACAGTACATTCCCCCAAACTCCTGGCCAGATATATTTCTCCTGCAAATATATCATAAGAATTACATGGCAAATCAACCACAACCAAAACATAGCAATTGTATCAGAGTTTATCACGTCATAGCTTACCCATACACCATGACAGGAATGAGATCACGGCCAGACTTTGCAACAATGGGATCAAAACACTCCTAACAGATAGACAGGCAAGAATTAGGCTGCATGTTCGGCATACATATTTAAGAAGGTCGGACTAAAATGCGGGAAAGTGACCCAACATAGCCCGAGAGCACAACTCTAACAAGTACTAAAGTCGAAAGATAATAGGAACACATCTGAAGTTAAGAAATACCCTGAAGATAACAGCTGCTCGTGAAAGCAAGGGCAGATGCTCTGGATATCGACTTTTTCCACTAAGTATCCTCCATTCAACTGTATCCCCATCTTCGGTAAATATTCCTTTTTCTCTGTCTTTTCTGCATATCATGTCTAACAAAGGTGTCGGAATAGTTTGTGGCCCACAAGAAACAGAATTCTGAAGTGCCATGTGAATCCTGCTGCAGTCACTACAGCAGAACCATTTCTCCTGCGGGATTTCCTATAGCATTGAAGAGAGAATTCAAATAAGGTGGAACGTGTTATATTAATAACAATGCAGAAGGCGCCAGCCTAACAAAACTTACTTTCAAATCACAGAGCCCATTCCCCCTCAGGCAACCAACATGGTACTCTTTCTCACACTTCAAAAGAAAAGAAGAAGAGGACTATCAGAAAAGGCTGAGCTGGTAAAAAGAGATTATAAATCAAGAGAATACCTGGTCACAGAGAATAACAGTCCTATCATCAAATTTTCCAATGCTAAAATCATGGGACCTGACAACAACAAAACGTGAGTAAAACATAGTTAGCATTAACACCATGGAGGCACAACATATATATACAAAGTGGTTTCTTAATGTGCCTCACAAGAAAACAAAGAAATAATCCACATTTAGATTCCACATCATGCACAGTAATTAAACTATTGCGGTGACTTGCACATGAATTTTCATTTTCACACAACTGTAAATATCCATATGAGAAAGTTGAATATAGGTATGCAACCAACCTGCAAAACACACAGCCACCAATATCATTTTCTGGTGCTGTAACGACTCTTGATAGTCTTATAACTATAGGCTTAGAGTTGCCAGAAGGATCAGTAGCAGTAGTTTTTTTACTATTGGTAGGTCCATCATTGCAGCTCGAGCAGTACCATGTACCTTCAGGCATAGACTGAAATTTCAAACAAGCTGCATATGAAGGACACAAAGGATCAGAACCAGAGGATAATATGAGAGTTGATATTTACGCAATACTTTCTTAACAACATTACATTAAAATTAAAAAATAAAGTCAAAAGAAAATGGTTTAATAGAGATAATTAGAAGTTCCATATGCATTATGATTGAGGAAACCAATTTGACATCTGTATTTTAGCCTCTTTCAGTTTGAAACCTAGCTCGAAATCGCATGCTTAATATATAAGAGTACACGAGCAAGAGTACTATACTCCAAAAGTATCCTACACCTACCGGTATGAAAAGCTTGAGGACATCCAGCACAAAGTAGCAAATCGCCACCATCTCCACAAATAGAACACATGATATCACTGTCACCAGTTGTAATAACATGTCCACTTGCCAATGACATGGCTATATCATGCAGTGACAATCCGGAAGAGATGAAGATATGACGATAACTGCAAAAGATAGAAAAAATAAACATTCCAACATTAAGAAATAATAACATATTTATTGGATAACTCACGGTTGTCGTCTAGCAGCCATTCCAGCATGCGCTTCGAATTGTGAAGGACTAATCTGTTGTAAATAAATACAAAATAATATAAGTTAAACTATATCCGAAGTTCAAACCGAATCTATGGAAAACCATTTACCTCTCTGTTGCAGCAGCTACATACTATACCACTTCCTTGCTTGTACCCCTGTAGTAGTTTCTGTAGGGGAAAAGATGTTAATAAAACTAAACTTCAATTCAAATTTCAGTGAAAATAAGCAGAACTAGTCATTTTTCTGCAGTAACAAACCTGCGTTTTCACATAGTAAGCCAATTCAGTCCCGTCCGGAAGCCCATTCGGCATAAACAGCAACCGATGTAAATCATTGTCCCTAGAAACAGAGAATTATATTTTTTTCATCAATGTCGTATTGCATTCAGAGTTTCAAATGCTAACAGAAAAACATAAGTTATGAGGTTGATTAAAAAAAAAGCAGCACAAACCTCTTTCTATTGCTTCCTTCAGCAACTTTTTTATGGCAACTCGAACCAGATGCGTGAGACGTAGGCCTACAGGATTAGCGACCAGATAAATTTTTATAGCTCCATAAATAATTTTCCATAAGTAAAACCTAGATTACTACAGCAATTATCTTTTGTAAGCGAAAGATATCAGAGACGCATACTTCTTTGCTATCCGCTTCGGCTCCTCTAATGTGTTCTTTGCATATGTTTTTTCTTGAGAATAATGGTTCTCCACTGAGCAAGGAGTAAGGCTCTGACTCTCATCAAGAGATTGACCCGGACCTGGACCAAGATTACTGCAGCTTTCACAGGAATCATTTTCAGATCGAATAGTAACTTAGAGTACACAACCAAATTTTATATAAAACGGAACACGTAAGTCACTACAGAGACCAAATGCCACTGACTAAAATCTCCAGATAAATTCCCCAATCACAGATCAAGTATTACACCAAAAGTAGGAGCTGAAAGTACCTGACAAGGGAATGTTCCACGATATGGTTCCTGTCAGACACGCTATTACTCTCTTTGAAACTTGCTGCATGAAAGAACAATATATCAGGCTCAACACTACTCTTCTAAAAGCAAATCTCTGGAGATTGCATTTAAATGGTGGAAGCAATACAGATCCACAAACAAACAAGAGACCTGGCCATCACCTTTCCAAGCTTGTAATCCCTCCTCATTCAGAGCAGAACCAGCTACATTTTTTATTACTTCCACAAGACCATCACGAGGAGCAGTCTTGAGTTCTTGAACTATATTATACACCGCCCTTCCATTCTCCAAAAATATATGATTATTAGGATGTCTAGTTTTAGCCCCAGCATGCAGCTCGAACTCATACGCACTTAAAACCTTTTTGCATAACAAGATATGACACCGTTAAATCACACAGAACACAAAACCATAAATAACGATCGCAAAGAGAACACTCACTTTCGAGAAATTGCAAGTCGTACAGCCACACAAATACCCACCCGAATGGATTGTTCCTTGAAGCTCTCTCTGAAAGATCATTAAAATTGATATAAGAGTGTATAAGTCGCCTAAACCAAAATATCGAAACCCATAGACAACAAAGAAACACAAAGATTCAAAATTTACCACAGGTGGGGTTGAAATATACTTCACTCGAGCACCTTCAAGAATACCCGTTTCCAATAGCTTCTTAACATTAGCTGGATAACTAACAGAAACAATCTTCTTCGGCCTCGTCACCTGCCACCCAGAAACTGCCAAATCATTCTTTGGTTTACTCAACTTAAACGTGATCTTCGTGATTCCAGTCGAGCTAAGTTGCTTCGGAATCTCCAACACAAAACGAGATTGTAACACATCACTCGACTGCTCTGTCACAGACGCCTTGTTTCCGCTGCGTTCCTCGTCACTTACAGTCTCTACAGAACCGAAATCACTACCGGAAAACTCAACGGGATCACCTAAACCGGATTTAACCGGCTGACTAGAGACATCACGAAAAAGTGATGTGCTTTCAACCGGAGATGGCACGGGATTTGAAATTTCCGATGTAATGTCATCATTAGAAGCTTCTTTCGCTTGTTTCTTATTGGGAAAATGTTCACCGGTACAAAGACGCTCTCTTTTCAATTCACCCATTGATGAATTCTCTTCCGAAATGATTCCTTCCATTGGCATCTCCAAACAAACTCAATATTGCATCCAATAAAAACAGTACTAACACTAACTTGAGTTAGATCTGAACCTTGGATGTGAATCCAATAAGCGTTGAACAGTTCCAAATCCAATCACAGTTCCACTGGAAATTTGCGTATCCAATCAGAGTCTGTTAAGAAACTAATGAACAACACAGATGGATTTAGTAGTCAAATTCAATCCGAAAATGATGAAATTACGAACAAAAACCAATTCATAAGAATAAAACGAGGAAGACAAGAGTAAGGAATTGAAAAACAAATAAAAAATTTGGGTTTCGAATATTACGGATCTAAAAGATCTGAAGATAAAGCTAAGAACTTTGAATTCGGGACAAAATTCGATAAGAGAGAAGAAGACGGCGAAGAAATTTAGGGTTAGGGTTATGAGGTGATGGAGATAAGAAGGAAGAAGAAGGAACGTGCAAGGCGGCAACGAACCAGAAACGAAAAGCTTTGTTCGCGGTCCAGATTACTTTTCAAAGCAGAGAGAGAGAGAGAGAGAGAGAAATTAAAACAGAAAACTACTGAGATATTTTTGTAATTTTTAGGAAAACTTTTAAATTAGGCAATAAAACAGGATAATGGACATATATATACATAACAGTCCGTTGTAGTTTTATATATAACTTTTTGACCTGATTACTTTACCTTTTAACCAATACAAATCCAATCTACTTATATTTAATTAGAAGTTAAGAAAATGTTGGTTCAAGTATATTTACAATATTTCGATATCGGCTTTAACTTTAAGTCGGTCATACCAAACTTTATTATATTAAAATTGGACTTTTTATTGTTGTGATTGAGAGAGGAAATATGGGATAATTCAAAATATGGGGATTATTTAAGAATATATTGAAATTTTTGGGGTGACTTTATGCAAATGAAAAGAAAAAGGGGCAAGCAAAAAGGGAAGAAAATCGTGGCAGTTGCTGATGACATCTTGGAAGAAGGTACGAGAACATATTATTTTCACTTGGTAATAATATCCACGTGTATATGTGGCCCTTTTTGTATTAATAGATGTCTTTGTTTAGTTTAGTGTTCTAAATTTGAAAACAAAAATATTTTTTAAGGAAAAAATACCATTACTTTGGGGGGAAAAATTGAGTAGATTTTACCAAATCTTTTAAGACCATTTCCTATACTTTAAAAAAAAATTGTAGACTTCGTATTTTTGGAATTCTAGGATTTTGATAGTCATTTTATCAAATAAAACATAAATATGGTATTTTGAAATTTCTTTTTTCAAATTTATACAGAATTTATCCCAAAACAAATGTAGTAATAAAAGGGATTATTAGTTTGATTTGAGTATATTTATATTTTTAGAATATAAATATTCGAAATTTTAAAAACCGTGTAATTTTTTGCCATGCCAACCGGTTAAAACAACAAATTAAATTTAAGGAAAGGAAAGGTGTAAAATCCGGATTCGTTAACGTAAATAACATTGTCAACTGGACCACTACTGAAAAGGTGTAAAATTAATCAAATGTTGTTAGATATTTTAGCATATTGCTTTGGTTAAAATATGTACACGTTAATCCACTTTTCCCAAACAAAATTTTGTATTTCATCAATCCTAAAATAATTTCTAGAACTTCTCACAATCCAATATATTTGGTTTCAACTTCTTCTTTTTTTTTTTAATAATAACCACGACTAAATCAACCGGTATAAAATGAAGGTCTGTCTTCCTAATGGAGTCCATATGATTACATTTTTTTGTTGTCAACGATTACATAATTACAATAATAAGAGACGTTAAGGCTTGCTTGTAAATTCACCTCTAATAGTGTAATTATCAGCAACATTAATTTTAGTCAATCCTAGTATCTGACAAACGTGTTACTCTATCTCTAGTTGTGTCCTAAATGTACTTATCCTATCAGAAAAGTCGATGACGACATCAACCAAGCCGTAACCAAAACGGCGATAAAAATTTCCTGATTCGTCGTTAGCAAAAAAGGAAGATCAGGTGAGATTAGGTCATCTTAACTTTCTACTTCTCTTCTTCATCGAAGCTACTCCAATTTCTATGGCAGAACTATTTGCGATCGGTCAAACTATAAAGCGATAGAGAGAAAGAAGAAGAAGAAGAAGAAGAAGAAGAAGAAGAAGAAGAAATCTTTAAACTTAAAACCAAATGATTCGACATCTATTCTCATCTCTGACTCATCGATTCGCTAGGCGGATTCCGCTTTTCGTCTACGGTGCCACGTGGACCTTGTTTCTGACGATCACGGTGGCGATTGTCTCGCTCGCACCTGAATTTGCTTTCGTGTCGGCGATTTACCCACCTTCTTATTCAGGTGAGTTCTCGCGGCGGTGCTGTTCTGACGCAGCCGTAATGGTGCCTTTGGATCTTCCGACGGAGGTGCTGTGTTTGCCGGCAAATCTATTCCGGAGGTCGAAGATGGACCTAGTTGTTCCGCCGGTTTTTGCAGCTACTGTTGTGGCTGTTTCCGCCGTCGTCGTCCGGACAATGGGACTTTGGGAAGCCGAAGAAGCCCACTAGTTTAGGCCCATTATACATTATCGACGACACTGTGTCAATTTATTTCATTTGGAGAAGTAATTGATATATTGTACACCAGGCATTATTAGAGCACTACCAACGGTAGATACTGTGACAAGAATCGTATCTTCTTTGAGATAACCACCAGAAACGTATCTCATATGTTACTTTATGATTGGTTAATTTATATATTTTTAATTAAATAATAAATATTTGTGTTGTACTTCCGTTGTTTATGCTCTTACTTACGTTCTTCATTTTTTCTTAATGTTACGTACATTATTATTACCTTTAAATTAGTGCTAGTTGAAATACTTAAATATGCGGGTTATTCCACTTTAAATTTATAAAATTATGATCACAAGTTGACCTGACCCCCAAAAAAAAGAAAATATATAATATTTTTGTTCGATTCTGAAACAATCGATAATGTTTTCAATTTCGAGACACAAATATCCTGTGGTAAGACTTAAAAGATATGTCAATGTGACAATTATGGAAGATCACAATTGGATTTGTTTATATATTTATTTAGGGAGAGAATCGATGAGTTTGATGCTGAATTCCCACAGTTTCTCGCCGAGAGAATTGTCAGTAGCAAATTTACTCGGAGTGGTGACGTTACAGTCAGCGAAGTACTTTCCGGTGACGCCTTTGAGAGCAGGATGAAGAGCCACGTAGCATGTTGTTGCTGCTCCCTGTTAATGCCCCCAAAGAACAACAATTTTGTTATTTTTTTTTTTTAAACTCCCAAGAAATTTTCATAATTGGAATTTGAGATAGATGTAATATTTTTACCTGAGGTATATTTTTCCACAAGAAGAAACTCATAGCCTTGAAGACAGCTGAATACAATAACGATTTTTTTATAAAAAAAAGGTTAAAAACTGAAACACATAACGAAAATGTTGGAATAAAGAATAGAGAACCGGTACGTACTCATTCCTAAACCGGAATAGCGGAAGAGATTAGTGGTGACAAGGCCAGGGTGTACCGAATTTACTGTGATGTTCACACCTTCTTCCTGTACCACAAAGGCTCAAAATAATGTTTAATTATAGTTGTTGTATTCATCCATATATGATACTCACTTTCTAAACGACTGAAATTTCATATATCAATGTATTAGTATACTATATATATCCCACATACCTGTAGTCTACGAGAGAGTTCATTGGAGTGCAATAAGTTTGACAGCTTCGACTGTCCATAAGCCTTTTTCTCCGAATATCTAAATAATTATTGAATGTGTTTTTTCATTAATAAACCAAAACAAAATCTTTAAATTAAGAATATAATAATGAATGAAAACTTACTCATCAGGATCATTGATGCCATGGAACTTGATACCTTCAGAGTAAGTATAAATATGAGCAACAGATGACAAATTCACTATCCTTCCTTCGATTCCACTTTCTTTTGCGCTACTCTTCATTTTGTCCAGAAGCAGATTCGTCAACAGAAAATGACCTGGACTCCATCATAATATTCAATCATTTAATATTATCAACACTCTACCATATTTCATTAGAAATTTTGAATCAAGTATCTATGGTTTTTGGTAATTTAATTACTTTTACAATTAAATATTATGATTTTAAATATTGTTTTCTAACTAGTAAGGGACATTAAAATAATGAAACCTTACCAATGTGGTTTGTCGCGAATTGTGATTCAATCCCATCTTCAGTGAGCTGGAAAGGACAAAACATAATACCTGCATTGTTTCTAACATTTCAAAGATACAACAAATAAACATTATTTAAGAAAATCAATAATCACCGCAAAAAAAAAATCAACAGTAATGTACTAATATTTTATACATACATGAGTATGTTGAGAGGGAGATTAAGGGCAAGAAATTGATGGACAAAGGATCTGACAGATTTGATGGAAGAAAGATCGAGCTTAAGATAATCGATACGAGCTTTAGGGTTCATCTGAAGAATCATCTCTTTAGATTCATTAGCAGCCTTTGTGTTTCTAGCTGCAATGATGACATGAGCTCCTCTCATTGCCAACACTCTTGCTGCCTCCAATCCAATCCCACTTGTTCCACCTGTTTTCGTTTCATTTGTATAATGCAGGCAAGCAGAATAATTGAACAAATGCGTCTACGTACATATAACATTTGACTAATCTAAAAAGATGTTTAACAAAAGAAATTATATCATATATTTCCAAATTTATATTTTTGTTTAGTCTTTTTTTAATAATTAATATAAGTTCAGAAATTCGATACTACTAAATATTAGTTTCAATTATTATTTTGTCATAACAAAAAAAGATTGTACGTATCATGCGAATTTAAAATTTGGTGGTGACAGGATCTGTATGAAATATATACACATACATATACACTGACGATTCTGATTAGGATTTTTCCGAGAAATTCATTTAGTATCTTAGTCTTAATTAGAGAATAGAGAGAAGATACAAAAACTAAGTATACTTACACCACAATAGGAAATAATATATTTTTGGCGTCAGGAAATAAAATTTTTGGTGTTTGTATGGCTGTTATTTGAAAAATAAAAGTTGGATTTTTTTTTTCCTTCCACCATTCCATCAGACATTCATTGAATTAAATTTATTTTGTCTTTTCCTTCACAATTTGGAAAATATCAGATGGTACCAAAAAAAAACCTGTGATGATGGCAGTGAGATGATTGGCGTCAATGGAGTGAGTGACATCTTCAGCAGTTGAAGCTGATCCAAATCCACTCTTTCCTGCTTTTCCTGTCACCATTCTATATATTCCCATGATCCTTCTCTCTCTCTCTCTCTCTCTCTCTCTCTGTGTCGTTGTTCTTCTAATTAATAGATAACGAAACGAAGTCGAAGAAATAGAGTTGAGAGTTTTACAGATGGATGGTAAGGAGCGGAGAATAAGCTTTGTGGCTTTAAATAGGCTCACGCTCACGCGTGAGTAGATAGACAATAGTTGATTTGACAGCTAATCAAAATTAATGCTTAGATTTCTGTTGGATAAGAAATTATGATTGTATGGTAAGACTAATCCAAATAAATCTCAAAACAGATATTTGCTATATATTTGATCATTTGGTACTTAAAAACATAAGAAATAATTCTACCTATTATAATTGACAAATTACATTACAAATTTGACGACTACTCATTAAGTAATATTTTTTTAAAATATGGTCAATCACATTATACAGTTGTCCAAATTTTAAAATATTTTTTCATCCCTTTTTGTTTTTTGATATCCAAATTTTTAACATAGAACTTAAGTTTGCTGGTTTTAAAGTATGGTAACATTACCATTCAAAGATTCAACAATTGTTCTTTCAATAGTATAATTTTGATGTTTTGAAAAGTTTATCGCATCTTTGTTGACCGAAGAAATGAAATAGCGTAATATAGTAACCGGATCAAATAACATACGTGAATGAGAAAGAAGAAAATAAAAATAAAAAATTGTTATTGTAGAGTCATTACAGATTTTCAAGAAAAATAAAGTTTGTATCTCAAAAAAAAGAGCTGAATACCAACCCGAATAGTTTTAGTAAGCAATCTCCTATGAGCTTGTACAAATATAAATGAAACTATCATGTAGAAAGAACAAATAATGACGATCAATGAATTGACCGTCAAGCAACTGATATGCAGAAAGAAAGACCTGTAATGGCTTAATGGTTGAGATGACCACTCTGCTCTCTCTTGTGACAGAGTAACGAAGACCTCAACAGGCTTTGCTTTTCCTTAATTATACAACTTCATTCACCATTCTCCTCAAACACCTGCGATTAACGAACTGTATTATTATCTTATCGACATTAAAAGTGTTGGACTAGTTTCACTTGATTGGAGCTTACCACTAGTTAAAACCTCCACCAGTCCAAGCAGTGTCTGATTTCCCATTGTGACCTACAGATTTCTTATCACCTGCACTCTGATAATAGAAATCATCGTCTTTACCATCATTATCATCCCAACCAGCCCAACCGTCGTCATCATCATTAGAAGTCGACACCTTTGCTGCTGTTTCTTTTTTGGTATCCTTCTCTTCCCCCCAGTCATCCCAAGAATTTGAGTTACGATAATTGTTGTGGTTACCACTTGATGATGACTGTGACCCTCCAAAAGATGAAGAATTTGCTGTTTTGTTTCCAAACCCGGAGTCTTGGCAATAACCGTTGCCCTGGTTTCTATTAGGTTGATTCCAGGTTGATGCTTCTTCTTTAGTAAACTCTTCAACCTTTTGTGAGGCAATTGCCATTACTCCTTTCATAATCCCCCATGTCCTCTGTCCTATCTCTGTTGTCTTACTCGCAACAACATTAACAGTCTCACTCACTGTGTGATCTAAGCCCCCTTCTTTGACCTGCATTGAAACAGAGGTTTCTTATCTCACAATCCAAGATTCTACTGTCAGAGATGTATAGAGAACATCCAGAATTAAGCTCTATTCAGAGTTCTAGTGTATCTCACTAGAGATTTTGCAGAGGCATAAATGCAAAACATACTGAGCCTCAACACCACTAAGATTATGTAGCTAGACAAGACTCTTAACTTTTTGTTACATAACAATGTCAAATATGGGATAACCAAAAAAAAACATCGAGCATTGCAGCATTTAGGCAGCAAACATT
Source organism: Nasturtium officinale (assembly GCA_963854855.1). Taxonomy (NCBI): domain Eukaryota; kingdom Viridiplantae; phylum Streptophyta; class Magnoliopsida; order Brassicales; family Brassicaceae; genus Nasturtium; species Nasturtium officinale. The sequence goes on from OY978511.1 coordinate 7,807,532, forward strand.
TAGTCACGATCCTAATATAAGCTACCAGATATGAGATAACTAGACGACAGATTGTTACCTAAAATCAAATGTGGCTCTCACGTCACGAATTACTGAATGATAAAAGAAGTACCTTGGAAGTGAACTCCATGGTTCCATTCTGAACAACATTCGCAGCTGATGCAGCAACCATAGACAATCTTCCAAAACCCTATTTGCACATTTACACGCAAAACAAACACAAATCATTTACATATAAAACAGAGAAGCCACTCTAAACATCTAATCAAAATGTATCCAAATTTTACCTCAGACATAACAGAGAAAACATCACCACCTTGTTGATTGCTTCTCGGAGCTGGACCGGAGCTAGATCCAAACCCAACATACTTACCTCCTTGTGAAGGAGGAAGTCCCTCAGGCTTAGACTCATTCTCCGCCATCCTCCTAGCAAAAAAACTCTCCTTATTCGCAGCCGAAGCTTCCAGCTGAGACCTCGAGTAAATATCCTCCGACGATCTCGATTTCGCCGGAGCACCATGACCTCCCGATGACCTAAAATCAGTCGCTGATTGATTCCGTCTCATATCAGGAGAAGATCTAAAGGAATCATCATTATCCCAATTATCCCATCCACCATTACCAGAATCCCTACCACCGCCTTGAGACAACGGAGGCTTCTTATTCATCCCGCCACCACCTATCGATTCCTTAACAATTGGCGGATCTCTCCATTGTCGTCCTTCAGCTAAAGCTTGGATCCGATCTCGATACACAGACGCAGCATTGGAATTGTACTTTGCGATTATATCGGTTTCCTTAGCGATCCCGTACTGGAAAAGGAATTTGTTGAGACGTTCGTTGCCGCCGGCGTCCATTTTCTTGATCTGGATCTCAGACCATGAATCCATTGTAACAGATCTGACGAAGGAGATGTGAACACCTAAGCCTCTGTGCTTCCCTGAGCATTCCAAGCACATGAAGATTCCATATGAAACCGATGCCCATTGAGGATTCTTCTGTGAGCAATCAACACATACTTTGTTCTCCGGCTGAGATTGCAGCGTTCGTAATCGTCTCGCCGCTGCCATTATGCCGCTTCTCCGATCAGCTTCTTAATCCGATCTGATCTGACCCGACCCAACTAGATCTGATCCAGGTCCAGATTCTGATGATACTGATGCGTTTTTCGCTAAACCGTTTTGATAACAAGGGTGTTATTCAATCAAATTTTAAAATGATTTTAATGTATTTTAATTTGAGATGTATTTTGAAATACCAGTATTTTAAAATGATTTTAATGTATTTTGTTTACTCATGATTTTAGATAACAAAGTATATTAAAATACAATATAATTCAATTACAACTAAATCAAATCAATATTGAATAACATTGATTTTAATATATTTTAAAATACATAAACAAATACTTAATTCAATAACAGTGTATTTTAATGTAATTCATCAAATACATATTTGAATAACACTGTATTTCCATTTAAATTTAAAATACATTCAACTCATCTATAATACTATATTCAATAACAACCAATATTTGTTTCCTTTTGGGGTTCGCGGAAGCTTCACTGAAAATTTCCAACAATTGTTTTTTCCTTGCTAAAAAATAAATATTGTAAACGAGCTCCAATTTGTAGACAAAATAAAACATATACCAACACGTATTTAATAAAATATTTTTCCAAAATAAACATATATATCAAAGACAGATATGGCTTGAATTAATATCGTTGTTTCACCACTAAATTCAAATCGCAAAAAAATGTAAAAAAAAAAAAAACACGGTGAGAAAGTGTAATCGTCTATAACAAATTTATTTGCTCAAAAATTCATAATTATATCATGATATCATTTTCTGTGCATAACGTTCATATTAGCTAGATACACAAAGACATACTAGTAACTAAATCATCATTAATAGTCTGAAACATTGTCTCCTACAATAGTTGTAGTTGTATTCTTTTCAATGTATCCTTGAACGATTAGTGTTGAAACCATTATTTGTCGCACTTGACAACTTGTTACTTGTCGATTTCCAATTATCAGAAGCTCATAGTCTTTCTTACTTCCTTTTGCCTTTAAAAGCTCTACTAGATTTCCCTCAACTAATCTCTCTTCATACTCCACCATAACACCTTCACATTGTTGCTTGAATTCTTCAACTGAATCTCCTGCATCATCACAAAATTTATATAGTTATTGTTAGAACTTATAATAGTTACGTTGTCTGGAACTACACAAAATGTTTTTGTTTTTGCTAGGTCCTCTTCACTCAATACATTGTAAGCATTTGGAGTCTAATTGTTCTTCAATATCTTTTGTTATGATCATGATATAATCCATAGTTAAATAATAAATGATTTGTCACCTTTTTCACAATAAGCAGATAGGAGATTCACAAGATGCACTTTTCAAGTGACGTATCTCTACCATCTGCTTCCGGTTTCTGACTGACCTGTCCGTAAACAATGAACGCAGCAGTTTCTATCTGGTCACGCGACCTCCCTTTAAACAACCTCTCTATGAACGGCACACCGTTTCATCTTGTTCTATGAATGGAAAGTAATCAAGCTTTTGACTGAAGAGAATAAACTTGTAGTTAGTCTTCCATTTCGATTGTTTGGTTCTGAGAGTAAGATAACTTGTAATCGAAAATTACTAAAAAAAACAATAAGGATCGAGAGTAGATTCAATGAGAGTATCTATGACTATTAGGAAAGAAAAATTACGATATAACTCTGTTACATCAAACTGACATTTTCTTCTATTTATCTACATGAGGAAGCAACTGTTGATTATTATACATCATAGGTGATTAACCAAAAAAAAAACCATTTTTATTGAAATTGAAACCCAGAAACGAAAACCTACAAAAGCTTTGAAATTTAAAATCAAGCTAACCAAGGTAAAGGCAGCATCGACATCATTGAACGATTCCTCCATTGCTATGTTTTTGTTCAATCTACATCAACGTCACTATATATGTCATCTCTTCCGCACTTTTGCAATCCATATAATAAGATCCTTGAGTTGATTAAACTCATTACTTAGTGGTATAATGTAACATTTTTAATTCTTGATTAATCTTTTCTGAATCAAAAGCGATAATAAATTTTGTGGAAACATAAAACAAGTAAAATTTCAAACCATTAAAACATATTCCAACTAAGAGATCTTACTTCCCAAATTAACAAACCCTAAAAAAACAGAATGATTCACAATATCAGATTCAATCTCTCAGCCACCAAATCCATACAATGTTCGCCCTTGCCTCTTCAACGCATAAACAACATCCATCGCCGTCACAGTCTTACGGCGAGCATGCTCAGTGTAAGTAACAGCATCACGAATCACATTCTCAAGAAAGATCTTAAGAACACCACGTGTCTCTTCATAGATCAATCCACTTATTCGCTTCACACCACCTCTTCTCGCTAATCTTCGAATCGCCGGTTTAGTAATCCCCTGAATGTTATCCCGGAGAACTTTCCGATGCCTCTTTGCTCCTCCCTTTCCCAATCCCTTTCCTCCTTTTCCTCTCCCAGACATTTTGATTTTCCCAGAAAACGAAACTCGAAATCAAAAATGTTTTTTTTCCACACGTGTGAACTTTTATGACTGCGACGTGTAGATCTTAAAGATGATAAGAGGTTTATATAGGAGGACGCATCTTTGCGTTTTCTGTTTTTATTTTTTTAGGAGGAATCTAAACCGTTGGATTGTAATTTAATCGACGGTTTTAGATATCGATCCGAGTGAATTTAATTTAGTGGCCAATGAAAGCTTAATATGCCGTTGGATAAAAAAATCTGAACCGTTGATCTCACGGTATGTATTAAGAACAAAACGACGACGTGAGTTGTTTACCGGGAAGAAGAAAAATGCGCGGGAAAATTGAGATTATCGTAGGGCAAAATTTAAGTCTCCGGCTGCTTCATCTTATCGTCGAAGTCTCACATCTTCCTAAATTTGAAACCCTTACACTGAAATCTGAGGGGGCACAATCAAATCCACAATTTTCTGATTTCTTCTGCTCTTACTTGGTCTCAATAATCTCTAATCGCTACAGTGATTTTGTTCCTTTGGTTTCCCAATTTTGTAAAGGTAATTCTCGTCCTGTGCTGATTTTTCTGAATCTTATGTTATTATCATCCAAGATATTGTATTTCTGCTAAAACTATGTGATTATGTAACTAGTTTCGACTGTATGATTCATTGAAATTGTGCCTTAAAAAGAAAAAGAAAAAATGTGCCTTCACATGTTTCAGGAAATTTCACATATGGTGAAAAGTTAAAAATTTGGGGATAGAGGTTGTTTTAATTATCAGATTGTTCAGGTTAAGTTAGATGTTTGAGTAAATAGAACTAATCATCTTTGAAAGTTAGATTGTTCAGGTTGTTTTCTGATTAGTAGCTTGTCAGATGAGAGTCATTGTTATGTTGTTCGTTACCTACTTATTGCTATGGAAAATTTTATAATACTCTCTTATGGCTGTTGTATTTCCTACATAGAAGGTGGTAATATTGTTCTTAGTATCCCACGAAAATGGAGGATATTGATAACATAGAAGAAGATGATTGTGGGTTCTCAAGAAACTACTTTCTGGCAAAAGAATTGGGTGGGGCGAGCAAGCGGTCAGCCCACAAGCTCTCTGATATTCGTATTGTTGATGAGCAGGTGATTTTGGATATCCTCTCTCAAATTATTCCTTATTCTTAAAAATGCTTTCCTTGACAAGTTTGGTGGACAAACATTATGTGTTTCAGGAGCTTAGAGAAGCAGCATCTACAATCGAAATGAAGCACGCGAAAGAGATTTCTGAGCTTCTGAGTGATTACAAGACTATGTACCCAAAGTGGGTCTTTGAACTCAGGTGAGAAAAGCTGTTGCTTTTGACAAGCATACATTGATCTCAGAAGTTGGAACCTAAATATCACCCATTGTAGCAACTGTTCAGAACAATATAACAAGGTTTATCTATACTTCTGGTGTTTCCATAACCATTAAAGACATTGAGTCTCGACTTTCTTCTGTATTCTCCTCTACAAGTTAGACACCTTATGTTCCATCTGAGTCATCATATTTTCGTGTATGCTCATCTCATGTTACTGCTTCCAGGTGTGGCTTTGGCCTTCTAATGTACGGCTTTGGATCTAAGAAAGCTTTATTAGAAGACTTTGCTTCTGCCTCTTTGACTGAATATTCCGTTGTGGTCATCAATGGCTACCTCCCTTCTGTAAATCTAAAACAGGTAGTCTTTATTCAGTTTGGATGCAGCTATTCTTCTTCTGGTACAACTCTATGTTATTCAGTTTGAAGAGAAGTTATTAATAAGAAGAACAAAATCCTATTTTTTTGTTGCAAATTCAGATTCTTTTAGCATTAGCTGAACTTCTGTCCGAGCAGTTGAAGTGTAGAAGAAAGAGTTCTGGGAGCTTGTCTAAAGGTCAAGAAACATTTCCTTCACGTTCCATCGATGAAATCCTCTCTTTTCTACATGGCCCACAATCCGAAGACAAAGATTGCTTCATCTGCGTTGTTGTTCATAACATTGACGGTCCTGCTCTAAGGGATCCCGAATCACAACAAACTCTTGCCCGGCTTGCTTCCTGTTCGCACATACGCATTATTGCATCAATTGATCATGTCAACGCACCATTATGTAAGCGTTATTCTCCATCTCTCTCTCTATCTCTCCTGCTCATGGCTGAAGATTTATTGCAATTCTTTCTGCTCACTGCTATCTGTCAAAGACTTCTTAGATCTTCCGTACTGCTTCTTTGACCTGAGCTGGTGTTTTCTGAATCCATTGGCAGTGTGGGACAAGAAAATGGTGCACACACAGTTTAACTGGCTATGGCACCATGTTCCAACATTTGCACCATACAAGGTCGAAGGCGTATTTTTCCCGTTGGTTCTTGCTCAGGGAAGCACAGCCCAAACCGCCAAAACAGCAGCCCTTGTCTTACAGAGTTTAACACCAAACGCTCAGAATGTCTTCAAGATTCTTGCAGATTACCAACTTTCACACCCAGATGAAGATGGCATGCCTACTGACGATTTGTATTCAGCCTCTCGGGAACGCTTCTTTGTGAGCAGTCAAGTGACTTTGAACTCTCATCTCATAGAATTTAAAGACCACGAACTGGTCAAAACCAAGAGAAACTCCGATGGACAAGAGTGCTTGAATATACCTCTCACTTCGGATGCACTAAGACAGCTCCTGCTTGATCTCAATCAATAGCACAACTGTATCAATATCTCTGTGTTATGATTTACTTGTATTGCTTCAGTGAGCTATAGTAGTTCAAATTCTCAAAATTTGGCTAATTAATTGAATGTTATACCATTTGCAGCACTCAAAGTTCATACAACATAATGTGGTAGATTAGTACTTATCTGAGATCATAACAAACTTTTCTTTCTTTGTACAAACATTAAATTGAATCTACGGCCAGGTTGATTTCAACACAGTATACACAAAGATTGCAATGTGATGAAAAATCCCATTAAAACAGTAAAAACGCCTATATATGAGTGTCTAATATCAATGAGAGATGACTCCTATCATAATAAGCTTCTACAAACAAGAAAACTGAACAGATGTTTCTCTTTTTACGTCAGCATAAGATCGTTTCCTCCAAGATGAGGACGGAGACACACCCGCACCTCATGCTCTTCCGGGCCAGCTCTTAGTTTCGGGACGAGTATCTCAAGAACTGATCCAGTACCCTCGTAATAAGCTTCAATGTTTGCATCTTCCGGGATTCGGGTAGATAACGGGATCTCTCTGACAAATTCTCCGGGTGGGCAGTGCTCGGAGGCAGGATCAGTCAACTTGAATGTTCTATCATGTATCTTTATGAAAGGTATGCGCGATTTACTGATGCACGAAAGTTTTATTATTCCGTGTGTGAGAGTGTTCTTCCACGAGACTTTGACGCTATTTAAATCCACAAAAGGAAGGCTGATTATGATCAAGTAACCTTCTTCGTCCTCATAGATCGTTTTTGCAGCAGTAACAGGTCCATACACGTTTTTCATGGCCCCGCTAAACTCACTTGACCAATTTGGTAGCTCGTTCTGGTGAGCTTCATTAACAGGAGGTGGCGGGTTCACTGTTAAGCAACATTCCTCTTCATGGATCCCATTTGAGAACAAGTCCTTCCTCTTCTTGTGGCTAGAGGGAGACAGATCAGTTGCTTCACCATTGGAATGGTTGGTTGGTTGAGTTGAGAGATTGAGCCCCGATCCATTGAGTAATCTCTTCGAATGACTCGCAGAAGCATTCTTTAAAGAAGGTGTAGGCCTCTCGAGCTCAAAGTCAGTGTTGGGAAGGTTTCTCCACGAACCAAAGTCGCTAGCTTCGGGTGGAATGGTGAAATTCAAATCACGACCCGTAAGCTCCATCCACCTTTTTCTCTCTTCCTCATCAAGACATGTGAGGTTTGGTGAAGGAACGAACTCAATCCCGTGAACACACTGCGGATTTGACAAACCTCTGTAGTGCTTCCTCTGCATTCTGTGAGACCTTACAAACCCTTTTTCCACACTAAATGGAAACAGACGATCCCCTTGCCTAGAATGCCCATTCATGTAACTCCTCAACTGCATCTTCCCAAGCGCATTCTCAGGTCTTTCCTTAAAAACCCACATGTACATGTTCTCCATATCATGCTGAACTAGAAACACATCGAGCTTCAGGTCTGACTTGTCAAAACCAGATATCCCATTACTATCCCGGATGATTTTCGCCTTTGATTTCTCATTTAAAGCAGGCTTGAAGTAGAAACTGAAGAAAAACCAAGCACCCCAAATACTATCAACCCGTTTAGCGCATTTACGCCCAACCTTAGGCACAACACTCATATAATTCTCAGTCTCATAAGTTTGTGAGCCTAACCCAACATCCAAAATATCGCAAGAATCCAGATTCCACGGCTGTGGAGGAGGACTTCGCTCAGCCGAGAGAGGTAAATTGATATCAGGAGGACCAGAAAGCAGAGACTGACGATTATTCATCTCCAAATCAAGCTCCTCATGAGAAGAAGCAGTTGAATCCATGGACAGTAGAGTAGAAGGATGATGATTCTCCATTGTCAAAACGTTAAACAAAGAATCTACCATTGCAGCTCACACCAGAGACGAGTCTCATCTCCAATAATCATAATAACATTTACACTTCTCATCTTCCTCTCCACAAATATATCAAGTTTGCCAAATATATCAAAGCTACAAATCTAACTTTAAACCTCTAAATTCTCAAATTCAAAAGCCAAAGCTGGAATCTTCCGTAAAGCCAAAGTCAATACACACAATAATGATGATGAATCGCCAAATAACTTTCCTCAATTTGTTACCTTATAGATTCACAAAAAAAAAAAAGACCCACAAAATCGAAACTTTGAAGAAGAATGGAAAATTTTTGTTTTTCCTTCTGGGTTTATGTTTTTGTACCTTTGTGGAAGAAGCACAGATAAACCCAGAGCTAAGACGAGTATGATGAAGATGGTGTCGTCATCATCAATAGCAACCAAAATCGATCATTAACTCAAATCTCTGTGGCTTCGCCAACACAACAAATCTTGATTTTGCTCCTTCCTCTTTTTCTACAGAGAGAAAATATGCGAACCTACGAGGTAAACGCCTGCCCTGGATGCAACCGTACCGTTACTTAACGGTGATGATGAAATGTTTTATTGGCCGTTTGTTTTTTATTAGATTGTGTCGCATTGTGACTGTGAATGTATAGATTATATACACACCGTCTACTATGTATTTTCCCCTTGATTAAAAAAATTTGCGTATTGGTAATATACGGAGTAATTTCCAACAACATTTTTTTAATTTACCACAAATCCAACAACATTTATTTTATTTTTTCTGTTGTCTACATCGTAGTCTTAAGTTGTCCTTATCTTTGCGGTCTTTTAATATAATCTATCTTCTCACATTTTTCTCCATAAAACAAAATTTCATGAATTTGATATGGTGGATATTTTTCTTTCTTTTTGTACATGTAATTCATGTGACTATTCATGTGGTGACTCTCTACTCTCTACTCTCTACTCTAATTTAGGTGTATCCTAGGCCTAAACTGTACATGTTAACTTGAAAATATTAAAATAGAATAATATTAGTTTCCAATGATTATGATACCTAAGCTAGCCCAATTATACGTCAATTTGGGAAGTATAACCACAAAAATCATCTAGTAATCTTTTTGTCTACCAATCATCTAGTGAATTATGTTCATCATTTTAAAACTATGAAATCTTGATTTATGATAAAATTTGGTAAAATAACCAAAAAATATTTTGCAGAAATCAATGTAAATATATAGAATTCATGTCTTGAACATTTTGAGTTTATCATAAATTTTAGTTAATTCAACATTTCTACTTATGCCTAGTAGATTTGACAAATAACTCCTCATGTAAAGCCGAAAATTTAGAATTCTGAACCGCTAAAATCCATAGCCAGTAAGTAGCTATACATCAAAGCGCAACTCTGCAGCCCATGAACTTACGACCCAACTGAAGAGCCAAGTGTCACAGGAAAACACATAAAGAAGATAACCACAAGGTGGAAATAAAAAATAAAAAAAATTGGTGGCACTGACAGCCACCAAATTTCCAACCACTACTCCCATGTAACCATCATAACAAAACACCAAAGAAGATCCTCCTTCATCATCTGTCATTGCAAATAAATAATATCAATAAAACCATGTGAACCAATGAAAGAAATGTAGATTTTTAAAACAGAGATAGAGATATTTAATTTAATGACTAAAGATACTTGTGTTGCTAAATAGTTACGACAGTGATTGTTACATTCGAGATTATCAAACTATACAACCTGACGTACGTGAAAATAGTGAAAACAACTAAACTAACACTTGGTTCTTTATCAAAAGAAAAGAAAAAAGAAGTCGTGGCCGGTTTTATTTTCGTTTATTCACGTAAACAAAAATATACAACTTTGAACTTTCGCTGGAGGAAAATAAACACAAACTTAGTTAGTACTAAGCACTTTCCAATATTATCTTTCTTCCCCCACCAATTTCATCATATCTCATACTATAATGTTCAATAGTACAACCACCTTCGCCCCCGGCGGCGTTGTCCCGACTCCCACAGCTACAGTTCCCACTACCGTTTTCCCGGGCACCACCATCACTTCCAACTCTACCTTCATCATCATAGGACCTCCGCCACCGTTCCCGGCGCCTCCCCGGAGCATCGACCTCTCTCCTCTCAAACTAATATTTGCCGTCATCGCCATCATCGCTATTCCCTCCTTAGCTTACGCTCTTTTCTTCGCCACCCCTTGCTCTTCCGGCCGCCGCAACTCCCCTTCCTTCCGCCGCAGCAGCAGCTCTTCCTCAGACGATACACCTCCTCAAGTCACCGTGGACATCTCCCCGCCTATCACGACCTCCGTCACAACGTCTGACTCCGGCGCGAAACCCCTGAAGGAGATCGGGAACGAGTGTTCCGTGTGTCTCTCGGTGATGGCCGAGGGCAAGGACATCCGGAAGCTGAGCGTGTGTGAGCACGCGTTCCACGTGCCTTGTATAGAGAAGTGGCTAACGAATAATCCTAATTGTCCCATTTGCCGAGCTGACGTTCCCGTTAAACAGACAGAAGCGACCAACGTTACCGTTAACGGTAACGTGAATCATAGCGGCGGCAACCGTCGAGTTTCGGCCACTAATACAGATGACGATTGGCGTCATGGTCTACCTGATGCTTCTAGTTTAGTTTGATTTTTTTTTGTTGCAAAATATATATAATTGATTTATCGATTTCGTGATTTTCCATTTCTTTTTTGTTGAGATATTTGTAAACAAATTTCGTCAATTTCGAAGAAAAAAATATGTATCCCTTAATTCATTTATTTTTTTATGTAATTTTGGTTGCTTCGTATAACTCCGTAAGCAATTGTGAGTGTGTGTCTCTCTCTGTAATGGGAAATCTGACGTTGACTCCCGACAACTCATAGAAACGCACTACAGTAAGCTCATCCTACGGTGAATAAAGATCCCATTATAATCGGACGGTTCATATTCATCCACGTTTTATACATAAAATGACAGCGTTTTGGCGTCTATGGACAATTTTTTCAAAATTAAAAAACCAAAACTTTCGTCTTCTTCCCGGCTTTACTCTCTCTCTCTCTCTCTCTCTCTCTCCACCGTCGGCTGAGATCTGGACGGACATGTCCCGGAGAAATCGTAATTGTATGATCGAATCATGAAAAGATCTCACATTTCTACTCCTCGCACTTATTCTCGACCGGCGATATCAGTCTTGGGCGTTTTGCTTTTATTCCTTCTGGGTTTAACACTAACCTCTCGAAAACCATCTGATTCGTCATCCGATTTAGCCCCAGACCGAAGCTTTATCGGAAAATCGAAGATTCCGAGGTTTGCTTATTTGATAACGGGAACGAAAGGAGATGGGAAACGTGTGAAGAGGCTGCTCAGAGCAATACACCATCCGAGAAATTACTATCTTCTTCATTTAGATCTCGAAGCTTCAGATGAAGAGAGAATGGAGCTAGCTAAGTATGTGAGATCGGAGAAGATGAAGTTAAAGAATGTTATGATTATGGGTTTAGCTGATTTGGTAACGGAGAAAGGTCCGACGATGTTAGCTAATACGCTTCATGGTGTTGCTATTTTGTTGAAGAAAGCTGAGGATTGGGATTGGTTTATTAATCTTAGTTCCTCTGATTATCCTCTCATGCCTCAAGATGGTAAATTTTGTTCAATCTCAATGCTTTTGATGGTTCATTTAACCTGATGTAACCTTAAATTTCATTTCTTTTGTCTGGATGCTTACTACTCAAATCTCTGTGTTTGGTAATGTTAGAGTATATTCGAGATTTAAAGTAAATAAAAATTACATGTTGAACTTGTACATGAATTAGGAAGACATGGTTGTATATATGTTTAATTCGTTTCTATGTATTGACTTTGACGAAGACATAAGGTGTCTAAAATTTTGGTTTGGCTTTGACGGTTCTTGTTTTACAGTTCAGTGATGTTATTGTACTTTTGGTTCTTTGGTTTCAGATATTTTGCATATTTTCTCATACTTGCCGCGCTACCTGAACTTCATTGAGCACACAAGCAACATCGGTTGGAAAGAGTGAGGGAGCTAATATTATGTATACCTACCTGGAATGTTCTCTGTTTTACATTTGGAAACATGTTAATTGTATTGCTTTTTGTGTACATTTTTCAGGAACCAAAGAGCAAGACCTATCATTATCGATCCTGGCTTTTACCATTTGAAGAAATCTGGTGTCTTTTGGGCTAAAGAACGGAGATCACTGCCTGCTTCCTTCAAACTTTTCATGGGTATAAGTAGCCACTCAATCGCATTTCATCTTCACTCGTATCTCAACTGTTTGACTGTCTTTTCTTCATTTTATTGTTGAATCTCTTCTAATAGGTTCTACCAGTGTAGCATTAACAAGACCGTTCCTCGAGTTTTGCATTTGGGGATGGGACAATCTCCCAAGAACGCTATTGATGTATTACACCAACTTCCTCTTGTCCTCTGAAGGCTATTTTCAGACAGTTGTGTGCAACAACAAAGATTATCAGAACACCACGGTTAACCACGACCTACATTACACGCACTGGGATCCGCTTATCCAACAGCGCGCCCTCAATCTAACGGTTGAGAATTTCCCTGATATGGTTCAAAGTGGGGCTCCATTTGCAAGGGAGTTTCAAGAAGATGATATCTTACTCGATAAGATCGATGCTGAGCTGCTGGGCCAAACCGATGGTGGATTGGGGTTGAAGAATCAGGAGGTTGTTAAGCCAATGGTGAGTTGGAAGAGGCTTGAGAAGCTCATGGTTAGGCTTCTTGATCATGAGAATTTCAGGGCTAAGCAATGTAAATAGTTCCTTGTGTAGCCTATACACATGTAATCACATTTAAATTGGAAAATTACCATTCCATTACTGTGATCCTAGATTACAAAATCAAAAACATTATTAACTGAACTATTTCCACATAAAACCTAAAACTAAAATTAAAACACCATATATTACACCCTTAGTCACTGAACAAACGTCAAATGTAGTTTTGTTTGCTCTGTAGTTATCAGCCTCCAAGTTGATCCATCATATGTATCATAAATGATCAAATCCAAACTACTAGATGGTCCAAATACATCATAACTGGGGACCATCAAAACTGATAAAAAAAATCTAAAACTAAAAAAAAATCAAAAACATAATATAATCAAAGGAACAAATATTTAAATCATGAAAATTATTACTACTATTTTTTTGCCGTTAGTAGTTAACTAGGTGATCCAATATGAATCATATTTGATCAAATCTATCGAAAGTCTGTGGAGAATGTTTGCGTGGTAAGTAAAACTGACAAAAGAAACCTCGGAAAATGGTCCCAAGGCCCAAACCTCAAGAAGGTTAAGAGTCACGCGGTTCGAGGGAGCGTGAGAATCAATCACATCTACGAGAGAGGTATTGCCATGCAGAGAAAAAGCAGAGAGAGAGAGAGTAAGGGAACATGCTGGACCGGTCGCGATGCTTCGGCTGTCGTCAAGGACCAAAGCACCCATTTACCCACTTTTCCTAATTTCAATCTCTCTCTTTTTTTTTCATTGAAATTATTATAAATCATTATATGATCAACGATCCTATTATAATCATTATGTAACACCTCGGAATTCGGTCTACATTACACTTTTGTCTCCTAAATTCACGCCATATATTCTACTCGGATCAATCTACACAGAAATCAACTATATAATCACTGCTAACGAGAGAAAATCCGATTTACTTAAGTTGAATCAATAGTATATTCAAAAGCGTATCGTGGTCATTATTACAAGGGACAAGGGATAACTTTTTTTTACATGAGGATTTCATCAATTCGATCCCATCGCTATCTTTGAATTGTTCTCTAATTAATATATAACAAAATAATTGTATCATTTTGTCATTATGGATTCACTAGAACCATAGTTATGAGCATCCAAAGCAACACTGAGTTGATTAAATATCTAAAGAGAACATCTGTCAAGATTATACATTCTTCTGAACTTTGTACTGTTATAAATTATTATGATACATTTATTTCATATGCTAATAAGTTTGTTTCAAATTAACAATATAAAATAATAGGTATGAAATTAAGATATTTTTTTAAATGAAATAAAAATATACTAAACGATATTCTTTCTAAAAAAAAACTACAACGAAAATGGAGGCAGTCTTAACTATGTGTTCTTGTTCTTTTTTATCTATATGTATATAGTAATATCTCTGCCTAAATACATGTGGATCTATGAAGCGGCGACCACCACAAGGCACAATATCAAACCTTATGTACTAAGAAAAAAACACTTATACACATGTACATAACTAGTGATAAGAAATTTAAACCCTAACTAAAGCAAGAAAACAAAAAGAATCATGTCAGTCCCACCCCATATGGAACACAAACCCTAATAATTACATATTTGACACTTATTTTCTTATATCTCCATATAAAATTATTGTATACATTAGATTCACATATGTGTATATATATGGACATAAATATATATATAAAGGTTCATGCACTTTAAATTTTAGCCATCTTCATTCTCACACTCAACCTCCCCCCCCCCCCCCCCCCCTGTACCTAATTCGTTCTCATTCTGCGCTTTGTTTTCTCTTTTGATCTGATTCCTCTCCTCTAGATCTAATCTCATCCACCAAGAAAAAAAAGAGTAAAAAAGAGAGAATATAACTTTTTAAAAAATTTGAATAAAACCAAAAGAGAAATACACAGAGAATAGCCATGGTTTTCTCCTCAATCCAAGCTTATCTTGATTCATCCAACTGGCAACAGGTAAGTTACTATTCCATATATACACTTCTTATATAGGCTACACAAATATTATTTTTCGTACCAATTACATGTTTTAAATTTGGAATCATAATAATTCGAGCAAGAAAAAATAAAAGACAAAAAAATTCTTCTTGCTTTGCAATTATAGCATGATCTATTTTTTATAATCAAACTCGAAAAAACAGTAATTCAAAGCAAGAAAAAGAAAAGACACAAAAAGTTCTTCTTGCTTAGCATGTTCTTGAATATTCTTGTCCAATTTCAGTAATTCCTCACTCTTTATGTTTTTAATTTGTCAACTATTTTAGGCTACGCCTAGCAGCTATAATCAGGGCGGCGCAGGAGCCCCATCAAACGGAGGTCATGTTATACGTCCTCAACTGCAGCCACAACAACATCCGCAGCCAAATGGAAGCGGAGGCTGCAGCTCGATCCGAGCAGGCTCGATGGTGGACAGAGCAAGACAAGCAAACGTAGCCATGCCCGAAGCAGCACTGAAATGTCCAAGATGCGAATCCACCAACACCAAGTTCTGCTACTTCAACAACTACAGCCTCACTCAGCCACGCCACTTCTGCAAAACCTGCCGGAGATACTGGACACGTGGCGGTGCCCTCCGGAACGTCCCCGTCGGAGGCGGCTGCCGGAGAAACCGGCGTACTAAAAGCAGCAGCAATAACAACAATAACAGCACCGCTACTAGCAACAACACCAGCTTCTCCTCCGGGAATGCATCTACCATCAGCACGATTCTCTCCTCCCACTACGGTGGAAACCAAGATAATATATTAAGCCAGATTTTGTCTCCGGTGAGGCTAATGAATCCTGCTTATAATCATCTCGGAGATCTCACAGATAATACAAAAACAGACAACAACATGAGCTTGTTGAACTATGGAGGATTGAGTCAAGACTTGAGGTCGATCCACATGGGAACCGGTGGCTCGCTTATGAGCTGTATTGATGAGTGGAGGTCGACGACGTCTCAGCAACATCCGAGTTTGGGCGGTGGAAACTTGGAGGATTCTTCTAATCCTAATCCATCATCAAATGGGTTTTACCCTTTTGAGTCGCCGAGGATAACGTCAGCGTCAATCTCTTCTGCTTTGGCATCGCAGTTTTCTTCGGTTAAAGTTGAAGATAATCCTTACAAATGGGTTAACGTCAATGGTAATTGCTCTTCATGGACTGATCTTTCTACTTTCGGCTCTTCTCGATGAGTTCAACAACTAAAAAAGAAAAAGGAAATTTGAGGGTATACTTTGGTGAAAAGATCCTAGTTACTAGTTCTTAATTAGTTTAATTTTGTCTTGTTTTGCGTTTTTGTTTAGTTAATGTTGTTTACGACTTTCCTCGTTCTCCAACTACGGTTCTAGGTATTGGATGTTTTTGAGACTGTTCCTTTTTTTTTTGTCAACTCCGTTCCTTTGTTATCGTTCGAGTTAAATCACTACTATCAAAATGAACGTATTATGATATATTAAAATTAAAATCATTACTGTTGGACGAGTTAATTTAATTTCTCACTAATTTAGTCTCAACGTTAAATTAATTTTTGTCCTAGGATTATCATGTGTTATTAATTAATTAATTTTACTAATTAGTAATCTTTAACTTAAACCAGATTTTTAAGAGAAACCACCAAAAGAATTAACACTACTTTTAGTCTGAGTAGTTTCTATCTAGTTTGATCTCCTCTTCACTCTCGACTTTAAATAAATGATATAAACTGAAAGCAATCAGACGAAATATATAAGACCATCCACATCAAGGAACTTTGTCAAAAATGTCTTAATCTAATATTATTTATTAACTATTCAATTAAAGAAATAATAACTAATAAATGTTTGACAGCTACTTCAAATGTCTTTAATAAATTTCTTTAAATTATTAATAAAGACACTTTCAATGTAAAATATCTTTAAATTATTAATAAAAATATAATTAATACACCTCTGTTTATCACCTGGAGATGCTCTAAATAACATAAGAATTTGTCTTACCAAATTACTAAAAAGTCCTCACCATACATATTTGTGCATCTCCTCCAACTCAACCATTGTTCTAAACTAGGATAAGAGAATATTCCAACGTGACAGTGAGGGAATGCTCCTCTTATCACCATATGTTATGTCATATGTGTAACGGCTAATGACGAAAACAACAAAATCCTTGGAGAGGGGAAGTAGACGGGTCTATCTGTGCTTTAATGAATCCCACAAATAATGTGATTGCCAATTTTTTCTTCAGATCTCTAGCTCGAGTAGACACGAATATTAGAGTCGAGGAATCTAAAATTAATTGGACCTGATCTATGGTTGAATCGTAGATATGTATATACTTTTCGATTGTGATTTTTTATAAAATAAGAAATAATAAAGCATTATAAAATATAAATTTTTAATACAAATTTGATTATATTTTATTTCAACACTTTTTTCTTTTCAATTTGATCTTAATTAAATTCGTGCATTTTAATTGACTGGAATAAAGATATGCACTTTAGTGGATTTGAACATGTTCTACTTGCATGTTAAAAGCATTTAGTGAATAATTTTACTATTTTGGGATGGATTTTAAATAGTTTTTGTATTAATCAGATTTTAAACAATTAGATGATAATTTAATCTTTACGATGACGGCCGAATTATCTTACATGTGACTACGAAACATTAAGAAGGACAGAGGCAGAGAATCAATGTCGGGACGCGAATCTAATCTTAAGATTTCAGGTTGACGCGCTTTGGGACTGGTGTACACAACTCACTAGGCGACAAACTTGTTTTTTGTCAGTATGTGTGGGCCACGTCATCTATTACACTCTTAAGTCTTACTGTCTCTAGACTCATTCAGTCATTCTCAAGTCCCTGGTGATTTTGGACATTATTAGAGTTTCTTTCCCCCAATGTTCACTTACTAGTTACCTTTTTTCCTCTCATCAGTCTCTAGTCTTGAAAGGCGATTCAAAAAAGTAAAATGGTGATTGAGCAAAACAGTTTGAAATTTAAAGATTTTGATTAGTTACGAAGTTTAATGTTTAATCATTGTATATAGTTTAAATAACAAAAGTGTCCAATTTTCCCATGTTCCAAGAATTAGTCTAGCTTTTGTGTAAGATCTATTTCGTTTGTCAAAAATAAATTGAGGAAAAAATGAACACTATGTAAGTATAACTGTGTATACGTCCTTCATCCCTTTCCAGAAGGATAATTCAAAAAAATAATAGACAGAAAATATTATATACACATATAATTTTTTTTGGGTCGTAAAAATATGAGAGATTGGTTCATAGTGAAAGAAAGGAATCTAAATTAGATGATTGTGTTCTGCTTTTGCAAGTACCAAGGCTGCTCACCAATATGGAATAAAGCACATTCAAATCTATAAAGCTAAGCCACATAATAAAACCTGCCCAATCTCCCACAATTTAGAATTTTAGTAATATTTTAATTACTAAACATAATCATCGACATAATGTCATAAACTGTCTAATTTCACGGGTTTCACCTAGCCAAATTTAGTATACAACACAAATTATCAATTTCATTTCACAATTTACATTTCGAAAGTTTGACCGTTCATTTGAAGTTCGAAGTGATCAGAAATATTGGTACATTTACACGTAGTGGAAAAAATAAGAATCTTTACAAGAAAAAAACAAATTCGAGTATTACACTAAATATTGATATATAGTTTTGTTTGACGCGAGACTATATATATTGGTGTATATGCATGTACTTTGAGATATTATGCCGGAATGTACGTATCAATCTCAATATTTTGTTCTCATAATTACTTCTAAATCGAGATTTAAGCTAACCTAAATATGTCTCTCTTATCAATTACTCGTAAATTAATGATTTGATCAATCAAGATAGGCTCCTTCTATATATGAGCCCCGACATAAGCATAGTAGGCTCAGAAATCCAAGTTAAATATTGTCACCTGATTATGTATGTATTTCCGTGCTTAAACAAATATATGTAGACAAGTCCATGTACGGATTCATGCGAAGGCCTAGGCATATATAGACGACGACCAGCATATTTGTCTACTACTACTACAGTCTACAGCAGCTTTCACTTTTACAGCATGTGATTTTCACTTACTTCCCCGGAACTAAAAATAAAGAAACAAATATAATTTCGCAACTCTTTTTGTTTTTTAAATACTATTACTTTTAAAGCATATTTGTCGAAATTTCTTGATGGTAATGGTTAGGTACAAATTGTAAAAGCATAGATGTTAAAAATGATGGTAAACTCACAAATTTTATAATACTTGCACTCTGTCCCCAAGGGTCTTCCCTAAGTTCGATACTAGCTAGGCCACTAGGGTAATAGTACTGTATTGGTATAAAACCGACGATTTTTGCCCATTAGTCGACCGCATAACTTAATGGCACACTACAAACAATATGATTAATAATTATAATTTATGATATTAACAGATTAGATATATATTTTACTGCAAACATTTCCAATATTTTCAAATAACATACATGTAGGAATAGACTAGTTAACAAAAAAGAAGAATTATACCGAGATCTTAAAATACAACCGCGTCGAACCGGTGATGTATACTGAAATCTTTAAACATAGGGAACGGTTTTGACCCGACTTGTGTTACACTGGTCCCGCTAAGACCGGCCAAAGAATGTTCAAACATACAAAAAGGTGTTCTCTATTGTTTTATGGTTAACGTAGAAATCATTTATTAGAACTGATTAGACGACTTACTCCTAAAACTAAAAAGATGTTTTTGTACAATTTAGACAGGGTTAGACCAAATTTGCTGTATTGTGTGTTAATGTTATCCATGGAGATAATAAAAAAGAATTTTGAGTTCCCATTGTAATATTTGTTTTTCGGATTCGAGGAAAAAAACAAATTTCCTATGCCGCATTTGCAAGTAATAAAAGATCAAAACCTTTTCCTTTTTTTTGTTGTTGCGCTTTGTAGTGGAGTTATTTTATGTCTTGTTGATAAGGATATCGTTACGGCTTGGACAATAACATATGTAATATGCAGATGCCACAAGTTTCTAATTGATATTGTAAGATTTAAATTGAACATGGACTTTTTTTTTTGTACGTTACCAAAAAATAATAGACCTTTTTCTTCAAATCAATAACCAAAACATTAGTTGAACTTGACGTGGTAGTCACATATACAAATTTATCAAATTTGATTGGTATTAGTTCGACTTCGAAAGCATCATTGATTATCTAAAAGTTTTGTATTAATCCGAGTCGCATTAGATATATTCAGGATCATAGTCGGACTATACTTATAAAAATATACACAAGAGGATCTAGAGTCTCTATCATCTTTTAGGTGTCTGTCGATGTAAATATGAGGATCATGTATACGTAAGGATAAAGTGGTAAAGGGGTTATAATCTCTTAGTAGTATTGCCTTCTCACGTTTCTTCCTCAAGTTGTCATCAACCATACACGTTCTTCATTTTCAGACCAGAGATTCCTTATTAGCCATACACTTTATGAAAAGTACACAAGCGTACATCTGTATTTATATAATCGTGCATGCATTTTTGTGTAATTCTTTTTGTTGTTTTATGTATGAATTATCCAAAATATTTAGGCAATCAAAATTCTTAAAACAGAAACTATATATATTAACTTTGGGACATGTTAAGCCGAATGTGTTTTTATTTTTACATATGTAAAGCTGAGTTTATATACCAGTAAAAGATGCAATCAAAATATCGTATTATAAACCATGCATGACTTCTAATTTTTAATATTATGTGTGGCATGTCTATAGTGAAATAGATTTGATGGATGGATAATTGAAATATCATTTGGTTGGACCTACTACTTCTGTCGTTTTCACAAGTTTCCAACATGAAGAAATGTATGAAAGATTCCAATGTTTGGAAAGTTTTCAGTAAATTTTGGAAGCTCGTTACGATTTTAGAAGCCTTAAATAACTTCAGGAAACTCCCAACCAACTCATAAACTAATAACTATTGTTAGAAGCTTCTAAGGAATTTCGAAAGTAAAGAGTCGGTGAAAATGTTCTTAAAAAGTCACAAGGTCTTAGTTTTTTTTAAAGAGATCGAGTACAAGGACACATACACATTGATCCTAATCCTAATAGCACCTTACAGTGAGTTTTTTTTTTATTACACTTGATTACTTGAAGGATACAAACAATTTAGCTAAAGCCCTAAAGAACATGATCCTAAAGGTTAGTGATCCAGAATCCTAAAATTTTCCAAAAGAGAGGTGATTTGACAATTGACGTCGGAATTTCTGAAACTCGATAACGAGCAAATTCTACGAATATGATTTTGTAGCTCAATGAAATAAAATCGTATCGATTTATATTGTGTCTGCTTTCATATTAATGAGTAATTCCTAAACGAACAGATGCGGGACAAAACATGGACATAATGGTTAACAAGTTTTAAAAAAGCTTAATCAGAAAAACGGAACAGAGTGTAGTAAACAAGCTGAATCCACATTCCTAACAAAACACAGCAGATCATGGTTTTTGGGCATACAGAAACTAAAACATAAGAGTTCCGAAAGTAACAAATATCGCCATAACATAGAAAGACTAAAATGTTTACTTCTTCTTCTCAGCAACACCACCACCACCACCAGACCTAGTAAAAATCCAGACAAACAACAAAAATCAGAACTATAACACTCAAGACACACTTGTATGGCAATGATGAAAGAGCTATGAAATGAGACAAATAGAGTAAAAAATAAAAACCTCATCTTGCGGAGAACGCTAGACATCTCCTCTCTCTTCCTCTTAGCTCTCTTGTGAGTACCCAACTTCCTCTTAGCTACCTTAAGAGCACGCTTGTCTTTGCCAACCTTAAGAAGCTCAGTGATTCTCTTCTCATAAGGAGCAAATCCAGCTACTTCCCTTATCAATGATCTGATGAACAATGTCCTCTTGCTCGTTTTCTACGTATATAAATATATATATAAATAAACACACCATTCCACACATTACTTAATCTCCCAACACAAAATCCATTTCTAACCTCTAAAACATTTCTATGTATCACCAACATGCTACAGAATCAAATCAACACTTAAAACAAAATAGACTACTCATATATCTAAGCTCAGCAACTAGGATTTAGCTCAATCTAGCTCAAACCACACCATTGATACACACATTTCGTATCTAAGCAATTAAATCTGTAATTAGAGACTAGTGAGATTTGATTACCCCTTTGCGAGAATTGGGACGAGGAGCAAGCTCACGTCTGGTGACGACGTGTCCTTTGTTCAATCCGACGAACAAACCGGTCTTCACTGCTGGAGTTGTCATCTTTACCTGCAATGATTTCACAGGGACTCGATTGAGATATCGATTCTGTAAAATGAACAAAGTAGAGAATCAGAGAAGAGAGTGTTTGATCAGATTTTACATACCTAGCAGCCGCACCGAAACAATAAGACCTTGAAAGAAAAGGCGTTTTATATATATGACTGCGACATAACGAAAACCCTAAGTTTTCTACTAATTGGGCCCATTAGGCTGAATATTTTAAATGGGCTTGGATGAATTGATGAATTGGACATGGATGAATTGATTTTAGATATCAACCATAAATCTAACGTTGAATACTTGAATATGAATCTATAAATTTTACATGTGAAGATGCTACTCTAAACAGGTCAAGCACTATGGACTTCTTCTTAATTGTCACTGTCACATATCTCGTGTATGCGATTCATGTTATAAAAATTCAATATATGTAAAAGATAATTTGTTTTTTTGTTGGCAACAAGAGATAATTTGATTTTTTTTTTGTTGAAAAGTATATAAAGAATTACTTAGTGATCTTAGTTCATCAAACAACTCATCAGTAAAATTTCTCTCTCAAACCCTAAGAAAAACATGTCCTATATACTAGATAGAGTATAATACATCGTCTATATTTATGATTACAAAAAAATAGCGTAAGTGTAAAAATAAAAATAAAAACAATGAAAGAAGAATGGTAGGTGGCTACACTTTGGTAGGTTAGTTTCATGGTTACATTTCCGTTACAGCAGGACAACATCATTTTTTTTACGGTTATATCACGGATTCATGATGAATCTAGAATAATAAATATGGATACAAGAAAAAAGAAGACGAACAAATAATGAGTTACATAATAATAATTATTATAATCGCTTCCCCATTCTTTTTATTCTTGGTGTATGAGATAACCATAACGTTTCATTCAAGCTACAATGTAATAAATGGTCAATTAATTAACAAATTAGGAGACAGGTCAACAAAACCGAAAGCCACATAAAAGACAGAGAGTAACATAGACGAAACGAACATAACGGCAACAAAAGAAAGAAATAAAATATTGAAAAGAAAAAGATTTTGAAGATCCATAAGAAAAAGGAAGAAGCTTAAGGAGTTCTCGTCTTAGGCTTTTTCAATAAATTAGCATTGGATGTTCCAACTTTAGAAGTCGAAGGAACTTGAATAAGACCTCGACCCCTAAAGCGTTTATAAAATTCTATATCCAATCCATTTTATTGTCCTGTCTTCTTCTTCATGTTTCTCTCCTTTTTTTTTTTACTTTTTCCCACTCTCTCTCTCTCTCTCCCTCTCTCTTTTGCTTACCTTTAACTTTACAATATCATCATCGTTCATTGTGAGTGAATATTGCTAAACAAGTATACATTTCACAACTGTCAACAAATATATCATGTAATGCAACTTACAATATCACAAGGCTCACTGCTGTTGACTACTATATACTAAGTTACTAACTGAATGTACACTTCACTAACGTTGAACGCTCATGTCATACGAGCAATTCGAGTTTTCATAAATCATGAAGAAACATTCTGTATTTAAGTTGCGTCGAGAACCAGTTCAATCTGTTAACATCCAAACAATTAGCTGGTTACAAACTACTAGAGAAAAAATAATCGATATCAAAAGAAGAAAAACCTAAAAATGAATGAATAATTTATCAAAAGAAAAAAAAAACAATGGACAAATAATCATCATCTCGAACGAAAATCTATATATGATCTGGAACTCTTAAAAACAAAATACCAATATAATCAAGTGTTTTGTTTTTTGTCTATTTGCGGAAAAAACGTTCAGATATATTCCAAACGTGACCTAAAAATGGTCATAAAAATAAGATCATAATAACTAAAGTTAAATATCTTTCTCTTTCCTTCATCTTAATCATTTCTTGATCGTCATTGTCGTCGTCTTCCACTGCAAATCCGTTATAAACGACCTCACGTCATCTTCCGGTGAGAAATTCAACCGTCTTCGGCAATACATGGTTCTATCTCCAAGCATTTCCGAAGAATATCCCCGTCTCCTCGGCGCCGGTGGGCATTCTCTTACCTGAGGGATTCTATTTTCCGGACGAGTCGGAGTTTTAAAGCCATCATTCTCTTCCTCCACAACTTCATTTTCTTCATCTGATCTCTTCCTTTTCCGACAAATATCTAACGCAGGTTTATTGTCCGTCGAACATTCATCGTCTCTCGTCTCAGTAACCACACCTAACGTTACGTCTTCCTCTCTCAAGCGTGTCTCCGTCATGGTACCTATAAATCTACAAAACTCGATAAACTAAAGAAATGGCACAAAACAAAAATTCTTGTTCTAGGAGAAATGATAGAGAAGAAAATGAGAAGAAGAAGAAGAAGAAGAGGAATAAGAAATAATGATTGATCGATGTAGATAGATCCAACGTGGTATAGAATATTAATCAGGAAAATTGTCAGCTTTTCTTTTTATTTATTTTTTCTTTTTTCAGGTTTGTTTAGAGTTCAGAGGATTGGAGCGAGTTTATAGTGTATTGTTGGGTGTGGGTGTGGCTAAGGGAGAGTCTAGTGGCATACATAACGTATCCGAAACCCTCTGATCGATTCAGAAGGAGACTTGATGTGACATCATGCGGCATAATACCGTTAGGATATTAATTTCTCTTTATATTATCGCCGATAAAGTAATCAAATTATCGCCGATGCCTTTCTGCTTGTCGCAAGTTAAGCACCAAATTGACGTCTGCCTTTACGTTTCCAAACTCCATGTGCACTTCTTTTTTTCCTCCTCAGTAAAAATATTGTTGCCGTTAGACTTTAATTCTGTATCTAACTCATATTTATCATCACCTAATATTATTCCTAATAATGTTAGTGGACTTAAAGAGGATAACAACTTATATGGTTTTAGAATGATATATATGTGATATCCATCCACTATCTCAGCCGATATACATATATGTATTTTAGAATAATTATTTCGTCTTAGTCAATTTACGTGAGCAAGAAATTATTTAGTTGCAACGTAAAGGTAATTTCGCCACCTAGCTAATCCACCAAACACATCAATGCATAAACAAAGTTAGATTATCTTCCAAGTCCAAGTCCAAATCCAGAAATGTCCTATTTGGATTATTCCCTTACTAAATTGGTTCAGTGTCAGATTTAGACAGACTAAAAAAGAGGAAAATTTAGCGAGATATTATATTCTACTTTCAAAATATTTAATTAATCCAAAATCTCAAGCAACTTTTTATATAAGATAGATTCTAAACTCATTCTACTTTGCACAAATTTAGATATATATATATATATATATATGTTCAATGGATTGAACATATATTCGGGCCATGCCTAATTAAGGTCCATTTAGGAGGAGCAGGCTCATGCCATTTTCTCCTCCTAAGAAGAAATAGAGGTTGCATGCTTGTATAGTTGCAAAAAAAAAAAATGATTAAATAATATATATAGCCTCAATTTATGAATGTAAACCGGTTCTTGATACAACAAAAAGACCTGGTTATTAACATCTAAGTCGATGATTTAGTCAGTAACTAGCAGTTAGTGAAACGACTAACTATATGATTTATGCAGACAACTCGATCTATCTTACATTCAAACATTTGGCTCTGCATCACACTAGGTTAAATACTAAATACACAAGATTCCAGATGAAATTACAATAAACCTAGGTGATCTGATCTATGCTTATCTGCAAGCTAAGGAACCATTTATCGATTTGTAGAAACAAAACCAATTGTAAATTAAAGTTTTGTGATTGCAGACAAAAATTAATAATTAGGTAACATTTTGGAGGAAAAAAAAACGAAGAAGGGTAAAAGCGTAATTTGAGGTATAGTTATTGTTTTTGGGGACTACGTTTGAAATGAATTACGAACCGAAAAACGAGGTGAGCCTTTGAACCCGTTTTATATACTCTCTTCTTCCTCAATCCTTTCTTTCATTTCCCCTTCAAAGCTTTTTTTTGTTTGTTCCTCTCGATTTCAGGTAATTTTTTGACTCTTTATTCGTCTTTTACGAACACCCAGTTACGTTTAATTTTTCTCAAATCAGTTTGAATACATTTCGTCGTTCCGATTTCGTTCATGTGATTTTTTTTTCCTTTTTTTTGGATCTGCGTCTTATTATCAATGAGCTAATCTTCGATCTTTGTGTTTATCGATTTGTATTATCGTTATGTTCAACACATTAGTTATTATTTGATTAATCGATTAACTCTTAACCGCGACTGATGTTTTCAACAGTTTTTTTTTTTTATATTAAGTTTTTGCTGGTTGAATTTTATAATATTGGAAATTGGCTTACGTGATTCTGGATCTAGAATATCTAATTTTAATGTTTTGATTTTGTCTTTACTGATTCGTTTTATAAAGGGATTCATCTTTGTAATTTTATAATCCAAATCGTTTCCCATATCTGAATTAGAGATGTATTATTGTTTTTAATAAAAATCTGATCTTGTTTATTTGTCCAATTAAAAAAAAATGATCTTGAAGGAATATCTAATGTGTTTGGTTTGCTGAAAGGTAGAAAATGGCTGATGGTGAAGACATTCAACCTCTTGTTTGCGACAATGGAACTGGAATGGTTAAGGTGGTGATCTTTTTTTTCATTTTTAAGTTGTTGATGATCTTCTATAAACAATGTAGTATTTGGTTTTAGTCTAAGATTATGTTGGATGTATTGAATAGGCTGGTTTTGCTGGGGATGATGCGCCTCGAGCTGTGTTTCCTAGTATCGTGGGTCGTCCTCGTCACACTGGTGTGATGGTTGGGATGGGACAAAAGGATGCTTACGTTGGAGATGAAGCTCAATCAAAGCGTGGTATTTTAACTCTCAAGTATCCCATTGAGCATGGTATTGTCAACAATTGGGATGACATGGAGAAGATTTGGCATCACACTTTCTACAATGAGCTTCGTGTTGCTCCTGAGGAGCATCCGATTCTACTCACTGAGGCACCGCTTAACCCCAAAGCTAATCGTGAGAAGATGACTCAAATCATGTTTGAGACTTTTAATGCCCCTGCTATGTATGTGGCTATTCAGGCTGTTCTTTCTCTGTACGCCAGTGGTCGTACAACTGGTGAGTGAAGCTTTTTTGGTGTTCTTATAGTATAAAGCTTCGATCTTTGTACATTTTGTGGAATGTATAGCCTTTATTGAATTATCGATGTGTAGGTATTGTGCTTGACTCTGGTGATGGTGTGAGCCACACTGTTCCTATCTATGAGGGATATGCTCTTCCACATGCCATCCTACGTCTTGATCTTGCGGGTCGCGACCTTACTGATGCGCTGATGAAGATCCTTACTGAGCGTGGTTACTCTTTCACCACCACAGCAGAGCGTGAAATTGTCAGAGACATAAAGGAGAAGCTTTGCTACATTGCACTTGACTATGAGCAGGAGCTCGAGACTGCCAAAACAAGCTCAGCTGTTGAGAAGAACTACGAGCTACCTGATGGGCAAGTGATCACCATTGGATCTGAGCGTTTCCGTTGCCCTGAGGTGCTTTACCAGCCATCTATGATTGGTATGGAGAATGCTGGTATCCATGAAACCACCTATAATTCCATAATGAAGTGTGATGTCGACATCAGAAAGGACTTGTATGGTAACATTGTGCTCAGTGGTGGAACCACAATGTTCCCTGGAATCGCTGACAGAATGAGCAAAGAGATCACTGCTTTGGCTCCAAGCAGCATGAAGATCAAAGTTGTTGCTCCTCCAGAGAGGAAATACTCTGTCTGGATTGGAGGATCCATCTTGGCCTCCCTCAGTACCTTCCAGCAGGTACACAGTCCCATCATAAACCGACTAAATTAGATTCTCATTTATCTCGCAGCTCAACTAAACTGGCTTATCACTGAAACTGTGTTTGAACTTGTGCAGATGTGGATCGCAAAGGCAGAGTACGACGAGTCAGGCCCATCGATTGTTCACAGGAAATGCTTCTGAGCTCGAAGCTGATCATTTTTCAGAGAAGAAGCACCGCCGGGGTTTTTTACGACCATTCCTCATGCCGGGCTTTTAATCTTCCGTTATGCTACTCTTTGTTTTTCTTCTTTCATGTTTTGGAATTTTGGCCAATGACATTTTCAAGGATTTATGGTATAATCTATTTGTAGTATGGTTAATTTCTTCTTTTGTTTAGTTCAAAACTGTGTGTTTAAGTGATGAAGGAAACTCCTCTTTCTCTTTAATTTATGTAACAACTTGTTTTACTTACATATGTATACTTATATTTATAATCATATTCATAAATTAATGCTTGAGAAAGCAAAGCCATGGATTAACCGAATTGGGAAGTGAAACAAAGATAGATAAAAGAAGAGAAGCAACTAATACAAAATACAAAGCTCAATTAAGGAACCCAAAGGTCTGATTAACATTGGAAAAACCAAATGTTAAACAAAGTAAAAAAAAAAAAACCAAAACAAAAACAAAAAGCTTACATTACATGACAACAAAGAGCATACAAGACTTTTTCATGGACGATCTAATCTGCAACCCATGTGTTGTTCAAGAAACTTGGTGAGTCTAATATGCTTCGAGGTCCATTGATCAGCCAGTTTCTGGTCTTTAGCCTCAGCGTCTCTCCTCAAACCAATAAGCTGCTCTCTATACTCTCCATCAATCTTCTCCATTGCACTCTTCTGCTCTTCCCTAAGAGCTTTCATCTTTGCTTCAATCTCCTCCATCTTCTCTCTTTGTCTACAAGTCTTCTCTGACTCTAACTGCAGCTCCAACCTCCTTAGTCTCCATGTTGCTTCCTTCTTATGGTCTGCCCAAGCTCTGTGCCCTTCCTCCAACTCTCTACAACACTCCACAAGCTCAGACAAGAACGCACTCTCACTACTACTACCGCTACAAGACGGCATCATACTCCCTAACACAAGCCCCCCAGGACCACTCTCTGCTCTCTCAGGCTGCTGTTGCAGCCACGGAATAGGCGGTGGAGCCGCAGCCACGGTAGAAGGCGATAAGGTTAAAGTAACCGAAGGAGGTCTTACAACAACGTTGTTCCCATTGTTAGAAGTAGCTAACCAAGGTGGAATCACCGGGTTAGGAGGCTGAACAACTTGTTGTTCAGCATGTAGAAACCCTCCGTTTGAATTAGCCATCACAACCGTTGCAGCAGGAACAACGTTGTTAGACCGTTCTTTAACAAGCTTCTCAGCAAAACTTTCAAGAATCCGATCGTACTTACTCTCGTCAATAGGCTCAACTCTCTTATTACTTTCTTTCTCTTCTCTCAGTTGCTTTTCTTTAAAAACTTCCCACCACTTCCCTAACCGCTTCGCCGTCCTCCCTGGAACCTCTGCCGCTATTTTCTTCCACTTGTTGCCGTGCTTCTCCTGAAGACGAATGACAAGTCTCTGTTCTTCCTCTGTTAAAGAACCTTTCTTGATCCCTGGTTTAAGATAGTTCTTCCATCGTTCTAAACAAGACTTGGCATCACGGTTCAAAGGTTTGTTCATACGCTCAGACACAAGATGCCATTCTCTCGGACCGAACTGTCTTACATAAGCACGTAACAATGCATCTTCTTCACCACTCCAACGTTGTCTCTCTTTCATCTCCTCCTAACATCACTGCTTCCCATCTCACCATCCTTCTTCATCTGCTTCAATTGTCAAAATCAATCCTTTTTTAGAAACATCAAACACAGACATCTATGAACTCAGAGATCTGATACTACAATTTTCGAAAATTAAACTCCAAAGGAATGAGAATGAGAAAGATTTGATAAGGTTATAAGCAATACTAAAAAGGATTTGTTATCACCATCACAATACAAAAGTAATAATCTTTATCCTGGAAACTAGGCAAACAGGGAAATTAATGTTGACCCCAAAACACTATTAGCATACCCTATTAGACTATTAGGAAGATAAGAAAGTACAATTTAAAATATAAAAAAATGGTTACCAAATTATATTGATAAGGTAAGTGATCACAAACTGAAGAGCAACTTCCATCACACAGATTTGCTCTCTTTTTTCAAGTAGGCGAAAATGGAAGAGAAAGGAAAAGAGCAAAGAGAGAGGCTTTTAAAGCCAGACGATTAGACTTCAGAGTTATGTAAGAGAGAGAGAGGATGAGAAAGAAGTTTACCGACTGAGACACAGACGTTTTTTTTCCCTTTCTCACACTAGTGGGGAAAAAAACTCTCTCAGACAGTGGCGCGTGGAGTTCAAAAGTTGTAATTCCAGAAGTTTCGCTGTCAATTTGAGTTTTATTTTTTAAAATGTCTTTTTTTTATTGGGATCTCAAATTCTTGTTATGAAAACTATAATAAAAGGTAAATGTAGATGCTTGATCGTGGAAGAAATTGGAGATGCTTGAAATTTACAAGTAAAAAAAATAGCCAAAAGTGAATTTTGTACTTGCAGAATAATGGGAAATATTGCATATTTTCTGTAGAATGTATGTCACTTACAGAAAAATTTACCATTTACAGTATATGTTCCTTCTTATTTGTTTACAGTTTTGAAGATAAATTTTGTTATTATTTACCAAGATATCACTTTATTAATGATTTTTTCATCATAACTTTTTGTTAATGTATATCGATATTTCCGATAAGTCTGCAAAATTGCTAAACATGTTTTTATTTATTTTAATGAAGGTTTTTCGTATATAATTTGTTGATTTAGTAGATCTACAAATTCGCCAATACAAACTTTGTTGCTTTTCAAAGCATATATATATTTTCACATAATTTGATGTCAATTGTCATTCTTAACAATATAACAACATGAAATTAAACATGGGAATATTATAATGGTTAGGTTTTAGCCAGGAAAAAAGAACTACGACAAGCAAGACTGCAAGAGTACATTCGAGAAACATGAAGAATCTTACATATCAACAAATAACAATGCATGCAAAGTTGGAAACTGAGAAAGTGAACAAACAAGAGCACCCATAAACAAATGAGGGAGAAGGATAAATAATTATATGAGTAATAAGTTAATCATATGAAAGATTGGAAACTAAATGTGTTTGTTGTCTTACTCTAAAAACCCACTTAAAAAATGCTTGTGAAGTACAAAAATGAATAGATAAATATGGTTACTACTCCTACTAGGCTACTACTCACCATTTTACTTACAAATAAATATGATTAAGTAGGTTAAAATGGATTTGACGTATGAGTAATCGCGAGGAGAGTGGACACGTGTCAGAAAATTGGAATGGCATCTTTTGGGGGAAAGCATGTAAAGGAAATGGTCCCATCAGTCT
This sequence comes from Nasturtium officinale, assembly GCA_963854855.1. Lineage (NCBI taxonomy): Eukaryota > Viridiplantae > Streptophyta > Magnoliopsida > Brassicales > Brassicaceae > Nasturtium > Nasturtium officinale. The sequence goes on from OY978511.1 coordinate 7,838,983, forward strand.
CGCCATGACCCTACAAAAAATCCTTTTCTTTGTTCCATCACATCCGACTAACACTACTCACACATTGTTTTTGCTACCTTGCACCATTTTTCATATGCGTATTTTAGAATTTCCCCGCGCTATAATCAGGCAGACAAAACTTTCACCCTTTTATTATTGCCTCTACTGCTCACTCTACCACCTCTAATATCTTTGTATATACAAATTAGGCAACAATTTCTTACCTTTTTAATAATGACGTCACCACCGCTTCTAATATTTTAATTCTGTTACTATTGTTCTAATAGTGTAATACTGTGTAATTCTCCAATAATTTGCATCGACAATTCAGAGTTGTAATGTGATAGTTGAAAGTGAGGAATTTCGCAAGAGATGTAAGACATTTCATTCATAAGTCAATGCATTTTCTATATATATATATGACTTATGAATTTTCTCTCTCTATATATATATATTAAATTAAGCTTGCAATAGGTTGCATGACTTTAAAATCTATTTTCATAAAATTAGATTGTTAACTACCAAAATATATTTAAAAGTTCTTGAAATACGCAATTGACTACAAATGGATATTATAAAAAGGGGTTGCCCAACAAATTAAGTTGAAAACCCCTTTAGGAAAAACAAGCTAAAATAATCTTAAACAACTCAACTTAGAATCCACTTTACTTTTGGGCATGATTTTTAGTAGCTAACTTACAGATATAAAAATTTACGTAAACTTAATGAATGATTTACTGACTAAGAATCAACCACATATATACATTGACTTTTTTTTATTTTACATTGCTTCGTGGTATTTTAAACCAAATTTATCCACCTGTTTCCAGCCTATATTTGTAAAAACAAATTTCAAACGAATATTTAAGAAATTATGCGGTAGTGAGAGTTTAGCCAGAGAAGAGAACCACCAACATGGTAGGTTGATTTTACCAAATCAAGAAAATTATATTGATAGAAGAGTGGTGGTGGGCCTTCAATGGGCCTGTTTTCAAGAATAAAAATATCACATCGATGTCTTTAATTAATTGATCTTTTGTTTGCCCACGATATTTTTCGTTAGTCAAAATCTAATCGAAATTTAGTATTGTTTTTCTTTTTTGAGTCAGGTATGTTTTTTGGATATTAAGATACACAATATAACTAGTGACGTCTAAAAAATAGTATAGAAGTTCCATGAAAGCAGCTGAAGTTGGAGCTTGGAGATGAGAAGGAGATAAAAAATATCCGATAATCAAATGACCCAAGTTCAAAGTAGATTTAAATCAGGAATTAATAAGAGATTGATTTTATGATACTTAAATGTTTTGAAAATATATCACCCTTTTATATTTAAAATTTTAAATAATATTTCTAAATTATAGTAAATAGTAAATACATGAGCATTTATAAAATTTTATGTTTTTATTTAAAAATTAAAAATAATTTATTTTAAAACATCATATACTCTCAATCTAAATGTTTAAATAACAAAAACAAATTTATATTTGCAATATAAAACTAATAAGTTATACAAAATTAGAAGAAATTAATTGAGTTAGACAAAAAATAATCGGATTAACTGAAAAATAATCGAATTAGATGTAAAGTAATCAAATGACTAATTTCTTTGGAGAATTAGTAATTAATAATAACTGACATACTAGTATACTTAGAAACTTGATAAATATTAATCGGAAGTACATTTTTAGAATGTACTAGTATAGGAAGATTTTTAGAATAATATATCATCAAAGCATGATATAATGATAATAAAACCATCCTACTTAATAATGATAATAAATAACAACGAACAAACATTTTTTCTTTATTTCATAAAACCATCCTACTTACAAGATGATTTGCTCTTCTATTATTTCTGTATGCACAAGTACAAATACAATTCTGTAGATGGTATAATTGAAAAATTTTGTTCGCGAAAGAACTAATACGCCGCAACCTACTACCATTCAAAGTTTTCATCACTTAAAAAAAAGTTTTCATCACTCCAATTCATAAAACTTTTTTGAAACGATTTTGCATTTTTATATCTTCAGAGCAATTTTATCACATCAGAATAATGCACGTTCCTGAAGACACAACAATGATTTTTCCCAATCTATCTGGACTCTAGATCATCTTTTTATAGTACTTGTATATCCCTTATAATATTGCATGTCCTTAAGACTGAACAATGACATCCAAACATAGCTTGTAGCTTCCAAGTTATAACTAATTTTTTATTTGGTATAAAATATAGTAAAAGGCATAAAAAATGATATCCAACATAAAAGATACATTTTATAATTTTTTATTAAACTAATACTAAAGTATAAAATATAATAGATATAGAATGTGAAACAGAGCAAAGACAGTAAATAAAAAAGTAAATGCTGAGGGAATCAGAGAAAGGTGTTTTGATATAGAAAAATAATAGTGGGGGAAATGACATGACATATGAGTTGTCAAATTGAGGCAGATCCTTCTCTGACCTTCCCTCTGCCATCTCTTGCCTTTTACCTCATGTGCTCCATTCCCTCCGGCTTTTTTCTTTTCTCTTTTCTCTTTTTTCCTTTTCTCCTTTTTACTATTAATCGAGCTTTTCCCCTAAATCTATGAAAATATAATATGTCACATTTGGAGACATTCTTACATGGAATTTTCTTTTAAAGGGAAATGTGTAAGTTGAACAAAAAAAAAAATTAAAATTGAAAAAAGACAGGGGATTGTGTAGAAACATAAAATTTGTCTTTAGTGTTTGTAAAACTATAATGTTTCGGGTAATTAAGCTAGTTTTCTTTATGACGTATATGTAGTTGCGCTATTTTAACCAGTATACTGTTTTTAAAAAAATTATATGTTTATTTCAATTAAAAAATTTTGGAAGTTTTATCAACAAAAATTTTCTTATTAGTTATTATGTAATTTATATTTAATTGTTGTATTATGACTTATGCGTGTAAAAACTGGATTACTTTCCGCAAAGTTATCATGTGGAGTACTTATTATGGTACAAGAAGAAAATATTTATTGAATTCACGTTGTTTTCTATGAATATACGGTTAGAGCTGGTCTCTAAAAAAAGTTGTAATAGAGTTTAGGATTTCAATATGGGTTTAATTTACATTATATTTTGTCTTCAATTCAAGTAAGCGCTGGTTAAATCTCTATAGAACCATACGAAAACTGACTCGGTTAAATTAATTGTGTTGTTCCATCAAGTATAATGATTTATTGAATAATAGAGCTACGGGTTTTGATTCGAGAAAACATACATTAGTTCGGTTGGCGTGAAAATGACAAATGATCATCTCGAATAAGCTATAGAATGATAGCGCGATTAGGGTAATATATTGTAACAATTAGAAATCCATCCTTTGTTAGTTTCCTGTTTTGCCTACCGTTAAATTATTGAACTCAACTTAAACTTGGAATCAGCGTATGTAAAATCATGAGTTTGGGTCGAGAAACTAGGTCGTGGTCTTAACATTATATATGTGTCCTGAACCATAAAAAATTGACACGTTCTTTTAATGTATGTTTTGGACCATCCTATAAATATATGGAATTATGTAGATGCAGAGTCACAGACGTTACTTATCGTGGAAATGTTGAAAATTTGGGTCATGCATGCTTAATCCGAGTAGCCATTTTGTTGTCTGACAACCCATTATGAAATTGACTTGTTACTTTGTTGATTTCATGTTAATCGAACCTAAATCAGATGTTAATTAGAATTGGATATGAGTTTTGGTTTGGGCAATGTTTGTTTGGAATACTCAATAAAATATGAGAAATGATAATATACAATGTGACAAAGATCTTGTATTGAGAGAAGGAGTGTCCAATATGTGGTGTTGAAGAAGAAACTATTTATCATTTGCTGTTCAAATATCTTCGGCGAGACAAGTTTGGGCACTTTCAAATATTTCTTCTGTTGTGAATATATTTCCCTTGCAATCTCTGTACTGCAATTTGGACATTCTCTTTTGGCGAGGAAGGAGGTTGGATCATATGGTATATTTTGAAGGTCAGGAACCAAAAACATATTTGAGAATGCTAGTGAGTTACCTCAAGACATTGTTGGACTCGCAATCCAAGAAGAGGAAGCATGGAGAAGCGCTAATACTAAGCAAGACCAAGCTGAGGAGTTGAGGCTTGAGGCAATGGTGGAAAGAATACTAAGGCACTCCCCCATATGCTATACAGACGGATCATGGCACCCTGCGGATACTAGGAACGGACAATGATGGACATTCACGTGTGGAGATGAGATCCTCCATCTAGGTCTGAAGGGTTCAAGGCGTTGTCTCTCCCCACTCCACACTAAGTTAGAGACCCTGATATAAGCTATGCAGAGTCTGACAGCTATATCGCTTACGGATATCCTATTCGTGATTGATTGCTCTGATCTTATTACTATGACTTTATACTCGAAAGATTAGCCAGCTTTTGTGACTCCAAAATTTTTAGAACCCAATTTATAGATTAGATATATTACGCAGGATAAAAATGTAGGTGGGAATCACCTTGCCAAATGTGCAAAGACATGTGGTTTTTTTCCATATATACGAGTTCCAGAAAATTTGTAAATTCTAGACTTCATATAGCTATAAAATCCTTGGCCCAATGGCCCATTACATATTGGTGGGTGGACCACGGTCCATGGTCCGACCCGAATATAGACTGTCCCCCCTCCCCCCCCTCATGAAAGAAGATGGAACCAACGAAGTAATAAAAGAAAAATAACAAAAATCACACAAAAATCGCAAACACTAAGAGAAATTTTGAAACAATAATAAAAAAAAAGGAAATATTCTCCCAAAGCCACCAGAATTTTCCCAAGAAAATTAATGGAAAACGCAGGGCGGAAAAATGTCTGATTTCTTCTGTTTTGGTTGTCTCTCATATTAAAAATAAAATAAGATTCTGAGTATTTTTGTCTTCATTCTTAGGGTTCACACTTCAGAGTTCAGACACCGAAGTTTTTGCCGGTGAAAGTCTGGCCAAACTGCCACGAGGCAGGGGCAACGTTCCAGGAAGTGGATGAACGGTGGTCAGAGGCGGTGACTCGGAAGGAGAGTGATTGGCCTATGAGAACGGCATTAGACTGCCAGTTCTGTCCCCAGTTCCGACTCATCCTCACCCAATCAGTCTTCGATCCCTTTACGCTCACTCCGTTAATGTCTCCGGCACCGGCAACGTTAGTTATCAGAACGAGATTGAAGTATCTAAATCCGTTTACTGTGAATCTTATCCCTCCTTGCTTCCGACAAGGGATCCTGCAGAGGAAACAGATTCAGACAATAATTAACAACAAGACAACGAGAGAAATGGATCTATCTAGCTTACTGTGTCTCTGTCCTATTTGTTTTCCCGAAAAGATAACGACATACGAGTAATATAAACAAATACCCTTTTCAAAATTAATATTTAAAACATTTACGGGAAAAAATAAAAATAATAATAATTGAGACTTGAGAGTGATGTTTTTAGTTTCTGAACCCTGAAATGCAGATAGGCCGTTTTCCAAAAGTACGAGAAGCCTAGAGGAAAACAAAACCTGATAAAAATATTGACATGCTTGGTAATATATATATATATATACATATTATATATGAAACTATATCTTTAACATATATATAAAATCCTTTATTATGGTCACTGAAATTATCAGATGTGAAATAACACATCTTTAGCATATCATAATGTAATAATCAACTATTAAAAACTGTCATGCAATATTATAATGTTCTATTCAAAAAAATCAACCTCCTTACTCAGAGCCGGTTCATATGGGAAGACAGAGGACGACGACCATAAGTCATGACCTAATCCCGTATCTTAATAATTAAAAGTTTCTTTTAATAAATTTCTTTTTTATATATAAAGTATTACAATATTTAAAAAAATAGATTGAAGAAGACCAAACAAAAATTTTCTTATAAAATTTACAAAAACTTAGTAGTCCAAAGTTATTTATGTAAAAAACTTAATTTGTTTTGTCCTATAATTTAATGTAAAAACTTAATAGAAAACCTAAAAATTTTTTTAGCGGTTACCTTTTTTACCATATAGTTTATAAATATGTTTAACTGGTACTGCCTTGAAATGATATAATTTTGCAAATGTCAGTATTAATATGTAACTTTTTCACCATACTACTTTGGTTGATTTACAGCAAAATTAAGAGCTAAATTCTTATTGATTCACCAAATACTAAAAGCCGAGAGAACCTAAACGACGCCGTCAATAATGAAGGAAAAGAACAGAGACCTGCGATAGGAGACGGGGACAATGCCAGCGCGATACAGACCAATCTTAAGGAACATCGGCATGGCAAGGTCAAAGTGCTCTCGCGGCGGATTGCACCATCCTCCGTCGTCGCTTGCCTGAGCAAAATTCGGCGGACAAAAGTTAGTCGCCGTCACGAGAATAGACGGATTTCCCGGGACACACCATCTAGGGTCATCAATACACTTAATCTCGAAGCAAGCACCACAACTCAAGCCGTTGTTGAACAGAGCAGTGCTCAGCGCCGCCGTGTTCACTCCGTATCCTTGGCTATACAGATTACCGTACCCACACGCACCACCTTTTAACAAACCCCACGCGCCAAACACGAAATAACAGAAATCAATAAAAGTTAGTTAGGAAGCATATAAAAAAAAGTTAGTTAGGAATCATTTATGGTTATTATATATGTAATGAAATTGAGAATGGTGGATTAAGTTAAGTAGTGAATATATTTACCCATGGTGCCTGAGGCGTCACTGCCGCCGTAGAAGGTGGCGTGTGCATTCTGCCACGGCCCACCGCTGTAAACGCCGGGGATTTTGGCGTTTGTACCGGCTAAGAGAAAGGACGCCGTAACGAACAACCATAATGCAGTCGAAGTCATAATGAGTGAGTGAGTAAGAGAGATAGAGAGAGAGAGATGTGTATTAGATAGGGCTGAGAGAAAGCGGGAAGGTCGAATGATATTTATTGGGAATGAGACTCGTTAGGAACTTTTCTGACTTCACCGTTAAATTTTGGTCTTTTTCTGTAACTTTTAAGATTTCTGTGGGTCTCAAAGTAATTGCTGCTGCCTATCTCACTGGTTTTATGGTTTGGTCATAAAAACCAAACTGAACTCTGAGATTCACTGAGGTGTAAACCGAATCAAACTTCGCTAAAATCTTAACCCAAACGGTGACATTATCTTCGTATCAAATAATCCGAACCAAAACTAAATTCAGTGAAATTGAACATAGTAAGGAAAACTCAATAAAAATAATTGTGTAGTAATAGTTAGTTGATTACTAATTACTAATTTTAATTTTAATTTTAATTGCTTTTATCCAACCGATTCCACAATAAGAAAATTTTAAATCGCAAAAGTAACATAAATCGGAGAACATAAAGCGAAAAAACCGAAAACAGAGTGCCAATACAATTACGTAAGGTTTTTTCCTTTGTGTATTTTTATTTTTTACTAACTATAGCTTATTTTTTATTTGTCATTATCTACGCATGCACGAATGTGAACATTTTTCTAGTAGCAGCGCATGTGAACATTTTTCCTGAAACTTTTCTTAACGTATATTATAAATGAGCCAAACGAATAGACCATCACATTAAGAGCACGTGGTTAGACGAGGTCGACAGAGAAATAAATATATTAGTTTTGCAGCATATATTGTTTTTTTCTGAACAATAATAAAGTTGTGCTTAATGGATGACATAGGGCCGCAAAAGTTGAATGACAATCTCCATGAGTTATTGTATTACATAGCATGTGGAGTGTCTATGATATAATTGTTAGTTTGTTACACATGTTCTATTTCCATGTGTGTTGTAAGCTTATTGCTCCGAATAGATATAATGTTAGATCAGCTCTGTGTTACTCTTTACAATTATTGAGGTCACTTTTCCGAAGGCTGCAAAAAGTACAAGTTGTTTTTTATATGTAAAAGCATCATATGGTGAAACTAAAAGTTTATATATATAACTCCAAATACTTATCTTAACAACTTGAACCAAAGACTTGGTTCGATCATTTTATCAGTTCAAGAAACTTACTTGAAAAATATATTAGTATATATTGACACATATTAACGAACATGTATGTATCCGTCCAATAGAAATCAATTTTGTTTTATTATATATTTAATTAAGGTTTTTCGTACAATTGAAAAGTATATAGAGTCTCTCCTTCTTGCTAGCTATACGATTTTATATATAATACTACGAAGTCGGTTTACACTAAATTGGACCGACTAACTTCTGACTAACTTGATCAGTACGCCAGCCACTCATTCCAGTAAACACCTGACCGACCGTCTGACCGGTCTACCACCCATCTGTTCTTGTAAATGTCAGACCGGCTATCGTCCAACCAATCCGCTGATTTACTTGAACCGGTAACTGGAGAGTTCCGTCTCCTTAACCGACCTTCTGACCGATTTAGTGGGTTAAGGAAGCCGACTAAATAGGCCTTTGGATAGTTCAATATCATTTAGATTGAGTTTATGGGTAAAACAAAATCCGGTATCAATGATGTAGAAATATATTGGAAAGCGAAGCAAAAAAAATCATGTACAGAGAATGGTTGGACTAGAAAGATGTAAATCTTTGAATGGTACAAGCTGTTGAGTTCAAAATTAATTTTCTATAAAAATTATAGAATAACTATTTTCTCCACGAAATATAACATTCAACTATATAAACGGTCTAATAAGTTTAAAAATTATGTTCTATATAGTGGGAGTTTAAATTCTTAAATTCCTAACTCTCCTCTCTAGTTTCGCCGAGGTTTGTCTGATCTATGGCTCATGGGTGAATATTGATCAGTGTTGCCTAGTTTGATCGACGGCAGCCAAAAAAGTCGCTCCAATTTCATTTGCAATCCATGTGACTTAAAAATTAGTCGGTGGTCGCCTACTTATTCTCTGAAATTTACAAATGAACTGTTAATAGGATTTCCAATCTACAAAGATTGAGATGTTGTATGTTTAGTTTGTAAAAGAGAAAAAATTGGATGAAATGAATAAGTTTGTGTTTGGTCTAAAGAAATTTAACATTTTTGAAGTATAAGAAACTAAACTAGATTGCCAAAAAAGTTGCATAAAACGACAAATGAACTATTGTATTACACATTATAGATAAAATTAATTAGCTTATACTAAAATAATTGAATGTGAAGGATCAATAATATACAAGCAAAATATCACTCCAAATTATTAGGGATAAATGTTCTATATCGGATAGGAATAAATGTTTTACATCGGATGTTTGAAGGATCTTGAGTAATATATAAGGGATATAGGTTAATCCACTCATTATCAATTAATTTTGATTTAGAAGCTCATAATCTAATATAGTATCAGAGCCCGATTCACACATGTCTAGTTATATATTATCGGCCCGACCCAATTGTTGGCCCACCGATCTTTTCCTGAAAATACCGAGATCTCTGGTATAAAGTAATCATCATCTCGAGAGCGTATTAGGGATAAATGTCACACATCGGATGCTGAAAGGAATCTTGAGTAATATATAAAACCTTATAATCTAATACAAAGATCATGCAATATTTTAAATATAAGTTCTATTGTGTTTTTTTTCTAGAAAAGAGACATTCACCGTTTATTTAATTTGTGGAGTTTATGATGAAAAACAATTCATGCAAGATAAACAACCATATGCAAACAATGTCGGAGAGTTCGTTTGCGGTCAGTGGTAAGTGTAACCTACCTAATACTATATGATCTATCCGGTCTTTTACGGGTATTAACGTGAGCAAGTTGATATCGTATTATTAATATCTGTTTTAAAAAAAAAATGTTTTAGATCTATTTTCAACAAATAAGAAACATAAAAAGATTGTTGTATGTAACAATAACGTGTTTTAATTTCTTTTACTTGGTAATGGCACAGCATGGATTTAAATTAGTTTTAACATACCAATAAAAAAAAATGAAACCAGTTTTAACTACTCATCCGACTACTCTCTCTAATTCATGTATTAAAAATGTTTCAGCTAAAAAAATTATTTATTTTATGTTTTAACTAAATTTTCGATTCAAGAAATAATAGTTGTGTAAAACATGATTACAAGATTTCTACAGTTAGATTAGTGTGCATTATATCTAAACATCATTTAAGAATGAAACATAGAGAAGTTTGTAGCCGTTGAGCTGTTGGGGGGAAGGTCAAGAAGGCTCCTCATTTCAGTAAAAGTATCTTAATTACTTAGAATCTTGGGCAAGACCAAATGAGAAACAGAAAGAGCCGGTTCAAACACATAAAAAACTCATATTCCTCTCAGTATCAGACCTAGGACTCTGCTACAAAGACAAAGAGAGCAAACAATACTAATCATAAGATCAGAACCGAGTGGTTACGTGAGCGAAAAGCGCCTTGAAATCCTTTGTTGGGGTGCCTGTTCCCTCTGGCTTTGAGGCTAAGTCAAGTGCTTTGAATTTTGCATCCTCAATCTGCAACGCCTGCTCAAATAGAACTCACCATGGATTAGGAGATGCACAATTGATTTACAATGTTGACGGACAATGAAGCCCTTTTTGCCATATTGAATGAGCACCTGAAGGCAGACTTCTGCAACATCAGCCCTTGCGATTGTTCTTGTTTCTGTCTCGAGAAGCTCATCATCTTTTCCCACGAGTAATTCTCGAATGCCACCATCCTTGTCCTGCAGACCACCCGCCCTGAATCCAAAAAGAACATTGTAAGATGAGACTTCAGCCATTGCAGTTTGTATGGAATGCAAGTAAACTACAATAATAACCTGATGATGGTGTACGGAATACCGGAATCAGCCAAGTACTGCTCGGCCTTCCTCTTCCAAACCTACTCATTACAGAAAGATTGTGTATATTTGCAGTGAGACTCATATCTGTGTATTGTAGAAAGCAAAGAAAGAGGAATCACCAGAATATTGGCATTGCCAATACTATTGAGAGGGTTATTAATGTTTGTTCCTCCCATCGACCCGACCAAAACAATCTGCTTAACTCCTGCAGCTTTAGCTGTTTCAACACAGATGACCATCGATTCATCATCACCTCCTAGACTAAACAAACATACAAAAACTCAAAGAAGTTGAAAATACAAACCAGCGTCGATTTGATTCTTCTGACCAATCCAATCAACCTGCAAAAGAAAGAAAGAAAAAGATCACGAACCAACATGAATAGAGAAATCAACCAAGAAGAAGAAACAACACTAGTGGTAGTGTCTAACCTGTTCAGGATAAGCTCCATCTTCAAAGTAGAACTCAGGTCTGCCTCCTTTGCTAGGATCAAAACCAGGTTTCATCTGAGGTACAGCGCTAGTAAGAATGACCAAAGCATCAATCCCTTGCACAGCAGGAACAATAGCTTCAGGGTCCCGGATATCTCCAACGAACACTTCATCCTCTCCACCGATCTTCTCCTTGCTCTCTTTTGTCCTCACTAAACCTCTCGCCACAAACTGATCTGACCTCTCCTTCAATTTCTTGAACACGATTTGCCCTGCCACATCATTTCCATAGTAGATACAGAGTTTATCAACATTGAACAGTGTTCTTATAAAATTGCATAATACCACATTGTTAGAAAGAGTGAAATGAAACGATTTGTGTGAAACAGAGAGAGAGAGAACCTGTTCTTCCACCGGCACCGGTAACGAGGACAGTTGTTGCAGCGGAGACGATGACGGATACTCTTCTGAGCTTTTTGGTAAGTTTGCTTCGACCATAAACTGACGTTGAATCCGAAACAAGCGAGCAGAATTGGAGAGATGATGAAGAACGAGGAACTGAAATAAAGGAAGAAGCCACAGCTCCGGATTTGTAAGTGTTAGCATGAAGCTGTGGATGGAAGAATGTCTTCGTCGTCGTCGTTGTCATCGCCATTGACTGTGAGTTGATCGTTCAGACGATGACGAGAGAGTGAGTGGACACAACTTCTCGCGTTTCTTCCATTTTCGCCACGTCACCTTATCTTTTCAGTTATCTTATTTTTCACACTTTTTTTTTACCAACACGCTAGAAACCGGTGTTTTTAGTTCATGTAATAATTTCATTTGTAGTCAGATAATAATTCGATTTTTAGGATTTCATATGGTTATTATATTTCTTTACCTATAATAGGAGGAAAAGGCTTTTTACAAAATTAAACCAAAGTTTATTTATTAATAAAACCAAAATGAAAAAATAAAACTGAAACAATCAATTCTCTGCCGGAATCTTCCAAATAACCAAGGCGGGGTAATTAGGCAATCATCGGAGTTCCCACAGTAATCTTGCCGGAGTATTCTCTAGCAATCCCTGAGCTTAGTGGATAAAGGGTATCTACGAGATCTGCAAAATTTTCCACAAAGTTGTAAAAAATATTCTGAAGAAAACGGAGTAATTTATTTCTTACCAAATAAAAGAGTATCATATTTTGGGTACTCAATCTTCCTTTTTAGTAGATGAAGATGATCTCAAGTCTAACTCTCCATATATTGGGGGATAAGGATTGTGATTGATATGCTGATTTCAGCGACCACTTAGTGAAATATCATCTATTATAGATCTTAAACGTTTTTCATAAGAATTCTTTTAAATACATGTTATTTAGAAACTATAAAAAAGCTTTTTAAGAATAGGGAAAAGGAAAAGATAAAAAAAAATTCCAACAAGGAAACGATCAAAGAAAATGAAAATTTGACATCACAAAAACAAAGTATTACAGAAATATTGAGAAGAAAGGAAATAGCAAAACAAAAATTTGTTTGAAGTAGTATAATATCAATCTTGAAGTGTTTAATAACTTATATATCAATTAACAAAACCTATATATAATATAGTTTTAATTATCATATGAACTATGAAGACAAGTAGACAAAAGAATTTCTTCCAGCTTGAATATATGCATGTAACTTATATAGTTTCAAATATATTTTTTTAAACGGGGGTCAATTTTATTCTGATATTTTCAAACAGTTATTGATTTACTGATTTTGTAGCTTGTTATTTTTGCTTATTGATTTACTTTGCACCTAATAATTTACAAAAAAATATATTTGTTATTAACTTATTATAAGTTGCAGCTTTCATTATTTATTCGTTTTTCTTTTCAATTTACATATAGCAAAAGAGAAAAATTTATGATTTCTATATGGAGAAACTACACAAATTTTTGTTTGTGTGGATACAACTCAATATCTTAAACGTCGAGAGAGGTTCTCAACATTAAAGACGGTTGTTTCTGTAAGTAGGTTTCTTTACGTACTCTACAAGCAACAAAAAACAAATAAACAACATCCGTTTCCTCTTCTAAATCAAAAGAGAGTGGTTTGGCGACCGATTCTTCTCGGTAAGCCAAAATTCTGATAAGATCTGATTTCACCACTAATTGTAGCCGTCACAATCACCATTCCCCAAGCCGTCGGCTGTATGGTTTGTGGACCGTGGCCACCGCTATCGAACCACGACCACGAAGATAGCCTCGACGATGTATCTATCGATGGAGATTCCCCAAACCTCGAGGAGTGCTGCTCCGAACCGTTCATATTCAACTGAAACGACTCGCTGCTTCCTATCTCGGGTCCAGCTTCTTCCTCCGGATGTTTCTGCGGACTCTGCGTAGCAGCTTTCTTAGGGATGGGAGGTAATCCCGCTTTCTTATTGCGGTTAGATGTAGTTGGTGCAGACGCCGTGGTTTCTTCTCTTGTTGGTGAGCCTATGGCTGATGAAGGCTGGCTCGAAGTGGATATGCGCTTTGAGTGGCGTTTAGAATGAATCTGAACTGGTGGTGGCTCGCCTCTAACATGGCCGTGCCAAGGTACAGCGGCTGACACATCTTTGCAATGAAAATGTTCGTGTGATTGTGTCGTTATTGTTGATCTTTTGCCTGTGTCGTATGATGTTCGGTGACTGTCTCTTTTCCACAAGTAAACCTGGGAGTCTTCGCTCGCACAGATTATGTATTTCCCATCTTGGCTATACGAAGCCGAGATTTGACTGTTGGTGTTTCTAAAGCCTATCAACAAAAGAATCATATTCGTTGTTGTTAACTTTCTGCATATAGATTGATCATATGCGGTTTTTTTGTTTGTATCTGGTGCTTGTCGAGATTTTTTTTACCTTTGAACTTGTGAATAACTTCAGAACCGTCTAAAATTCTAATCCTTGAGTCAGCAGATGTGACAAGAACTTCAGATGGATTCACCGGGGAAAACTATAATATATGAACTTACTTACATTAGATGTTGTTTACTCTCTCAAGTCTTAAGGGAGAATTTTTGGTTTTTCAAAGAGACGTACCTGAAAACTAGTGATCTTCCTTTTCGCTTGCGATTTCTTATTGCTCTGAATATCTATCTGATTAGTTTGGCTCAGCTTACAATCTGTTCTACAGAAGAAAAAAAACGTAGCAATGAAAAAAGAGTATTTAACTGGGAAATGATGTTTTAATCAGAAAGAGCTTAGGAAGAACCTTCTGTATCGTAAGCACGGCAAATCCCTTTATGTGACCCGATAAGGGCACCCTTCAAAAGACAAAAACTCAAACTTCATCATACAAAAAACCACATTGTGTTGGATTTTGGAGACTATTGAAAGAAACAGAGCAATACCTGACCGTCTGGAGTGTAGCAAGCAGCAGTGGCCATTTCGTGAAGATCACTCCATTCCACAACATGTCGATCCTGTATGCTCCATATCCTTATCTTTGCATCAAGTGACCCACTTATGAAATAATTTTCATCCATTGGGTTGAACTGAATACATGTAACTGTTGGGAATCAAAAGGGGTCAGATGCAGCAAAATAGTTAGATGTGAAAGAAAAAAAACTGATAGAACTATGTGTCTCACCATAGTCATTGTGGGCAAACAATTTGAGACATGTTCTGGTTTCTAGATCCCATAACCTGACTGTTTTATCCATGGAAGACGAAAGAAGAAGCTGAGTTTTGGACCATGACAGATCCAAAATCTCATCCAAATGACCCTTGAAAGAGAACACAGGCTTCTCCGAAAAAGAAAAGACAGTTTCAGGAACATGGACGTAATCGGGAATCTGATTGCTTCTTCTTCCCGATGAGCCTTTTCCTTTCTTTTTCTTTTCTACCACAGTGACATCATTCCCAGTAAATGATCTTTCCATAGAGTCACATAGTGAGGGATGAATGGGAGTAAGACTCCCTTCATTCATAGACATCAATTCACATTCTTGAACCTCCCATACGTTAATGACTCGATCCTGTCCTCCGCTCGCAAGATAATGAGCATCAGGACTAAATTTGATAGTCCAAACCGCACCTTCATGAGCTTGGATCTCTTGACACATATGCAAAGCACTTAATTCCTTATAAGACTTCCCTGTTGGCCTCACTTTGACCCACTCATTAGCTTTACCATGTTTATGATCTTTCCCCTTTTTAGGACTATCAGTACTTCCATCGCTTACATCTTTATCCGCAACCCTTAAACTCATAGAATGAGCTACACCTTTTATATTCTTCAGCAACGCAGCTCCTCTTCTCTTGCTCAGCCTCACACTCTTAGAAAGATACGAATTGAATTTCCGAAGATCCATAAAAGGTTCATAATTAATCCTATTCACATTCTCTCTACGCATAAGCTCTTTAACCACAGGTGAATAGCCAACACATTTCTCAAACTCCTCCAAAGTTAATTGCTTTCCCGTCTGTAAATCACTAAGCCTATTCCACATTCCATCTTCATCATACTCATTCACTATAAACTCCTTCCCTGTATCAAGATTCTTAATCAAGAAAAACGCACCAAGCCTAGCTTTCGACGACATAACCGATGTCAAAGCGTCTGAGCCACCTCGAGAAGCTCTTCTATTTCTACAAATCGCCGGAGATTGTTTAACTGGGGTTTGATATTGACAAATCCTGGCCCGTGTAGCTCCAATTGTTGAATACGTTCTTGTGAGACGCTGCTTTGATATTTTCCCTAATAGCTCTTCTTTCCTCCGTTTCTCAACCAAGAATCTCTCAATATCTGATTCTGATCTCGACCTAGCAAGCATTACCGGAACTAAAGGACCGTGATCATGATCATCATCATGAATCATCTCCGATGCACCGTTAACATCATCTTCACCTTCAATCTCACCGTTCTTCTTCTTTTTATCTTCACCGTTGCTAACAATAGCTGCGTTAGAGATCACACGACGAATCGAAACAGCACGGAGCATTTCCTTATTGCTAACAAGCCCCATCCCGTGAAGAAGACGACGACGACGCTCAGAAATGGATCCCGGAGCTGCCATCCAAATATCGTAATCAGGTGACATCGCCTGCTTACGAAACTTCCTAGAGGCGCTAGATACGTTGGTTAAGGAAGAGACGGCGGAGGAAAAGGAGATTCGGCAATCGTCGAAATTTTCATCCTCATCGGAAGACGAAGCCGCTAGATCAAAACCAAGAGTAGAAGAGAGACGATCATGAGTTTCGAAGAATCTATCGTCATCATCGTCTTCAAAAGCACCTAATCCAGCCCAGTCCATCGTCATTGTTCTCTTCCGATCCAACTTGTTCCCGCCATTTCCAACCTCCATTTTCTCTGACTTCAGCAATTCGAAACCTAATTTGAATTTAAACAGATTGATGAATTCTTGTTAGCGATGACGATGATGGATCATAGATTCAGGCAGCGTTATGAAATGATGGGCAAATCGGGAATTATGGGAGAAAGTGTTTAAGACGTGTTTCTCTTTGTAAGACATCCATCTCTATTCACGTTTCAATTTCACTTTCCCAAGATTTATATTTAAATTAGTTTAACCCCAAAGATCGTGGAAGCATGTTTTGCCCTTCTGAGCAATGTATGATTTACGTTTGGTTCGACTATAAAGACCGATAATGCGAGGAAACATTGTACCAAATCTTGACCATCATGCCAAAATTTTCTACTAGGAAGAATATCAATAAGCTAACATCTTTTGTATGATATTTTTGTGTTGATAAAAAGCAAGTCCATCCTTTAAAACACACAAAAAATCAGTTCCTATTTTACATTATAAAAAAAAAATCAATTTGTATTAAGAAGAGTTTTGACTATATTAAGAAGAAGTTGGGCAATATTCAGATCTTTATTTTACCATGTTTAGAAGAGACTCTATATTAGTATTTCAAAATGTGTTTTGCGGATCGAGAGCAGAGTGAATATAGGTGATCAACAAAAAAAACATGGGAAAGGAAATATGTATTACCCCTAAACAAACTTCTTAAATACCATTGATTCTCAGTTTACTTGGTACGAAGTACACTTGGTTGAACACACGATTGGTTTACAGGAAAGATCCTTCTTTCAAGATCATTAGATTTCGTGATTCTAACTTTGTTTCTGATCCAGATTGGTTTATATATATATATATATATATATATATAAGAAGATTTTTTTATTTTTTACAACTAATCCAAATCTTGTAAGTTGCAAAGGGTTTTTGCATTATAAGTATTTTGTTTACAAACATTTCAAGGAAGCTCTCTAATAACTTTATGATGAAGCTTTTATGGTTGATAAGAATCAAAACCATAAGAGATTACAGAATGCAAAACAGCTCTATGTACATCTTCATATATGTTTTGAGTCTAAAACATCATCGTTGTCATAACATTAGCGTTGAGAAGTATTGCTCGAATTCTTGATCAATTGTAGGCTTCTTTGTGTCATGCCGAGTAGAATCTGCACACATGAAAACATCTAGCGTGAATTCCCGGTCCAATCAATCAATATAACCAAAACCGGTTTACTATACCTTGGTTAACAGTCCATCTCCCAGAAGACAGAACAAAGTTAGCAGCATTACTACTACATCCGTTAGCTTCATCTTCTTCTTCATTGAGATAGAGAAGGTTTTCAATGTCTTTCTCTGAATAATCATCTAGTTTCTGAGTTCCATAGATGAAATCGAGATGGCTTTCGAAACAGATCACCTTGCCTTCGCCGCAAGATCCAGTTGATTCCTCTTTCATTTCAATCTCATTGTTACATTCCATAGAAGTTGAATTCACATAAGACATTGAATAATCAGAATCAAGCACCGAGCTTCCATTGGTATTGTCAAGACAAGCTACATTGGCAAAACAAGGATGTTTTGACAAAGGTAATAATGATACTTCCGATTGATCTGTCTGAAATTTCCTCTTCTTGCTCACCTCAACTCCTTCCATTTTTAACACATTCTTACTACTTGTGATCATATGATGTAAGCTGCAAGAAACCGTGACAACAGAACCATATTAAGATAAAACGTATAGTGAACGGATCTTAATCATCAATACAAAACCTTCTGAATCTTTTTTTTGGGGTTAAATGTTGTTTATCTCAGTTATTAAAACAAGCTTAAATCAAATCAATACTTCAACCACAGCCTGTGACTTTGGTCAACCATTGACATGAATACATACAAGGTTAGTAACTAATTATCCTTTGTATCTTATGATTCTTTAAGAAACTGAGAAGCAGAAAAAGAAAACTTGATATCTTTTTTTGATAATGATCTTAAAGAGTTAGAACACTAATTTATAAAATTGAGATGAGAGAAATACATAGAGATCTAATATTTGGAAAAAAGATTGAGAAACTAAAACCTGTTAATCTCAGATGGCTTCTCGTTATCCACTTCCTCTTCAGGCATAGATCGCTGAGAGAGAGAGAGAAAGTTCAAAGATACTGTTTTCTTTCTGTTTTTAAAATGCTATTTCCTATTTTAGAGAGTCGGAAAATCTGGAAACTAAAACCTTTATTTAAATATGAATTAATCATTAAGAGTACGACGCTCGACATAGGAGTGTGTATTTCACGGACCGTCGATCTCATCTATTCAGGCGCGTGTGCGTTAATCTCGATGTTGGAGGAGGTAACCCATCTCCTTTCACGGGACCGTTTTATATATATATATATGTATTTTTTCATCTTTCGCTCCATAATATTTTGTAATTTCTGTTTACAATTGTCCCATAACGATATTATATGGGCTTTGGATGAGGTATAAATAATTATCATCTAACCAAAATAGTTGTTTTTATTGTTATATAGCTTTGGATGAGGTATAAATATTTATCATTTATCTTTTTTTGTCAACTAGAAATTTGATGGTTTTTCTAAAAATACAACAACTTACTTTTATGACGAAAATTTAAGCCTCATACAAACTGATTGATGAAGAGTGGTACTATGATAAAATACCATTTTAAAATTTAGAGAAACTTATTAAGTATTTTGTGCTAGTTTTGGATTTATTTTTTTAATTGTGGTATGCCTTAAATGTTAGCTCGTAGTCTCGTTAGTCGTTACCATAATGACAAAATGATATTTAAGTGGTCTGGTCAACTAGCTAATGAAAAAATATTTTATTGACACGTCATAATGTACTGGATCACGTGCCTTGCATATGCCCACGAGAGAGCATCATATGGCCCTGTCTGATGATTTTTGCTTTCATCATTGCAACTCGTAAGAAGAAAAGCTAAAACCAGATCTTCCTTCGTTAACTGTTTTCAGCTCCAGCTTCTGAAACGGACTAGCTCCCAAAAAATAAAAATAAATCAAAGATTTATCAACTTCTATATACCCAAACATGAAACAACAACAACAGATATTATAGTTCGTAAAACAATGAGGAAGATCTTTGTAATCACCTGCTGTTTGGATCATAATAGAAACCACTGATGGATCCGTCGCTGCAGGAGAAGCATACGTAGTAGAATCCAGCTATTGTTAGTCCACAATCTGTGCCAACATTTACAAAGTATTGCTCTTTCCATCGCTGCAACCACCGAGTAATAAAAACCGGACGTTGCAGGGAATTATGGTATATTTTCAGAGACAATGATGATTAGAATCGAAAAATTTGAGAGTTTTACCATAAATATATAAGGGTAATTGTTAAGATCCAATTGCCTGCCACCGTCAGACTCCACTTGTCCCTGTAGGATTAAGTCCAGAACGTTGCTGAGGAGATGCTACTGACTCTACAAAGAAAGTTACTCGAGCTTTACCTGAAGAGGCGAAAAAGATGGGAACTTTGACCAATGTCTCATATCATCTTCTCTTCTGTGACAAACAAAATTCATTCACGATAAGAAATCATAAGTTTCAAATCTTCAAGATACAAGGGGTTGGGAAGTTGGGGCATACGTGGCTTCCCATTTTCCGGTGTAAAAAGTGTAGTTCTTTCCATCAACGATTTCCCCTTCCCAGAATGTTATGACCTGACACGCATAACAAGAGTCAAGAATCATTTCTCCTAATTACTCGTATTCCAAGGGGAAGCAACATGAAGACAACAAACGAGTAAGAGTGTGAGAGCTTACAGGAGTGTCTGCCATGGGAACGTTTAGAGCTTCCATAGTGCCACAAAGATAGCCATGTTCAAGGTCAATTCCCTGTATCTGGACGTTAACTCTCCAAGCTTCCTCCTTTTGTTGATTAGAGACATTTTGCGTACCAGAAAATGCCTGCAGCATTTAAAAAACATGTGTATACCACAACTCAAAAGCCCTCATCTTTATGTTCATTATGAATTACAATCCCTTGGAGCCAATGAATGTTGTACAATGCACAATTCATACTAGATATACGTGCACTTGGATTTAGCAAACAGGTCAACATGAAAAAAAGATATCAAGCCAGTCAAAGCAGACAGAGCCAACTCCAATTTCGTATTTAAAGAAATCAGCATTACTATCTTAGCAAACCTTTATGAAGTAGAGTTTCTATTCCTACCACATTCGATCGACTGAATCAACATAAAATTGGCTATTCTTTTGATATCAAGTATTCAGAACTTCTCAACCCCCAGAGCAATTTCACCCTTACAGATAAGAATGATACAATTTCACCTTATGTGATCCTGATTACATATAAGGCTAATGTTCATACATAAATCACAGAAGCACAAGCATAAATACAAGAACAGAGTTCCTTCTAGTCCTATAATATTCCCACAACCTATAAGGTCAGGCATATATGAATTCAATTAAGATAAACCAACCCATTACAATCCTTCAAAGAAATTTTCAATTTTTAAACACATAAGTTCATAAATCGGTTTACCTGGCCGGCGCCGAGAAGTGAACTAGGCTGAAGTGGTGATCGAATCCCAGGATCAGTTCCTAAATGACAACAAATCAAAGAGTATGAGCTGTAGCCACAAAATAGGTAAAATAGAACAAATCAAAATTTAAAACTTGAAGAAGTGAGAAAACCTGAAACTTGAGCAGGCGTGTTGCTCTCAACAACTCTCACCGGCATTTTTCTTCACCTCCTTACTATCGGATAAAAATCCGATCTTTGTTGTTTTACTCTGTTTTTGCGACTGAATCAAATCGAGGAGCTTAACGAGATGCGCTCATCATATCCGGTTTTGGTGGTCGAATACATAATTAAACCGGAGTCATAGACCGGATTAGGCTTCCCGGTTTACTCTCTCCGCAGAAAACCCCCCCTCTTTCACAAAACCCTTTCTTTCTTCAGACACTCCTCTCTCTCCTTGCCGTCGCCTCGGAATAAGAGGCTTTTCATCTCTGTTATGGAACTTGCTTTATAAAAATCTAACCTTTGGACCTCTCTTCTCGACTCCTCACTTTCTAGAGACGCGTCTGTCACCATTTGAAACCAGATGTTGCTTTTAAAACAGAGCTCAGCAGCTTTTCTTGTCGTTGGGAATACAACTCCTGTCCTCCAAACTTCTGGTTTCACCAACAAAGTTGGATATTTTCCAGCGAGCAGAACACATTCGTCCCAGAGTTTTACCATGGCAAATTTTGACAAACGTCGTACTTCTCCATCTGAGAAATTCCGTCCGGTGTTACCCAGCAGTGCATCTGCGGTGCTCTGTAGTAGTTCTCATGAGGCTTCTCCTATCAGGTACCTTATATCCCCTTTGCATTTGGGTCCAGCTATTGTTTGAATATACGTATAACTAGGTTGAAAACCTTGTGTCTTGAGTATCATGGTGTCACACATCATAACAATTCTTCTCAAGTCTTTTATTGGTTCTTATTATTTCCTTGGCTATTTTGATTATAGTGGGTGAAATAATGAGCTTTGAATAAAATTGTCTCAGAAAGTTGAAAGTCGTTTTATTTGAATCATAGATCAATAAGGTTGCATATATTAATTTGTGGAGATGAAGAAAGCTTTCTCTTTTTCTTGTAAATGTCATTGACTTGGGAAATTGCACAGCTATTGTGGTTAAGATTAGATCACACACAATTGCAATGAAGAAAATAGTGAACAAAGCAGATGTACTTCCCAGTAGTTCTCGTTTCTCTCTTCCTAGACACGAAGATGGAAATTAGTAATATTGGGGAAGGAAATATTTTTGAGACAAAACTATTTCTAATTTTTGTTTTTTTCTTCTCTTTAAAAGTGAGGATAAAGAGGATAAGCATGTCCATGGAGTTCCTGAGATAATTGTCGGAGTTCTAGGGGGTGGCCAATTGGGTCGTATGCTTTGCCAAGCTGCTTCTCAAATGGCAATCAAGGTGATGATTTTAGATCCTTCAGAGAATTGTTCAGCAAGTGCGTTGTCTTACAGTCACATGGTTGATAGCTTTGACAACAGTTATACTGTAGAAGAATTTGCAAAAAGGTCTCTTATTTTGTTTTCTTTCTTGAATGTTTCCGGTTCAGTTCGTATTGTCTTAGTGACAACATTGACAGTTACTTTTTTCTTATTGTCGTATTTAGATGTGGAGTCTTGACCGTGGAAATCGAACATGTTGACGTGGAAACATTAGATAAGCTTGAGAAACAAGGAGTGGATTGTCAACCAAAAGCCTCTACTATCCGGATAATACAGGTTTCCTACCCTCTCTAATTTTTTTCATCAAATGGATTTTACTTCTCCATAGAGAAAATGGTATATCTGTATTATGAATATTTGATGTTTGTCATGCGATGTTGACTATATGAGAGATTTTGATGTTTCAGGATAAATACATGCAAAAAATTCATTTCTCTCAGCATGACATCCCACTTCCAGAGTTTATGGAGGTCAGCCCTTTGTTTATAATTTGTTGAAAACACTTAAAAGAATCACTTGCGAAGTTATCTGTGAATCGTGAGGGGTTTGTTAAATATTTTAACCCCTAATCCTTGCTGTGACAGATAGATGATATAGAAGGAGCAATAAGAGCAGGTGAACTTTTCGGTTACCCTCTAATGATCAAGAGCAAAAGATTGGCTTATGATGGGCGTGGAAATGCAGTGGCCAACAGCCAAGATGGACTTTCTTCTGCTTTGACAGGTAATCCGTTAACTAACCATATGTAATGTGGTTTCACAATTCACAGTTATCAGTAATATTGAATCAGTTAATCTTGTACAATTCCAGTCAATATGGAAATAAGAAATTGTTAGTTACCTGAATAACAACGCTCTCACCTGGAACTACCAATTTATCTGGCAGAAGATTATAGTTTTTTTTATCTGAGACAATCCTTGGCTTTTATTCTCAAGTCATTATTAAGCCCTGATTTCTGTGTTTGCTAGTAGATATCCTAATGACTTCCCTTAGTTTTACAATATAACCTTTCTTTTCCTGCTGTTGCTTTGGAAATAGCAATGCTCTCACGTGGAACTAGCAATTTATTTGGCAGAAGATGATTGATTTGTTCTCTGAGACAATCCTTGGTTTTTATTTTAAAGTCATTATTAAGTCATGATACCTGTGTTTGGGGGTATATATCCTAATGAATTAGTTTAGTTTTACAATGTAACCTTTACTTTCCTGATATTTTTTTCTCTTTTTCCAGCTCTTGGAGGTTTCAGTCGGGGTTTGTATGTTGAGAAATGGGCACCTTTTGTCAAGGTAAATGAATGATAAAATTAGTTTGCCTTTTGTAACTTATTTACCTCTGATGTCGATAATCATTTTGATATCAAATTTTAGGAGTTAGCTGTCATTGTGGCTAGGGGAAGAGATGGTTCCATGGTTTGTTACCCCGTTGTTGAGACTGTTCACAGGTAACTCATAGGCTCGACTAATTATTAATATGTTTGAAAGATATAGTAAACTTTTTTACTTTCTACTAATACATCTTGAAATACACCCTAGGGATAACATATGCCATATAGTTAAAGCACCTGCAGATGTGCCTTGGAAGATCAACAAACTTGCCACCGATGTTGCCCAAAAGGCTGTCGGTTCTTTAGAAGGCGCTGGTGTTTTTGCAGTTGAGCTGTTCTTGACAGACAATAGTCAGGTATTCTCATACATTTCTGGCACTCTACCTTTTTATTTTTGTTCTAACTTTGATTATTAGTTCCTTTCAGATCCTGCTAAACGAAGTTGCACCTAGACCACATAACAGTGGCCATCAAACGATTGAGGGCTGTTATACTTCACAGTTTGAACAACACTTGCGGGCTGTGGTTGGTCTTCCACTCGGTGATCCATCAATGAGAACTCCAGCCTCCATTATGTACAATATTCTGGGCGAAGATGATGTAATGGATGTTTTTCTTTACTTTATCTTTTGAAGTTTCTTGATAATAATACCCATTGCTTATCTTCTTATCCGTTTAATGAACATGTAGTGGCCTTTTGGTTTCAATATTTTTAAATTACAGGGAGAAGCTGGTTTCAAATTGGCTCATCGGCTTATTGCAAGGGCTCTGTGTATTCCAGGTGCATCTGTTCATTGGTATGACAAGCCAGGTTAGATTTTTGTTCTCTTACAGTTTTCTTGTGGTATGTTGCCAGTTTTTGTAAACTATTTTGTTTACTCACAATGCTTGTACGATAAACTCTTATTGTTAGAAATGAGAAAGCAGAGGAAGATGGGTCACATCACTCTTGTTGGGCGGTCTATGGGTGTTTTGGAACAAAGGTTACATTGTATATTAAGTGAAGAAAGCCACCAAGTACACGGTCAGTTTCCATAGCATTAT
Source organism: Nasturtium officinale (assembly GCA_963854855.1). Lineage (NCBI taxonomy): Eukaryota > Viridiplantae > Streptophyta > Magnoliopsida > Brassicales > Brassicaceae > Nasturtium > Nasturtium officinale. Next base: position 7,863,873 of record OY978511.1, read on the forward strand.
TTGGTATCTATATTCCATTGGATTTTAGTTTCCAAATGCCATCGAACTTATCTCACCAAAATCTGTTGTATAACCTTTTTGTGAAACTATGCACCCTACCGTTGTTTTTATGATTTCCTTCATGAATTTTCAAAGTATCTGACTGAATTTTTGTTGCTTGTTGTTTACACATTGCAGAGACACCTCGTGTTGGTATCATCATGGGTTCAGACTCGGATCTTCCTGTTATGAAGGATGCTGCCAAAATTTTGGACCTGTTTGGTGTGACACATGAGGTAAATATTAAGATCTGCTCGAATAATTGAATTTGGCACGACTTACACGAAGTAATTCTAATCAACTGAAAACAGATATAAGAAACCTTAAGTTTGAATTTGGTGAAACTAACTGTGAAGAAGCTCAGATGTAGTCCAGCATGTCAGATATATATATATATATATATATATTTGGTCACATAGAAAAATTGATAGTGACATCATTTTCGGAAGCAGCCTCTCCTATCAAATATGAAGGGTTTCTTCTTCATGTTTTATAGCAACAAAACTCATTGCCTCAACCTCTGTGCATCTTGAATGGTACGATATGGTATCATTTGGTTACAGGTAAGGATAGTTTCTGCTCATCGCACCCCGGAGATGATGTTTACATATGCAACCTCAGCTCATAGTCGAGGCGTTCAAGTTATCATTGCAGGTGCTGGTGGTGCAGCTCACTTACCTGGTATGTCTTTAACATGAACTCATCTTGTCCCTCCCACAAAATTGTTACCATAAAATATTGGATATTCTTGTAACTTAGGTATGGTTGCTTCACTCACTCCTTTGCCCGTGATTGGTGTCCCTGTATGCGCTACTCGTTTGGATGGAGTTGATTCACTTCTCTCCATCGTTCAGGTACACACACACACCCATTGCTTCACAATTAACTTGACCTATTAAATTGTTTGCATCATATATGAATTGACATTCTTCTGCGATTTTATGTTATGAAAGATGCCTAGGGGTGTTCCTGTTGCGACAGTTGCAATAAACAATGCGACCAACGCAGCTTTGCTTGCAGTCCGGATGTTGGGAATCTCTGATACTGATCTTGTCTCAAGGTTCTTTTTGTTTTTTTTTGTTACATAGAGTCAGATAGAAGAAGATCTAGGAAGGCTTATAATAAACGAGATTTGTGGGTTTTGTTTGGTTGATCAGGATGAGTCAGTACCAGGAAGACATGAGAGATGAGAACATGGTGAAAGGAGAGAAACTTGAGACAGAAGGTTGGGAATCATATTTGAACCAGTGAGAGTGTTACTGGTTGGAAATTGGGAGTGAACCCAAGGCGATTGATTTTTGCTACGAGGAAGATCTTAAAAGAGTGGTCTGAGAGTTGGCCTCAATTCTTGAGTTAGTTTGTTGTTGTAATTGTCATTGTCATTGTCATTGTAAACCGTTTATAATTTAATAAACGAATAACTAGGTAAGAATTTATATTAACTAACTTATATTAAAAAAGAAACTTGTGTTCATCATCATCATCAAACTAAAGAGGTTCTAACGTAACAATTCCCACATAAATGTGCATTTTTATTTAACTCAAAAACTAAAACACATTTTAGCTCTATGCCGAATACAGAGAGTAATCCAAAAGGTCGATAAAAAGTTAACCTCTTCTTTAATGCCAAAAGTTACAGAAGCAAACTGTAGTTGAATTCCCTTAGGTCTCTGCAGATGGCAAAAGTAGAGGTTGGAAACCATTTGGAAGAGCAGCTTCCCAAACTCTGGGATGATTAAGGATTGAATTATCGAGACCGCACTCGTGTTCCTTCCACCCTTCAAGCACGTGTGGTATCCAACCAACCCTCCATGCGCTCATCACTCTCCTCCCCAGCCAACTTTATAGACACTTGTACATGTGTTATATATTATTATTTCTTCATAAAATACTTACACTTTAAACCAAAATATTTAACCCAGAAATCAAAGTTTAGTGCAACTTTTATTAAATAACTTTTTCTTGGTGTTATAGAAACTACAATCATATATTTGAATGCTTCATAATTAAAATTTGAATAAGGAAGATCTCTCTTGAAGATGATTATTGGATCTATTTCTGGAATTAGCTGATTCTTTCTAGTTAACCAACCATCCCACTCCTAGAAAACTCCAACGGAGACAAATCAGGTAATTTGAATCTCGTTTTAGGTAGTGTGACACTTGTCTCCTTTTAGATTGTATACATATAATGTATGCATGTATAATCTCAATAACCTTGGTCATAATATTCTTTAGCTATAATATTCATTATACAAAAGTTTCAATTATTTTGCCTCGACATACGCTTACAAATATCTACATGGTCCCATATCGTCCGGATAGTCTCTACATATGAAATACAAGACAAACAAGAAACATTCTAATATTCAACACATTCACCTCCCACCGGAGAGTAGAGAATCAGCGATGGAAGATCCACCGGTAAACCCTTTAAAGACGGAGGAGGAGTATGACATCCCTAATTCACTAAATCCGTCATGTATCCCAAATATCATCCCACTCCCGGACAAGTCCAAAGGTGATAAATCTGATAACTTTGCATCTCCTCTTAGATAATGTAGCACTTGTCTCATCGTTGGTCTAGCTCGTGGGTCAGAGTGAGAGCACAAGAGACCAAGCTTCAATACCATCTCGACCTCTTTTTCGTCATATTCAGGACCCATATTCGGATCTTTAGCAGCCAATATGTTTCCCTTGTTCCATAACCCGAAAACCCAATCCACGAGCAAGAACGTTTCATCAGTCCCGTGCTGGATCTCGATAGGACGTCTACCGCATGAGACTTCTAGTAAGAACGCCCCAAACGCAAAAACATCGGTAGCGGTCGTGGCACGTCCTGTCCGAGTGTGTTCAGGAGCTAAGTATCCCAATGTTCCAACAACGCGCGTGGTCTGAGGATCTGACCCATGATCATACAACCGAGCCAAACCGAAATCCCCGAGTCTCCCGTTGAATTCTCCGTCTAACAAGACGTTGCTGGCTTTGACGTCACGGTGAATCACCACTTGTTCCCATTCCTCGTGAAGGTAGAATAAGCCAGACGCAACACCTAGGATGACCTTAATCCTCTGTTTCCAATTGAGAGTTACCTCAGGAGTGTTGTACAAGTACTTGTCTAAGCTTCCATTGGGCATGTAATCGTACACCAGAAGAAGCTCACCTCTCCGGCGACAGTAACCCAATAGAGGCACTAAATTCCGGTGACTCATCCGACCAATACTTACGATCTCCGCCACAAACTCTTTCATTCCTTGTCGGGACTCGTGTGAGACTCTTTTAACAGCAATCTCCAACTTCGTCCCTGGCATCACACCTTTGTACACACTCCCGAACCCACCAGACCCGAGAAGATCCTTCTCCTTGAACCCTTTGGTGGCGTAATACAAATCCTTAAACCTGAATCTGTTCTTCCCGAACTCTTTTTCCCAATCGTCGAGCTCTTCCGCGAACTTCTTCTTCCTCCTCACGATGTAACATACGAGGAAGATAAACGAAAAAATCAAAAACAGAGAAATCAACGGCATCCCGATCTTGAAGAAATCGGAAATTTTCTTGCGCTCAAAACGAGGAAGCCTGGGGAGTTTCGATAAATCCAAAGGTGGAGCCTTTTTGTTGACCGCGAAACTCCAACCGAGAATAAAATGTTCCGACAAAACAGAACCTGTCGCAGAGGAGAAACCCACGAACATATCTTGGTGAAAAACCGAAGAAAGATCTTTGACAGTTGAAACAAGTACTCTTCCAGGTTTATCCTCGTTGAACGGAGCCATCGTCACATCGATTTTATTCGTACGACCGTCGTAATCAACCCAAACCTGCATCGGCTTACGACTGATCAAACTCAGATTCTTGAATTGGCCTTTCTCGTCCCACCACCCAGCACGAGAGCTGTTTACCGATTTCAAACTATTTATATCGATACCGACGTGGTTATCGTCAATATCATTGAACTCTGTACTCCGGATCGTGTCCAACTCGACAGCAAAGATATAGTTTGAGCTATTACCGTCGTTTGAGATGTTGAAGAGACCAATGTATTGGCTTGCAGTTACGGAAGGAAGGCTTGGTTTAGGAGCAACGACGAAAGCGATGCCGTGGCCGCTGAGTATAGGGATCTGAGAGTGAATAGCGAAGACGAAGGTTGTGGAGAATGAGTAAACGCTGCCGTTTTGAGGATCTTTGAACTGGATTGGTTTGGTATAGAAGGCGTGACCGGTTTTCTGAACGGTGGTGTTGGTTAGCTTCAAGAGACCACTGGGTGTGACGGTGGTGATCCCTTGGATAGATATGTCTTTTGGGATTGGATTAAATCCATTAGTGTAACTGAGACTTTGGGAAGAGGTGAGACTTTGGGAAGAGGTTTTTCGGGATTGAAAAAGGAGGATGAAGAAGATGATAGTGAAGAGCTTCAAGAACATGGCTACCTCTTTTTCTCTACTCTGTGTTTTTAGTGTTTTGTTTAGATATTTTTTTCAAGTTAAATAGAAGAAAGAGAGACAATTTATGGTGTCATGAGAGTGGAATAGTCATCTCTCTTTTTTCTTGTTTCTAGGAAAAATCAAGTTTATTTTTTCGTTGTGGGATGCTATGCTCGTGATTGAGAAATTCCATCAAGGTGATGATATATGTTCCAACTTCCAAGATTTTAGATTATCTTAATACTCCTTTTTTGTTTGATCCTCCATATTCTCATGTTCTAAACTCAGATTCCTAATTATTATATCTGCCATCTATTGCGCATGTAACCATAGAAAATGATGTTTTCTTAATTTTATCGGATATATTTGGCACTAGAATTTATAAAACTAACATTTATAAGCCACGGTCGAAGATTCCATTTTTATTTGTTTTATTTATTGGTATTACTTCATTTTGAGATAGACCTATAGGGGTATCACATTTGATATGATGCCATAATTCAGAAAAATATCGTTGAATTTTCATATGATGTTAACTCCATTAATATAGGGATTTTAGAGTTACATTTTAGGGAATTTTTGTTTGAAACAAAACTCTGTCATTTTTGTTAATATAGTCTTTTTACAGTTTTTTACAAATATTGGTATTAAAAATTTAATGAAAAAATTTGGTGATTTTTGGCCGAAACTTTAAGTTTGGTAATTTTTTTTTGGTTTTCCCCCTACATTACACATTTTTATTTACTTCCTCAGTTTTACAAATATTATTGGTTGATATATTTTATATAAATAAATAAAAACTTCTAATTATACTAATACTAATATATCTTCATTTAATATGTTATTAGTTAACTGATCATAATTTAAATTCAAAAATAATAAGTTTTGGATAGAGAGTAAATTCTGATTTTGGTTTTAAAAATTCACATTAAAATGTAAAATGATTTTTAATTTAAAGAAAAAAAAACAGAACGTAATATTTATCAGCTATAATTCTATAACAGTGATCAGTTGCTTGGGATCAAATATATGGATATTATTATATTCCGGACGATGTCAACTCAAAAAAAAACTTTAATCAACATTTATAATCATTATGAACTAATTAAGCTTTCAAATTTCTTTAACGAAGAAAACAAATTATGCTCATAAACTTTATCTTAACCTAGAATGTCGTAGTATAAGAATGACATCAGAAATGACATCTATATTATGCTGTCACGTTTCCAATAAGTATTTGTATAAACAGTAATTTAATCATTTAATTTGGCTTTCGCTACAGTACTGCCTCTGTGATACTTGTTCTTGTCACAACTCACAAGACTCAGAGTCTTCTAATAACGCCAACCAAATCCAGCGAGTTTCAATATTTCTATTGTGAAAGGGATATTGGAAGACACGTAATACCAATCAAATGTAAGAACGTGATAACTGGGCATTTATGTGGACACAAAGTCTCAATGTTCTCAAAGTTCCGGTCGACGACAAAACTACTACTTTTTCGTTCTTAATGAACAAAAATCTCTTGGGGGAAAAAAAATGAACAAAAATCTCTTACATATGGAGTATTACTGTAGTATGTAGACGAAAAAACTATTATGTATGGAGTATTTGCTTTCTATGTATACACACTATATATTATGTTTATACACACTTATACATGCTTATGTATTTGAATAGTTTTGTTTGGATGAACTCTTTTTCGAAAATCGTTCATGAAAAGATTTAAAAACGAATTTATCATTTTAGTACTTCATGATATCTAAAACTTGACAACTGCTGATAAGTTATGGTAGTTAAACGGTACTTTTAAAAATAACATGTATAAAATTGCCAACCTATTACTAGCATTGTTTACAGATTATGATACCACTGGAAAATTAATTCATTGACATCTCATAATAGTATAATACCATGGAATTGAATATTGTAGGGTATAACATTTTACCTTTTGCTTTTTTCCTGAATTACTTGGAAGTTGGTGGGTGGAAATTGGAAAATTGCAATGACCATAATGGCAAATTGGGCCCCAAGTGGCAAAGGCACAACTGGTCAAAACTCACAGACTAGAAAGGGGTCCACTCTAATCTTGGAAGCTTCTGACCGGATAAACGTTGATTTACTAACTGAACTATCTATATAGATATATGTCAATATTTTCTTTTAGTCTACGCGTGTTTCTGACTCTTGCTGTGGTTCTGGAAGAGGCGTTTGTCACGTCGTGTAGTCAGAAGAAGTTGAAACGAAGAATATACGTTTTACCATTAGAGATCTAAAGATATTACATAAAACATTTCATACATCTTTGCTAGGGAAGACGTTCTCTCTCTCATAGTCCTATTTAAGTACCGATCTAGATCTCCGTTTACATGGGCTGTTTTTCTCCAATTCGACACAAATGCCAAACAACTCTTGTACAGTATGATTTTGTAGTAGAATTAACCATTAACCAAAACATGGGGTTTGTACTATGTTTTAAATCTGACCAATTTTGTCAGTTAAATTATGTGAAACCTTTTTCCACGTGACGAGATAAAACATAAATGTAGTTTTGATGAGCTATGCAATAGCGTATTTTGAAGCAAAAGGACAAACTCTTTAATGAGCTATGAATTCAGTTTAGACCTTTAATATGCATAAAACTTGATCAGTCTACTTAACAGAAACTCTATTAAACTACAGATTCGGAATCTAATAAATTTGATCCAGAATTGTGTTTCCAGCAGTTTGTGTTTTGTCCCACATAATAAAACATATATCATGATTTCTTATGATAAAAGACTGAGAGTTTTGTGGGGGAGCTAGGAAGCAGATTCTTGTATCCTTGACCTCAATTTCAAGAGACCACCTGAAACACTATCAAATTTTAATATATATCATTTAGGCCACATGCAAGATCAGTCTAGTCTTGCTTGGGCCTAGAACCAACTATGGCTACATAAATGTGTTACATGACTAGGTAAGGCATATTTAAAATGGAATGCCAAAAAAATTCTCTGTATAACTTTAACTTTATCCAAGTTTTGAATTTTCCGTTAGCTGATATTTACATAAGAGAATGGGGAAAAAATTGTCGTTTCCTTTTGATATGAAACTATATAGTCTCTGTAGATAAAACGGAGCCCGTACTGTTTTCAATGGGATGCTTTGACTAAGGATTTACACTTTCGAAAGGATTACATTGCCGTATCTTGACATTGATTACGCCTTCTGAGCCTTCTTCACTGTTGACAATTTCACAACATTGTCTACGTGGCGCCTGTAAACCCCATAAAAAAAATTTAGTCATCTATAAATCAAGAAACTCAAACAGGCCTATATACAATATCCATATATATGGACCATATCTATGAAAATGTCAATGATGATCGGTTATTTCATTTTTCAATACTCTCTGTTATTTGTTTTTCTACGTTTATATAACATTGTCATAAACAATGTAGATGTGCATGTGTTCTAAATTTCATATATAAACGGATATTTTACCTACCATTTTCCAGATATCCGGCAACCACTTAGTAGCGGAAATGTCGATGAACTCCACGGAGTTGGCGCGATAATAGTCCGGCGATTCACAATGCTTCTCGCTCGCTTCGACATGCTTCCGATACGTCGTGCAAGTCTGACCCGACCCGACCTCATAAACACGGTCCAAGAAATATACAATGGGTCTCTCGCACGGATCTTCGCTGATGGGTCGGGTATCGAAAGAGAATGGCTCCGAGCTCGACGTCCGCCAAGACTTGAACGTAAGAAACGGCGTCTCGAGCTCCTTAGCCGTGACCAAATATGGATAAATCTGGACGGTGTAGCCCCAGGAAACGGAGACAAACCAGTTACGAGTCGGGTCATGACAGAAGCTGTGCTGGAGGATCCGGCTTGGATCAGTCTTGTAGGCCGACACGAGTCTTCGTAGTGCGTCTATTTGGGTCGTCGCCGGAAATATTGGGTCAACGTAGTCAAGGTGGTGGAGCGATACCAGAGGAGCCACCGGATGCGCAGCCAGTAAACCGTACGGATTACCACGTATGTCAACCTGAATTTGACCATACCAAGAAAATCATTAAATCCCGATCTTATGGTTTCAATTGAATTCTTTTAGAAATTTTATTTAATAAGTTTCACCAATATGACACGAGACTAATTTTGGAATTTCACTCTCTTTTCATTCGAGTATTTAAGAAACGAGTTATTATAATCAATTAATTACCTTAAATAACTGTTCTACTCGAAATTTAATGCATTGCGAATATACTATTAAATAGCAAAGATATCGTGACTTGAAGCTTCTAAACTCTAGAAAAGCCTGCTCTAGCAAACTGAAGACATGATATTTATAATTTTGAGTCTACTCCTTTTGCTTAATAATATTTCAAAGATTAAATTGGCAAGGGATAATTATACGTTTTGAATTTTAATTGTATTCAAAAGGAAATTCAGTATTTCACGTCTTTTAGCTGAATCAACAGATCATAAATAAGTGGATTTTCTATAATGAGAAAAAGAATAAAAGGAAAATGTGAATATACCTGATGAAACCCTAGTTCCTTGGTCACGGGAACTCCAATCTCGCTAATACAAGCTTCAATCTTCTGATCAGATCCATATAATGACGCGTATCGATCAATACAGCCATCGAGTATCTTCACAAGCTCAGCGGCTAATGGGTAGCTAATTACTATTCCTCCGCCACCGTAAGCCATGGCGTAGGAGTGAACGATGTCTTGTTCAACGCTCTCAGAATTTCCTCCGATGTAATACATTTGATTATGATTGTACTTATTTAAAACCGTTATAAGATTGTCCACAAAGAAAACGGTGTCGTCGTCACCCATTACGAACCATCTCACGTTCGCTAACCCTAGTTCAAATGTCTCTTTGATGATTCTCGCCATTCGTATAGCCGATCTTGAACCATACCTAAAACAATAAGGAAATCGGATAAATAAAATAATGAATTCGTATAGTTAGGTCTTGATCATCCTCAAGAGATTGTCACAATATATTTGATTTGTGGTTAAGCATTATAAGGGATATATAATTGATGTTTGACCTAACTAGAATAGTTGGAATAGTAGCTAACAAGTGAAATAGAAGTAGAAAAAGTTTGTACCAGCAAGTGTAATTGAACCGGGAGGTGTCGGCGGAGACTTGGAACGGTGGAGAAGTCGGGAGCCACGTCATATTAAGAGGCGGTTCCTCGTCAAGCCATACGAAGCCGCGGGTAACGTTGGGACGCCACCAGAGTTCGGAGTAGCGACTACGATCTTTCCACGTTTGAATGGAGCCACCAATCCCGAAAACTAAGTGGGAGATATCGGTGGCCTTCGTGGACTGATTCTGCCAGAGTATGGTAGAAGAGGAGTTGGTAGTGGAGTTCACATTGTCAAGGCCTAAGCGACGATGGCCAGTGATGCGGTGGCAATCGGAGCAACCGGAGAAGATGATGTAAGAAAATATCATCGCAACGGAGATGAAGATGCATATGGTGAAAAGTAGCTTGGCAACGAGGGATAGAACATGGCCTTGTTTTACAGTCGTTGTCGGAAACATAGACGGCGGTTTGTGGCGGAGCTTAAACGGATCGAAGATGGCCATCTTTTTCTTTTGATGTTTATAAATATGTGGGATGAGATCTTATTTTGTATCTATATTGTACATACAATATAATACGACTATACGAATAGGGTTTAGTGGAAACAATCAGAATTTATATTTATCTATTGCAAAACAAAACGAGAAAGTCGATGTTCAACAATATTCCCACTCCTTTATTTTCGTTAATGAAATATACGATTTCGAAAAAAATCTAGTTAGGTAAGATGCAATCACTACATAGAGTACATTGATTTTTTGAGCTCGGAAGGTCTAGCCTCTAAAAATGTGAATAATTTCAAGCATATGGGATGTATATATACTGCGTGACTTCTTCTTTTTTGGCCTTTAGACTGTGTAACTATGGTAGTTTTTATTTTTTTTTGTAAACACTTCATATTGTGAGTATAATATGATGGCTACCTAAAACAACATATTTCGAAATTTATGTATATATATACCCAAAAGTATTAAACTATATGACCTTTTATTTATTTTAGTCATAAGTTATAGTACTCCTCTCTACAAGTCTACAACTGAGTCCTTTTTTAAGCTACCTTTTTCTAATTGGCTAATTGCTTCCATGTCCTAAATCTCATTATGATTTCCTGGTCATAGATTCTAGCTAGTCTTTCTATAAACTTGTCCAAGATGAGTTAGATAGAATTTGGCAGGGTAAGGCAGCCATCACCTTGGGGTAATGTAGTAAAGATTCTCCGGTCGTTTTCAAATATTTTTATTTGAACCCAAATATTCTTAATATGATTATACAGTAGTGTGATGGATTTTTCTGACAAAATTAAGAAAGAAGAGTAATGGACCTTTGTTGATCACGGAGAAAAAAGTGATGGATCCTATGCTGTTGCACATCTATCTTATCCTATTGGGCCAAGTATGGGTATTTATTGTTTTCAAAAAAAAAATTTCGGTTATAAAATGGGAGGCAAGAGTAACCCAATAGCTCTTTATCAATAAAAAGAGAGTAACGAGTCCCAATAGTTCTGAATTACAAAGCCTATTATAGACAGAATTAAATCGATCGAGAATGCCCAATATTATTAACCATATAAAAGACGAACTTGAATAACGATATTATACGCTCTTAATACAATTTAACATAATTAGAAAATCGTAAATTTTGTTAACAAAAGCAAAACCTAACAACGTTACTCGCGAACGTTTATTTTAAATATTAGAACAATATATACTTTTAAATGTAGGTACGTACTTACGGTTTTTTTTTTGTAATTTTGTTAATATAGTTAGTAATGCGAGTGCTATTATAAATTTTAGTATGAAACTGAAATAAATGCTTCATTCATGTATTTTTTACAGAATTCACAAATGTTCGCGTATATTCTTGAAAAAAAGTTAAACACTTAATTAATTTTTAATTGGATTTCTCTACATTTCTTATACGTATATAGCATGTAACAAATATTATATTAGTCATATGAATTCAAGTTAGAAAAAAACTTAGTAAGATAATTTACATGACTTATGAAAATTTTCTCTCTTTTGAAAAATATCAAGTTTATGAAAATGATTGAGAGCAAAAGGAAGATGACTGAGAATGCAGGAAAGCTGTTGACTTATGAAATGTTTTAAGGATTAGAAATTTAGAATATTTTCAAGTTTTAGAAAAGATATGAGAGAGGGTTTAATGATATATATATATATATACACACATATATAATCGTGAGTGAGACTTACATTTTGTTTATACAAGTAATGTGAATAAGGTTTTGACGTTCCTACCAAAAAATTGGAAGAAGATTTTGACGTTAACTTTACAAAAATATGAATTGAAAATTTTAGCTTATAACTGACAAATATTGCATGAAACATATGTTTCGGAAACAATGATGGGGTAATTGTTTTACCTATCTTTAGCAGGTAAAGCAATTTTAAACTCAAAATTTCGTAGAACAATAACCACGGACGTTTGAAGAGTGGTTTATCTCTTGGCCGGAGATTGTTGTATCACCCCGCCCGTAAAAGTTCGTATAAGTACTTAACTCAAGCAGAACAATAACCCAAGTCATTCAATTAGTGAAACTCTAACCAGAGAGTTGTATGTTATACTAATATAATGATGAATGAGACTCGTATGCAATAATATACTTACACGATCTCATTCGTGGACAACTATTCTTTATAGTTGGGAATAACGTAAAATAAACCAGATAGGTAAAGCGGACCAACCAAGAATTTTTGGTATTTTCTTGTTGTCAGCATCCTCTGTGGGACTTTCGCTTATATATGTACAAGTGACTTGGGTGTATTAAGCATTATTTTAGTTATTTTTCGAAGTGGAGTTATTAATTTCGAAAAGACTTGTGCGCTACCGTTAATAACTGGTTTACTTGCAGTTTCGATTAGTAATCATATAAACATTGAGATGAATACAAAGATTTAAAAAAATAGTTTTGTCTTGAACCATGTGTATCTCAAATTATCTGATTGTATTTAATAAATGCTAAAAGAACAAAATTAACTGCCAATTTATACGCTTTTGCATTTTATATTTTTAGAGATTTTTGTTGTTGCATGTTGTTATATTTGTATTACTAACTACAGTACCGGCCCGTATATATATTGCGTCTAAAGCAAAAAAAAATTTAACCCATGAATAATGATATATAAAACTTCAGCAACTAAGATTCATCGAACTCAATCCCTCTTCAATTTTTTTTGAAACATTTAACCATTGTACTAAGATTCATATACCAAATTTGATGACCCTAATAATATATATATTTTTGGTGTCTAAATCATATATTTTTTCCGTTTTAATTGGGCTAACTAGCTACTCCATGATTTAACTATTTTTTTACGGAGGACGGTTTCGTTGTGGTCTAGTTACAAAATGGAAACGGAGTTCAAGCCAAGCAATTAGTGTTGTGTAGAAAACTATAATCTCAGAGACTTAATCACCGTTGTTGATGGTGTTATGTGCAGTATAACTCAATCAGTGTGAATGAGTTGCTTCGAAGGATCGGATCCAAATCATAAGTAAAGAATTACAAAGTTGTTGAGGAGTTCGTGATATATATATATATATATATAGATGTCAAGCGATTACGTACACTTTGTCTGGAAAATGAGGGAGGCCTGGAATGACTGCCGATCGGCTTAGCTTTGCTTCGGTGGAGGCGAGAGCTCCGCGGTCTCCGTAACTCATTGTATTACGTACTAGTTTTTTTACCAATCATTTTTAAGTTGGTGAACGATTTTGATTTTTCACTAAACATTAAAATGAATGCATAGTTTGTGATCCTAATTGGAAGGCTTTACAAAAGATAAAGATGTATTTACGTATAGAACTCTTTGAGTAGTGCATAGGAAACTTTTGGAAGCAAGTAAGCTTAGTACTTTCCGAGCCATGAGGAGAAGATGAAGATCAATAAATTAACCACGCTTGAATCAACTACCAGAAGCACTTGAGGTTCATCTTAATTTTCAATTATTGATACCAATTTCTTGTTGTTGTTGTTGGTGTTCAACCTCGTAGTTTTAATGTTAGTTTATCTTTCTCAGTACAATTTAGAACAAGACATATATAACAGAAGAATGAAGAGTTAGATAAATGTCTTATGACTAGTCTTTCAAAATTTCCAAGTATAATGGCTGATAATGCCAAGAAACAACGAGAATATATCAAAATTCTTCATATATAGGAACCTCCACATATAAGACTTTACACTTTTTCACATGAACTCAAGATTCCTTCAAAATTATATTTATCTTTAAGTTTGTTCGATCTAGCTGTCATACCAAAAGGATCAGCGGTTTCCGGTTTTCAGTGGCCAACAATATTTATTTTTTATATTGTTAAATACGAAGGTCGTATCAGACTCTAAACCATTAATCTATCTATATGTGAACGGCTAACTTGATTTCTATATCAGGTGCCACGACTTTTGGTTTGATCGTATGGAAAATATATACCAACTCTAAATATTTTGTACTATTAAATAACCGATGACCATTTGTGTTTTCAGTAAAATTCTCATGATATTGTGGATTATTAATTATTAATTATATTATTTAAGAATGGTCCAAAATTCCGTGACACTTAAATTTTAGGATCCAGACAAAAATTCTCTTCACATAGTATTATATATACTCCTATTGATTACTGTCATATTTAATAATAATCTGACTACTGAAATAAGTGAGTTATAGAGAATGTGATTCATTCCCCATGTGAGACCGAAGAATTCACTTCCACCTAGATATGTGTTGTTATACACAAAGAATACCGTTAGTTTATATTTATATATAGAACTCTAATTAAAGTGCGTATCTAAGTAATCCCCAAACCCTAGTAAAGAAACGAATTACTTAATAGCTTTTAAGTTTATAATATAGCTTACAAGTTAAATACGTAATGAATTCCTAATAACCGGCTGAGTATATATATATATATACAAGATTATATATCTGTCGACTGGTCCAAAAGTCAAAAACATATTGTCCTGGCCGTGCCTGACTAGCATGCCACCCTCCATCGGTTATTTGTGTCACAAAGAGATAACTATATGTTACTATGACATGGCCACTAAAAAGGTAATATGAAAGAGATGAATCTCAAAACTGGCTCCAACGGCTACCAATTTAATTAATTTAATTAAACATACATGTTATATAAATATGTAATTTAGCTTTTTCCAAATTAACTCGATCTAAAAAGTGACAAAATAGCTTATTGTTTTTATAATCGTCAATTTTTTCTCTTCATAAAATTGTGGGATCATAATAAGACACTTTTGATATTTTCTCTGCACATACAATCTAATAATTTGCATTTTAAAAACCCATACGGATGTTGTTTAAACTTTAAACCCAACATATATAAAATTTACCAGTAGAACAACGCTCAAACACATTGTACCGTTCTTGGTGGTTAATCTTCAAATATTATAAGTTTGCAGGGCGTTTCATCATTTCATCGATAAAAGGGAAATAATTTCTTGGACGTATATCAATACACAATACTCTTGTCCAATTACCATAGTTTTCTCACTTCACCATATCAAAAATACTCAGGAGAAATTGCATGCCTAAAAGCTCTCACTTTAAAAAAAAATGGAATCGTTTCTTATACGTCTCACAAATTATATATATATATATATAACCCTTTAGACCTAGTAGATTCCAGACTTCCAGTGTAAAAAGATATGTAACTACGGCTAAACATATATTTACATCATTTAGAGAATCTTGTATGTCTTTTAACTCATGCGTATACCTTTTAATTAGAAAATGTGAACTTGTAGATGACAAACATTGAAAAATCAAATCAAACCAATAAAATACTTTTCATATTTTTTGTACTTTTAGACTTTTAGTCAAGAATCATTAATAGATTAATTGCAGAATTTTTTTAGACAAGTAGATTCATATATACCCGAAGATACATCTAACAGTTTCTCCTATAACCTATATATGAAGGCACACACCACCTTATTTTTAATTAAATTTATACTACGTATCGTAATGGCTTTGAGGGGAGGCGACTTTAATAGGTGAACTTTTCCCAATTATGTAAACCCTCATCTTTTTCTAGGAATAAATTTTGGTTTATATCCTTAGAAAGCTAGAGACTGGATGTTGGATAGAAATTGTGAAAATACTAGGGTTTATAGGGTCTTAATTAATGAAATAATTAGGAAGCAGAGTTTTTCAATGCATTATGGGTGGTTGATGGAAATAGTGCAAAAACCTAGTTTACAGATACGATTCTGAATTTTGTTTGAAGTAATTTTAATTCTAAGCGATAGAATAGTTGGTAACCCGTGGGGCTAAAAATTAGGGTAGAGACTGTAGTCACTTGCAGTATTATAAACATATAGTTTTTTTTATATAATTTAAAGCGTAGTCTTATTAATTCCATTTGATTTTATTAATTATTTGTTAAGATAGAACAAGCGAAAGGGAATATGTGTTGTGACATATTTGGATCTTTGTGCTATTTTATGCTTATTTTTATGATTTTGACAGAATGTCATGTTAGGTACTGAGATGCGAGTGTATGTGGAAACGAGCTAGCAAGGACGTTTCACAACGACAATTTAATAAATATTAAACTTTTGAGGTTATTAAAATCGTTCGTTGTTGTTTTTAAAAAAAAAATGGTTTTTGTTGAGTAAATACGAGCGCATTGGCCTGATTTCGTGCAATGGTACGAAATAGAAAACAAAACATTGGTTTCTTGAATGCTTATTCCAAGTTGTACTACCTTATCGTTCATAGATGCACGTAAGAAAATTGTTTTGTAAATTTTGGTTCATGGACCCAATTCATTTCAGTGGGACCTTTCATTCCTTTAATTCGTACTTTTTCACCAAGAACTTTTTTCAACCAAGAACGTTATTGGAAACATTTGGAGCAATCGAAAACCCTCAATTAATAGAAAACGCAACTTCTTAAGATCTATGTGACAATTATTCATCATTCTCTCTCTTTCTGAAACTGTGACAGAAAATATTCCTTCTTCATGTGACTTTATTTTGGAATGTGGTTACACAACATGCTTCAAAATCACACAAGGAAATATAGATAGTCAATCCTTTTCTCTTATGCTCATATGTTCATTTTCATATTCCAAGCTTAATCATATCAAAACATTTACCTATAAACTTAATCAGAACTTGGCTCATCTAACCTCACTAACAAACTTTTTCTGTACGAGTAAATCAGCGTCGTATTATAAAAATATGACTTTTGGTATGCCATAACATACACATGAGTTGGTGCGAATGTATTTTAACCTATAACAATAATAGTAACAGAATGATTTAGGGTGCCAATAACTACTAAGAAATGCTTAGAAATATATAGTATGTATGAAAAATGGTAAATATAAGTTTCCCCAAGTTTCTAGTGCTTTACACACAGATACTTTGATATTTCCTTTAAATGTTTAATTTTAATAAACTGTTGTGTTGAATCCATACAATTTATCCCAAACAAAAAAAAAAGAGAAAAAATCTGTGTACACCGATCGATATTAGACGCGCAAAAGCAAACACAGATAAATCCAACTAACACACATAATCATAGAAATGTTTCTATTTGATTTTTTTTATCCTTGCCTCTTTTTAGGTAGAGAGATTCACCTATTCATCAATCAATTTCCGTTTGATGGATCAGCCCCTAGCCGAAGCTCAAGATCTAAATCCTCAAAGCGACCACCCTTGTGTTTGATCTCATCGTTTGTTGTAGTTATGTTATTCTTACGAGATAAACTTGAAATGAAAATCGACGGTTGGGATGGACTCTGGTCACGCCTTCGTCTTTTATGAAGGATATCATCAACCCTCTCGATCTCTTCATTGGCGCCTCTGGGGACAGTAATCGGAAAACTTTGGTGGATGAACAGATTCATGCTCACCGAGAGATCAGTACTGGTGTTTCCAAGATTAACTTTTGCTTTATGCCCGCTTTTCGGCACATCACTCTCTATCTTTCTCTTCTTGTCTCTTTTCATAACCGGAATTTCATAAAGATCACACTGCTTCTGCTCCACAAAATTAGTACCCGGGCACGACCATGGAGAAGAAGAGTGGAACGTTTTAGAGTTCTTGGAAGGCTTTACAACGAAAGAAGGAGAAGAGGAAGATGAAGTATCTTGTTTTCGTGGCAAACCGGAAGAAACCCTAGAAGGAGTCACATAGGGTAAAGAAGAAGAAAGATCAATAACACAAGAGTGTTGAGACTTTAAAAAATTAGGTTTGGAGTTGAAAACCAAAGTATAGCTAGAGGTTTCAAGAATATCATCGATATCCTTATGAGATGGATACTCCGGAGACGAAGAAGACTTGGAGAATAAGTATTGATCGTCGGATTGCTTAAGGCGTGCTCTGTCTCTCCGGTGAACGTTCATGTGGCCACCGAGGGCTTGAGCCGATCTAAACTCTCTACGGCAGAAGGTACACGTATAAGATCTCGGCGGCCACAAAGATCCCGCAGCATCGTCTTCCGCGAAGGCCAGCTCTTCCCACGATGACTCTTTATTGCTTTTCTTGGGGATCCAGAAGCCAACAGGTTTCTCCATTTTAGAGGAACAATTGAGAATTGATGGAAACCCTAGACGAAAGTTTTTTCTTCCATTCTTCTTTTGGGTGGTTAGAAGAACCCTAGATGATTAGTATTAGATTGTGGATTACGGAAAAGAACAACAAATGGTGTAAATAATGAAAATAGTGGAGGTCAAGGTGTTATACAAATAAACTAAAACCAAAACGAGTGGAGTATTTTAAATGATCGACGGATTACTTTATTTTATTAATTAATTGGACCATAGGGATTTATGAAGGCAAGAAATATATCATATCTGATACGAATTTTGGATTTTAGTAAGAGTTAGCTGACTGATCTAAAATCTTTCATGTTTGCTTGTTCCAAGTGGCTACCCCGCAACTAAGCGTATATATATTAGTATTTTAAATTTTGTATTGTATTATTCTTGTGAATCTACAGTATTTATAGTACTGGTAATTTTGTAACCCGTATAATATTACATATTATATATATATATATTATAACTACAGTAATTCTTTCTTTAAGGTCATGAACATGGTTTTATAAACTATTTTAACTAAGATGAGACGGATTATGAATCAAGATTTTTGGTCAAACCAAATGTCATATTATTAAGTTAATTTATTGAAAAAGAAATATTAATCGAAGTATCATATAATTAATATATAATATATAGTATTAACGCAATATGATGAAAGAATTTTTTCCTTAAAAATACCCTTTTATTTTTCACCTTTTTATCAAAGAGGACATTATTTGTGAATTTAAAGTGAATGAAAAAGAAATAAAATAAAGACATAAAAATACATAGTGAATGCTAAATAGAGTTAATCAAAGTACAATATTCTAAAGATATCGAAAATGAATAAAAACTACACCAATATATTTTGGGCTTTAACTAGTGAAAGCCCATATGCGTACAAAACAGAGGGGATACACTTAATTCTAGAGAGATTGGCAATTGAGAGAACAGAAGTGACTCAACTCTCAATCAACATGCGATCTGCTGACGAAAGCATGTGAATGACTGATCGTATGCACTTGGTAACCGAACAAAAGATTTTGAATGTCTTCTATTAAAAGAAGAAAACAAACAAAAGATTTTCAAATAGCCTAGGTTTTGGATTCAAAGTGATTTATAAACAAAGAAGATCTTAGGTAATATATACGAACTGTAGCACGGATGAAAGACTAAAGAAAGGAAAATGGCAAAAAATTATGTTGTGTGAACTGAATTCTTGATAAATTAAATTAAGATAAAAGCTCTTGTATGTATAGTCCCTCTTTTCTTGGTATTTGTAATCTCTTGATGCAAACTCTTTAACTCTTTCAAAGTGGATTTCGAGATATCGATCAAAGCATGGCTTCGTTCCACCACATCTACGAACACGTTAAGAACTCATTTATTTTATAGTTTTTTTTTGGGTTACAGATTTATTTTATAGTTTGTTCAAGCTTTCTACATTTTGTTTTCAATCCTATATAATATGAATATCGATATTTTCTTGTTGAAATTTTTGTTTCCTATTTTGAGAAACTCATGATGATATATATCTAAGTTTAAAAGAAAATACAGAGCTAGTATGTAGTAACTCTTAAGAATTTACTACAATCTTTATCAAAAAAGAAAAAATTACTACAAACTTGGATTTATTGGTTAGTTTTTATATATGTGATTAACATTAATCTTCATTTGTAAAAGAAAAAAAGATAATCATACATTTTTAAATGTATACAATTTTAGAACATATTATCATGTAAATAACGTGGGGAACGCTTTAGGGAGTGACACGTTGTTTAATATCTATAATAAACATTATTATTTATTATTTGACAATTATTAATTAATTTCAGGATGAAAATTACATCTAATTGAAAAATAATAATTAGTTTTGTTAATATGATTTTACGTTTAAGTAATATATGATTAATTTGGTTTAATATAAAATGAATTTAAAAAAGCAAAATATAATTAAAACACAAACTATGATTTAAGTATATATTTTATTTTATAATAATTAATTTAAAAGTATATTAATATAATTGATTTAGATAGTTTTAATAATACAAAACTATGAATATAAATTCCGCCCATGATGCACGGGTATAAATTTAGTTACAAAACTAAAATGTAAACAAGATGTTATACGTATATAACTACAATTTTACTGTTAACCTAAAAGTATATGATCCAATCAGGGTTTTTTTTTTTTTTTACGCAGAGGGATAAATAGCGTACCCAACAACTAGATGAAGATAAACATTAATTAATAGTCAATCATACTCAAATAGCAACGGATTAATTAATTCCTTAATAGCTATTAGTAGCTTTTAATTTTGACTAAACCTTATAGTTTAGTGGGCAGTGGGCACCATTCGTAAGCCTCTCTTATTTTAAATATTCCCCAAAAACGTCATCATTTATGATTTAACAAATCTTTTTGACCTCACACATTCTTTTCTATAATAATCCAAACACATCTTCCACTTTTATAAATATACTATGATATTTTTCTATTTCGGAGATCTTAGACAATATTTTTGTTTCGTAATTCAATTAATTTAAAACTATACATACGCGTAATTCATATAATTATTAGATAGCTTGATGTATCAACGACCCTTAAACAAAAACTGAGACCCTCAAGAAATAAATCTTTACCAATATTATAATTTTTATAAACAAAAATTACAAGTTTTCAGAAAGCAAATAATGAATTTTGAAGGTATAAAAATAAATGTAATGAATTTACAGCAAGCAAATCATGAATTTCAAATATTATTATGTTGAAATGTTTCTAACAAATCTGAGATATATAAAAAGTATTTTCCTGTTTACACTTGACACTATAAAATTAGAAGAAGACAAAAAAAATAGGTAAAGTAGATTATAATAATAACATCATTCGAAAAAATCTGCAAAAAATGATAAAATTTCTAATCATGTCTTTCGTAGAATAAAGTGAAGTAATTTAGGCAGGAGAAGTACAAATTTACAATTTTCCAAGAGTCCAACTGCATACCTTAGTCAGAATTGGATGTGGATAAACTTAAGTTCATATAAATATATATTAGTAGTTATGTTGAAGATAAATCCATTGGCCCAGCCGCGGATTCATATCAGTTTAAATGTAGCTTTCAGATTCTTCCTGTAGCCCAGTTTCACATTCAAAGGTTGCTTCTCTTTTTAACCTTCAAACTCATATATAATATTTAAATACTAATGACGTGGGAAAACTTGTGGATTCAGCAACAAATCATGAGATGCCACGTGACAATCTTGGTTTCTCTATAAGACCAAAGCTGCTCTGTTTCTTTGGCAGCTATAGAAAAATAATAATAATATCAAAGAGAATGGAGGGTTTAATTCCGTTTGTTTACAGAGCCTTCATGCAAATCCGTCACGGTGACGAGTCACAACTTTCATCTTCTTACTACGTTCGTCTTCCGGGTGATTCGGGTCGGTTTGGAAGATCCGATTTCGAAGTAACGGGTCTAGGATCTTCTTCCAATACGGTGTCGTCGAAGACTACCACCACGTTTGCTGTTTATGGGAGAGTCCAATCACCCGTTTCTCGTCAGGTCATCATGTGATTCACATGCGTTTCTGAAGGAACCTCATGATGCGCATGACTCGTGAGGGAAGGGTTCATGACTTTTGTGTGTGTTATTAAATTCGTATTGGTTAGGACCGGTCGAATAAACTTCTGATCTAATAGTAATCGGAGTGGGAGATTCTCTAAGCATGAGCTTTTAACCCAAAGGGGTAATCTCGTGGCTTTTGTGTGTTTTCTTGTAAATGTAAGAAAAATTATATGAATATGCATAATTTAGTTTATCTTGAGCAATTACTGTATGTTAAAAAATTTAACTTACGGATTTCAGTGTTATTAATTGCTTTCACAAATTATTTTCTTACATTTATATTAATTAATTTATTATATCAATCAGTTTTTTTATAAACATTTTAAAAAGAAACTAATTAGATAACTAGCTTAATTTTTACATTTATGTGCAAAACCAATAGTGGTAGGAAAATCGTAAACACAATTGGAAAGCATAATATAATTACAAAATAATGCGTAAATCAACAACTATTCATATCTGATTTTGACATGATGTCATTTTACAACTAAAATTGCATGTTATCTATTGAATATATATATATATATATATTAATTTTAAAAAAACAACTAATTAAAAACGCACTAGAGTGAGTGACAGGCCCATTATTACAGACAAAGCCATAGTGAAACGTGTCATGTGTCATTGGCCATCTGTTATTTTTCTAGTTTTTATCACCTTCGCTCGTTAGCTTCTTCTTCTTCTTCTTCTTCTTGATAGAATAATCCCAATTCTAAAAAATGGCAGCTCCAATTCGATTCTTCGAGCTGAACACTGGTGCCAAATTACCTTCGGTCGGTCTCGGAACCTATGCTTTGGTCCCGGAAATGATCGAACAAGCGATTAAGGTATTACGCGTCGTTTCGGATCAAATTTTGAGCTTATATATTATTATTATTATTATGTCTTTGATTAAAAAAATTTCACATGCATACTTGTCTTGTCGATTTTTTTAGACTGGATACAGGCACATCGACTGTGCTTCGATATATGGTAACGAGAAAGAGGTAAAATTTCTAGTTACAAGTGTTTTTTTTCTTCTTTCAATTTTTCTATATATTAAATTTCATTTGACAGTTAAACATGCTTTGTTATTCCCTTTACTTATGAATGTTAATCCAAATATTTCTTCTTATTTTTTCTGTATAAGAGTGTATAAGTTATAGTTTTGAGGGATGATGTTGGCTCAAGAATCCCAATTGCGCTCACACTATGTTTAGATGCTTAGTTTGTGAAAGTGCTCTGCTTCTTCTTAATTCGTTGTTCTCACGTTATGATTCAATATATTAGATTGGTAGCATACTCAAGAAGCTAACGGATGATGGTTTCGTGAAGCGTGAGGATTTATTTATCACTTCCAAACTCTGGTTTGTTTATTTTCCTTCTAATTTTCTCATTTGGGCATATGCCTCACACGCATGTAGATGTAGTCATGTTCATGATATATATATACGTATATTTGGTTCTACAGGTGTAATGATCATTTGCCTGTAGATGTGCCTAAGGCACTGGACAAAACATTACAGGACTTGAAGATTGACTATGTTGATTTATATTTGGTACATATTACTTAGAAAACGCATCTTATGTTATTGGTAGAAATTGCTTCCATTTTGATTTGTTTTTGCTTTTATTAAAGATACATTGGCCAGTGAGCTTGAAGAAGGAGTCAGCTATGCCAACACCTGAAACACTCACTAAACCTGACATACCAAATACATGGAAAGCAATGGAAGCTCTCTATTACTCTGGAAAAGCTCGGGCAATCGGTGTGAGCAATTTCTCATCAAAGAAGCTCGGAGATCTTCTTAGCGTGGCTCGTGTAGTCCCCGCTGTTAACCAAGTGGAATGTCACCCAGTTTGGCAGCAACAAGGTCTTCATGAGCTATGCAAATCCAAAGGAGTTCACTTATCTGTGAGTATATGAATATTCGAATTTACTATGTTTTTTCAAGGATGAATTAACGAAGATACCATCATTGGTTTTGGATTGGTGTTAGGGTTACTCTCCTTTGGGTTCACAATCTAAGGGAGAACTACGGCTAAAGGTTCTCCACAACCCGATTGTCGCTGAGGTTGCAGAGAAACTTGGAAAGACCACCGCTCAAGTGGCTCTTCGTTGGGGACTCCAAATGGGTCATAGTGTTCTACCAAAGAGCTCCAGCCAGGCTCGTCTCCAGGAGAATCTTGATATTTTTGACTGGTCCATACCTGAAGATCTGTTTATTAAGTTCTCTAACATTCCTCAGGCAAGTTCTTTTCTTTTGTTTCTTTGGTAGACCATTCAGAATTCTGAAAACATCCTTCATTGATGATTATTGGATCATCGAATCATGGTCTTCACGTCTCATTTAAATCTTGCAGGAGAAGTTAGTCCGAGGAACTGATTTCGCGCATGAGACTAGCGGCTTCTATAAGACCATTGATGAGCTATGGGACGGTGAAATTTGAGAGACTTCATCTAGACTTAAAGGACGACGAATTGTGTTATGTTTATGTAATCTTTCATGTTTGTTCTCGGTGAGAAACCTAACACGAAGTTTTTATGAGGTTCAGCAAAATGCTTCCTCTTCAGTCTTCATTAAATAAAACGTTTTCAACTAGTATTACAAATTCAACACAACAACAGCTTCTTCTTTTTTTTTCCAACATAACAGCTTTAGTCCAAAGTAAACTATATATAATCCTTAATTCGGGTAGATAATTTTCTACAAACTGCAAGAATTATGTTTGATTAGAATTTAGAAATCGAATTTCAAACCTTGAAAACAGGTACAAACTTTGTTTTTTATTTTATTTTTACAAATGTGTTTCCATTTTCTAGTTCGTAATTGTACTCCAAATATATTTTCCTCCGGTTAGATTAACGTTATAAAACAATACACTATTGTATTGTGGAACTACTGTAATAAACTTCTAAAGACTCTTACGTTTGTAATGATGTTTATATAATAACAAATGAGACATGTTTATGAAAGGTATAGGAATATACAAGATGTTTATGCTTTCTATGGTCCACGACCAACTCTTCACCTTTTTATAAAAGAGGGATGCTTAATCGGGATTAGACCGCTGACCCTTTAATTAAAAACAAAAGGCTTGTGAAATTTCAAAATCAGTTTCTCCATTATTATTTTTTTTGGGTTTGCAGTGAAAGAATACATATATAATTATACAAACGTAATTAACAGAATTAAAATTTGCCACAAAGCCTACTTCATAAATCCGGTAAATACGAGGAATCGTTAAACTGGCGTTTGCAAGGCAACTAGGATTAAATTATTGGTATTAGTATTACGAAATCTAGCACAACAAAAAATCAACTACAATTAATTATAATAAATCTCACAACTAGTTATTTTTGTTCAATTGACATCAAGCTTGGGAAATAAGAAATCACTGGTTCTGGAAAATAAACGTAGTAATCACGTTCGAAACATAAATCATAAGATCTCAATTTAGGATAATATATTACAAGATTGGGATGATCGGTTTCCCCATCATAAAACAGTAGTGATTTCTTCTTTTTCAAAATTGCGATAGGAATGACACATGGAACGACCGTTGGAAAGATATCAAGCGGTCGATCTTTCGCAAACCAATGATGATGAGTTTGAAGATTTAACGAATATATTTTCTCCCAAGTCATGTCTGAATTATTTAAGGGCCATATCTCCTGCATTGTCCATTCTGAATCTCACATCGTAGATGAAAAAAAAAGTTTTTTTTCAAAACCTATAAGGATCATATATTATTTCATCAAACCAATTTTGAGATGGACATCATATGTTAACAAAGATATTCCTAGATTGAAAATATGTCTTTGACTCTTTGTAGTCGAGATATTTTCGTATGGAAAACATAAACTTTTGTAAGTTAACACACAAAAAATTACATCAAAGACAGAGCAATTTGCAGTTGTGCGATTATGTGAGAATGAGATAAATATATGTAATGTATGCATGAATCGGAAAAACAACGTCAATAAATCGAAACACACCACAAGCCATCAACAAGTAAAGCATTCCATCAGAAATGAACCTCTTCTTCATTCCATGGTGGTACCAGTAAATGATGCAACGGCCAGGTTAGCTGCTATTGTAGCAGTTGTACCTAGCACAGCCATTAAGCCATTACCAACTCCCCCTTTTTTCTTTTTAGGCGTACTTGAACCTTGTTTGGGATCTGCTTTTGGAGAACCCTGGTTCACGAACGAATGTTCATGTTGTTGCTGATGCTGATGTTGATGCTGATGTTGATGCTGATGTTGATATTGATCACCACCATAAGGATATGGCATATAGGGACCCATATGTGGATAACCATAGGGGTTTCCTTGACCATAGTGGTACGGAAACGATGGCTGTCCCGAATGGCCATGTAAGCTTCTATCCTTTGTGACCGTTGCATCCGGAGACGAGGCATGCATTGGAACGTGAGTGCAAAGCGGGTGAGATTCAAAATTGCATTGCTTGCATATGTAGAACATCCCTTGGATGTAAACTCGGCAAACATAGCACGAGCGTTCAGCCATGTGCGTGGGACCGCTGTACAGTATAAGCTCATGATCAGGCCCGTGACATGAGTTTACGAGGCTTGGAGGACACGTGGCGCAATATTCATGGAGATCATAGTTGCAGTCGCTGCACCGGTAGGTCTTGCTGTCGCCGTACAGTTTGCAACCATTGCAAGTGTATGTGCCAACACCGTTGACTTCGGTCAAGGGGTGGTTATGCGTGAAATGTTGAATCGTGTTTGACATTCCAACTGCTGATTTTGGAGGTTGAACGGGAGAGAGGTTGGTTAGGGACAACCAAAAAAGCTTTTAGATCTTGATGCTTAATAAGAGAAAGAACTCTTTGAAAAATATGCAATAACGTCTTGTGGTATTAATGATACAAAAATTATTATTTAGTTGACTTTTTGGGTTTAGACTGATCATACGGAAGAAAAGTTCACTTATGTTAAAATGTTTTCTGTTTCAAATTGTTGATATAATACATTAATTTACGTTGAAATGTTCTGTTAAATGACTAGTTTTTATTTGAGACGTGTCTGCAAGTTTTAAACTATTAGAATATAGTTTGAATGAATAAATATATACATGTATAAACTGAGCCAGCCTTTACCCAACAATATATATATATATTTCAACTCTCTTTTCGTGTCGTGAACTGTAATATGGATGGTTGCATACTACTGTAATTTTTGCCCTTGTGAGAGTCATCTCATTTTAAACCCTATATGATATAATTTATGAAAAATACTCAATCTATTAAGAAAATGAAGATGACTCTGTGTTTATTTTTAAAGTTGTATTTTTTGGTCAACAAAGTTGTGTGTTGTTAAAACATAATAGGCCTAAAAGCCTGAGTATACTTATGAGTGACAAATTTAATAACCCATTTATGGGCTAAAGCAACTCCTCAGTGATACACATCAAATATATTTCGTTATACGTATATAGGATTTTGTTAAGTTATTAATATTGTTCCAGATGTGGAACGTCTTCTGTTTTTGTGTAACTAATTTAGCTATATAAAGTCTTGTACGTATAATGTAAAGGGCAAGGAATTCCACAAGATTTCATGGTATCAGAGCATCTAGGGCTTTGATCCTCCTTCAATTTTTTTTTTCTCTCCTCTCTCTCTCTATCTTCTTCCTTCCCTTCTCGCCATTAATGGCTGCTCAACATTCCAATTTTACAGATCGCTGTTTCGGTGTTACAAACATCAAAAATCAAATTCCGGTGCTCCTTGATGAAGACGAGCACAACTATGACGCCTGGCGTGAGCTTCTCCTCACTCACTGCATGGCTTTTGACGTCTCTGGTCATTTGGATGGATCTGTTCAACCAGCAAATGCAAACGACGCAGCTTGGTTCAAACGCGATGGTCTCGTGAAACTTTGGCTATATGGCACCATGTCACAGTCACTGTTCCGTTCTTCTTTCCAACCCGGCGGCACAACTCGTGATCTTTGGACACGTGTGGAGGCCCAGTTCCGCAATAATAAAGATGCAAGAACAATTCAACTTGACAACGAACTCCGTACAATGGAGATCGGTGACATGACAGTTCGTGTCTACTGTCAAAAGATGAAAGCAACTGCAGGTCTACTGTCAAATGTTGGCTCACCGGTCAGCGATCAAACTCTTGTTATGTACATCATCAATGGTCTTAACGAGAAATTTGATAACATAATTAACGTTATCAAGCACAAAGATCCGTTTCCTTCTTATGAGTCTGCGAAGTCCATGCTTGAGTGGGAGGAGACCCGACTAAACAAAATTAATCGTGTCACAGCAACACACACGGACAGCTCCTTCTCCTCCACTGCACTTACTACAATCATGTCGCCAGTACCGAATCAACCGTTTCGCAATCGCAACGGCAATCAAAGGGGAAATCGCAAAGGAGGTCGAGGAAATAACAACAGAGGTAGAGGGCAATTCTCTTACAACCGCAACCCCTGGATTTCACCGCAGTTTTGGCCACCACCACAACCATACTGGATGCCGCATCACCAGCAGTGGCCGCAAGCGCCACGCTCATCACCACCGCAACAAGCCAATCTTGTTGAATTTCCGATGCAGACCTACACGTCTGAAGCCATCACAAACAATTCTGCCATGGATTGGTACATGGATTCCGGTGCAACCGCTCATCTAGCCACTGATGCCGGTAAGCTTCACTCTACTCTTAAACATACTACCGGTCAATCTGTCATTGTGGAAAACGGTTCTTCTATCCCAGTTTCAGCCATAGGTTCAACTTCCATTAAAACCCATACCAGACCACTCGCTCTTAACAATGTTCTTGTCACACCTAATATTGTTAAGAATTTGATATCTGTTCGCAAATTCACTAATGATAATTGGTGTTCTGTGGATTTTGACCCTTTTGGTTTCACTGTAAAGGACCTTCAAACTCGGAAAACTCTACTCCGAAGTAACAGCTCTGGCGAGCTATATTCACTTCCCCCATCCATCAATAAAACACCAGTTGCTTCCACCGCTCTCTTGGCTTCTACCCCTGATCTTTGGCACAAACGTTTGGGGCACACAAATAACGCTTCTCTTTCTTCCATTTTTCATTCAAATCCAAGACTATGTAATAAAGGGAAACTTTCTTCTTCCTGTGAACCATGTTTTTTGGGGAAATCTCTTAAACTTCCATTTATAGCTTCAGAAACAATTGTTTCTAAACCATTTGAAATAGTTCATTCTGATTTATGGACATCTCCAGTACCGAGCATGACTGGTCTCCGTTATTATGTTTTATTTCTCGATCAATTTACTCACTATCTCTGGGTTTACCCGATTCGTCGTAAAAGTGAAGTATTCTCCAAATTTCTTCATTTTTCTAATTTCACTGAAAATCAATTTCACACTACAATCAAAAACTTACAGTGTGATAATGGGGGGGGGGGAATACAACAACATTGATTTTCAAAACTATTTTGCAGCCAAAGGGATAAATTTTCGATTCTCTTGTCCACACACTTCCCAGCAAAATGGACGATCGGAGAGGATGATTCGAACCATTAATAACACAGTTCAGACTCTCTTGTTTCAGGCTCGACTCGCCCCCACATTTTGGGTCGAAGCCCTTCATACAGCGGTTCATATCCTCAACATCACTCCATCAAAAGCCATTTCAAATCAAATTCCCTTCACTCTTTTGTTTCACAAACGCCCTGCTTATGAGCACCTACGGGTTTTTGGGTGCTTATGTTTCCCAAACCTCAATCATTCCAATCTATCCAAACTTTCACATCGTACAACCCCTTGTTTGTTTCTTGGCTACCCTTCCCAACATAGAGGATACCGTTGTATGGATTTAAAAACAAATAGAATCATCATCTCCCGTCACGTTTTGTTTGACGAAGAAAAATTTCCCGCCGCAAACCCGGCTGCACCAAAAGAGACATATTCTTTTTTTGATAATGATGAAACTTCCCCTCTCTTTCGATCAATGCTCCAACTTCCCTTTTCGACATCACCACCTCAGCCCCAAACATCAACAGCACCCGTACGTCCTGACCCTCTGTTTCGGGCCCCTTCTTCTATTCAAACACGTTCAAAATCCGGGATCACAAAACCGAAACAGATTTTGTCACTTCTCGCCAAAACCAAATCGCCTATCCCTAAAAGCCATATCACGGTTTTGTCAGACCCTAACTGGAACCCTGCAATGACAAACGAACATGGTGCTATGATTAAGACCAAGACTTGGAGCTTAGTTCCACGTCCGCCTAATGTTAACATTGTGCGTTCTATGTGGTTGTTTAAGCATAAATACGATGAGAATGGGATTTTGTCTCGTCATAAGGCACGTTTGGTGGCAAATGGCAAGTCCCAACTAGAAGGAGTTGACTATGCCGAGACAATTAGCCCTGTGGTAAAACCTGCGACGATCCGTGTTGTTCTTAATGTGGCGGTTGGTTTAGAGTGGCCAATACATCAATTGAATGTCAAGAACGCATTCTTACAAGGAGATCTTGAAGAAACTGTCTACATGCATCAACCGTCGGGGTTTGTGGATAGTAACTATCCAAAACACGTCTGCAAATTAAATAAAGCGATTTACGGCTTAAAACAGGTCCCTCGTGCTTGGAATTCTAAGTTCACATCATATTTAAAACTAATGAGTTTTGTTCAAAGCAAAGCAGATTGCTCCTTGTTTATTTTCAGGAAAGGATGTGACGTCTCATACCTTCTTTTGTATGTCGATGACATTCTTCTTACTGCCTCAACACCTACAAGCTCAAACAAGAATTTCCAATGACAGACATGGGTAAACTACGTCACTTTCTTGGCATTAAAGCAGAATATAACACCAAAGGTCTCTTCTTGTCACAATCAGTTTATGCACAAGATATACTTGTTAGAGCTGGGATGCAACATAGTAAACCACTAAGTACACCAGTGGATCTAAAATCAAAGCTCTCAATCGATGACGGCGACCCGATTGATGATCCAACCTTCTATCGCCAACTTGCAGGAGCTCTGCAATATCTCACTTTAACCCGGCCAGATATCTCCTATGCAGTTCATCAAGTTTGTCTCTTTATGCATACACTTCGACACCCACATCTCCTAGCGCTAAAACGCATTATACGATATATCAAAGGGACGATCAATTATGGGATTCAAATGATACGTGGTCAACTTGATACTCTTACAGCTTACTCTGATGCCGACTGGGCAGGGTGTCCGGATACACGGTGTTCTACTTCAGGATATTGTGTCTTCCTAGGTCAAAATATTGTGTCTTGGTCCACCAAACGACAACCCACACCATCACGTTCAAGCTCTGAGGCCGAGTATAAAGGTGTAGCAAATACAGTTGCGGAGCTCACTTGGTTACGAAATCTAATGATGGAGCTACACCGTCCCATTAAAAATGCATCTGTTGTTTACTGTGATAATATCGGGTCAGTTTACCTCTCAACTAACCCAGTCAAGCACCAACGTACGAAACACATAGAGCTCGACATTCATTTCGTACGTGACAAGGTAGCAATAGGTGAAGTTAAGGTATTGCACGTTCCTACATCTCTTCAGTATGCAGATATATTTACAAAGGGTCTTCCCAGTTCTCTTCACAACGAGTTTCAAACCAGCCTCACCGTTCTTCCAACGCTGTGACTGAGGGAGGGTGATAGACATCAAATATATTTCGTTACACATATATAAGATTTTGTTAAGTTGTTAATATTGTTCCAGAACGTCTTCTATTTTTATGTAACTAATTTGGCTTTATAATTTGTTGTTGCCTCCTTTTGTAGGTCTGATACCACAATCTCTGTGTTTTTAATTCTCTACGCTTTTCTCACTTCACATTTAGAAGCCTTCAAAAATAAAATATAAAAAAAAGTTCAAAAGGATACATATTGTAGCTCTCTGATAATGGCGGATGAAATCAGATTCTTTGAGCTTAACACTGGAGCTAAGATTCCTTCCGTCGGTCTTGGAACATGGCAAGCCGATCCTGGTCTCGTTGGAAACGCAGTCGAAGCCGCTGTTAAGGTTCGTCTCTGTGACTTGTCACTGATCTTATAGCTTAATTGATGATTCCTCCCTCATTTGTATTTGTTGAGTCTGTTATTTCATCTTAATTGATTCTTCTACTTATGCAGATCGGTTATCGCCACATTGATTGTGCTCAAATCTATGGTAACGAAAAAGAGGTAACTAAAACTCATTCTTAGGAGCTTGTAAATTTCGTTTATATCATGGTTTCTGTTTCTTGTATAAGTTTGGATGAATTGGTTTAACAAAAGTTTCGTTCTTTTGTTTGATTTGATACTTTTTGTCAGATACTGCTTGATTTCCACAAAAAAGTTATGTTTTTGCTTATGCATTGTGCGGTGTATGAGTGTATTCACTAAGAGTTTGCTTAACACTGCTCATTTTTTGCTGCCTCATTTGTGGATTCCCCAATTCCTGAGTACTGGATTGTCCATGCGGTTGATCATTTACAAATTACAACCTCATTAGCCTCGCTGCTCTCTGTTTTTTCTTGTCACTACTAATAAAAATGAATGCTGTGTAATGACTGACAAAGCCACTACCAAACTTCTATCTTCATCTAGATTGGATTAGTCCTGAAAAAATTGTTTGATGATGGAGTTGTTAAGCGTGAGGAAATGTTCATCACATCCAAACTCTGGTATTCTGCATCACTCTGTCTTAAATACTTTAAAAAGTTTATTTCTTTTTAATCAGTTGTCAAGTCTATGTAGCTTTTAACTTAGTTACCTGCTCAAATGAAAAGGTGCACTTATCATGATGCTCAAGATGTGCCTGAGGCATTGAACAAAACTCTGCAGGATCTGCAGCTTGACTACGTCGATCTGTATCTCGTAAGTAATATACTAGAAATCCTTTTTCTTCTTTTCTTTCTTTGGACAATTATCTCTGTGTGTTTCTCTTCAAGATAACTTGCAGCGATTCATTTAGTTAGTTTACCTGAGTCAGGCTTTAAGATGTGGTCTTATCTACCATGCATATTGCTTATATTAAAAGTCTTAAAGACTAGTGTGAGATAGCTGCTCAAACATTTGAATTTCTTTAGTCCATGTGTGGAACCATTGTGATTGACCATTAGATGTTGTGATCCGTTTGAAGATTCATTGGCCTGTTACCCTCAAGAAAGGTTCTGATGGCTTTAAACCGGAGAACATTTTGCCAGCACATGGAAAGCAATGGAAGCACTCTTTGATATGGGCAAGGCTCGAGCTATTGGTGTAAGCAATTTTTCCACAAAGAAACTCGCAGATCTCTTAGAGGTGGCTCGCGTCCCTCCTGCTGTTAACCAAGTGGAATGTCATCCTTCATGGCAACAAACCGTTCTCAGGGATTTCTGCAAATCTAAAGGCGTTCACCTTTCGGTATGTTGAACAATCATATCCATATCTTTTTTGTATAACCGACAAAAGATCTCGGAAACTAAACATTAGTTGATATTTTTGTAGGGATACTCGCCTTTGGGTTCTCCAGGGACAAATGGCTCACGAGCGATGTTCTGAAGAACCCGATTCTAGGCGTGGTTGCTGAGAAGCTAGGCAAGACTCCTGCACAAGTTGCACTACGCTGGGGTCTCCAAATGGGTCAAAGTGTTCTTCCAAAGAGCACCCATGAAGAAAGGATCAAACAGAATTTTGATGTTTTCAGTTGGTCCATACCCAATGACATGTTATCCAAGTTTTCTGAGATTGAACAGGTCAGTGATTTTCCGCACATTGTAGTCCAAATATGTCAATATGTTTTGCTCACATGCTTTGGCTATGGAATATTGAAGACGTGTGTTCCAATGTTTCAGGGTAGGTTGGTAAGAGGCATGTCATTTGTTCATGAGACGAGTCCTTATAAGACTCTTGAAGAACTTTGGGACGGTGAGATATGAGAGACTCATCATTGGTTGTGCCAAATCATTAATCTATTTGTATAATTCTACTACAAGTTTCTTACGGAAAGTTTCAACAATTGTTTCTCCTACGTTTTCAATATTTTATTCAAAGAATACATTGCTACCGAAACTAAAATTACGAAGTTTGGATGCTAATTATTGCAATATTTTGTGTATAATTGAAGATGGTAACACGCAGTAAATTATTGAATACAAAATAACAGAAGCAAATACAGACAGTGACTAGGGCGACACTGAGTAGGGTGCAAGTTCGGTTTAGACCCAGGAATCTTTTTCATGGCACAGTAGTCATGAAGATTGTAGTCGCATTGAAAGCAGCGGTAGGTCTTCCCATTGCCGTGTTTGTTGCAGCCATTGCATATAAACTTAGCTCCGGTAACTACCGTCAAGATTCTCAACTATCACCATCAACTTTATTTTTGATATACATAACAATCCATCAATAAACCCTGTGGACCTGTCTTTACAACAATGTGAAAACCCTACGCATACGTGAGATAGGGATCTTAATAAGGGTTTAGATGATCAGGGTTAGTTCTAACCTTTTTTTAATTTTATGAGTATAAACAGTTATATCTTTGTCTAAGGATGAGATGGATTGACTCTATCAACATGACAAGAAAAGTAGACGCATATAAGTACATTTCAGTTTTTTTGTTTGTCCTGTCTGCTTCCAATTTGGTTTGGACTTAATTGTACAAACTCGGTTTATAAGATAATAATAAATATACATATATGGACTGTGTACATTTCATTAAGCAAAATCTATGATGATTATCAACCAAGGCTCCATCTTAAGCAAAATCGCTACATTAAGCTATCCTACATATTTATGTATATAGTTTCTTGCTGCGGTTTTCTTGTAGATAAATAACGTGTTAAGTTTGAATTGATTTAGACTTTGACTATTCATATGTTTATATATATATATATATATTCAAAGGTCTCGTCACGGGTAAAACTTGAGAAGAGGAAGTACCGTATATATGATGCTTGTTTTCTTTGACGCCATGTATGGTAATTCTCCTGCAAGAATCTATGAGTATAGACAGTTAAATCTATGTCTAAGGATTAGATGGTTTTGACTCGCTCAACTAAACTTGGATTCCGATTGGGTTTTACGTTCAACCGGTATGACATTTTTAGCACCGTCTTGACCATATCAAAACATGAGAAGAAACGTCCACGCATATAACTGCGTAAGCACATTTCAGTTTTTGTCCTTACTTCCAATTTTGTTTGGATTTATACAATCTCGGTTTATAAGAAAATCAAACAAAATTTGGTATTCATATATGGATTTGTTATTCTTTGTTGTTCAATCGATGACTTATCGTCAAGTAAGATGTCATGTATGCATATATATATATATATTATATAGATTGGTGACTTCCTTTTAGGTTAAAAAAGCCAATAATTTGCACCGTATCATTGGTAGTAGTATGTATGGCCTCATCATGATATATTAAGAATGATAATATTATTTATTGATCACATATATAGCGGTATTGTAAATAATGAACAAATCTAATACGGCCACCAAACCAACTTCACAATATACATACATAAATAATGAACAAAACTGATACGGCCAGTAAAAATTTCATATGCTTCACCAAGCTAAGAATTTTACAGAAATTTTTTTGTAGGATTTTCCAGACATTTAACTATTTCAAAATGATATGGAAACGCCGAAGTTCAGCATCCGCCTCCGCCTCCGCCTCCACCTCCGCCTCCATCACCACCACCTCCACCTCCACCTCCGCCTCCACCTCCATCACCACCACCTCCACCTCCACCTCCAAAACCAATAAACCAGCCGCCCCCGCTGCCAATATCACCTCCGTTTCCTCCGTCACCTACTTCCACATCGCCGCCGTCACCACCATCTCCTCCTCCACCGTCACCTCCTGCTCCACCATCACCACACCCACCTTCGACCATGCATGCAGACAAGGCCCCATGAAGTATAGAAATACCAACAAGAGAAGCAAAAACTATGAAGATTATAATTATCCCCGTCTCCATCTTAAGCAAATTCGCAACACTTAATGATCTTCGATAATATGTAACTATATACATATGAGCTTCTTGCCGAGGTGTTCGTCCAGACGAATAACGTGTCAAGTTTGCATTGGTTTTGACTTTTATTATTTAAACAGTATGTTTATTCATTCAAAGGTTTTCATTAACGTGACAACTAACTAAATTATCATTTGTAAGAATCCTTAAACATTCACTCTTTCAAAAAGGAATAAAAAAATAAAACAATTACAGTGGAGGTCGTCGCACTGTAACATATTTCCTCACAACTTTTATCAATTTCTGCCTCGATCTTTGAATCTATCTCCTCCGTCAAAACATGAAGTAAATAGATTTGGGAGCCATAATAATCTTAACAATAGTGTCATTAATGAGTATTAAATAATTTGCCGATCTTATCTGATAAGCCAAACAAACGTCTATGGCAGGAAGATTCTTAGAATAAACTTAAGAAACATTAAACCTTGTCTTCTCTTCATTATCCGAATAGACCCACCCAATCGAATCCTTTTCAACCCATTCCAAAAAGATTCTTCTCTCAGCTCAGTTTCAAAGCTCCGACCTTTTTCGATCCTCTAGATTCTCGTCGCCGGTTTATCGGATAAAAATGGCTCAGTCCACGTGTCGGGTTGTTGGAGACTACTTGGTTGGTCGGCGAATCGGGTCGGGTTCGTTCTCCGTTGTTTGGGAAGCGAGGCACCGCGTTAACGGCACCGAAGTCGCTATCAAAGAGATCGCCATGGACAGTCTTACTAAGAAGCTTCAGGAGAGTCTCATGTCTGAGATTTTCATCTTGAGGAGGATCAATCATCCTAATATCATCCGTATGATCGACATGATCAAGGTTTATTTTTTGTTGAAACTTTCGACTTTTTTGTTTGTTTGTTGGTAGCTAAATATTTTGAATGATCTTAGCTTTGTTAAGATTAGTGTTACTGTTTTAATTTTCTCAATGTCAATCTTACATCACAATGCCATTGAATTAAGCTTGAATGTTGAATAAGTTTGGGTCTTGTATTTTGATGCTGTTTTGAATTTGGCAATGTGATGATGCAGTCTCCTGGAAAAGTATATGTAGTGTTGGAATACTGCAAAGGAGGTGACTTGTCTGTGTATCTCCAGAATCATGGAAGTGTCCCTGAAGCTACTGCTAAGCATTTCATGCAGCAGTTAGGTAAATTCTGTTGACACAGATATTTATTTTTCTTTTATTTTTGGTTGACAGAACAATGTTCTAAATCTCAAATGCTTTCTTATGTAACAGCGGCTGGTTTACAAGTTCTTCGTGACAATAATATTATTCACCGCGATTTAAAGCCTCAGGTGTGTCTCATTCTCATTGCTCTCAATGACCTTTTGTGCACCAGGTGTTTTTTGTTGTTAAACAGTTTAGTGTGTTATTTGAGCTCAATGTTAATTGAAAAAAAACTTTTGAAAGGCTTAAGAGGTTGGTATAGAAAAGTGATCTGTTACTTTCCATTTCTTCTTTTTGGTTAGAGATGTTTCCTCAGGGTTTCCTTGCCCAAAAAGAGATGAGTCTTAGAAATTCTATCTTTTTGAAAATTTAATTCTTAAAGTTCTTTCATTCTTGAAACAGAATCTTCTTCTATCCACAGATGAAAATGATGCAGATTTGAAGATTGCTGATTTTGGATTTGCAAGGTATTGTCATCAGCACCCCTTGTTACTTGATCAAAGAGTGTAATATGAATGAATTAGAGAAGGTTTCAAATGGGGTCAAGCTGCTTATGAATGTATATTGTGAGTTTCTAGGTAATTTCATTATTTTCTTGGGGATGCTTATTGCACCCTCCCCCTTTAAAATTTTTAGGTTGCATGTTAAACATCACTCTTTCCTTGATGCAGATCGTTGCAACCTAGGGGGCTCGCAGAAACTTTATGCGGCTCACCATTGTATATGGCTCCAGAGATTATGCAATCTCAGAAGTATGATGCAAAGGTCAGACCTTTCTCTTACTAAGCTACATAAACCTCTCTCTTTATAACCTTCTTACAGTCTAGCTTAATACACAGGCAGATCTCTGGAGTGTTGGTGCTATTTTGTTTCAACTTGTGACAGGCAAAACACCTTTTACAGGAAATAGCCAGATTCAGGTTTTGTATTCTCTGTCTCACTGATTTGTATACCATCCAAATGTTTTCATTCTGGTGCATAAAGCTAACACATTCTCCATCTCGTGTTCACAGTTGCTCCAAAACATTATAAAATCATCCGAACTACATTTTCCAGCGGACTGTAGAGATTTAAGTTTGGACTGTGTAGATCTGTGTCAGAAGTTACTGTGCCGTAATCCAGGTCAGCATTAGTGTAAGATTTAGTTCTGCTGGAAGTAGTAGAGAGTAGAGACTACTATTGTTTTGCACGAGACCCATATGCCCCAGGGTCTATGGGCATATGTGGATTGGTCTAAGAATGTTAAAAGTATATAGAATTCTGGCAATTCATGACGTTAGATTGGCAGTTCAAACAATTTCTAAATTTGTACCATTGTTTATCATAACTGAAAACAGAAATTGTCACTGTTACCATTTCAATCTAAGACTGCCCTAACTTTACCGAGTTACTCATATCAACGGGAGTTGCGGATTTTTCCAGAGCGTGGAGTAGTAATTTGAATAGCTTTACACTACGCTCTACTCATCTCATACTCCACGTTTTTTTTTTTTCTTAACGAGCTTATGGTCCTACTCTGTGTATTCAATGTGATTACAAGCCATTCTTGAATATCATGTCTTTCGCAGTGGAACGCTTGACATTTGAAGAGTTCTTTAATCATCCTTTTCTTTTGGACATGCAGTCATATGATTTCTCAAGGTAGTGACAGTTGCCGTGGCTAATGCTTTTCTCTCCTTTGTGAAAACATTTGTATTGATAAACATATCTGTACTTCAGGAGTAGATTGGGCTTAAGAACAATGGACGGTTTTCTTTCTTCTGAAAGCAGTCCCTCAAGAAACATGGAAGAAAGCTCTCAAGAAGACTGTATGACATTCCTTCTAGATGGTGATTCAAGTGGACCTGAGGGGAGCCCTTCCAATTTGAAAAAAACATCCTCAATGAAACCGTCATCTGGATTTAACGTTGATACTAGAGTTGAAAGAAGGAAGGCGGAATCTAGTCCTTCAAAATACACAGAACTTACATCTGGACATAGTAGAATCAACCAAAGATTAGAAAACGATAGATTTAGATTTGAAACTCATATAAATTCAGATAGAAGAAACCTTAGGGGATCTACAAGATTTACTGATTCTGGATCACTTATTGCTCCAGGAGGAGGTAATTGAATCTCTACTATATTCTACACCCTAGAGAATGACTAAGCTTTCTTATTCAATTTCTCACATATGTCATTTTTGCAGTAGATGATTCTCAAGACTCCATGGATCAAGATTACGTTCTCGTATCTGGACCACCAGTGGATATGCCATCATCTTCACCAAGTTCTTTGAAACCTTATAATTTCCCATTCAAGTCTCAGTCGCCTCCTGTAGAGTTATTCAACAGACGCATAAGTTCAACGGCTCCCATGCCAATATTTGGTGCTACTGGCAACATCATTGGTCGATCTGGGAGCCTGGACAGTCAGAATTCTGCCCCGAGCACTTCCCATGGGTCTCTGGATCTTGGGGATGCTTTTGAACAGCCATCAACTCACAGCCTGACAAGAATCAGTTCTCTGAGAAAATGTGCGGCAGCCATTGCAGAATTAGTTCATGAAAGGGTAACCAAACTTTACACCGTGTATTTATAGTCACGTACTATCATCATGCTATCACTAGCCATGGTAAATTTCTGAGTAAATTATTTTCATGATTCTTTGTATAGATCGAATCTGACAAACAGCTAGAAGCTTTCTCGATCCAATTGGCAATTCTAGCAATTTGGAAACAGGCACTGCACATATGTCATACTCAGGCAATTTCAGGTTTGGAAGGAAGCCCAAGCCAAGATATGAACAGACTAGGAAGAAGTAGCAGCCTGAAACACGATACCCACAATTCTGATAAAACCACTGACCTCAGCCATGATGGATCAGAGGAGACATCCTCTCAGGTTCAGAGGCAGTTTATCCAGGAGATTGAGCTTGCTGAAGAACTTGCCAAGTGTATCGAACCTGGTATGTTTTTTCTCTTAGGGGGGAAAAGAAAACTTCTTCTTTGTGTTTAGAGGTAATCAAGATCTTAATAAGGGTTTTCATCTACTTGGTTGTAGGAAATACAAAAATGCCGGATGCAATGGAGACGATATTTGAAGCAGCCCTTGATCATGGAAAACTTGGGGGAGTAAGTTTCCTTTGCATTTTCCCAAAGAATTTAATGGATTTTCCAACTGAATACAAAACAATCAATTAGTGTATGCTCATTCTTATATGTGGCTATGGTCTTTTCTGCAGGTTAAGGAGGTTATGGGAGATATAGAGAATGCTGGAAACCAATATTCGAAAGCGGTGCGGTTGCTGGTATTCCTTCTAGTGGAAGCACCAATGCTGATTCTTAATCCGCCATTGTCTCTCACAAACTCAGTCAGGTATCGTCTCAGGACCTATATCGATTTCCTCAGCAGAAGATTAAAACATCTGCAGTCACATAGAAGAAGTTCAGGTGCTCAGATGCAAGGATCATCATTAGCCATGATGAAGAAACGCCCATGAATCCGCCCATATACTCGGTTTGGGTTCTGTTGTTTCATGTGTATTTGCTTTTAATTCTTAAAAGAGAAAACTGTATTTGTTTTGTACAGCTGAATAATATATTCTTATTCTTTTGGTGTTTTTAATCTGGAGGGACTTTGGAGATATGTTGTGTGTGATGAATGGTGTAACATTTTCTTTCTTTCTTCTATCTTAATCCTAATCCTTTGTTGTTTTTTCCATAGGTTTGAAACCGTTGTCATGATAATTCTTGGATACAAAATTTATGTATTAAGTCGAACTTGTGATGATGTATTAAAAAGAACTTTCCCCTACAAAAATCTAATCCAACATTCATGTTTGTCCCTTGTAACAAAAATTCAGTTTACTCTTTAATTTTGTTGTTGTCAAACTCATTCTTAATTTACTCTCAAGTGAGGTTGGCTGAACCATGTTCGAAAACTCAAATACAACTTTTTTTTATACACTTATTCTTAGTTCTTCTGTACTTAATTCTTATCGCCATTAATTATTCATATACAAAACCGTAAGGAAAAAAATCCTTATAAGGGTTTCAGTTCCAAGCGTGTTTAAAAGTTGCCGCACGTGCAAGGGACTGAAGGAAATTAAGCGCCAGTGGCCCTAATCACTCTTGCAGTCACACCTCTCTCCGTTTCTTCTCCTTTGAAATCGCAGGAACAATTTCTCCTCTTTCTGGCCTAGTTCAAGGTTAGGGTCGCATCCTCGTCGGCTAAAGTTTCTATCTTTTGAAATTTGCGTTGCGTTTTGGTTTCTTCTTTTCCTCTCATTTTTTTCGGTTTTGTTGTCTTCCAGAAGCCTATGTGGGAGGAACCTTCTTAGCTGTCTCACATCATCAGTGCCGTTTAGTCTTCTCTTTTGGATTTAACTAGAGTGCTTTTTATTTGTCGACTTATCCTGAAGAGGAAAATGGCAGGATGTGCAATGAATTTTCAGTTCTCGAGTGTTGCGAAAATGCGAAAAGATATCTCTTTTTCGTTAAGAATTAGCAACCGAGAGTTTGTATTTAGAGATTTGGTGAAGACAATGAAAGTTCCTGTTTTGCGGATTCAGGGTGTTTCAAGTAGGCAAAGATCGAGGCTTTTGATGGTTAATATGTCTCAGTCCCCTGTTGAGCCACAATCTGGTTTTGCGACTACTACTGAACAAACTAAAGGAGAAGCTGATGGTAGCATCTTAGGGAAAGAAAACGTTAGGAACTCGGGAACTGATAAGCCTGTGAATTTGGATAATGATGGTAATGTTGGTGATGGCTTTAATGGTAGTGATGGTAATGGGGGATCTAATAACAGTGGAGGAAGTGGAAATGGAGGGGAAGGTGATGAAGAAGATTATGAAGAAAAAGAGTTTGGACCTATTTTGAAATTTGAAGAGGTCATGAAGGAGACTGAAGCTCGAGGAGCTACTCTTCCTTCTGATATGTTGGAAGCTGCTAAGATCTTTGGAATCCGCAAACTAATTCTCCTTAGGTACTTGGACTTGCAGGTACATTTTGCAATACTTTCTTTTTTTTCTGGATATAATAGTCTCAGAGAAGAGTTTTAAGTTTCGGTTCGTTTTTTTTTTGGATTTTAGAGCTCAGCTGGGCTGTTTGGGTTTGCTATAAGATCATGGTCTATGCTTCGGAATAGAATGTTGGCTGATCCATCTTTCCTCTTCAAAATAGGTGCTGAGGTAAGAAGTTCATTTCTTGGAGTCAATTTATGATTTACGAATTAGTTTCTCATTGTACATTCACATTATGATCCAAGAGATAATTTGCATTTGATATGCCAATTTCAGATAGTCATTGATTCTTGTTGTGCCACTGTTGCTGAGGTTCAAAAAAGAGGGAAAGATTTCTGGGCGGAGTTTGAGTTGTATGTTGCTGATCTTTTGGTTGGAACCGTGGTTAATGTTGCTCTGGTCGGTATGTTAGCGCCTTATGTCCGTTTTGGTCAACCATCCGCGTCAAGTGGATTCTTAGGACGCATGCTTT
This sequence comes from Nasturtium officinale, assembly GCA_963854855.1. Classification (NCBI taxonomy): domain Eukaryota; kingdom Viridiplantae; phylum Streptophyta; class Magnoliopsida; order Brassicales; family Brassicaceae; genus Nasturtium; species Nasturtium officinale. The sequence goes on from OY978511.1 coordinate 7,906,250, forward strand.
TTGCTTATAATGCTCTTCCTAGTAGGTAACTTATACAAATTCTCATATACTAAGTACTTATAGCTCTCATTTTGTTACTCAGTTAATAAACTTTGAGATGTTGAAATGATGCAGCGTGTTTGAAGCTGAAAGACCAGGATGTAGATTCTCCGCTCAACAGAGACTTGCTACATACTTCTACAAGGTAATTAAATTTCACAGTCTCTGTGTCTCAATTGCTTTCTAACCTTTGCTGTTTCTGACCAATCTTTGTTTCATTTTTTTCTTTTCAGGGTATAATGTATGGTGCAGTTGGGTTTGGATGTGGCATCATAGGTCAAGGCATCGCAAATCTTATCATGACTGCTAAACGGTAACACACCTCTTTCTCCTAGCTAAAATCAAAAGGGTCACTTAGCTTTGGATTTGGCTTACAGATTTCTTTTGTCACTCTCTTTTCTCAGAAACATAAATAAATCAGAAGAGAACATCCCGGTGCCACCGCTAATCAAGAGTGCAGCTCTTTGGGGTAAATATTGGCTTTGTCTACCTTGTTTACTTTCACTTTACTGATTCGTTAATCTTCATAACAATGGTAATTGATTGCAGGTGTATTCTTGAGTGTTTCTTCGAATACTCGTTATCAGATCATCAATGGTCTAGAGAGAGTGGTGGAAGCATCTCCTTTCGCTAAGAAAGTGCCTCCAGCGGCTATGGCCTTCACAGTTGGTGTACGGTTGGCCAATAACATCTATGGTGGAATGCAGTTTGTGGATTGGGCAAGATTGAGCGGTTGTCAGTAAAAAAGAAGAAGACCATAACTCGTTTCCTTATGTGTCTAGTTTGATGAAAAACCAATGTTGTTGTGGCCCACGCAGTTTTATTTTTCGATATGTTTGATTACATTTCGGTTGTAATTGTACAAAATTTCAGCTCGAATGTTGAATCTTTCGTGCAATAAAAATCAATCAATTTATCTGAAACAGAGAACATGTACAGTGAAATGCTTTTAGAGTGGAAAATATAGTTGAAACTTTTCTTCATTCTTGTTCAAACAGAAATTTACGAACGGCATGATGTTTAACAAAGCAGATCATGTCTAGTCAGATAAACGGCAAAATGTTGTGTTGCATATTATTACGAACGGCATGATGTTTCTTTCTTTCTTTCTTTTCTTATCTTCTCAACCGAAGAATCACGGAAGAAATCAAACGACCAAAACACAAAACAGATGGTGAAATCTAAATCAAAGAAGCAAAAGCCAAATGATTACATTTACGCAATGGGGAAAGTAAAGGTTGAATATTAATGGCACACGTCACCAAAACACAACCACCCCACTAGACTAATCATACTATATAAGAGTCATCAAAGCACTAAGACACACAACAAAAACAAGAAGAAGCATGAAGTGTTGTAGGTTTGTTGCAGCGGCTTTGATGAGTCTTCTGATCACATTGGCTTCCACTGAGGCAGCAGGTGAGTGTGGTCATACGCCCATTGGTCAAGCCGCAGCTAGCCTAAGCCCGTGTTTGCCTGCTACAAAGAACCCAAGTAGTAAGGTTCCACCGGGTTGCTGTGCCAAAGTTGGTGCCCTCATTAGAACCAATCCTCGTTGTCTTTGTGCTGTAATGCTCTCTCCTTTAGCCAAGAATGCCGGAATCAATCCTGGAATCGCAATCGCTGTTCCCAAACGCTGTAACATCCGCAACCGCCCTGCTGGCAAGAGATGTGGACGTAATGGATTCGTTTCTTCTTAAACCTCATTTGTAAAATAACATGACTTGATATAGACACTTTTTTTGATGTCTTATGTTTTTATTGCAGGTTACATTGTTCCATAAATCACTCATGGCTTCGAGGATTATGAAGAGTAAACCGCAGTTTGGATCTTTTGAAGACCATGAATAATAAGGAGAACTTCGTACTATAAGATAATAATAAATGTTTTTACTTACCTTTGTAGAGGAGAAATGTGAACTATAGTCTATAGATATTCTAATATATTTCATACTGTTGGACTATCTATGAGTCTGCTTATAATTTAGTTACTATAATATGGTGACACTTTACATGCTGTGCATCTTAATTAGTGGCACACCCTTTTCAAAAGCGTTATTATATTATGTGAAACTGAATCAAATTAATGCCGATCAAAAAATATATCAAACATTAAAAATAAAATAATAAGAAGGATAATTAGTTACAATTATATCAAATACACATTCCAACGGATACAATACAACAAACAATACTTTTCTTCATAAAAATGATCAAATCAACAATGTTATTAGTTCATTACTACGTACTTTTCTGCGGTCAAGAAAATGTTGTTTTCACATACCTTACATAGATAGATTGAGAAATTTGTTAACATACATATATGCTCATGAATCATGATTAACATAAAGGAAATTAGACGACACTGAATTTAGATTCAAAATTTATTAGCTTTGAATTTGAATATGGTGCAAAGTAAGAGCTTATCTTCAAAACTCATATTTTGTGGTAATTGTGTTGAGTATTGTCCAACAAATTGTTTGTATTGGAAATATCAAATATGTAAAACGATGTTTTCTTAAAAAGATGAAACTGTATTAAATAAATTAACTCTTTATAAAGTGGAAGGAGTATACAAACTGGACTTTTTTCAAAGTGAAATACAAATACGAGTCACCAATTTCTTGAAATCAGAGCGCAACATAACTCTTTTTTTTTTTTTTCTGAACTGCGAACGTTAAGCAGTAAATGTGATTGCAGAAAATCGTACGGTTAAGTCAGCAACAAGACAAAATTGAAAGTCATTAAATATTGAATGTACCAAAGCCCACAATAATACCTATCAGAAATTTCCGATTCGCCGGTGAATAGTTAAATACGAATCTTTTCAGAAAACAAATTAAGAACCAAAGATGCACTTTCCACGTGGCTAATCAATAAAAATCCACGTGTAAAAGAGTCAAAGCAGTCAAAGCCACAATGGATATTCTCTTGTTCTCCCGCCTTCCTTTATAAGTTTATAACAAAAGCAAACGCAAACAAGAAATAAAGAAACTGAGATTTCTCTGCAACTCTCTGTAAACTTCATTTCACCTTTCAGAAAGAGAGGAAAGAGAAAGATGACGAAAATCGACTCTCTCCGTCGTTTTCTTCTTCCGTGTATCACACCTCCGACGAATCCTACCACCGTATCTTTATCCACCGGAGCTCCCAAGAAACGTCTCAGCACTTCACTCAGAGACGACATCGACGTTCATGGCTCAACTTCTTCCTCCGCCTCATCCTCTGAGGCTACTTCCGCCTCCGACTACAACTTATCCGCTGTAATAGCGCCGCAGAGACCGTCGAAGACGATGGTGATTGGAACTATATTCGGGAGAAGAAAGGGACACGTTTGGTTCTGTGTTCAACATGACCGTCTCTCTGTCAAACCACTTCTTCTCCTCGAGCTTTCAATCGCTACCAGCCAGTTAGTTCAAGAGATGGGTTCGGGTCTTGTTCGTGTAGCTCTTGAATGCCCGACCCGACCCGAGTTGACGTCGTGCTTGCTGAGATCCGTGCCAGTGTGGACGATGTTTTGTAACGGAAGAAAGCTTGGGTTTGCTGCAAGGAGAAGTGCTAACGAAGAGACGAGACTGATGTTGAAGAGATTGGAGTCGATGACGGTTGGAGCGGGTGTCTTACCATCTGGATCCGGGTTGGGTGGGTCAGGTGAATCGGATACGGATGAGGTTATGTATATGAGGGCGAATTATGAGCATGTTGTTGGTAGCTCTGACTCGGAGTCGTTTCATCTCATTAACCCGGATGCTAACTCGGCTCAAGAACTCAGTATCTTCTTGCTCAGGACTTCTACCTAATTCGACATTTTGGGGTAACTTATGAATACTTTTCATTAAGTTTTTGTTTTTCTGGTCCAGAGATTGTGAAGACATGAGAAATAGATATGATTTTTTTCAGCAGGGATTTAGTTTTTAGTGTTTTGAGATCTTTTGAGTTCTCAGTGAGAAAGTTTTTTGTGGGTCTTTTTGGATTTGAGTTCTTAATTCCAAGTAAACCTTTTATTTGTTTGAAAGATGGATAATGCTTCAAGATTTCGTCGAGTTAATATTTTTTCTGTTAGGAAGAATTACAATTCTTTTGATGTAACAAAATGTTTTAGAACAGCCCCATTCTCATTCCACAACTGTGTGTTGAAATCTTATGATTGCTACAACATTACAAACATAACAGCATAAAGCAAACCAAAACTTGACTGTATAAAAGTATATTAAAAGAGTGTAAATTAATGAAGAACACAGAGATAGTTGGCAGACAAGAACAGGACAAAAGGTTATATCAGAATATTGCTCAGCGTGGAACACAGTATAAACGCAAATCTAACCTATATACTGGAAAATTTTCTATATTCTTTTGTCACGGCCGAAGTAAAACTTACTACCAAGTGTTTTAACAGATGACCAAGTGGAAATAAACATGTTGTCTCTTTCTTCTCCTAACTATATAAGCAGTTAAAATTCCTTTGAAGTATAAGTCTTGAAGGTTGTCAATTGTCGAGAGAAGAAAAAAGCATCTTCAAACCCTCGAATGTCATAAAGACAATGCCAACGCCAGGAACAACTTTGTAATATTCAGGCAATATTCCTCTGTATATTCCTCTGATGCCTTCTGACTTGAATATGTGTTTGAATGTTCCAAAGAGTCCCGTGTTATAAACTCTCGCTCTTCCACCAGCTCCTTCAACTTGCATTCTTCTTCTTACAAGATCCAATGGGAATGTAGCTACAAAGTTATTGGCATCAAAAAGTTTGTCATCTAATGCATATACTAAGAAGCAGACATGTCTTTGACCAAAAAAAAAACAGACATGTCTCTCTCGAGAAACAAAGCTCAAAATTACAACGTAGAGAGAAGGTCAGGTCAAGCCGAACAACAAACCTGTTGAAGAAACAGCCCCAGCTACACCTCCACAACCGAGACTAGCAACCAATCCCGGATCATTTGGCCTGAAGAATTCAAAGAATATAGTAAGATATGTATGAAGAGAGTGCAAAATTAACAGAAAATTCCCAATTATAGAGCATTACCTATGAGAATACCAAAATGTTTTCATAGACTCATACACACTGAAATTGATAGCAAGACTTGGCGCAACACCCTGCATCACACAAGATATACCAAGAATATGTTTAAAAATCAACCACAGTTTGTACCAAGAGAACAAGGGCAAGCAAACAAATCATACCAACAATGTAGCACCAAGTCCTTTATACAGACCCAAGAGTCCCTCTTCTCTGCATATGGTACGGAAAGCATGCGTAATGCCCTGGTAATACATTGCATTTCTCTGGGAAGGAACAAATATAACGCAATCCAAAGCACGAAAAGACACAAAAAACACTGGTTAGATCAAGGGATTAAGAACACCAAATTCGCGAAAGAAAATGAAAACTAAGGATAGGAAATAAATTACCTGTGCAGAAAGACGAGTCCTGACAAGATCAAGGGGATAGGTAGCTGAAGCAGCTGTCATTCCAGCCAAGCCACCACTAACAAAGTACACAAAAGGGTTGCTACTGGTATTTCCTATAAAACTCTGTATGACTGGATTTGAATAGAAAAACTGCAAAATAAAAGAGCCATTTGGAGGCTGAGTGAACAGATCTCATGATAAACAGATACAGAAAACTAAGAAAAAGACTAGAATTATGCAACTCACTTTATTGTATTCTTGATATGCATAGAAGTTTACTGCAGAATAGGGGACCCTGTGTATTACAGTAACCAGATTACCTTTCCAAAAGGCTCTAAAACCTTCCTCTTTGAAAATACGGGAAGCTTCATGCCATAGGCATGGACGACTTAACACAGCACCTTCCGATTGCATACCTTGCAACTGAATATGAAAACATCAAAGTCTCGAACTTGATGATTACCAAAAATGTCAAAATGTGTGAATAAACCAAAAGGGGAAAAACAAAAAAATTCATGACTTTATGAACTCAGCTAAATGATCTAAAACCCTCACAGCAACTCCTAATCCAAAAACATTTCCTGAAATTTTTCCCAGAACCCAAAAACCAAGCAGCAAGATAAAAAATCCAATCTTTACAAATGATCTGTGATAACTACACTGACCCACCAAAAGAGATATCGAGCTAGACCTGAAACAAGATGGTGAGGCGAGCGAGAGGAGCGGTTAAGGTTTTGCTGACGGCACCGGCTATACCTCCAGCAAAGAAATTGGCGACGGCGCCGAGTTCCGTCTTTGGCTTAATCTGCGACACGACGCTACTATGCACAGTGGTTGCCGCGTTAAGAGAACTCTGAGCTCCATCAACAGCTACACCGACTCTAGCGTCAACATTCATCTCTCTATCAATCTTTCTATGAGATTACCCGTATTTGGGTTGAGGAATTTGGAATCGAAGGTCACATCAATTGAAGGAAGTTGAATTACGATGGAGATCGGAGACATCGACATGGGAGATAGGGAAAAGGTAAACTCTTTGAGGAAAAACCCTAAAACTTGCTTGGAGAAGGAGAAGGGTATTCTCGTAATACAGCTCGGATACTGAGATACGGCGGTATATGCTCTGATTTTAATTTTAATCTATATAAATTTAAGTTTTTTTTTTTTGGAAAACAGATCAGACAGATCAAATATAACAACTACGGTCCGAACGAGGCAAATAGATTGTACTAAACAAACATGTGAAACAGAAAGAGTTGTGCTCTTTTTGTATATCAAATTTAAGTCCTAACTTTAAAATCGTCAATTAAGTATTAACCAAATTAAAGAAAAAACTCTAACATGGAGATGATTGATAACTAACGACACTTTTTTGGGTTTATTGTTAAGCTTAGCGACATATACTCGCATAATAACATGTCTTTGTTTATTTAGGCAACGGACACGGACGAGTCAGCAAGGCCTTGCTTTGGCTGCACACCTTTGTAAGGACATCTCTTTGCCACAATCACAAATACACATATATTGGCAGCGGTTATACCGGCAAGAAACCAGTAGAACCAGTCCAAGCGGCTGGTGTTCAAGTCCTTTCCGAACCAACTCTTCCCGGAGAAATCCTCCGCAAGTTTATCAACCGCTGTGATCAAGAGATTGTTAAGGAAGCTAGCTGCGCCTATCACGCTTAGGTAAAATGCTATACCTAAGCTTCTCATGGAATCAGGGACTTGGTGGTAGAAGTACTCTTGGAGTCCAACGAGTGTGAAAGCATCAGCAATGCCAATGATTATGAACTGAGGAATTAGCCATAACACACTCATGGCCGGCTTGTTGTTGTTGGTAAGTTCCAGTCGTTGTTTCTCAACTAGAGCTGCAATGATCATGGTGATAAGCGAGAATATCATACCGGTCCCGATTCTCTGGAGAATGCTGATGCCTCTTTGTTTTCGTGTGATGCTTCTTAGCAAAGGAACGAGTACTTTCTCATAGATACTGATTGAGATGATCAATGAGACAGCAGTGAGAGAGAACATGGAAGCTGGAGGAATTATAAAGCCAGCGATGTGTCGGTCCATGACAACTGCTTGTTTGATGAAGAAGGTCGAAGTTTGGGTTGCACAGATGCCAAAGGCCAACGTAGAGAGCCATATAGGAATCACATTAATGATCAGCTTCGTTTCCTCTACTTTTGTCAACGTTACAAGTCTCCATGGACTCTGTTTCTCGATGGTTAGAGGATTGTTGTCTTCGATAATTGCTGCCTTGTCAAGAAAGCTACAAGGTTTAAACCATCCATCAGAATCATTATAGAAATTAAACAAATGGGACATTTTTTTAGTTTGTTTCTACTCACTTAAGATGCTTTGTATGGCTGAGAAGCCGACCCTTAGTAAACTCTGACTTAGAAACTTCATGAAGCAGAGAAGTATCAGAGGGATAAGGTAGATTTCTTTTGGAAATGGCGGCAACAAAGACTTGCAACATCGGTGTTAAAGGGCTACCAGAAGGTGTCCGGTAACGATAGAATGGTTTTCCAATGAGGAAGATGAGAAGTGAAGTAGCCATGATTACGGTGAGAATGACGCCAGCAACACCCCAACCAACTCTGTCTTCGATATACACAACAGCAGTCACAGAAGTTAGGATACCAGCACATAGATTAACGTTCCACCAGTTAAAAAAAAGACATCTTCATCTTTCTTTCTTCAACATGATCATCGTCGAATTGGTCAGCACCAAAGCTTTCAAGGGAAGGCTTATGACCTCCAGTACCTATAGAGATCAAGTAAATGGCAATGAAGAAGGCTATTTCGTGTGCTTTACTTGGTTCAATGCACATTTCTTCGTGACAGGGTTTCAAGGCTGGTATAAACCAGGACATTGTTAAAAGAACCAAACCCTGTTATTGAAAAAGAAACAAGAGAGAACCATCAGGACATATTTTAACGTTGTTTATGGGATCTTTAAATAGATTGGATTAGGGTTATCAGGAAGTGAGAACATATATTACCATAAGATAAATGGTGGTTGCAACTAAGATAGTAGCATAACGGCCGAGATAAGCGTCGGCTACAAATCCTCCAAGAAGAGGCATCATAGTAGTGACACCTGACCAGTAATTCACATTTTTTACAGCCATCTTGAGATCTTGATGGAGAATTGTTGTTAGGTAGACAACCAAGTTCGTAGCTAACCCAAAATAACTCAGTCTCTCGCTGAACTCGATTGCTGCGCAAAGAAGATGAATCAAAAGACTTCACAAAAATTAATATTTTGGGCTATTATATAGCATACTTTGAATTCTATATTATAAAGTCAGAAAAACCAATCTTAATCAAAGTTCTATACCGATGATGAAGAGTGCAGCCCTCCAAGCGCCAGTCCGAGCCCGAAGAGGGACACGTCCTCTGTTATCTAGAGAAGAATCAAGAACCCATTTCTGTTGATCATCGAACGAATCTTGAAGCTTTTCACCAATATTCTTATGCTCCATATTTTCAACTTCAATGGAGAAAATACACAACACGAGAGAGTTGATTCTTAAGGGAGTGAGTGTGTGGAGTGATCTTTAGAGAAGAAGCAAACTTGGTTGTCTCTTTATAAGCTTAAGCTCACTTTGTTGACTCATCCTTGTACAGTGTTTTCCAGATCATGTGCCCATTTTTCCACATAGCTTTTATTTCAACCTCAAACAGTTTTCATTTTCTATTTTTCTTTATTTTGTTTCACTTACACATTGAAGATAATGAATCAACAGTCAACACAACGGCCGTATTCATAGATGGAAAATATAGGTAACTTAAAAAGTGACGAGCGGAAGTGCCGTTAGTAACCGATAGCATGAAGGTAACGTTGAATTCTGAGAATACCCGTTAGCTAAGCCTTCTTAAGATCTGTTGAATTCTTATAGAATACGCAGATTATAAGGATTCAAGAAATTAAGGTTTAAAAACCAAAACTCTAAATTTATATTAATCAATGATAAGAAAGTTGTGTCCCTCATAAATCAAGCTATCACTATATATATAGGTAAGTAAAAACCTAAAACCAACATAGAAAAGGAAAACTAACTTAATTTAGATAAGGAAATCAAAAGAGAACTAGGAAAATGAAATAACTAAAACCAAAGCTTGAAAGGAAAACGATGTATGCTGCATCAAAAAGTCTCATAATGTTGCACTTGCAAGAACTCGTAAGCATAAAAGAGAACTTAGAGAAGTATCAGAGAGATGTTAAAGACAAAACAAAGCTCCTAATTCGTTTGCTTGTCCAACAACTTGGTCTATGAAAATTTATGTTTAACGTCTTCATTTTCTCATCAAATTCAAACCCAAAGTAAAAAAACCAAGTTCAAAATTTTATCCTGAACTTGTCCTTTAACAAACTTTACAGGATGTTTTTGATATTTTCACCTTTTCAGACAGAAACAATAAAGAAAGATTCCCTTAGAAAGATTACCTTAAGTGTAATCCTTTTCTGACGGACCAAAATTAAAAATATGATATCAACTAAAAACTACCCAATCTCAATTTCCTTCTTTAACTTTACGTAGTGGGAATCAAAACTCTTGATATTCTGCATCTTGTCACAAGATTTCTCTAAGGTAATATTAGTATATTACCATGTTCTTTAAACCGTAAATCCTAACTCCCCTAATCCACTAATCTGAGATGCTTTAAATCAATCATCAGAAAAAATTAATAAAAATCGAATATTTAGTTCAATGAATCCGATGCTTTCTTTAATAAATTCAATGCTTCCTTTATTCTTTTCACTCTCTAGTCTCTACTAACCTACTTAGAGTGGAAATAGATCTCACCTCTCTTATGCAATTTTACCATTTTCCTTTGTACCTCAGTTCCTAATCCTCATGATCGTATTCAACAATCACATAAAAACATTCAGTCGCAACACATAAAAAAAATCAAAGCTTCTTAACTCCTTAATCATACCTAAAAAATAGATTACCTGATTGTAATTTGTTAGATTACTATTACCACAATCACTCATAATTAAAAAAAGAGAGCGACAGTAATGTGTTAATCATGCAAAAGCTTAAAGTTCTTTACTATGTTTAATGCTCATAATTATATTATATGTTAAAAAGATGTTTGTTCTCTATCATACAGTGATTCGAATGTTTTTTTTCTAGAAGAAAATATTCTTGAGGTCATGAGACCAATGAATAACTAGTTAGTGATCATCCATGAGAGAGTTGTCAGGGTTTCGTGGATTTGGAATTTCTTACCAAAAACCCAAACATATCTTTGAAATCTTTTTTATTTTATTATATGCTCCAATAGCATTTAAACCCCCAAATTTTATATTATCAAGAGTCAACCCCTATCTTGAATTAAATGGTATTTTATGGCTTTGGGAAGTGAATAAACCTTTTCCCATAGTGCTAACCACTGTTGACTGAATCATATTCAAGTAGAACCAACAAGAACAAATACTGAAAAGAGAGAAATCTTCTAGCAAGACTTGGCGCAAATTAACAAGTATGAATGATTGTATGACTATGTAAAATCAATTTTAAATGTTGCCACATCAAAACCTCATTTCCCGATGAGGTCTTTTCACCATCTTAACAAAAAATAATCGTGTTTTGCGTGGAAGTAGGACCTCCACTTCAGTGAAGTTACTTTTGTAAGGGGAAAAAATCTACTAAAATTGGTTTAGAGTTTCCCTTTTGAGGGAAATTTTGAATTTATGAGCTAACCAAAGTGCGCGTTTCTATAGACGACTTCAACAATATATGTCTTTTTTTTTTTTTTTTTGAAATGACACTTTGACAAGCAAACGAAAGCTTAAAATTAGGGAAGCTAGAAACGACGACTACTTTCACATGGTTGCCATGGGCTCATGGGAACAAGATAAACAAATAAACTTTCAAACGATTTGATATTTGGTGGAATTGACTAGAATGACTAACTTTCACGTGCTTTGCTCGACATACAAAGTTGTAATACAGCTCCCACTGTTATGCACTGCTAACAATGTAGAAGTGGGTCATAGGATAGGAGACGCATGCCAACACATATAGGGCTATTAATCAAATGAAGCACTATGCAATGGTTGATGAGTCAGTGGATGTTATGGTATCATCAATATCTAAAAATTTGACAAATTGGAACGTCGGTAAAATGGCTAACCAATCAGAGCATAACTAATAGTCTTAAACGTTGTACAACCTCCCATTGGAACAGATACTGAACCACATTACTGAAGGGATAGTAACGTGAATATTTATTGACATGGAGTCAAATCATCTAATATATATATTTTGAGAGATAACGTATCACATAAAGAAGTGACAAGAAAGCGAATTGTGGAAAATGCCATTATCAAGCCAAGCTTTAAGACATTTCATTATCATATGGATTTCTTCCATTTATTAAATCATTACCAATAACGAGCGAGGACAGAGAAAACAAAAAATGCTCCACTCAGTTTAAGATATGCAATGGGAATAAAACGATATAGTACAGTAGTGCTTTTAATTAAAAGTATTAGTCACAAGCTTGCTTTTGTCATTTTTCATGATAAATGTATGCATTCTATATAATCCTGCATAAATTTTCATATGTATATATGAACATTAACAATTTAGATTGTTTATATCATTACTATCTCAATCTAACTCCTTTTCTTTATAAAACTGGTATTCGTCAAATTTATTATGTACAAGCCAAGCAATACTACAGAAGCTCTCTTGATCATGGAGCAATCAGAAGATAAAAGCTTCAATTTTGTCTCCTGATTTTATTTTAATTAAAGAGAGACCCCTTAGACCAACGAGATGATCTCTAAACGTCTTAAGTCACTTTCTCAAACATAATGATATTCAATTAACTTATGAACATTGTTAAGGTCACCTAGATAATCCGAGTCAAATTAATGATGCTCCAATAATTCCAACAGATAAATTCTTGGAAAATGGTGTTTTCATCCAGTTTCATCGTCTAACATCCTCCAACTTTACTGGGGAATACATGTGAGTACTGACACGATAACTACACATACAACAGACTTCCATTAGTCCACATGTTATCATTCGGGGGAAAAAATAGAAACGCATCATTTCCTACCAAGGAAAAATAAAACACAACACTATGCCAACATTAGCATGATCACTCTGAATATGAACAATTTATAATTCAGAAAGCCATTTTCGTGTAAATCTTAAAATGAAAAAAAAAAAAAAAAAAAAAAAGTAATCCTTTTTCACTTAGCTAACTCAAAAGGGTTATAACAAGCAAGACTCGCACAGATTATCAGTAACATTACATCTAATGACATAAACCTCCCCCTGCAAAGCCATCAACTTCACTCTGACTCTCTTCAAATGAGGCTGTGTCAAGAATAAATTCAGCACTCACCAACCATTCTTTATTCAGTTTCTTCTTCAGCCTATTAAAGCAGAAAAGAAGAAGCTACCAAAAAAGGTTTGATGAAGCCTAACTCTGGTGAAAACAAAGCAACAAAGACACAAAAGAAGCAATTCTCATCTTGTGATATAATAACAGCAACCACATCCTGGAAACTTAAAGCCTGCAGAACTAACAACAGCTTTAGCAAGATTCAATAAGACCATCCCCACATTTATTTCATACATACTCATAACTACAAACATTTGGCAATGGTTATATAATGTCGATCATTGATACTGGAATAGATCTGTTTTCTTTTCCCTATATTCAACAGAACAATTCCACAAGTTTAATGGAAGAAACAAAGACAAGTATAATACTAAAACTGGTGACTGAAGCTGTTACAAGATAAATAAAAGTGTTATGCTTTGATTTAAGATCCAAATTCGTATCTTCCATCATTTTGCAAAGCCATATCATAAACCTGAGATCTTCCATTTCTAAACTTACCACCATTAACACGATTCTCAATCCTCTTACCTTCTTCTCTTCTCCCTAAACCTTTAATCTCAACTCTCTTCCTCACTCTACGATCTCTTTGATTTCCAATTACTCTCCCATCATTCCTAATTTCATCATGTTTTCTCACATTCTCTTCTTCTTCTTCTTCATCATCATCATCATCATCATCAGCATAGCTTGATAATCTCCTATAAGGTTTCATACTATGAACAACACCTTTAGGGAAAAACCTAGCAGAAGGCAAATCATCAACAGTCTCAAACAATTGTGGTCCATCTCGATCAGTCCAGAGATCGAATCCACCTGGTTTCTGAAACCGATCCGAGAGTACCTTAACTTGCTCATCGGCACCCACAGAGAATAGATTCGGCGGTTTCCGAACCGGTTCCCATGGTCGTTCAAGTTCAGCCACCGCTGCTTTGAGCTCGGCGCGTTTACGCATCTCGTAAATCTGACGTTCTCTGCATAATCTAGCTTTGAGAAGCTGTTTCTGTTTCTTTGCTTGCATCCTTTTCCATTGCCATTTGGATACGCCGCCGGGGAATGTTCTCGGACCTCCGCCCATACGGATAATTGTCGTTTTTCGTGGCTGTGGAGAGGCTTTGAGAGATAGGAATGAGAGCTTTGAGTGGAGAGAATTCGATTCCGGCGACGAAATTGACGATGAAAACCATATTGGTTTGCAGTATGAGAGATGAAATCCGATCATCGTAGCCATTGATATCCCAATTTGAGACGACCAACTCCAACCAGCAACTATTTTTATCCGTGTTTTTTTTTTTTTAATGTTTCTCTAAAACAAAACTCTCAATTTTCCAATCTTTGATTTGGGCTTTCTCTAAAAGACATAAAACCCATTAACCCAATTTTTTCTATTTAATGGGCTATGGGCTGATCAAAAACAAAAACATTTGGCTATGAAATTAGGAGAATTGCATGAATGATTAATAACAAAAAAAAAATGGAAAAGGGTAAATGGATGACCACATTGGAAAAAGATGGATAGTGAATCACTATTAGTGATGAACTCAATGTTAAAACGATTGCAAAATCTAAAACTAGTTGTATAATATATGTTTATAGCAATAGCTGCTGGAATACACATTGACACACGATATTTATTGCTCTGCTTTTGGTTTTACAATTACATGCCTCGTTTTGATAGATCTACGAAAGCACGACTATAAAGCACAAGAAATTGTTGTTGATAATAATAAACGTTTCAAGACAAAAATTATAATATTTGTATACTCATGGAAGTTATTATCACATAATAAAATGAAAACAAATAAAAAATAACAAAACGCCACATACTTTTCAGTTTTCACTCCACTCACCAAGTGTAACATATCACAGAACACTTGCCTCTTTTTCATTGGAAATGAACTCACACAAATAATTAAAAAAAAAACAAACAAACGAATTCCTTTCTTGTTGGGTTCGGTTAAACCCAAAGATAATATGTAGATATCTCAATTACTATCCGTCGACCCGACCCATATTCTGAAACGCCCGCCCACGAAAAACGGCGAACCCAAGAGCATGCCCAAAAATCGCAACTAGGAAAACGCCACCGTTGAACGAAACAACGGCCAGAATCACAAGGTAGCTAAAGCCGGACTTGACAGCATACATAGCCGTACGAAACACAACCTTAGCAAGTTTATCAGCACCCGGTTTTAAGGAGGCTGCGTCAGAACACCGAGCAAGCCACTCAGCTAAGAACGCTAACAAGAAGACAAAGATAAGTGCGAGACCATACATGGCACGGTCAGAACCAGGCCATCCTGAGAAGAGCACTTGGCAGTTGTAACCCCAATAGAAGGTTGGGTGTAACAGTGATGGTCTGTGTGGCGTTTGCGTTTGTGTTGTGGTGGAGTTCCATGCCTCTACTACGAAGATGTTTTTACTAGACAACATCTCCTTTAATTGGGGGAAAAGAGAATTTGGATGTCGTTGTCGTAGTGGAAATAGGGGACTCTCTAGTCTCTCCTATAAAAGGTGTTTCTTCTTGAGAGGAAGAGATTGGTCCTACAAATTATATGCTATGTTCATGTTGTGAAGCAAACTCAAGATTTCGTTGTCGGACTTTTCTTTCAAAAAGCTACACCATGTCCATAATAAAGTATTTGGCCATATAAATCACATTATTGCATATATATATGAGCTAAGTAGCTAGGTAACTAAAGGTAAAGTATCTTTTCTTTTAATTTTTATTTTATACTTGAAATAGTTTTTTGTTTAAAGTTTTTCTTAAACGTAGATAAAATCATAATTATAATTTTATAAGCAATATGTTATTCCCCTAGGTAGCTTGTTTTTTTTTTCTTTTTATCAACCCCCATGCTTGTTTTCAAATAATCATCAATCTAGACTATCTTGTAGTTTGTTTTCTGACTCCGGAACAAACGATCATATGATTAGTCGATCTATATGATATTCTAAATATATAATTTTCAGTGATAACGGTGGCCAAAGTACCAAAAAAGCTAAATACTAATCCCTTCGATCCAGCATAAATTTTTACCAAATTCCAGAAGATAATTAATACTATGCTTTATCTCAATTTTGTGTTCTTTTAAACTTATAATACTAAAGAGATAAATGGACGTGGTACCGATTGAGGCTTATCACATCTATGAGTGTAACGCTGCCCATGCTAATGTAGTGTATGACCATGCAAAGAAACAAACTATGGTTGTGGGCTTTGTGGCATCTTTCTTGAGGTCACGTTCTCTTAT
This sequence comes from Nasturtium officinale, assembly GCA_963854855.1. Taxonomy (NCBI): domain Eukaryota; kingdom Viridiplantae; phylum Streptophyta; class Magnoliopsida; order Brassicales; family Brassicaceae; genus Nasturtium; species Nasturtium officinale. The sequence continues at coordinate 7,922,335 of OY978511.1, forward strand.
ATCAAATATATTTGTTTTTATACTATTTTAGAACTACAAATTTTATCAACATAAATTTTAAAACATTTTATATTGGACCAAATAGACGTAAATTCCGTGAACTCCTCTATTTCAGATGTCTTAAAAAAAAGCATACACACACTTAAGATTATTACTTTGAGCAGCTGGGGTACACGGAGCATAGATAAGGAAATTCCAACTCAACAAGAATCAACTTTAAACTTTTGTGATGAGTGAACCTATTTTAAATTTCTTTTATGCAATTTCAAATTTCACTTGATTGATGTAAAAGCGTATAATATTTGAACAATCGGTTTTGAATCTAGATCTAATATCAAGGCAACTCTTAAGAAAAATTAAATCAAGTTGCAATGAAGTGCCTAGTTTTTAGCTTTCTATTTTTTTCTTCAGCGGAAACAGTGTCAATGATTAAAAAAAAAAAAAACAAGAAAATAGATAGCAAAAGAGTTCACAAAAAACAACTCTATCGGAGCCGGACCAAATCCTCCGATGAAATCATTATATATAACTTTCTGACTCATCACCTCATGCGGCACCACCTTTGGACCACCTAATTTGAAAGATCCCAGAATTACCAAACTGAAAGTAATTAAGAGTACGGAGATAGTATTGGGTACCAAAATTAGACGAGTAGTGAATTAATCAACGCTTCAGTAAAATATTAAGTTTACCCCCGGTTAATAATCTAGTATTATATTACATACAATACTCTTCTGATCTTCGCTCTAAGCTCTGACTCTTTTGTCATTTGAATGACATTCACATTCTATAATCTCATAGTCGTACACTCGTACTTGAAATCCAATCACCAAAAAGACACACCTATATTTTGTTTTTATAAAATAAAAACAAATTATTATTTTTATAAATATTTTTTTGGTAGGTTAAATCAGAGTAAATTGGATATTTTACCGAAGATGAAGATCAGTGCTGTGTGTTAAAAAAAAACAAATACGGAAGATAATAGAATTAAAGCGTGGGATAAATAAAGTAACTGAAACTCAAGTGTTTGGACTTCAGTGTCAGTGTTTTTTAAGTTCTTTGCTTCGCTCAAAATCTAACAAAACACTATTTCTTCGTAATCTTCCTTTTGATTTCGCGCCACCACGCTCCAAGTTATCTTTTACATCTCACAGCTTTGTCGCTTAGATTTCTCCGATCTGCTTGAGCTGTCTTTGTAAGTGGTCCCTATTTTTCACTTTTCTCTCCCTCTCTGGTTTGGTTTTGAGAGTGAGAAAAAGAAAAGGGAAAGTGTGAAATTTCGTTTTGTTTTCCTTTTTTTTCATTTCACATTTTGGTGATCCATTGGTAATTTGATTACAAAAGATTCTGATTCTCTGAGATTTTAGTTCGATCGGCGAGTTTTTCTTGTCCTTCTCTTCTTAAAAAATAATTCGAACATTCGTTTCTTGTTTTGATATTTAAGAACTATTCAGAGATCTTACTGTCATCATCCAGAGACTCAATTCTTCAAAGATACTGCTTAGCTTTGGTACGAATTGAGTATCAAATATTAAATTGTGTTACCCTATTGAAAACTTTATGTCTAAATTCTCTGACAAACTTGTTTTGTCTTTTTAATTGCAGAGTGTTTTAGTCTAAAGGTGTATGAAGAAACAAAGATTTGGGATAGTCCTGAGAGCTATTTATTTAAGGTTGCAGGTATCACTATGGTGAGGCAACAAAGAGCCTCCAAGGTTCATGAGGATAGATATCATTTTTTTAATTCTAATGGAACCTCAGAGCATCAAGGAAAGGATGAGCTAGTGAAGCATGATATGTTGGATCCGCCAAGGTATCTCCGAAGAATTCAAGATTCTGGGGCCAAGGCGCTTAGTTTTGGGGTCATGGATTGGAAACAGTTGGAAAAATGGAAGGACACTAACGTAGAGGGAACCAAAGGAGCTTCTTGTAGTTATGCTTCTTCATACAATGGTTCAGTCGAAACTGCTGCTAGTTCTTTGGAACTAGATTTATTAACCGGAGTAGTCAAAAGATTGGAGGTAGATTTGAAGCCGCAAGCATTCTCTACACACAAGAGAAATGGCAGTTTCTCACTTAGATCACAAGAATGTTCAGATGCAATGGATGTTGAAGATACCTTGATGACTATGGAAGAAAAGGGAAAACTTGATCACCAACCTCTGAGTAGGAAGCATAAAGAACATAGTAATACCTCTGACCTTAGCTCTTGTATCTCTTCCTCTTCTCCTCCAACTGTCAGCCGTCAGATAAATCCAAGGTCAGAGACAAGTTCCATACTTTTATCTGAGGCATTTACAACAGCTGAATGTCAAGATAAAAGACATGATCTCGAAGGTGAATGTTCAAGCCCGGTGAATGTGGCGGAAACAAACCAAAAAATTCCTACTGTTTCATCCAAAAAAGGAAGAGATGCTTCTCCTAACCGACGGTTTAGCTTCAGTTTTAGTCAGATGAGTAGAAGTTTCAGTTCCAAAGAGAGCTCATCGTCATTTTCAAGCACATCTCATGCTTCAGCTAAATCAGGTCCTTTGACATTCACCAGATCAAAGCCAAATGGTCACAGCAGAACTAGATCAGGACCTATATTGATACCTAATACCGAGAAAAAGAATGTCACGTTACAAATGGCTTCAAAACCTTCCAACACAAGACCACCACCAACAATGGAGAAGAAGCAAAGCAGCTCAAGGGTTCATGCTATTTTGCAATTCACATTGAGAAAAGGTATCAATTTGTTTCAGTTTGTGGTTGGAGACAATAGCAATAACGTTCTTGCTGCAACCATGAAGAGTTCAAATTCTTCTACACGGTCTTACACATTGTATACCATAAACGAAGTAAAGAACAAGAGTGGAAACTGGTTAGGCCGCCACAAGAATGGAAATCCATTTGTACATACGATCATCGGTCAAATGAAGACAGTTACTTCTTTCACCTCAGATTCAGCAATCCACAAATCAGAATCTGTTTTGTCGGGTGTTGATTCAACCATTGAAGAGCTTGCAGCAATTGTTCAAACAAGAAACATGATTCAGAGGCAGAGCACAACTACTATTATACTTCCAAGTGGAGCTCACACATTACTTAAAGATGGTGACAATACTCCATTGCCGTTGATTGAAAGGTGGAAGTCCGGTGGAGCTTGCGACTGCGGTGGTTGGGACATTGGTTGCAAACTACGAGTACTCTCTAATGATCAAACAAAGTCTTACACTTTCTCAAGCTTTCAACTGTTTGAAGAGGTAACTAACTTGTTCTGTTCAAGTCCTTAAAAGGTTCAGAATTTGATGGTTTGAATCATTATTTCATTCTAACAGGGAAGAGACGAACCAGCATTCAAAATGGTGAACCACGACGATGAACTTCACTCGGTTGAGTTCGGATCATCTATCTCTATCTTGGAAGCGTTCTTCATTTCGTTAGTAGTAAGTAGTCATCAGAATTGGTGTGAGGAGGAGGAAGAAGCAGTTTTGAACAGAGATGGCATGTTGAAGAGGGAAAAATCGACCAAGTACGCATCAAACCCGCCGGTTTCTCCAATCGGTCGGGTCTAGACTTTATAAGGTTTAAATTGGTTTGGTTGGACCGGGTTGAGTTGGAGTGGGTTGGGCTTTCATATGACTGTAATTAAGAATTTTATATTGCATAATCGTGTAGACTTCGCGCATGTACAAAATAGTGAAATACATTTATGAATAATATAGGAGTGTTAAGGTTTTTTTGAAGTATTTTCATAATCAGAAACTAAAAATTTATAAATAAAATATATGAATATGAAATTTTGGTAATTTTCTTTATAAATAAATTATCATAATATCATTAGACCATTGTTTTCACAAGACAAATGTTACGGTTGATAAACCGAGCAAAAACTTAATATATGTTTTTTTTGTTATACAAAGTTTATGAAAATTAAGCATAGATGATAGACAACTGAGCACGTGAGGATTTAAAAAAACAAAAAAAAAACTCGTATTAGACAGACATGCTTCGCTAATCATTTATATCCGAGTCCAAGTGTAATGTTATGCACAATCAATATTTAAATCGCAGTGCTTGTTGTTGTTGTATTGAATTGCAAATTGGCCACTACTAGCTCTAATCCCCGTCATAACCTTTGACATTTGAAATAAAGCGTCAATAACGCCATTCCGGTTAGTAGTCAATAGATGCATGCATCAATCAAGAATAATTACCAGATTTTTACCTTTTTTAAAAAAAATAGCAAAACGAAGATAACGACTAAAAATGGCAACCGGATTTCATACCGAAATGACCAAGATGTGATGGTATTTGGAACACCCAAATTTAATGTGATAATTGATAGATTGAGTTTCAATATTGACTCATTTCCTAAGGAGACTTTTAAGACTTTTCTTACCATTTGTCTTTATGTCCATTTTTTCCAAAACCAAAAGAACTCTTTATAGTATATTTATACACGGTTCACGTTTTCCCTTGTATAATTTTTATTACATGATTTAAATAATAATAATTAAAAAGGTGGAAAACTGACAACAAATATGCACACATATGTTCTGATGACTTTATTAAAAATGAATTTCAAAACAAGAAATAGGGTAAATATCAAATACATTATTGTTATGTTTTCTAGATTTTCCAGTTTATATCAACTTTCTTCGTATAATCTATAGTTAAGTCGACAATTTATGTACATCAACTAAAATTTCATCAATAATTAAATTTATTGCCCACATAAATGACAAATGAATCACACTAGAACCAAAATTTTGACAGGAATATTACACTGTTACCATTTTTACCAATTCACTAATTGGTTTTAAAACCAAAAGTTCATAACAGCTATCTCATGTTCTAAAAATCTCCGTCTAGCTCCGATTACACCATGCCTAGTCGCTAGACCCATCTTCGCTGCCTCGATTAATGACTAATCTCTCGAAAAAGTCAGTTAACCAATTATTTTCCGTCTAATCCGATTAATCCCTGCCTAATCCGATTATTTTCCGCATAATCATCTATAATCCAATTATTTTTAAATTTTCAAGTATAACTTTTTTTTTGTTATTGAGACATTTATATTGAGAGTTTGTGATGTTTTATAATAAATTATGTTAAAATTATAAATAAAAATCATAAAATAAATTATTAATACTATATTTTCATGTATTTACTATAATTTTTAAAATAATATTATTTAAAAGTTTAATATAATAAATATATATATTTTAAAAATATTAAAATAACCTAAAACTAATCATCGATTAATCCCCGTTTACTCCCTGATTAGTCTACTAGCGTTGAGTTTTAAATTAATGCAGCTATCAAACCTGATAGACTGATAAATAAATACTGATGATTAATAAATGTTAAAACTTAAAGCCACAACCATAAAAAAAAATACAACAAAAAAAATTCATGTAGAAAGAAACTTTATAATTATTATTTGATATAAATAAATGATGAGGTTGAATTTTATATATGTTTTTGTTTGATATAATATTATTCAATTCAACCGTTTCTCCGTGTTGAACTCTCTCGTCTTTTTAATCTGAAGGCTTCGTTTCTCAGATTCTGCTAAACCAAATCTCTTTTCTTCTTTACTTTCAAAAGTTTTTGAATCTTCTTTAGACTTTCGTCTTCGATCTCTCTCTCTCTCTCTCTGTTACTTTTGTTACGTCTCTCGTTTCATTCCTTCTTCTCAGATCTTGGATCGTTGACCTCGAATTTGGGTTGGGCTAAAAATCCGACCTTTTTCTGGCGACAGGCTCGAGACTTTAAGAATTTATAAGGGTTAAGTGTTTTTTGGTTTTAGATTGATGATGATGTTGACCCAATTTATTGGGTTATGAACTACTATGGAACTGATTTTGTCACACGAGAAGAATAAGATCAACAACTAACAAGATTAAAATGACGCTTTACATTCGTCGTGAATCTTCCAAGGTTTCGTCATTTTCTCCTAATTCAGCTTCTGGGTTTTTCAAATTTGGTGGCTGATTTGTTGCTTTTTTTTAATTCAGCTTTGGAAGAGATTTTGCTCTGAGATAACGACGGAGATCGGTCTTCTCGCTGAGAATTGGAAATATCTTCTCGCTGGTCTTATCTGTCAGGTTCAAATTCTTAACTTTCCGATGTAACTGAGAGCTTTTAATATGTGAGATTCACTTATTTGTATCTCTTGATTTGAAATTTGAGAGCTTTATGTTATTAGTTGGAATTGATTCTCTTCAGATTCAGATTGATTATTTTTTTTTGGTCACTTGGATTGTCATTTCTTATGCTGTGTATTAATGATGACTCCTGTTTCTTTTTGTTTCATACTAAAATGGAAAACGTATGATACTGTAATTATGATCATGGTTTTGTTATACATAGTTACCTTTGAGAGAAAGTTTGTGCTTTTGGCTATACTATTAAAACACACACCTTTGCTTGTTCAACATAAACATTTGTCTTGGATTTTGTTTTGATTTCAACAATGTACCTTTTCCCTTATTGAGTTTACTTATATCTTATGGCATTTGTTATGTGCAGTACATTCATGGTTTAGCTGCTAAAGGAGTTCATTATATTCATCGCCCGGGACCGACTCTGCAGGATCTTGGGTTCTTTCTTCTTCCGGTTTGTCTCTCAGACATTTCAGCTATATGCTCAGTTCTGAGCACATTATTCATCGGTTCAGAATAGATGTCTTATTGTTTTGTTTTTTTTGTATAGGAGCTTGGTCAAGAGAGAAGCTACATTAGTGAAACTGTATTCACTACTGTGTTTCTTTCATTTTTCCTGGTGAGTCTTTCGACCTTCATAGTTTCCTCAGTATTTATTCTAAGGTTTATGTACGGTTTGGTTCTCTTTCTGGTTATATGTTTTTAGTTATAGCTGAATCTTACTTTGACCGGTTTTTTTTGTTAAGAGCTGTCGTTACATTATTATATTTCGATATTAATACTCCTTGAGCCTATATTGCAGTGGACTTTCCATCCATTCATCCTGAAAAGCAAAAAGATATACACTGTGTTGATATGGTGCAGAGTTTTAGCATTCTTAGTTGTAAGTTCCCTGGCTAGTTACTAAATGTTATGCTTGCTGAGATTACTGCGTTTTGTTAATCTTCAAGGATGTTTCTGCTTTCAGGCCTGCCAGTTTCTCCGCGTTATAACTTTCTATTCGACACAGCTTCCTGGCCCTAACTATCACTGTCGCGAGGTAAATCAACTGAGATTATCCATACAAAAGGTGTCATATGTCTAATCGATTAAGCTTAATTTTGCCTACTTTTTTACAGGGATCTAAAGTTTCCAGGTTGCCATGGCCCAAAAGCCCTCTCGAGGTGCTTGAAATTAACCGTGAGTCTTCCTATTTTTCTTTCCTCAATCACAAATTGCGTGCACTTGCTTCTCTTTGTTGTTTCTGTTCTCATGTGATGATTCTGATCTCATCAGCTCATGGGGTGATGTACGGATGTGGAGACCTGATATTCTCATCGCATATGATATTCACGCTAGTCTTTGTCCTCACTTATCAGAAATACGGAACTAAAAGGTAAATCTTTGTAAATTTCTTTAGGCAAAAACTTATAAACTACTCTGGAAATCACATCTCTGCATCACTCTTATGTATATTCTGTTTATTACAATGTCTCAGGTTCATAAAGCTGTTAGGTTGGCTCACTGCATTCGTGCAGAGCCTCTTGATCATTGCCTCCCGTAAACATTACTCAGTCGATGTCGTTGTTGCTTGGTATGTATTACTATCACACGAACTAAAATTTGGTTTCAGTAAAGAGATATATTGACAACATGCTTTGATTCTTTCCCTGTTTAGGTATACTGTGAATTTGGTGGTATTCTGTCTAGACAAGAAATTACCAGGTTTGATCTCAGAAAACATTTCTTCACTATAAATTTTAACACTTTTTGTCTTACGGTTTCTTATATCTTTGTAAAACGTCCATACAACAGAATTACCAGATCGGACTGCTGTATTGCTGCCAGTAATCAGAACCAAAGAAGAGAACCACAAGCTGTTGAATGGGAACGGTGTAGATCCGGCTGATTGGGTAAGAATCTGAATCTGAGTTTTGTTCTCCTTGTCAGTCTAAATCAATCACAAAGTCTGTTATCTTAATGTTCTTTTTTGGTGTGGGTTTAGAGGCCGAGGGCTCAGGTGAACGGGAAGAACTATGAAGATGGTAACGTAGTTCACAATGATAACTCAATGAATGGCGCATAAAACTGAGGCAGGACTTAGGGCACAAAGATCAAATATGAAAGCAGGAAACCAATGGCGTGTCATGAAGACCAGTGGTCTTTTGGTTTTGATGATTTATCAAATTTGAGATTTGAATTTCTGTAAGTGGGGTAAAATTTTGTTTTTGGTTATTGTTCGAGAAAGGAGGAAGAACATTGATTAACGAGACAGAAGTTGGGGCTAATTCTTCTAGGAACATTTTCCAGTTCCTTATTCCGCAAGTAATCATCGTTGTTTTTTCCTTTAATTAAATTTTGCTACTAGAAATTGTTTAAAGCTTTGAGACCATGATTTTTATTATGTGTAATCGTTGTAGCCCTCTTCAGTTTTAAGCATCTTTTTAAGAATGAAAAAAAATATGTCATCTGATGACCTTGGCTCAGCTAGGATTTATATGTTTTTCTCGGCTTTATCTATACAAAGAATCGAGTTAATGGGATATATAAAGTAAAGTGTGATATGTTTAATTGCTAGGCCATATAATATATTGTTGGGTTCATGATGAAGAGGAAACATGGAAATGGAAGATCCATGAAATGAAGAACCCAAAGACCATACAAGCTAACACTATATTCACTACTCTCTGTGGCTGCCACCACCTGTTCTCCACCGCCGTTGCTCCTCCCGCCGATGTTTCCTCACCGCTTCCACCGTTTCTCAACTCTATCTCTGTCATCTCGGTCGCACCGCCTACATTTCGTGCTACCGATTGGCAGATCTCGCAGATTCTGTTACGATAAAAATAGATGTTAATCTTAAGTGAGCCATAATTCATTAGCAAAGTATGTTGTTGCTTAATGTAGTATAGTTTATATACTCTTCATCAGAAAATATGTCAACCCTCTTTTGCTTTTTGATTGTACAACTTATGTTGCATCTTTAACATATTATATAAGATTAATTTACGGTCGAAACCAAAAAAAAAATCTTAAAGATAGTTAATTAGAAAAGCATAAATCATAAATACTAAAGAAAATAAGTATAGTAAGTAACATTATTTTTACTGTCGATTAACCCAAAAAAAAAAAACGATTGCAAGCAGTAACAGTGACTTTTGATTTTAATTTTAAACGGGCTGAACATGAACACTTTAGACGCAAAAATGCTAATTACAACTAATTAATAGCCGTAGGCCCCTAGTTAAGAACTTAAGCCTCACATATTAACTAAAAAGTTTGACACATTCCTCAAATTGAAAACTAATCACTAAAGAATTAGTCAATAAATTCTCTCAAGAGGCAATATACTGGGGTAAAAAAAAAGACAGGATCTGCTATGAATTCTAACAAGACTTGAGATCAATGTTTATCAAAACCCATAATGGAAAATTTCAAGAACACATTTACGATTAAAAATAAAAATCCAGAGAGACAAAAAAAAAAAGAACACATTAACGGGCTTTGTCTCTTGATAGTTTAGTCGGAATTTGCAAGCTTTGTCTCCGTTCAGTATTAATATTATATCCCAGATGACAAAAAAAAAAGAGAGACAACAAAAAAAAAGAGAGTAGTTAAATTACTTGTCGCCTTTGATCTTGAACCAAGTCTCAGCACATTGTCTATGAGCAACAGCCAAATCCTCTTTACATGAACACCCTAACTCAATAGCACCTCCACCGCTAGTTTCCACCCCTAAATGACATATCCGGCAGTCTTTCTCCGGTGGCGCCGTCGCATCATTATCTATCTCTGACGTACTCACCGACGACACTTTCCTCGACTCTCCTTCGTTTTCATACGATCCTCCCGTCGTGGAATAGAAGTAAGAGTAGCATGACGTCACATCATCTCCATCTGAATAATAAACGCTGACGTCACTTCCACCAAACGACCGCCGGTGATACCCGTACGCTCCTCCTTGTTCTAAATCTATGTCTGTCATTTATTTATTGTGTGAGTTTTTTCTTTAGTAATGTGACAGTAATAAATACAGAAAATGAGAAAAGAATTGAAGGGATTTAAGGAAGTAGGTTTTGGTGGATTTGGTGATTTAACAAAAGCAAACACATAGATTTATTATTAACTGCTGAGAAATTGAGTAACGAAAATGTAGGAGAGGAGTGAGTAGTGGTGGAGCAGGAACAATAATAATAAGCTGGGAACAGAATAGTGATAGTGAAACTCTATTATCAAGGAAGATGTATATAATAGTTCAAGATGATGAATTTATTATATGAAAAACAAAAAACAAAACAAAACTGATAGAGATTAAAGAGAAAAAGAAAAAGGCATTTTTACGTTCGATGGTTCAATGTTGAAAGTGAAACTATGCGATTAAACCGTATCCTACGGCTGATATTGCGGGATCGCAAGATTATCTGTTCTCCTCCTATAAAGTAGTAATTCCATCATTGTATAATTAAGAATGTGTTGACCAAAGAAAAAAATAAATGTATAATAAGTTACTGAAAATCCGATTCGATCCTCGATTCTTGCTAAAATAGAAACCAAATAGGGGTAGTTATGTCATTACAATGTAGAATTTACCAGTTTTGGATTTACTTTGACCCATTCCCACCTCCGACAAATTTAATTACGGCCGGATTTGTTTTTAATAGTACAATGGCATAATCTACGGTTTAGATAGTACAATGGCAATATCTACGGTTTAGAATGGTGTGTACTCTCCCTTCTGAGTTCATCTTTTTGTAGGAGTTGTTGTTGTCTTGTCTTCATTATGAGACTATCACTATCTTGGTGGCTTTAATACAAGAGTTGTTATGTTTAGTTTATCTTGTATTAGATATTTGTCCCTCGGATCCTTAATGATTTGATGGTTTAGGAGAATTCATGTTTTTAGGGATATGTTCAAGCCCCAATCCATGACACCAAATGAACTATGATTCTTCGATTATATTTTCTTTAAAAACATTCATGTATCAAATCGTAGAAAATTCTCAAAGTTAACTAGTTCACTGAATTTTATCATATATTCATAACAATTGATTTTATGATTGTAAAAAAAAGAGATACATATGAATTGATAGTAGATAATTCAGAAATTATTTGACTAACTAGTTTAACTGAATGCTTTCATACAATACTGTATGCTTTATCTTGATCAATTGAACTTTCCTCCGTAGAATTATTTTTACTAAGGAAACGTTTTGATATATTACTCCAATGATTATTCTTTAAGTATTAAGTACGAGTAACTATATTTTCTCGCAACTAAAGCCTTTACCGATAATTTATTGTGTTTTTCAAACAAAATGATTGATCGTGTTTTTTTCATTATTTTTTAAAAAATTATCATCGCTCATCGTCGAATCTATTGTGGCAAATACACTTTTGCAGAAGCAAGATATTGCTAAAGTGTATTTGTGTCTAAACCATAGCATTAGTGTTGTGTAAAAACATGTGTTAAAATAAAATGATTTAAACTGTAAGTATAATATCAGATGCATATTTTTATTTTGTCATATCAGTCTCACATTCTCTGGATTTTTTGGATACTCAATATCATCCTCAATAAACACTTCTCCATAAGTGGATTTATCAAAACATTATGAAGGTCATTCTACCACTGAAATCTTTATTGGAATTAACAATGGAACTATATTATCAACAACAAAGAAAAAGCAATAATATTTATGTAGCCAAGAAAACAGATCTAAATATTAGATTGAATTTCCTTTTTACCAGGAAGAAAGGTATTCCAAACAAGCAAAGAATATCAATTTATTCCTAAAGCCATACAAATTAATTCTAAAAGGAAATAGGAATCTCATTTTCCACGTCAAAATGTTGAATCGCCATGGACACCAAAGGAATAAAAAAAAAAGAGAGAAACAAAAAGAGTAAAAACGAATTTGGATGGAAAAAAAATTCAAGAAAACAACAGTCTATCAAGTTGGTGGGTCTGGCTCTAATGGACATGACATACCTATTCTTGTTGCATTTGAATCTTATATTTGGAATTTTCTTCTATCTATATTTTAAATAAGTTCATTATACTTTTGTACAAGGAGATACGTACTAACTCAATTATGAGACTATATGGCAGCTAACTAAAAGGTATCAAGCTCAAGCTCTGACGATTTGCTATTCATATTCACTGTTCTAAAAAAGCTTCTATTATTGGACGGTTAGAAATGTGGATGTCTATCTCGGGCCTCAGAACAAGAAATAACCGGTAAAGATTGGAAATGGATTATTTGGATGTTCAAATATACATTACCTTATATATTTCCAACAAAATACAGAAGATGACATTTGGATAACATAACGGATTCCGAAATTTTCAATAGAAAAAGTACTATCCAAACGTTCACTAATTTAGGCGAGTATCAGTTTCAGGATAGGTAAATCGTGAAACTGTGAGAGAATTTGAGTTCTAATGGATATTTTTTAGGACTTCAAATAATTTCAGATCTTTAAATAATATTCGAACTGGTAATTTGGATAATCCCGTTTCTTATCTAAACCATTTTACACAGTTGGAAATATGTTTAAGAGACCTGAATACGTAATTGCTTGAATATAAATTCTTAGTACATTTTGTAAACTAGAACGCATGAAGGTTATATTAGGATCACCTCGTACTAGTGTTGTTCATGTTCAGCCCATTTAAAAAAAAAAAAAAAAATTGACTCTATGTTTTTGTTCGTTAATAAACATCGAAAGGGACAACACACAAGTAGTTGCTATCTTGCTGAGCATCGAAAGGGACAACACACGGAGTTGCTCTGTGTCTCAACAGTTTCATGTTCAAATTGGAAAAGCTGTTTATACAAGACCAGAAACTGCAAGTATCTAAATGTTATGTATTTTTGTTCAACAAAAACTTTTGTCTGGAAACCCAATTTAAATGGACAGAACAAAAAGTTGATAAGCTGGATAAGTACTTGGCTTGATTCAGGTAATTTTTGTGGTAAATCAAACAGAGACATGGATTGTAAAAAATAACAAGTTACTTCTACTTTTATCGATGGTCATATAGAGAATTGAGCTACAAAACGATAATTGCGTAGAGGAAATAATTAATATTGTATCCTCACAATATATCCGGAAAAGATCTACATTAATGTTGAAGCTCTCAAAATATATAGAAGCGTAGTTAAGTCAACTTGGGAGGATCAAATCAGTCAACTGTGACTCTGCATTTCTTGGCTGCAGATAGAAAAAACATTTTCATGTTAGGAGAAAAGATACATGATGAAGTCTATGGTATGGTTATATCACAGTCAGAAAGAGCAATTACCAGGACTTAAGATTCGTAAGCATTTTGTTATGGACTTTACAGTAGTCATGGAGTCGGATCCTGCAAATTGAAACAATTACAAGTATAAGTGAAAACAGCTATTGCATTTTATATCTATGATACCATGTGAAGACTGAATTAAAACCCACCTTGTGTGTTCATGTCGTTCTCTTGAAACGTTTCTGTTACTGTTGATGTATACTCGGATAAAACCTGGTCAGACAATGGATTTGCGTTTGTTGATTCAGGGGCTAACCTGTAATTCAGAATTGTATATAATAAGTAAATAGCATCAGATAATTGTAATTTTTCAGATGGTTATTGAGCCAATGAGAAGAAGTATATACCCTGAAGCAGTCTCTATGTGAAAATTTGAGGGCTGTGGTAGGCAAGGGTCTAGCATTCCTTCACAACCAAGATCGAAATCGTTTAATAGCTCTGAAAATGGAAAATCTTCACTAAGAAGTTCCATAGTAGAGAAATCTATGTCAAATAAATCAGCTTCTGCTTCAGAGCCAGATGAGGAAGCTGAAACCAAATCTGCAGTGGCAGATGCATCTAAGTGCATTATGGCATCCGTGTCATCGAAGTTGAGCCTTCCTTTAACATGATCTCGTTTGCTCGACATTTTCAAATCAGACTTAACCGGCGAAAAAGAAGAAACCATATGGCTCCTTTCCACTGTATAAGAAGCAATTTGTTTAAGAGGACTAACTGTTATCCTCTCTGTAGTAACAATAGTGCAGTTCGTAGGAGTAACTTCTTGCTGAGCAGTGATAGATGTATCACTCTGAGGAGATACTTGCTTTCGTGGTGTCCTCGGGAAAGCTGAATTATTCGGAGGAGACATGTCTGATTTGTTAAACAAACACTTTGACACACTTGGCGTAAGATCAGACGGCTCATTAGCTACACTAATATTCACCGGTGTTGTTTGTTTCTCAGCTGATGTTTCAAATGTCAAGTAATTAGTCACCTTATCAGCTTGTTGAATAGTTTTCATTCCTGGAATAAGAAAAGAAGACACAAAAGCACGTTTAAAGGTAATGTAGAGTTAAAAGGCATCACATAAATTGAACCATGCAAGTACTAACCACCTCTCTTAGAAACAGAAGGAGCTCCAATAGAAAATTCAGGACTCTTTCGCTTTTTGATTGTAGACTGACTACTAGAAGTTGCTGTAAAATTTCCAACTCTTTTGTTTCTTGGTAATGATACATTCATAACATTAGGTGTATTGCAGCCTGGAAAAAATAAGAACATTGCATCACTACATCAACCAAATTCAAGTTATATACCATTCTTTCAATGAAGATTCTCTGGAAACAAATCAACCAATTGGCAAATTTGTCTCCGATCTACAAATCATTTAGAAACAAAGTGAATGAATTACAGCTATAAACAGCTTCAATCTCAAAATCAGAGCATGAGGCAATCAAGATCAACACAAACTATAAGACTATAATGATTCCAATTTAACCCAAAAAAAAAAACAGAAGAAATATATCAGTACCTGAAGGAGAGACACCGAAGTTGTTAAGTTTAGAAGATGAAGCAACAATTTGGATATCCGTCGGAGGTGGTGGTAGTAGTGCGGTGGAGTTGTAAACGTTCATGACATCTTGCATTCCATTTAATAGATTTTGAACTCGAGTTTTCTCTTTTTCCAATTTCGCTTTCTCTTGATCCAGTATTACCTTCTCCTTCTTGAGTCGAATGTATTCGTTCAATATTTCATCTAAAGGAATCAAACTGTTCGGAACCTAGAAGAGAGGATTAAAAGTATAAGATTCATCAAATTGAGAAATTGAAAAAGTGAAAATAAAAAAATATCGAGGTGGCTTACATCGCGAACAGGAGAATTGGAGATGAGAGAAGAAGCTTCAGATCTGAAAACGGATCTGGTTTTTGTAAAGCGATTATCGCAAAGGTAACGATCAACAAGGAAGGCGACTTGTATCGGAGTTACTTCACCCTTGCCTATAATTCGTCCCGCATTCTTCGATTTGTTCGGCTTCGTCATTTTTTTCTCAAACGCTAAGATCGATTGTGAAGTCTGAAGTGTGAAGCTAAGGAAATAAATGAAAAGACAAATCGGAGAATGAGAGAAGATGAGTAGAAGAAGATGAAGAAGAAGAGCGGGAGATTTTGGAACCGGTTTAATTCGATTTTGCCGGGAGATTCTCTGGCGGTAAACTAAAATTGTTTTTGTTACGCGGTCAAAATTGGGAATGTGTTCACTGAACCGTTCGGTTTAACAGTAACTTCAGTGCGCTCACTATTTGGATCCTCGGGTTTTATGCGGAGATTAATTTATGATTATTTTTCAAAACAACATATAATTGAAAATTAATTGTTTTATTTAGTAAAAAATGCATAAAATTATGTTCCTAGAATTCGTTGTTTAGCTAGATGTGAGATCATATTTCATTATCAATGTTTTAATTCGAATCAGACAACGAGAAAAGGCTTAGTAAGTATGGACGAATTCTTAAAATGATGACCAGACATAAATGAAATCATTGCTTTTAGCTACTTCTAGTAATGATATTACATTTTATCGACAACCTTGAAAATATAAGTCCTGCGTATATAAAAATCTGAATTGAGTCAGGTTTAGATTATTCGCGTTGATGTTCTAAGTTCAATTAAAAGTCTGTGTATTCCACATCAAAGGTCCCTATCGCAGCAGCTCAGCTCCAAGTCCAGATATCCTCTATTTTTCATATTCACTTGACCGCGAATCAGATGAATGCACTATCGTTGCTAAAGTTTTGTCACTACAACATTGTTCGTTGCTAAAGTTTTGTCACTACAACATTGTTCGTTGGTTCATCGTTCAACTGTATAAGCAATTGGCCTCCGCTTAGTCTTACTAAATTATACTTCAATTATATGTCGGAAAATCATTAAATAGAAATTTAGAAAACTCTCAAATCTCAATAGAAGAAACTTTTAATTTTAATTTTTATTTTAAATCTAGAGAACATGTTCTTAGAATCCTAGAACCAAACAACAAGCTATTATTATATTATGAACCAATCAGTTTAAGGCTGTATCAGATCTCAGCGTTTTCTGTTTAGTGTCTGCATCTCCTATTTCGGAGATTATAAGATAGATAACGCAGTTTTTAAATTGACATCATCGATCTGATTCCAACCATCAACCAATAAAAATTTTCAAACAAGTTTTTATCAGAAAACAACAAGTGCGACGAAAGAAAACATTGGATCTCAGGTATTAAATGGTTTATCTTCAACTCCTTATAGAGGAGATTTGCAGATAGATAACGCAGTTTTGATAACTAAGAAATCATTGATCCAAATCCAGACACGGAGCAGAAACAATAGAGCATTGAATCAGATAATACAAAACAGTAAGAGCATCTCAGAAGTTGAAAACCCCATTTGTTTCTTCACTAGCAATCAAAGTGCAAGGATAACAATTTTTCATGGATTCATCACTGATGCTCCTTTTAAAAACAAAGCCAACAAATTATTAAATAAACAAGAAATCCCAGAAGAAGAAAAAAAAACTAAAGATCGAATAAAAATATTATATCACTACAAGCTCAATCAGACGAAGGAATTAGTCAAATCGCCGAACAAATTTTCGGAATCAGAGGTTCGAGAAATATTTATACAAAGACGCGGAGGAAAAGAAAAAAGAATAAAACCCTACTTTTCTGTTTGGTTACAGGTTTATATCTTAACCGGAATACGGAAAGGATACGGTTAGCTTTCCAAATGCTAACTGCGTGCCGTGTTTTATACAACATACGTGCCGTTTTTACACCACCGAACTGGGAAAAAAAAAAAAAAAAAGAGAGACGACAATCGTCGTCGTGGAAGCAGAAGCTCCACAAGAAAAAGTTGTGAGCAGCACCACACAAATATTAAACATTTCAAACTTTTCTCTGTAATCTTGGTCATGAAGAAAATTAGTAACAATTACGCGTTCTCTGATTATTCCACCCAACAGCCCAAATCCGAATTGAGTTTATCTATCTATCTCTTATTCTATAAATATATCGAACTATAGTATAATATATACAAACACGTAATCAAATGCTCACAACACATTTGCGTTTAGTAACCGAAAGAACCAAACTGATAAATACAAGTTCTCCTATGGGAATAGTTTTCGGTAAAACTTACATAATGGGAATGGTTTTTGGTAAAATCGTTGTAGAGACTCCAAAGTACACGGTCACCAATTCCAGCGACAGTTATGAGATCCGTGAATATCCACCGGCGGTTGCGGCGGAGCTCACTTACGATCCTTCTGATTTCAAAGGCGATAAAGACGGAGGCTTTCAGGTTTTGGCTAAGTACATAGGCGTGTTTGGCAAACCGGAGAATGAGAAACCAGAGAAAATTGCTATGACTTCTCCGGTCATCACGAAGGAGGGTGAGAAGATTGCGATGACTGCTCCGGTTATTAGTAAGGAGAGTGAGAAGATTGCGATGACTTCTCCGGTTGTGACAAAGGAAGGAGAAAGCAGTGCAGGAGGTAAGAAGATGGTGACGATGCAGTTTCTGTTGCCGTCCATGTACAAGAAGGCGGAGGAAGCTCCGCGTCCGACGGATGAGAGGGTTGTGATTAGAGAGGAAAGAGGAAGAAAGTATGGTGTGGTTAAGTTCAGTGGTACGACGGGGGAGAGTGTGGTGAATGAGAAGGTGAAGAAGTTGACTAGTGATCTTGAGAAAGATGGGTTTAAGATCACCGGAGATTTCATTCTTGCTAGGTATAATCCACCATGGACGTTACCACCGTTCAGGACCAATGAGGTCATGATTCCTGTTGAGTGAATGACCCAAAGTTTCTAGCTTTTGATGTCAAAGAACTTGTATTTTCACTTTGTGTTTGTAGTTGTTAGATAAGTATCAATAATGTATACACTGTGAGCTTTTGATTTTAAGAATCTATAGAATGAATGAATTAAGAACAAACTGATTAATCTTACAAGGGTCAAAAAGAAGTTAAAGAAATGTTGGGATTTAGTTTATTCAAAAAAAGGGATTTTGATCATTTTTTAACCGGAGAAAAGCTTAACAACAATAACAATCAAGTTAAAGAGCATAAGAGGAAGCCTCATGTAATGGCAGGCGTGGATGAGACCAATTATTTGGCCTTTGAGAGAGTTTCTTTTGCCTGTTTGATGAAGTTCTGCGAGCGTCCATCCTTTGGGAGCTAGAAAACGGTCTTCGTTGAGGATAGCTAGTGCGTTTGCAAATAGCAGCAATCCTTCCATCAGAGTCCAGAAGCCCATGATTTATCTGTGACAAATCAAAGAAACAAAAGATCAAGATTCATGCGTAAGAGTCGGAAAATAGCAGAATCCACTTGTAATATACTCTATATAAGTGGTCAAGTATAAGCCATGAAAATAACAAAGGGAAGAATCTTGATTCTAACACATGAATGAACACCAACAAATTGCATAAATATACGGTACCATTAAAAAGGTATAAGCCTCAGGTCCTAGTTTTCATAAGTTGCTGTTTGGAAAGATAAAACTGTTTTCCTGATTTCAAGTGTTGTCCTCTTCAGCAAAATAGAATCACATAGAAACTCCAAACTAGCAAGAAAGCTAAGAATACTAGACATGGTTTTTCTCATGATATGGGTTAAAAAGGCGTAAACCTCCAACATAATATCCGTGATTAGATCCTCAATGGTCAGCAACTGAGACTGTGAGTTATAAATCATTCTATGTAAGGAAAACAGTAGATAAGCCTAAGAGGGATTTGAGTTTTGAGATCAAATGCATAGCCACTAATAAAGGAACCTTGTTAGAATCCTTAGCTTCAATATCCCAACAGAGACGAATAACAGTGTATGTCCTGGATTCACTTTCTCTGATATTAGATACAGAGACTATACTAATCAAAAATTTTGTATAACTAATTGGCTCACATACAATCATCATCGAAGATCCATGATTTCTAATAAAATTCAAGCAATCTGCTTGATTGATTGATCTCAATCAATATATTACAAAAACGCAAATTTTGCAGCTAGCTATCCAAAAATCTAGGAACGCTTTCGAAAAAGGATCGATTTTTCACCAAATTGATCCGTTAAAAGGCTCAAAACCAGAAATTTGAGAGCTGAATCAAGTTGTAAGTGCAATTTCCCGGGAAAGAATCAACCCGCCGGAAATCAACAGATAGAGAGAGAATCAGAGATTAAAGGTGAGAGATACTTACATGAGATTCGAAATCGACGGCGTTGAGAATCGAGTTGAGGTTGAGGTTGAGGTTGAGATCTTGTTCAATGTTACCAAGCTTCAGCGATCTGTTCATTCACACACTAACTTTAACCACCTCAGTTAAGTTGAAAAATCCAGAACCGGGTTTTTTTTCCAAAACGTAGCCCGGTTAGGGATCTATTTGGTCTAGAATTTCAGTTCAGAGTTTAAAAATTAACCGAAAGTTATAAAAAAAAAAAAAAAAAAAGAAACATTGGCTGTGATCTATCCTCTTGCTTGTCATGAGTACTTGGTCTTTGCTCATATTCATATACATTCCCCAAATCTCCAATTCTACGAGCTCAGGGCTAACCTCTATCCCAAAGCTTCTATAAATGGTGACAGAAACAAACGGAGTAACAGCTGAAAATTCTATACGAGGCGTTGAGGAGGTATGACTAGGAACAAGAATAGGGATAGCAAATCAACAACAGTCTTGACATGGCATGCTCTGCAATGTGATCATCCCTTTTCAAGGGTAATAGTGGGCTAACAACTGGGACAAGGGTTGTGACTTGTGATCAAGAAAGCATGTAACTAAGTAATCAACTTAGAACCTTGAGAATCTTCTTGATGACCAGGGAAGACAAAACTACGAACCATGACACCAAGCAGATAAAAAAAAAAACAAAGCTACCTACTTATATATCTCGAGATGTTAGAAGATCATGATGTGAAAGAGACAGCTCAACTTTACTAATGCAGCAGTGGGCAATCGAGGCAATTAGAATCTCAAAGATGTAAACTGTGTTTGAAATGTTACTTGATTCTGCAAAGAGGATTATTGTAGGGGATCATTCATATATCATTTATAATCCGTAACTCCAATGTACAATGAAGTTTTGAGGTCACTAACAACAACAATGTGATGAAAGAATAATGATGGGCCAAAAACAAACAAAATCATGCTGCTTTGCAAGGATCAATCAAATCTCTATTGCTGCTTAACCCTGGGATTTCTAACCAGCTGCTCTGAAAGAAAATGCTATATCTTTGATGCTCCTGTAAAGTGTGTCAATAATCCATTCTACATACGTGTCTGTATCTTCCAAGAAATCGTCTTCTCCTTTCCTATATTGTACAAGAAGGCTATAAAGGTTTCAATCACTGTCTTCTTTCTTCTATCTTGAAGCACTCTTCTTCCAGTTATTTGACTCTCTTGATTTCCTGAGTTGCTCAAGCTGAGACTTGTTACAGATGCAATCTGGCTGTGGGTTCGCATAGAAATTCTCCTCTAGCCGAGGGAATTCACCTGCCAGTCTCGCATAAGGCGCTCCGATCCTGCCATAATGTAATTTCTTCACCTCTGAAGAAAACTCCTCCCAAGACATAATCCCGTTGTCAAAATGATCTATCAGTCTAACAAAATTTAACCTGCAATTCAAAGACTCCATATCAGTAAAATGTTTATTAACAAAAGGCAATTGCAAAAGGAATGATTTTAAAACCTGTCTGGATTGATAGTCTTCTTAAACCCTTCAAATCTCCGGTGCCCTTGTACAGCCTTAGCCATATTCCCATCATACGTATACACAAAAACATCGCTTTCAAGTGCCACAATGTAATCCAATGCAGCCAAGCGGTTCTGGTATTGCTTAAAGGGTTCTAACTCTTCTTTAGTAGCTAAGGTTGAATGAGAAAAGACGTTTGGATATTCCTCTCGGAAAGCATCCATACTGTTTCCTCCATAGATTTCACCGGCAACAATGTATACAGTCGTCGAGGAAGGATACCCCATTGCCTTTAGAAATATGGCTGCCTCTCGAGGAGACATCGGGCAACCCCCTTGGATCCTCCTCTCTCGGCTGTCAATCTCTTTCTCCTTCCAATGTTTAACATTGTACCTCATGATTCTCAGCTCTTCAGCTTCTCCAGTTGTGAGATTGTGGCTGCAGCCTGTGAAGGCAAGCATGTCTTTCTCGTATCTGCATTTTAAATTCTCATTTTTTCAAACAACCCTTGTCCCGAATATGAAGGGATGGATGCAGAAAGAAATATTACTCTACCTCAAGTGCAGAGCAATGAATGGTTCACTATTATTTCGTAACCGGTTAACTAGAACTTCCCCAAATTCCTTAATCTCTTTCGAGTAACCTAATGCCTGGTAATTAGCACGGCATCTCAACCGTTGTATTGATGGTGGCAAGCCATTGTTGGCCAGACGTGAATCGGTGTGTGTGAACTTTATCACCTTATGTTTTTTCAACAGCGGAAGCATCTCCCTTCTGTAATAACTAGCCTGCGTAAAGCACATAACTTTTAACCACAAAAAAAACCCCGCTAAAAATAGGTTTGGGAATGGAAGAAACAAAGCACAGACCTTGGACCACGAAACAGGAGCCTTGAGGAGAGGTCTCATGGCTGCATACCGGGGAGGCAAGTACTCGACAATGTCAACATCATCTTTCAATAAGTTCATGAAATGTCTCCAGTCAAAAATATCTTTGAAAGTGCTGCAAATTTACAAAAAAACTCTCTCTTCAGATTCAACTTCTTTCCAAAGGCAATACCTTGTTGTGTAGAGTAAATGAATAAAACCTTGGGTCAGTCCAGAAAGATTCATGGTCGAGGAAAGGAAGAACAAGAGTCGCATTCATAATCTTTGCTACAGCAACCATGTCACATATCTGCATTTGATTTCAAAATCAATAAACAAAGGATAGTAACCAAAAATCTATGTAAAAATCCTTGAACATGAACTCACTCCAGTTCTCATCTGATTCAATCCGCCATTTGCGTGTACTAATAGATAACCGTTGGTTTTCCTACGCAGCCCTGAATCATACACAAGTTTCAGAAAACCAAAAACTGCAACTCTTGTTTAAAGAATTAGGAAATGCAAGAATACTAGCTTTACTTGAACGGTTCTTCGGCCGTGCCGCGCACTGGCGATAATTTCCGCTTTCAGGTTTCTGCCATATTTCCGGAATCTGCAACGAAAAAAATACCGCCACATCCTTGGAAAATAAGTCAAACAGATTAAAGGTTTAGGCTTCATACGTTCCAGAAAACAGATTCAGTTCACAAACAAAGTTAATAAATCAAGTCAAAAATTATAAATCGCAATCATCCTAACAACAAATGCATTGCTTTGGAACTTAGAAGATAGTCAAAACGTTGAAAATCCCAAAGAATGTAAGAACATTAAAGATCTTCCCTTTTAGTTTTGAACAAGAATCAAAGGGTCACACCATCACCTTTCCTTTGACACAAAGAGACAAAATCTCAGGACTTTCCGAATGATATTATTCAATAATGCAATGGTTTCAATAATAACAATAAGTTCAAGAATTCCAGGAAATATAATAAATCAACGGAAATTGTAGAAAGTGGTGATCCACACACCAAACCATGGCTGCTCAAATCCATTGACTATTATATTTTGTCAAATTCATAAAACGAATCTCAGAAGAATGTAAACGAAATTTTTGATTGGTAAAGCCATTACGGCATTACGATTACTTAATTTAATCTATAAGTGACGCAACCATTATCATCATTAGAAATATTCCACGTTGTATCCTACCCCACTTTATCTATTACTAGAATTTTCCGAGAAAATGAACCAAAATAAAGCGCCAATTTCATTTAAAAATCCGATCTTTCATCGAAAATACTGAAACATTGATGAAACTTGAAACTAAAACTGAAAAAAAAAAAAAAAAATTCCCCATCTGATTTTCTCGGGGGAAAAAAAAACAGAGAGAAAATTCATCAAAAATTGATTAACAACAAGAACTAAATCACAGGCACTGAATGATCAAAAGACGAAACTAATTTCAGATTTCGGATTAAGCTAAATATTGTTTCTCGGGAAAAAAAAATTAATATTTGAAGATAGAAGATAAGGAAAACTCACAGGAAGCTTCTCAAGGACAAGCGTAGGTTGAGAAGAAGCAACGGTCTCCGTCATTGCTCGTTGAGCCATTGACCAATCTTCATGTAGCGTTCGTACAACGACGAGCTCATTCAAATCTCTCCGGTGAGCGTGGTCAACGACGCGACCACCCATTAAAGAGACCCTTAAGAAGAGCGAAGCGACGACGAGAAACATGAGAAGACCCAAGATCCGACGACCCAGATTTCTCCCCGAACAAAACCACCACCCTTGACTTCCCACAGCCGTGGATCCACCACCGTCGCAGAGAAACGGAAACCGTAGTTTACGGAGGAGAAGGTACCGAATCGTCGGATGATGATAGTTATGATCATGGTGATAATGGGATCCGCTAGACGACGAACCGATTGAGGAAGGAGAGGAACACGCGCCGCCTTGTAAAAGGGAATCGCCGTCGTCTAAATCCGGCGAAACGGCGATGTTGACAGTGTTGTTACAGTAATCGGAGGAAATTGAAGGTCGTTCGGAGGTGGTTGTTTCAAGAGAATCTCCAACACGGCGACGAGTGGTGGTGGGTCCGGCAATGATTGGTGCAACGGCCAAAGGGTTTACACCGGCCGCTGACATATCGCCGCCTGAGAGATAAAATCAATCTCGGAGAAGTGCCAAATTGAAAAAGGATTGACTTTTTTTTTTAAGAGAGAAAAAAAAAAGAAAGAAAAGGTTTTGTTTTTATTTATTATAATTATTGTATTACTATTATGGATTTTAGAGGGTTAGTAGTGGTTGGTTCATGGTTGGGCTTTTTTATTTTTTGTTCTGTATTAGCCACCGTGATCTTCGGCCAAGCTGAGAGGTGCCCAAGCTTTCTGAAATCTCTCTCTCTTCCATTACATGTATGAGCGTATTTATAATGTTACATATCTATGTATTGTATCAATGTGTGGGCCTTTCGCTAATCATTTGTTTTCGGTTAATTCATATATATATATATATATATGGACGTGTTATGTTGATGTATTTTTTTAATATCTACTAGACTGCTACTATTTCATTGGAAACTAACTTTGAGTTACATACGTTACGGTATAGAATATAGATCATTTTGTTTTTGTAAGAATTGGATCGTTCTGTTTGATATCATCTCACTTAGCAGTTAGCAGTACGCAGAGGGGGAAAAATGGGTTCCATATAATTTATCTTACAATGGAGTAAGATATTTGTCAGGTTGATTCGTTTTTTTGTCATTAACTGTGGTCTTAAGAATATCGACTAGGTCTATGCGTTCGAGTATTTGTTCCGAAGGGGTTTTTTTCTTTTCAAATTTAGAGGTTTTATATCCATTTAAATATATTTCCGACTCGAATTCAATATGATTTTATCCGCATTCGAATTGACTTTGGATATCCAAAATATAAGAAAAATTAAAAGTTTGGTTATATTTGAATATAATTTGTTAAGTTTCCCATGTTCTCATTATTTTATATATTTTAGTTATTAGTTTAAAATTAATAAATAATTTTTAATTATATTTTCGGATAATTGACTTATATAATTAAGGAATAATTTTGGCAATACCATTATTTGGGTTGTTTATTTTCAAAAATACTATTATAATAAGACTAATTTATTTATAACACTTTACTAAGGATATTTTCAAATTACTCATAATGATATTTTTTTTTGAAAATGACCAAAAATAAATGGTATTTTTAGAAAAATTGTATGCTAATAGTGGTAGACATTCAATTCTCAATTTGGTTCGAATTCCAATTTAGTTTTTCAGATATAGGTGTTTTAGAGTTTTTGTCTAGACCTAATATCCTCTAACTTGCTTCGTTTTTACGATAATGTGTTTTCGGGATTGAATGCATACATATGGTATCATTTGTAAATAGTTTTAAAAGTAAATCTTGATTGTTTAGTTATTTAAAATTTGAAAACAAACCTAATGTAGGTTAATTAAACCATCATGTTCGTAGTTCAGCCTATTAGCCGTGTGGATGTAGATGTAGCCATACATACGAAACTGCGGTTTATAGGTTAACTAGCCAAATCATTCTCGTTTTTAGCATCAAAAATATAGCCTTAAACTCTTCCATAACCAAACGGTTTATATCTAACCTCGATATTTTGATTCGAGTTGACACTCTACATGTGTCACGCCACACATCTCGCTCGTTTCCCCTTGAGTTTTTTTTTTCTTTTGTTGAAAAGAACATCCAACTTAGTTGCTATATTCATTACCTGTTTATAAAAGTATTATCTTTTCCTTTAAATGCTCATGTTTCAGCTTTTCTTTTACACAATATATTGAACATATACAAATTAACAGTTAACTAATAGTCTAATACTAATTAATAAGATGTATCATGTGGCCCAAACCTTAGATTTGCCGCCAACATATTGGGCACGTAACCTCTCACCACATACATCAGCCTCCTCTCTCCTGCTACCACCTGGATACATTCCAAACACTTTACGGATCTCAAACAGGTCGGCAATAGCACCAGCGCAAAATTTGTCCTCTGCATCTCTCCTTTGTGCCTTGATGGCCGTTGGATCCTAATCAAACGGCCAATGCTCGTTCTCCCTTGATGATCCTACATGTGAACCTGTCATTTGCGTTAAGAACCTAAGCATTTAATTATCTTTTAGACAATATACAGAGAAATGTGTTATACCAAAAAAAAAAAACTAAAAATTCATACCTACAAAAAAAAAAAAAAGTCGAGAGCAAATCGAACTATATGCAGATAATTGATGCAAACTACTTTATAATCTGTCTATGTTGGAAGCAAGCTGTTGCAACAACGTAAAAACTTGTGAAGGAGCTTGTAAATTTTCTTACTGCTTCTTTTGCCTTTACTATTTTTTGAGATGTAGATGACAATTTGCTAAGTGTAGTTGACTGTGGATCACAAGATGGAAGTGTCTCATGAATTTTTTTGGCTCTTTTGTACTTCACGAGAAGAAATTAAAAGATCATCAATAAAATTGTATTAAATTATCACATGGCATTCCAAAATTTTGAATCAATTACTATTGCAACTGGGATGAATGAACGGTGTGAAAGAATAAACTAAAACTCACTAGATTGTAATCACTTTTTGTGTGTTTATTTCTCTAATGGCTTTTGCATTGAACTTGATATTTAATTTTTCTAGCCACTTAAATTTTAATTAGCATAGAATGAGATCATGATAAAACTTCCACAAAATTATTGTTTTGCATATGCAAATAAATAAAACCGCCATGACAATGAAAGTTTCGTTATTTAAGTTGGGGAAGAGAGAAAAGGTTTAACACAGAAACATCGCAAAACCCTAACAAAAAAAGTTCCTTCATTCACTGAGCCGAGAAGAGATGGAGACGGAGACAAATCAAATATACCAGATTGATGTCGGAAATCTCTCGGCTTTCAATCCCAATCACCGCTTCCCCTCTGCTCCTTCTTCAAGGTTCGTCTTTCTCATCTTATTTTCGTGAAGCTTGTGTTTGAGTTCCTCGGCGGCGGCTTGATTTTATATTTGTTTTATTGTGATTTGGTTGGTTTGAGGTGGGTTTGTCTTTGTACTTGTTGTAAACTTTTCGATTGCTGAATCGAGACAAGTAAAGTATGCATTTTTATTTGTTAAAGCTTTGATTTTTTATTCTGTTGTATACACAAAGAGACTCTAACCTTAGAGTCTCTTTAGGTATCTTCTTAAATTGTTTCTCTTTTGCTGATTAAGTAAATTGGATATGGATTCGTGAAACTAGTTAGTAATTAAGATTAGTTTTTTTTAAGAAATGCATTACTCATAGTAGTTTCTCTTTATCTCAATCTCGCTAGTACTAGAGTGAGTTCGATATCTTTAGACTATGACCCAATTGAAAAGTTTGTGTCTTGGTAGAAATATCAGCTACCTCTTTTAAGTGCTGTTAAGAGTTTTGGAAGTTGAACATGTTTCTTAGTTACAATTCTTATGTAATTGGGAAACAATTTCGTTTGAGTTGAGTTACTTTCCTTTCTGTTGAGAGTTTTGTTCTAATTCTATTCTTAATGAATGTTTCAATGATATATTTTAGAAATGAGCTTGTGAAGGAGAGCATTACACAGGGAACAAAGCTTGTTCAGGCAGTAGCTAATACTCTTTTCAACTTTCCTTCTACTGAAACTAGTGATGGTCCCATTGTCCAGTTGCCTCCGCCTACAACCAAACTCCCTAGAGAGAAACATGTAAGATCTTCCTTTTATCATTTACTATCTCCATTTTCAAGCGATGTTGTTATAATATGTGTTTTCGGAAGTTTGTAAGTTGAGTCAAGTCATGTGTATTACCAGTTTGAAATGAAAATGAGTGATTTCTTGTATTAGCCTTTCCAATATACAGAACAGCAGTTCTAGCATCTTGTAAGGGTATTCATATTTTGCTCATCACTTATTTTTTTGAATGTACTGTAAGCATATGCTAACCTTCTCCCTTTTCCCCCAGCTTCCAAAGCCTAAGCCTCCTACAAAATGGGAAGAATTTGCTCTTAAGAAAGGTAAACTTGATTGAAGATTGCATGTTTGATTTTGTTCAGATTTGATGGCGTGATTGAACAACATCTTTGTTATATAGTTTCAAGATAATAATGTTTATTTTGTTTGAAATGGTTCTTGCTTCTGTTTCGTAGGTATACAGAAGCGCAAGAAGGACAAAGTTGTATGGGACGAACAAACCAATCAGTTTAAGCGTCGCTTTGGTTACGACCGTGTTAACGATGATAATGATGTTCCCATTATTGATGCGAAGGAAACTGATGGTAGGTCTTGTGAAAAAACCTTCTTATCTTTTTGCTTTTTTTCAGTACCAAGCTTATTTTGCTAGTTTCTTAAAGAGGCATATATGCAATTGTTGTGGTAAATACGTTGTTGTCATCTATTTTTTTTAGTGTAAAGTCAAGGATATGTAGTTGGATTAGAAGTTATATATTTTCATGCTATTTATGAAAGCTTTTGGATAACCGCAGAACCAGGAGAAGATCCTTTTGCCAAGAGACTGGATGAGAAAAAAAAGAGAGTTGGAAAGCAAGAGAAGAATAGACTACAGAATTTGAGGACAGCTGCAAAAGCTGGTGCCTTACCGAGGTATATGATATTTTTTTATTGGTATTGTAAATGTAAATGTTTTCATGGCCTGGGATAGCATACCAATACAGTTATAAATTTTGTCTGACAGAGAGAAATTTAAGTTAATGCTAGCTCCATAAAGCACTCCTTTATAAATTAAAGCTGATTATTTGCTGGTCTTTGTCGTCTCAGATTTTCAGTTTTTGGGTTGAGCTGTTTCATTGTATATGCAACCTGTTTCATGGTTTTGATAACTGAAGATCTAAATGGGTCTATTTTTTTTTGAAGTCATGTCCAACTTGCTGCAACCGCATTGCCCATATCAGGCACAAAAGCTCAACCAAAGAAAATTGGAAAGGAGGAACTTGGAGATGTTGCAGGTTTTGCCGCTACTTCAACCGCTAGTGGTGGAAAATTCGATAAGAAGTTGCCCGGAGAAAAACCTCCTAAGAAACAAGGCAAACATCACAAGGTAATTGAGCTATATCTTTTCTCTCCTTTAGTCACATTAATAGGGTTTTCTAAATGACCATAACGGGTGATTATATTTGGGGATATTTGCAGTATTTACCGGTTGTTGGAAGGCGCGAGTCGTCTGGGGTGGTTAACCCGGAAAAAGAACAGACAGATAAAGTACTTAGCAAGATATTCTCAAAGCATTCACATGAGATCCTTAATGTTGGCAAGGTAGAACCAAAAAACAATTCTGCTCTTTTTCTGGTTTTTATATATTGCCTCTGATGTTTGTATGTGAAAAGATCTGCTGTTGATCCGTTGCATATAATATGATTTAGGCGATAAACATGTACAACGTGAAGAAGGAGAAGAAGAAGTCAGGAAGGCCAGACAAGTCAGGAAGATCAGACAAGCTGAAACCGAAGAAGGATATCACCAAGAAGCCTGCCAACAAGGCCAAGTGAAGAGCTCCACCTTGTCTAATTAACTCTTCTGTGTGTCTCTCTTTTACTACAAAACAAATTTTGGGTTTAATTTACTGCCTATTAAGGAAATACTCTATATTTATTTTATCTTTTTTTTTTAATTCCATTTCACCAGAAAACGATTTAAGGCTCATAAAGCTCTTCATAATTTCCTCATCAGATTTAAGCATTTGGCCACAACAGTATACACAAAACACATCTATTGCTCTGTTTTACAAGCAACCTCTCTCAGTTTCTTTACATTCCAGTAGACAACATCAAAGATCAACTCCTGTTTCTCAAATCTTTAACCACTCCAGACAAGGACACAAACCCCAGCAGAATCTCACTGGGTAATAATCTTTTAAGTATCTCTTTACCAAAACCGATTATGTAAAAGCTGAAGGCTTTCCCACGATCTTCCATGGTGACGCGTGTCACAGGCACAACAGATATAGTGTCTCTCTCGCAGACCACATTCGCAGTTGGTGCATGACCAATACCCCAGTTGGTCCTATACATATGACCCGCTATTAGGAAAAACCTCAGCTCTCAACGAGATAACCTCTGAGGAAAACTTGTTAAGGAAATATGAGTCTGCAAAGTAAGCTGGCGTGCACTGATGAGCTTGTGTGTTGCAAAGCTGGACTCCTTCTGCTCTGTGAAACACTTCTTCTGGTACTGAACCAGCTCCTCTTGTTGCACTTACCTTTCGCTTCGACAAAGTCTTCCTGTCAAAACCCAAAAACAAAAACCAATCTTTCACTTGGCCTCAAAGCTATATGTTCTTAAGAATTAGTAAAACTTACCACTTTACAACTGCAATGGTGCTTGTCAGAAGAGAACCAGTACCCTTACAAGTCTGACATTTGATCAACCCGCGAGATTGGCAAATTGGACAAGGAAGCTTTCCCTTACCGTTACAGTCTGCACATCTATGGAGAGAAAAAGGTTTATCTTTATATAGTAGCCTCAGATTGCAACCATCGAAGTGAAAGTGAAGTTCTTGATATGAAATTACATAGTGTCAGACCCATCTTTATGAGCAATCAAACCTCTTCCATAGCATGTGGAACATTTCATCATCTGATTCTCCTTGTAAAATCCTGGCTCTCCATCCGCATTGCACGTTGGACATACTGCATCTCCTCTTCCTGTGCAATCTGTGACTCAATTATACCAAGCCTCATCAGTCTCTACAAGATTCAAATTGTCTTAATGGTAATCTTGCGCATATAAATTGTTACCTGTACACTTCTCAATAGTTTCAGAATTAGGAACCGGGACTTGAGTTTCTTTATACGGGACAAAGAGAGTAGGAAACTGCGATGTCAGGTCTAATCGCCATAACCCTGGTTCAGACTCATATTTCTTTCCATTGAAATTTCCACCAGTGAAAGGCACCGTCTGTGTTAATGCTTCTCTCTCTTCAATGAAAGTATCAAGAGTTCCAACATAAACATTGCAGTCTTCAACAGAATGAATCTTCCATGAACGAGCAGGACGGCTTCCCCAACAGCAACGATGGCCAATATGATCAATAAGCAGCTCTCTTATTTCAATCTCATCAAGAATCTGCCTGAAAATTTACAATAAGTTCAACACATGGGGGGATAACAAAATCAACAATAAGATCAAAAAGTAGGAACCATGCTCTGTGAAGTCACCTTTGCAATTCATGACCTGGTCCAGATGCACTCGGATAACCAATAGCTTGAGCTGTGAAACGTTAAGAAGAAATAAAAAACTTGCCAAAACAGAACTGATGGAAATCAATTGCAAAAACACGGAGAGAGAGAGAGAGAGAGAGAGAGAGGAAGCAAAACGCTTTAAGTAAAATTCGAAAAGATGAAACTTTTCACATTTGAACGATCAAAGTAAACATCAAGAGAAAAAAGCATGAACGAACTAGATCACCTAAAAACTAAAGGCCAATACAAAATTTGAAGGATCAGAAAAGATGGAACGAGGCTTACGAGTGGGTAATGAAACGGGAGTGTTTAAAACGGGAGGATAGAGGGATGGAGGATCTGAAACAGCTGAAGCAGAACGGACTTCTTCAACGGTAACGCCAGCTCCGACGAGAAATGCGTCACGAGCAGAGGAGCTGTTTCTCTGCAGGTACTGGTACGATGAATCCCACCTCTCGGATTCCTTTGTTTTCTCTGATCCTTCAAAAATATTATTTAGCAATACGGATTATGAAAATCAGAGAAATTTTTCAAAGGAGATAGAGATATACACAGAAGAGATGGATTACCTGAAAGCAAAGGTTTATCCATTGATTACGAATCTCTCTGCTTCGTCGTCTCACAATAACCAAAAATACATAAATTAGAGATTTTTGTTAGTGAGAAAGGAAAACGTAGGTCTTTGTGTCTTCTTGTTCGTGTCAAATTCCAATACAAGAAACAGTGGACATGATTGAGTTTTCGGTTCGGGTCAACTAAGAAGGTGGTATGTAACACATACACATGGTTGCTTCAAGCCCGTATCCACATGGGGCATGTCGCCATCAAATCCTTTCATCTTCTTCTTCTTCTTTTTCATATTTTTTTTGTTGTCACTCATTCTCCTAGTTATTCAATATGAATTATCCTAACATTTGTTGTCTGATTATTATTTTCTGTTTACTAATAATTCTTTTATGAATATCATGTATGTTTGTCTAGTACATTATTTAGGTGAAATGGATATTTTGATTATTTTTGCGCTATGTCCAGATCACCGTATATCAAGATTTGGATATCATTTTGATTCTATCTTTTAATGGTTACAACATCGTATTGAATAATTTCTTATATAGAGCTCTGTTCTTATCACGTATGCTTAGATTGTTTTTTGTTGTAAGCAAATTGGTTCACGTTTCTTTGTTACAGTGTTGAGATGTCTTTCATACAAATCTCATGATATGCTTAACACTCGTTCTCTCATTACACAGCCTTCTCGCCTCTACGACCACTCTCCGTCTGTTATCTCTTGTTGGCATACACGATTATCAATCATTTTTACAACAAAAATTAAATAATCTTCTAAATTTGTAATTGGACTTCTGAGTTATAACATTCAAAAAATGATTTATGCAACAATTGATATACATACATTTATTGATTTTTTTTTCTTTTTCTTCTTCTTGTTGTAGATGATTGCTAGTTATTTGTGATTATAGTTTTTTTTTTTTTTCTGGAAAAACTTGAATTGTCCATCAAATGATATCAACTGCCTTAGGCTTCATGTAATAGCAAATAACAACTTGAAGAGCAAAGTCCACTTTTTCTCACATCAGTTAATTACTCACTCCTACCATTTTTACACACTTCTCTTGTGAGTTTTATAAGTAACAATCAACAAAAATCTCATTCTCGCTGTAACTGGAGGAACTCATAGCTAGGAGGCTCCTTGGAAAGGCATTTTCAGAGTATCAAAAATTGCATTCTGTGAAAAAGTCTTCCTGAATCTCTCCAGCAATTCTCCTCCATCATTTGCCTGAGCTGCTGCATCAGCTGCTTCCTTTGCCATTCCAATACGAGCATAAGCCTGAGACGCCACAGAAATAAAATCCATACTAAATGCTTTGATCGATTTATAAATATCGAATTCAAGAGCACATATGTTATATGCAGAACTTACCTCGCCTCTTTCCACCAGATCTGACAGTTTGGGGATATATTTTAGAGCTTCCGCTTTCTCATCTGCATCGATGCATGCCTCCACGAATGGACGGAACCCTAAATGATACATAGCCGAATACAAACCGAAATGAATTTGCTTACCCTCAAGTCTTAAAATCAGAGTAGTAGAGGATACAATAGATAACTAACAGAGAAACCTTTTAACCATTGGAGTGTTTGCTATCATAAGCTGTGTGAAATTACCTGTTGGTGGTCTCTTCTCCTTTGAAAACTTTTCCAGTGCTTCCCAGTCTTTGATAGTAGCCAGAGCAAATGCTTTAAGCCAGTACCATCTTTTATCACTAACCTGAAAACTCAAACGGTACTCTGGTGAAGATGGCGTTCTTTCAGTAATCCATCAAACCAAAGGGGGTAAATCCAATTATACCTTGAATTCTGCCTTAACTTTTGTTGCAGCACGACTATTACCCAGGACAATACATGTACGTATGGTATCATTGATGCTTGAATCAACAAAGATAGGCTGCTTTGTACTAGCTTCTAGCTCATGTTGTATCCTAAAACATTTAACAATAAAATACCATGAGATGAGGAACAAATAATACATTGACAATCAAGTTTCCAATGCATATTGGCTTGCAATCTATTACTTCAGGAGTTTTGCATGCTCCTCCGCAGCCTTAGACTCGAAAGTGTGTTCCTTTGTCTGAGAGAAAAGGTTTCTGGCCTTCTCTATCAATTTTATGCGTGGGCCATGTAGCGGTGATCCTTTGCTAGCCATTGGGGTTTTCCCCATATCCCATGATTCTTTCCATAAAAGAAAAGCTACCTCCTGAAACAACAACAGTAATCCACGCTTAACAACAGTTTTTGCGCAAACAGCATCTATGAAGGTCAACTTCAGCGTTTACAGGAAAAAAACATCTAACACAATTGGCCCAACTTAGCTTTTGAAATAAGAGAATAAATCAAGGAAAAACTTGATCAAGAAACGTACATGAATCTGACCCGTAGATAAGAAGAAATCCTTCAGAAATTCATGTTTATAACACCTACAGCATCATAATTTAATAATACCGTTAGATACCTACAAGTATTTGGTTAAACCAATTTTTGAACAATGAAATAATCAAGCATACCAGACAGAAGATTTTCTTACCGTGAATAAGCTACAAATAAATCACGTGCCAAAACTCTGCCTTGGATCATCGCAAAGAATTCCAAAGGAGGTCTCTGGTCAACCACACAAATTAAAACAAGTTAGTTATTGTTTGTTAGCACATCATACAGACATGTAGTTAAAGTATAACACCACTAATAAAATAATTAGACACCTTTTGCCATATATGAAATATGACCAGATAAACCAGATCGGTGTCACCACTCTCAGTTGCTTTCACTAAAGCAGTGTCTTCCTCCCCAATGCTTAATAAAAGAGGAACCTGGAATTACAGAAAATTATAGTGAAACATGTGAAATTAAGTTTTTCCACATGAATGCCTTATGCATTAAGAACCCAAATGGGGAGGGGGGTCATCTTAGGTAGACAAACCTGTTTGGTGGAGCGTGGTTCATGCTCAACTAGCATTGCAGCTAACTTTCGACGGCCATAATTATCAGCATGAGTGGCCACTGCAGCATAAGATATTCCTCTGCATAGTTGGAGCTGAAATTTCAATGACATCAATCCTTCTAATCCATCTATATATATCTTGTAAAGACAAATCTAAACTGGAATTTGAACCTTATCAAGTAATATTTCAAGAAGATGAGTATCTGGAGTTGAAGGTGAAGCAGTTATCTTTGCGCATGCCCAATGCATTATCACCACTTCCTATACAACGCCAATAATAGAAAATGTTAATTACCCCAAGGCCAGATAGGATAATATTGGAGACAAACGAATATGTTGCAGGGAAAAATAAAATGACCTCTGACTTACTTTATTCATATCTAAGTACTCAGATATTCGCAGAGCCAGAAGGTGGCAATGAGCATTAATAAGGCGACTAATCAAAACCACTGGTGTCAGTAACTGCACACCAACCAAGTTTCATGAGCAAAGGTTAGCTTAAAAAAATTCTTTCCCAACCATATAAATTGCAAAAACCTTGTACTGCTGGATGCTAAGAGGTATGCCAATATTAGGATCACGAACAGCATTTAGTACCCGCAAAGTCCTACAAGTCTCTTGGACACGCTCACGCTGAAAATTGCTGTCGCAGTTCACGAGCGTTAGCCTCAGAAGTTAGATTACCGAAATTCAATTCTTTTAGACTAACCTGCAGAAAGCTTGTCCGTAACTTGCAGCTCGTAACAAAACCCTCTGACGAGTTACATCAAATTCATGGCCAGCAGCATCAATACAGGTTTCAACAGCCTCAGACAGTGACGAATGAATTAATCTCAAATTTTCATCTGCCTGACAGAAGAAGAGCAAATCAACTTCATTATCCAGATCTAGGAATAGTAACTATAACAAATTCTTATCGTTACATTTTTTCTGTACAAACAACACATTCATTCTAAACCTAAATATCATTCCTGACAATACAATATTAGCAACACCAGGACGAACTGAGACACAAAAGCTTGACTAGTGAGGAATCACATCATAATGCACAACATCTGCTATAGAGCACCATAAGTGATGCATATGCATTTTTATGTTTACAGTTACAAACCTACCTTAGCACTTCGCCTGTCAAAATGATCCAAAGCATCATTTAGCAAAGCTGCAGGTGATGTGCTTCCAATCTTAAAGATTGACTCAGTAGAATCAGGAACTCTTTGCAGAAATTCAAGGCTCGTGTTAGATAATATTCTCACTCCATCGCATTCTGGGATAAGAATTACAGGCTCATCATAGAAATAGTGAACTGGATCTCCAACAGGACCCACCATCATTAAATCTTCATCCCAATAGAGCAGGACAGTATCCATTCCACACCACGCCATTTGCTGCGGAGGAAGCGCTGACTAGAAAAGTATTGGTTCAAAGACACAGTAAGTCACCATATCATAGCACTTATACTACAGAACGACCAGCCATTGCCATTATACAGCCTAGAAGAAAGAACAAAACATCTCAAGAGGCAATGATGAATACCTCACAGCTGTAATCAATAGCAATATTTTTATTTTCCATGCCAACAACAACAATCCGGCCATCATGAGTGAAGAGTGTTAGATATTTTCCATTAGGGGATACAATCATCTTCTGCACTGGTCCAATCAAATTCCCATAATCATCATTCGGCATCTCAGAGTCTTCAACACTAGGCTCATCAAACCTAATAGTTTGTGCCTCATCCTCATCCACAACAAAAATTTGATCACCAACTGCTACCAACACCTCAACATTCCCAGACATGGTGTACTGAGGTTCCCTCACAGCCAAGCAAGTTGGCTGAAGCAAATCGTCTTCTGTTAACCCTGGCACATCAGCCAAATTATAAGGCTTCATTGTCTTGAAATCAGGAATACAGAATAACTGCCCTCCTTCTGTCAAGCAGACAACCCCATTACCCCAGAAGACACACTCCACCACATTCTGCTCAAAGCACTCCTTCCCCATTGACATATTGGGCTCAATGAGCTCAGCGTGAATGTTGTAACGATAAATAGTACCATCTTGAACAATGGAGATTAGAGTCTGATCATCAGACCAGGACATTCCGATGAGACGTCCCCCAGGGTGCTTCCAGACAGTCTCAGAGATGAGTACACCTGCTGAGTTAAAGATGCGGAGCTTTCTTAGAGCAGATTCAGCATATAGTTGAACAATCTTCGAGTCATCTCGAATTACTGCAATTGGCCCACCATACGAAGCACATGCCACCTTGTTGCGACTCAAATCTACATGTTTCCATCTCATTTGGTATATCTCAGGCTTCCTATAATATAGATTATATAGAAGCTGCCATTCAGCAGCAACAGACACGTTCGCCATCTTGTTACCTCAGGACCTAGTAGAATAATCAAAAGAAACTGGCTCAGTCTCAGTGGTTTGGTTATGGCACAATAAATGAAATATGAAAACAAAGAAACATAAACATATGAAACAAGAATCATAACACACAGCATCAATATAACTAAAGTAGTAATAAATTGCTAAAAAGAAAACTCTTTTAAGTTTAATAGACACAAAAAAAATTCACAAAATCATGCAAACATCGCAATTTGATTTCCCGTCTGTAAAAGACGAAAACTTTTGAATTCCCAATCTATAAATTTTACAGTTATGTGAAGAAGAAGACTAATCTAGGTAAAGGCGTAACAATGAAACCGGAGCAAATCAAGTTTCAACAATCTACTACTTTGAGATCGTCGTTAAAAAGAATCTCCAATGGAAATAAATGTATACATAAATCAATAAGAAAAACTTACTTATAGAGAAGAAATCAACGATTGGTCTTAGAAGAGAGTCGGAGAAGTGAGGAACTCATCAATCGGATGATCGAAGCTCAGAGCAAGGACGAACATCTAACAAGACACGATCTTTATTTTCTTCAATTAACTTTTTAAAAACTATATATTTGACGGAAAGAAAAAAAACTATATATTTGTTGTTGTTTTTTTGTCGACAGCTATATATTTGTTGCTATTCATAAATAAGTAAGATTTTCTTCTCGGCTTCATAAGATTGTTTTCTTTTCTTTCCATGATTTGTATTTTTTGGTGGACTTTACATAAATTAACGTTTTTAAAGTGTAAATTTTGAAAACGATGTACATGAAAAATTTAATAGATAAATTATACGTTCATTATTTTTTAAATGTATGAAAATTTTGAAGGAAAAGAAAAACAAGTACTTTAGTAAACAGATCGAGTATATAGCTGAGTAAATCATTTAAATCTAAAAAATTTAAGTCATATTAATACCGCAATTTTACTTTCAATTGGCTAAACTGGGAGTGAACTATCTATTGCTCTGTGGAGCTTCTAAGAAACAAAATTCAACTTTATATTCTGAAACTAAGAGTTGAGGCCATTGAGAAAAGCTTGAGCACTTAGTCTCCCAAAGCCCTCCCTCCTTATGTGATACAAATACACTAAAGGTACAAAATTCCAATCTCTGATAATAATATCAATAATGTCAACGGAGCTAAAGTAAGAAATGAGGCAGAAAATTTGGTCAGCGAAGCAGATCATAATGGTTTCTACCACTGTAAAGAAGCCTAACAACATTCTTGTTCGTCTTATCTTTTCCCCAGCCTCCTCGAAACTCCCTTCCATACTCTGCAATCGGTATAAAACCTGATCCAAACCCTCCTCTTCCATGCTGGAAAAAACAATACCAAACATGTCAGGATCAGAATACAACTGAGATGAGATTAACTAGAAACAAAAGAAACACCATTTCGTATCAACTTAAGACTCAAAATCAAAGTACTTTTACCTCGTGCTCAGGTATATAAACGATGATTGGCTGTTTACATAGCTTGGAAAGAACCTGTTGAAAACAAAACACTAACATTATACTGTTTTCTCTATGATGAGAATTTTGTGTGTTACAATGCAGAGGAACTCACTAGTAGCTCCGATTCCCCTCCCCAAAAATCATGTCTTCCAATCCGCTGGCAATAGCTGAAGAAAAGAGTTTTATGTGATCAGAGAAACATGGTCATTTAGCTGAAAAATGAGAAAGCGTAGTGAATTCTTCTGACTCACCGTTTCAAAGACTCATCAACTGTGATAGCCACTAAAGCTTCTTTATACATCTCCCTTTCCTTGGGATCATTGCATATAACCTCTTTCACAGCCATTCGTAACTCATCTGTGAAAGAAATACAAGTTTTTGCCACAAAGAATGAGAGATATACATTCAAAACGGATGAGTTTCTTAACTTCTCAACAATCGCTAGACAAGAAAAGCCACAAAAAGTTAACGACCTTCTAACACAACCAAAAGGCTACAGACTGAAAAAAAAAAACACTCTTGCTTATCCCCCAAACTCAGCTAGCTTAACATAGTTCAATCTTTTGATTTTCAAAAATACTAATAAACATCAAAATAAGGTGAAGTAAACAAGGCTATGATAACATCAATTACATCTATATCATCAGTCTCATAAGCAGCATACCAAATCCCATCAATCAAATAATTTATAGCATAACGAGACATCTAAGTCATAAAAGTCTACTCATTGATAAGAAGCAAAGAAAAAAGGGAGCAGTGATTTGATGATAAAATAGAAATCACACTCACCTGCATCATCTCTCTCTCGCCGAGGGTTAAGAGTAAGACCTTTGTTAAAGGCCATTCCTTTCACCTAATTTACATTAAACAACTACATCATTACTTCAGGAACCTAAACAAGAACACAGAACAGAGAAGAAACTACAATACCAGTGCTCGAAATAGACACCGACCATCCCCTTTAACTCTATCCACAGCGTACTGCTCAACCTTTTTAGCTACTGGAGACCGATTCCTGGGGATGAATATCGGAACAACACGGTTCAAATTCGCAGATTGGTATAGGGTGTTAACAAATATTCGATTTTGATTCAATGGTTAAGAGCTGAAAAACGAAAAAAAAACCCACATCGAAGAACCAATTTTGGCAAAGAATACATAGCTATTGCCCTGCGTAGAACCTAAGAACGTAGCGGGAAGTGAAGAAGTGGAGGAGATGGAATCGGAAATAGAAGAAGTAGGAGAGGATGCAAGCTCGAATCGAGCGAACCCATTTCTCAGCTGCTCAAGAATGTTATCTGCGCCAGAGAAAATTGATGATGTTTCTGGGATTAAAAGAGAACAAAGCAAAAAAAAAGGGATACAGAGAAATGAAGTATTACTGTTGGAAGGTTGGAGCTCCATGGAATCTCTTGCACGAGAGATAAGGGAATTCGAATTCTCTGACTCGGAAGAAATGAAGATACCAAAGGTGCAAAAGTCTAGCCCTAGAAGATTATTGATCATATATTATGTCGTGTTTAAATTTTTACAAATCCGTTGTAGTCTAGCTGGTCAGGATACTCGGCTCTCACCCGAGAGACCCGGGTTCGAGTCCCGGCAACGGAGACTTTTTTTTCCCATTTTGCCAATAGAATTAGTCCAATAAAACGCCATCGGCACATAACCTAACCCCACCAAATCCACCGGAATATATCCAAAAGTAAACTAGTAGGTTTTAAACCGCCAAATAAATAAGTGATAATTAATAATTTCACACGGGCGAGGCATAACGTGGACACGTGCGAAAGAGGAAGGTCTAAACTTTATGGTTAAACGACCAACCGAAAAATTCTGGCGATTGGGGAAAAGTTTATGGGTTAATAAAACCAACAAGGATCCAATCTGCATAAGAAATATCGAAACACTTCCACACAAAATCCACGCGCTCTCTCACTCGCATAACACTTGTTCTCCTCTTACAATTCAAAACCACGACGATCTCTTCGATGCTCTCTCTACCTTTCTTCATTCCTTTCTGATTCTCCTTTGTCCCTTGTCTCCGATCTCTGATTTTTCTGAGGTAAAGTGTAATAATTTGAGCTGGGGTTTGTTGTGTTGTTAATGGGTTTGAGTCATTTGGTACTGAGATTTGTTTGTTTGTTTACAATAGACGAAATGGGCAGTGGAATGAATCTCACCATTTTGCTTTCTTCAATTTTATTTAACGATCGATGATTGTTGTTGCTTTGTTCTCTAATTGGTCTTTGCTTTTTGTTCACTTAGAGGATTAAGATCTATTTGGAGTGTGTCCATTTCAAGTAATTGAAGAAATCAATCTCAGCTATTGAGCAAAAAATGGCTTCAATATCTCATTCATCCTTAGCATTGGGTGGAGCTTCTGCTTCTGCTTCTGATTACTTGCGTAGTTCGAGCAATGGTGTTAGTGGGGTCTCATTGAAGACTCTAGGAAGAACGATGTTTACTACTACCAGAAGGAAACACCTTGCTGTGACATCTCGGCTTAAGAAAGGGAAGAAATTTGATCATCCATGGCCGGCTAATCCTGACCCCAATGTGAAAGGAGGAGTCTTGTCTTACCTATCGGAGTTTAAACCTTTGGGGGATACACAGAAGCCTGTCACTTTGGATTTCGAGAAGCCACTTGTTGAATTGGAGAAGAAGATTGTTGATGTACGAATGAGAATACTAATCTTGTGCTGCATTTTCTTCAATTCATGTGTAGTTTCTTTTAACTTTGGTCTTTGTGGTGCAGGTGAGGAAGATGGCGAATGAAACTGGCTTGGATTTCACTGAGCAGATTATCACTTTGGAGAACAAGTATAGACAGGTAAAAATGCAGTTATAGGTTGGTTATCGATTTATATTATCAAAGGAGATCCACCATATTAAATTTGATCTCAAAATAGCTATATTTTTGTTTGGTACTGTGATCTTACTGAGCCTGACATTTTAAACTCAGGCACTGA
Organism: Nasturtium officinale; assembly: GCA_963854855.1. Lineage (NCBI taxonomy): Eukaryota > Viridiplantae > Streptophyta > Magnoliopsida > Brassicales > Brassicaceae > Nasturtium > Nasturtium officinale. Next base: position 7,963,907 of record OY978511.1, read on the forward strand.
AAGATCTTTACACGCATCTTACTCCGATACAGCGTGTCAACATTGCACGCCATCCCAACCGACCTACTTTCCTTGATCATATATCCAACATCACTGACAAGGTCTGGTCTCTCATTACTATGGATGGTCTTTTCATACATTGGGAATCAATTGTTGTTTTTCTCATTCTTGGGATTCTCTGCTCTTGTGTCAGTTTATGGAACTTCATGGAGATCGAGCAGGGTATGATGACCCTGCAATCGTGACGGGTATTGGAACCATAGATGGAAAACGATATATGTTCATAGGTCACCAAAAAGGTAGAAACACCAAAGAAAATATAATGCGTAACTTTGGGATGCCTACTCCTCACGGGTATGTTTTCCACTAGGAACTTCCTGATTTGTAGTTAAATAGAAATATTCAGACTCAATAACATTCTCATCACATTCTGTAATGCCAACAACAGTTACAGGAAGGCATTACGGATGATGTACTATGCAGACCATCACGGTTTTCCAATCGTGACATTTATCGACACTCCTGGAGCCTATGCAGACCTTAAATCTGAGGAGCTCGGACAGGTATAAGAAATGTCTTGTATGTTTGAAGTATACTGGTTTATCTGCAGCATAACATTTTTTTGCTTATCTGTATGTTAGGGTGAAGCGATTGCCAACAATCTGAGGACGATGTTCGGACTGAAAGTGCCGATTCTTTCTATTGTCATTGGTGAAGGTGGTTCTGGTGGTGCCTTAGCCATTGGCTGTGCTAATAAAATGTTGATGCTCGAAAATGCAGTTTTCTATGTTGCCAGGTAAAATATATGATGGTATGATATTTTTTGGAATGATTTTTAAGTCTGTTGTTTTGCCTTTCACAGTCCAGAGGCCTGTGCAGCGATCTTGTGGAAGACTTCCAAGGCTGCTCCTGAGGTATGTGCACTGTTCTGCTACTCGATTAAGTGATCATGTAGAATCTTATGTTACAATTGGATGAAACTCTTGTATGCAGGCTGCTGAAAAGCTTAGAATTACCTCCAAGGAGCTTGTAAAGCTTAATGTAGCTGATGGAATCATACCTGTAACTGATCCTACCTCTAATCTATTTTTTTCTTTGCCACTTACACCTCTTTTGTCGTTTTGTATCAATGAGTTACTCTCTTGCATGTTGTACAGGAACCGCTTGGTGGTGCTCATGCTGATCCTTCATGGACGTCGCAGCAGATCAAGATTGCTATCAATGAAAACATGAATGTAAGCATACTTATTTGCCTCAACACTGATCATGGATTTAAAAAAAAATCTAACTGTTCTGCGGGTTCTGTAGGAATTCGCGAAAATGAGTGGGGAGGAACTGCTGAAGCATAGGATGGCGAAGTATCGAAAGATTGGAGTGTTCATAGAGGGTGTTCCAATAGAGCCGAATAGAAAAATCAACATGAAAAAGAGGGAAGCGGTGGCTCAAGATAGCCGGAAGCTGGAGGGTGAGGTTGAGAAGCTGAAGGAGCAGATTCTGAAAGCCAAGGAGACATCTTCAGGGGACGAGCCTTCGAGTGAAGTTCTTAATGAGATGATCGAGAAACTCAAATCCGAGATCGATGACGAGTACACTGAAGCTGCAAGAGCAGTAGGTTTGGAAGAGAGACTAACGGCAATGCGCGAAGAGTTCTCGGAAGCAGGTTCAGAGGAGCATCTTATGCATCCGGTTCTGATCGAGAAAATCGAGAAGCTTAAGGAAGAGTTCAATATCCGTTTGACTGACGCGCCTAACTACGAGAGCCTAAAATCTAAGATGAACATGCTGAGGGACTTTTCCAGAGCCAAGGCAGCATCAGAAACTGCTTCACTGAAAAAGGAAATCAATAAGCGGTTTCAGGAAGCCGTGGACCGCCCAGAAATTAGAGAAAAGGTTGAGGCAATCAAAGCCGAGGTAGCGAGCTCAGGAGCTTCATCTTTTGAGGAGTTACCTGATGCACTGAAAGAAAAAGTTTTGAAGACGAAAGGGGAGGTCGAAGCAGAGATGGCGGGTGTGGTAAAGTCAATGGGTCTGGAGCTGGAGGCTGTGAAACCAAATCTGAAGGATGTGGCTGAGCAGACCCTTGTCCCGAACGAAAATCTTCAAGAAAAAATTGAAAATTTGAACCAAGAAATCACTGAGAAGATTGATGAGGTGGTAAGGACACCAGAGATCAAGAGCATGGTAGAGTTGCTGAAAGTGGAAACCGCAAAGGCTAGCAAAACGCCTGAAGCAAGTCAGAAGATTGACGCACTTGAGCAGCAGATCAAGCAGAAGATCACAGAGGCTCTGAGCGTGTCTGGACTGCAGGAAAAGCAAGTGGAGCTCGAGAAGGAGGTCGCAGCTGCATGTAAAGCAGCTGCAGAAGAATCAGACGGGAGTTTTAAGGATGATGTAGACAACGATGATGGTTCAGAATCCGGGAAACCATAGATGGTTAACCCCAGCTTCGCCTAAAGCACAGAACAAGACATAGTGTGTAAGTCAAAAATCTGATCAAAACACCATCTTTGAATCATTCACAGACCAACCAAATGCTAACTAACACATAAAAGACGAACTCGCAGGATCTGGAAGCTCTATTGATTTCTCTGGTAAGAGACTTTTCCTCCATGATCTGAGCATTAGCAAAGAGAAAACTTTTGCGGAGGAACAGTAACCATCTTCCTATAGTTAAGCTTTCTGGAACATGATTCCTGAATCAAGCGTTTGCGGTTGACTTTTGTCTTTGGATTCATTTATGTTTTGTTATGTCGTGTTTCGTTAGAACACTAGTTTTGTCTTTGACATACGTGACTATTGTGCTCAAACTTTTGATATTTATTTATAGATTTGTCTTAATAATAAACAGTTTTTTGCACTGTTGAAGAATACCAACAGAAGATTTTAAACCATATTGGAACAAAACCGGTTACTGGAAACTTTGAAACAAATTTGAGACATAACATATCATCAAATTCAAAATGCTCGTCTCAGTAAACAAAAGGAATTACAGCTTTCCGAGTCTTGAGATACTCATCCTTGAACTTGTCAATGACCTATGACTCGCACGTGCGCGTGGAATCAGATTGGAACACGTGTACAAGAAAACCCCAAGACCAAGTCATTACAGTCCAGCCCAACCACTCTATCACTTCTCCGAAGTAATTCGGACAGCTTACAAGTTCGAACCAGCCTCCTGTCGGAATCACATAATCTCCTCGGTTCTCTATCTTCAGTCGTACAAGAGTCCGGTCCGCCTAGATATTTATCCACAAACCGGCTACAAAAATCACCAAACCAATAATAAACCGCCACCAAAACCGCTGTCCATCTTCGTGGCCGTTCTTATAGTGAGAAACCCACATCGCCTGTTCACTCACAATTATCAATTCAGTACAAAATGAAATGTTCCAGTTTAGCATGCCGAATTTAGAACCGGATACTAACCAATCAAACCGAAATCAGTAACACCGTACCTGGATGTAAGCGTTGAGAATATTAAAAGTGAAAGCCATGGCGGCGATGGTGATCGGAAAGCCATTTATTACAGCGGAGGAGCTGCGAAGGAGGCGGAGAGGATAAATGATAGTGCGGTGGAAGTAATGGATAAGAAAAGGGGAGATGAGGAGGAGAGATTTAGGATTAAGAGAGTGACGTCCAAAGGGAAAGAGAAAGAGTGAGAGCCACAAGGTTGGGCTCTCCATGACGAACCAAGCAAGCGGCGGAGAGATGGTGGCCGGTGGGACCCCACCCCATCCGCTACGGTTGTGTTTCCCCTAAGGAGCTTGGAGGAATCTTTTCTGTTACTATATTTATATTGTAATCTTTTTTTTAAGAATGAAATAGTTTTATTAAACAGTTGAAAATAGTACTCAAAATAAAAATAAAAAATTGTGTTTCTTAAGTAAAATATATTAATTCTGAAGTTTATTTTCTAAATTTTTCATCTCTTTTCTAACTGCAAGTTTTATTCTTTTTTAAAAATGGAATTAGATATATCACGAATAGTAGCTTTTTGGATATCCACTTTGTGTCTAATTTTAATTTTAATTATCGAAAATAATTAGGATCACAATCTTTAGGGTCATCGAAGTTGGAAATACTCTGTTCCACAGCCACAGATCATTTTCCAAAGTAACATCCACAATTCAAAGTGGATTTGTTAAGCTTGTAATGGAGACTGTTGGAAGCACAAGTAACATGGGTCAAGAAAAGATTGTTATTGTATATTGTTCTTAATTTCCTTATACTTTTACTCTAAAAAATACATTTTTCTTTCACCGTTGAATCTCTAATGCGCAAGAAGGTCATATAGTACTGGATATCCGGATTTTAATGGATATTTGAACACCGGATCATGTTCTCTCTAATATTTTACTGTTAATGCAAACAGTAACATCTCCCACATATGTAAAAGTGAACACGTATTCGAATGCCAACATGTCATGCTAAAAAAATTGTTGTATCAGTTGAACTCAGAGACAAATCTGAGGATGTGATAAGAATAACTCCAACATTTAACATGTAAATTTTTTATAAAAAAAAACATTTCACATGCAGTTTCGAAAAAAAAAATCATAATTATAATACTAGCGTTTCTATGAAGTGATTTCACAGTTATGAAAACCACTAGTTTTGTACCCTCATTGTCTCATTACCATATACTTTATGATTTTTTTTCTTACAGTCTTCGTTATTATCACAATCCTAAACAAAGGTTAGAGTGTTTTCCAAATTAAGAATATTTTCGTATACAGTAAGCTTACAGTGATACCTTTAAGAAAAAAAAACTCAAGTCTAATTTTTCTATAGTATATGTTACATATATAGCTTGTAGTCGTATTCATACAATCACACATGATGTCATGTGGTGTGGACATAGATCATACAGACAATGCTCTTATTTTGTAAGCACATGAATGGCTTCCAAATACTTACCGAATTTACTCGTGCTCACCGACGGGACACTCTCCAATCTTCATCACTCCGCCCGTGCGCGTCGGTGCTATCCCACGCTCTTCTTCATTTTCCCAATTAATTTTTTCTTCTATTTTAAATTTTAATTTCTTAAAGTTATTAGGATATCTTTTTAATTTTTAGAAGATAATAATATTCACGTGTGTGAATTTACCTCCCGCAGAATAATTAAATTATATTCTTTAATTTATCATGTGAATTTAATTGGATTCCAACGAAGGTCTCACATATAATAAATAATTAGCTAAATAAGTTTCTTTCTGATTTCTTAATCAAAAAAATATATGTAATTATACATAAAAACTATTCACAAATTGATATAATTAGGTTCTTACGTGAGTATAATTAAAGTTTTAATATATTTTATTTAACATGCATTCTTTTGTTATAACATCAACAGAAAAAGGTAGATAAAACAAAAGGAGCAATATAGAAAAACAAGAAAAGTGAAAAAAAAAAAAAAAAAAAAAGAAGGTGGAAAGGCAGAAAATATAAAGAGAGACAGAATAGGAAAACAAAAAAAGAAAGCGAAATATGATTATAAAGTGAACAAATAATGGCAAAAACATCCTCGAGCTATTACCCGACTTTGTATTTTCCCTCTTAAAGTATAAGAAAGAACTACTCATATGTGTTTTCCCAAAACACATTATTAAAGTGATAGGTTCCTCGTAAAATGAACAACAGAACTCTGAAACTATCTAAAAAACATTCCATCAATATTCAAACAACCACGTATAAAATACAAATAACCATAATGCATCTCTTATGAAATAGAATAAATCGTATCCCATAAAAGTTAAAACCAAAGGATTTTTTTTCCATCACAATGATTTTGAGACGGTAAATATCAGGATCTGTGGCTTGTTGTTGTAGATACCTTCGTACAACAAAATATGTGATGGATTATTTTTAAGATAAACTGGTAACAGAAAAAATACGTTTCGAGGTGTATTTTCTTAGAATTTTTTCAACATTGAAGTCAACACGAAGCTTAATAAACACAGTGAATAACCATATACTAATTTGGAGAACAATCAAACTACAATATAGCCGAAGTATACTGGATATCTCGTTTAATGTTAGATCAAAATCGAAGACATTGTACAGTATTTTATTATCTCATGAATATCTCATTCATCATTTCTAATATATTATTATTTATGCAATATCTTATGTGGTCTAACATAATAAGTTGGTCGAACTGTCAAAACATATTGGTACTTTGTTTTATGTTAGATCAGGCAACATATGAATACACCAAATAAATGGTGAATTTTTCACTACGATCCTCTTTCCCATTCTCTTTTACTATGAATACTAGTATAGTACTATTACATTTTCAATTCGAATCAAATTGGTAGTATGAAAAGGAATATGGTAAAATGAATTATGATGAGTTCTGTTGCCAGCTAAGAAGAATCCAGAAAATTTGAAAAGAATTTCAATTTTATGGAAAAATAAAAATAAGTTTGAAAACTCAAAAATGTTAATAGGGAAACGATGGCTTGTCCCTTCAAGATCGGAAACAAGGAAAAAAAAAACAAAGATGGTCTTTAATTTCTTAGGTGGTGTGGTCGAAGTAAATTTAGGGGTGTAACAGTCATTTTACAAGCGAGAGCCCCTAGACTTCCTCTCTGCAGTAGTGTAGTATTGTAGTACGACTGCTGCTAAAGTTAAACAACGGAACTAGCGAAAGGAATTTTAAAAAGCGATCCCTAATATTTTCTTCTTATTCCAAATTCATCCCTATTCTTTTATAAAATCCTAATTCCTCCTCTCTTCTTCCTTTTTTTTGTTTCCTCTTTCCTCTGTCACTATCCGTTGAGAACCCAAACGGCTCTCTCGAACTTGGTCGACATTTTTCTCGGAAGCTTTTCATCTCTCTTCTCAAATCTCGATATGAGCCACCGGTGGTTATGGTTATGAATAATTCTGCAAACAATTACTTAGCTGCAGCGTCTGCCGAAGCCATTGCTCCGCCGCCATATCCACCGCAGCCTCACCGTCCTTCAACTTCTTGTGTTCGTCATCCACAAGAGTGTTTCACTGGATTCTGCCCTTCTTGTCTCTTCGATCGTCTCTCTGTTCTAGATATCACCGGAAAGGCCACAGTAGCTTCTTCTTCTTCTTCAAAGAAATCACCGTCTTCTTCCACCGGTCTTAAAGCAATCTTCAAGCCATCCTCTTCCTCCACAAGTCAAAACCAATTGTTAATTCCAGAACTTCGGAGGGCGAAATCGTTTTCAGCAACAAAGAACGAAGCTTTGACTTTGAGTGCATTTGAACCACAGAGGAGATCTTGTGATGTTAGGGTTAGGAACAGTCTTTGGTCTTTGTTTAATGAAGACGCTGAGCATAATTCTCAAACCAAAGAGAGATCAAGAGTCGATGTAACTAGTGAGATTGGTCTCCAACGCATCAATTCCATCTTAAAGTCGCCAGTTTTCGAGGAGGAAACTGAAATCGAAAGTGAGAAAGACATTAATTGTGGGAATTTCAAGGAATCTAGCAAAGTTATCAACGAAATCGTTGAAGAAGCAGAAGAAGAGATTGAAGAAGAAGAAGAGACAAATAAAGTGAACGACTTTCAAATGGAGTTCAGCTCTCAGACTACAACGAAGAAGCCAAACAGAGATTTCAAAGAGATTGCTGGGAGTTTCTGGTCGGCGGCGTCAGTTTTCAGCAAGAAATGGCAGAAATGGCGACAAAAGCAAAAGCTTAAGAAGCCTAGAACCGGAATCGGCGCCGGATCCAATGCGTTACCTGTGGAGAAATCAATTGGTAGGCAGCTTAGAGACACTCAATCTGAAATTGCTGAGTATGGTTTTGGCCGGAGATCGTGTGATACAGATCCACGATTCTCAATCGACGCCGGAAGGTTCTCACTTGACGCCAGGAGGATTTCAATTGACGATCCTCGTTGCTCGTTTGACGAGCCACGTGCTTCTTGGGATGGTTATCTGATTGGAAGAACGGCGGCTCCGCCGCGAATGCCGTCAATGTTATCTGTGGTCGAGGATTCTCCGATTCATAATCATCATGTTCTCCGGTCAGATACACACATTCCGATGGAAAAGCCACCACCTTTACCACCACCAACATCTGCATCTGTAGTGGAAGATATTGTTCCTGGTGGATCTGCACAGACCAGAGAGTACTACTCAGACTCATCTTCACGACGGCGGAAGAGTCTTGATCGGTCTAGCTCCACCAGGAAGTTATCAGCCTCTGCTATGGCTGAAATAGACGAACTAAAACTGTCTGCTTCAAACGCAAAATATTCAATTTCACATTCACATTCGCATTCCAATCCACTAAGAGACGATTACTCAGTTGAGAACAACTTCGAGAAGGGTATCCGAGAAAACGTAGGGACTGTGGAATGTAACAAGAATGGGACGAAGAAGAAATCTCGGCGATGGAGTTGGAATATATTTGGATTGCTTCACCGGAAAAGGGGGGACAAATACGAAGAAGAAGAAAGAAGAAGAAGCGGTGTGGGTCGAACGTTTTCAGGGTCGTGGAATGTGGAAACGAGAAACGGGTTTGATCCGAAGATGGTTAGGAGTAGTAGTGTGAGTTGGAGAAGTTCCGGTGCCGGAGGAGAAGGGTTTCAACGGAATAGTGTGGATGGATATGTTAGTGGGAAGAAGAAGGTTAGTAAGATTGAGAATGGAATGCTCAAGTGTTACTTGACACCGAGTAAAGGAAGACGAAAAGAATGTAGCAATTCGACCGGACTACAGACGAACCGGCCGGTTCCGACTTCTCAACCGTTTGGTAGTAGTAATGTCATGAACTTTTACTAACAACATTGTAACGGACTCGAATCTTTTATTTTAGATGTAGTTGGAATAAGTGTGAAGAGGTTGTATTGAGAAAAATGTTTAAAGATTTTCATTTTTTTTTTTTGGTTTCAATCTTCGTTGCTTTGTTCAAAGTTAACTAAACTTCTTTTTCATGGATGTAAAACATAATTTTTAGTTGATTACATTTGTTCTTACTAGTATATTATGATTAAAGTTTTGTAAATGTGACAGGCTCCTTTCCATCTCTAGTGTTTAATCTCTCTGTTTTTGCTCTGTACTTGCTTGAGTGGAAACTCTGATTTATTCTATGGAAGTTGACAGAAATGGTTATGACATGTGAGATTTGAAAAATAGCTAAATCAGGAGCAGCTGATGGAAAAAAGAAGGTTTGATTTTCAACGAGACTATCTATATTTGATTCTTGGAGAATATGATCATCCGAAATTTTCGCATAACGATTCACTTTAATTATTTCTCTTACATCTGTTTTAGACCTTCACGGATCAATCAAAGTCAAAAAGTGACAATTCTTTTTCCTTTTTAACAAAAGAAAATAAGGCTTTATCAGTATTTTGATACACGTAGCAAAAACTAGTTGTATATCTACCGGTTCGAATCATATACAACTAAAATGCAATATTTTTTTGTTGGATGTTTCATTTCAAAGATTTTTTGAAGCTCAAGCGACAGCAGAAACAAAAGATAAGTCTTGGGCCCGTGGTGCATGCTAAGGAAACAAGAAACTACCAATAAAGTAAGAGTTAAAGAGACAAGAATAGCCCGTGGGAGCAAGATGAGTCCACAATTATATGAGGTCATAGGGCAATAATAATTTTCTTGGGCCATATGTGAAGGAAACAAAATTTAGAGTATCAAAATACTAATATATGACATTTATGAAGAATCTAGCTACTGCGAAGAATCTGTCCCAACGAGGAACAAGTTCGGAAAAATACCAATTTGTTGTGGGAAGATATGATGATATCATAACGACATTTTAGAGGTTTTTCATTGAATGAAAGTTTTTTTAACACCAGGCCAGTTCAATAGTATAGTTATGAAAGCCTCATAGGGTACTGTCACTTTATTACGGCAGGAACTGAACTGTGATTGAAGTTGTTGAACAAGCAGTATGTCTACATTTTATTTAGTCCAAGCTGAGAAGAAATACAATTATCCGAATTATTTAAAAAATAAAAATACAAGAGTTCGAAAATATTTGATGAGAATTTATAATAGTACAGTCGATATTTCCAAAATTTCCATAGTTGCGTTGTTGTCTTTTTGGACTTTAGAGTTATATAAAGAAAATGTTACTTCGAATTATTGTTGAGAAAATGACAATAACAAATTAACTACAATTTTTGAGGTGATTGACACTTTACCCATTTTAACCACTACCACTCAGCAAATCACCGGTCGAATTCTAAGCGATTAACTCAAAACATCTCCAAACGGCAAACATACTAATCAACTTGACAAAAGTTAATGTATTAAAAAAAGTTAATGTATTAAAAAAAGTTAATGTATGTCGGAGCCAAACGGCATCGTTCAAGTGACAAGCATTTGTTATGTAGCCGTAGCTTTGAAACAAAACCAATAGGATATCTTCAATGGATCATTGTTTACAACGACATGAAAGCCATTTCTCAACTATTTTACTGTCTTAGTTTCTAAGCATTCTAATCTCAACCCCATTTCACACCGCTTCTTAGACACTTTTGACAATACATATGTTACCATTGCATCCACTATCCAAATACCATTAAAAAAATTAACAAAAAAAAATCATGTAGATATATTTACGGAATTATTTTTTATCATAAAGACACGTATATAGATATGTATTGTACCGGCTGTTAGATTACTTGGAGATCGATTCATGTGTTATTTACTTTTGTTATCGGGTCTTTAGTTTGATTTGGGGTTAGAAGAGTTCGATTTTACCATGCTTTAATATAAAACTCATTGCCACCACTGAAACACTCAAATTATTAAGTGTCAGGTAGAAGAAGAAAATGTATTATGTATATTCGAAGGAAATGAGATGTACGATCTTAAAATGGACAATTAGGCCATCTATCGAAATTAATGTCAAAAAGTTTTGTCGTCGTTTTAAATACTACTTGGAGTAAAAACTTATACGTCTCACCAAATGAAAACACATCCTCGATCTTAAATTCATCTCTTTTCCAACTTCAAGTTTCCCGTTTGACAACCCTTCAAGTCTACATTATATAAAATAAAGATCATGAACTTTCTCACGAATGTATATATAAGACATATGATCAAGCCTACAACGTTTATATCGTAATGTGATATCTATGCAATCTTCAATTCTTTTTTGGGGGTAAAATGATATGTATGTGCAATATATTATAATCACACGACAAACCTTAGTCAACTTTGAATTAAGAAACATTAGTATATCATTCAGTCGCAAACAATACATATAAACAAGGGACTTAATATCCCGCTACATATATTAAGAAGCTTTTATTTTATGATCATATATATATATATATATATAAATACTAATGGATGCATGAAGTACTTATACAACCTTAGAATAATATTCACATTAGTTTTCAGCAGGGAAAATTGACATGTAAACCTTCAGCATTTGGTTTAATTAATGATATCGTAAAGATTAAAGAAAACTTCTTTAATAACAACAAAAAAAATAATAAAAATAACTTGGACATCGAAATTCCAGCCACGGGAAAGATAAATTAAACAAGTATTTATTTAACGAAGTCTTTGTATTCTTCTACTTATATATTTATTTCCTCATTCTTCTCTACTTAGTTATGTAAGCAAATTGGCACAATACTTGTTACGTTTCCTCTATATATACTAGCTAAATAAATTAATCTGCAAGCTGATTACAATTATGATACTGTTTATCTTCCCTTTAATTCAAATCCAAGGGAACATGATTTGACTTCTTCTGTTTGAACTGACTCGATACATCAACAAACTCTCAAGTATAAGAATAGTTAGTGAAATCAAACTGAAGTGAGGAATTTAGCAGTTTAACTACTTCATATGTATGATCACAGTTATGTTACAAACTTATGCATTAAGTACCAAATACACAAAGTTCGAACTCTCGTAGATAATAATTTAAAATAAGTACAAACTAAATATGTGCACCAATTTTAAGTATAAACGAGGCTAGAATATTCATATATTCTAATGGTTTGTATTTGTGTCACTAAGGTGCTATAGTCTTTTATTCAAATTCGATAATTTATGTATGTAAAGATTAAAAGATAAAATAAAAACCACGATAGAATAAAAGAAGCAATTGAGTATGTCATATTAGCATAAAAGGTAAAATAATGTAAAGATGTCAATTCAGGGTTTAGTATTATATATTCATATATTCTAATGGTTTGTATTTGTGTCATTGTGGTATTATAATATTTTATTCAAATTCGAGAATGTATAAAAGATTAAAAATAACCAAGATGGAATAAAAGAATCAAGTGAGTATGTCATATTGGCAGTAAAATGTAAATTATACAGATGTCAATTCAGGTTTTAGTTTTATATATCTTTATAGGTTTTATAAATTTTATCCAAGGAGTTAAAACCTAAACTCCCATGAATAGCATAATACATAGCCTCTCTAAAAAATATTTTAACAATTTTTACATTCTCAATTGACAGTTTGTCAATTCAAGAAAATGATGGAATACTATTGTTTAAACTTTAAAGTTATAAAAATTATGTATTTATAATCAAGTTTTAATATGTTTTCTTAATATTTGTGAAAATGGTAGAAATGTGATTAATTAGAAACATAGCGAGTACAATTGTTGGTAGTTAATTAAAAAATAAAATCATATGCGATATAAAAATGAGTTTTGACCATGATGAAAATAAAAGAAATCAGATTTCCTTGGGTTTGGTCAGGGAGATTGGTTGTGGTAAGAAACGGAATCTTAATTACAAAGAATTGGATTTTGGGTCGACCTACCACCTAAAACGACGTCGCCTCCTTCTCTTGTTTTACAAATCTCTGTCACCTCTTCCTTTATAAGCTTGCGTTGGCCCGTCGTTCATCTCGAAAACAGAGAGAAAAAGACTAAAACATAGATTAAGAAGAAAGACATAGCTAGAGAGAAGAGAGCTCGAGGGATGGGATCTTATATGGTTTGGTTTTTATTTCTTGTATCCTTCTTCTCAGTGTTTCCAGCTCCATCGGAGAGTATAGTTCGCCATTACAAGTTTAACGTGAGTTTTTATATATTCACATAGTTCCATTTACGTATCTTATGCTCGTTGCTGCACCTGAATTGATATGACATAGTCGCAACCTATTCATCTAGACACCGCGTTACTAATTGACATTTATGCTTATATGCATGCGTGTATTTAAAACATGCTTATGCTAATGAAAAATTATGGTTTGTGGCTTCATAGTGGAACATATGCAATTTGTGTTTCATGTATGAAATTTTAAAACTCAAAAGTATATCAATTATAAAATTCTCCGTAATCTTTATATTATGAGTTTTTATCCCTTTACGTACAAAAATTACTTCAGGTTTATATGTAGATGTGTGGTATTTTTCCAGTTTTAAACATGAATCTCCGTTTACAATCATTTAATGGAAAATGAATATATAAAATTTTAACGTACATGTGAAACAACTTACTACCAAGCATGTTTCTTTTTTTTTGGTTCCAACTTACAGTCAGGTAATGATTATGATTAAAAATTGGTCCGACACTTGTCTTAGTTCCCTTTTTCGTTTTTGTTTAAGTGGGCGATGTAGTTATTACTGATTATATTTGTGTTGGAAATTAATCACGCAGGTTGTGATGAAGAACACAACTAGACTATGTTCAAGCAAGCCAATCGTGACCGTCAACGGTAGATATCCAGGTCCCACGATCTACGCCCGAGAAGACGACACGTTGCTCATCAAAGTTGTCAATCACGTCAAGTACAACGTCTCCATCCACTGGTAAGATCATTCTTATTCTTTCTTTGGGTTATCATTCATAAGTTAATTAATTAACTGATTTGGTTACTGTACGGACGATCGAAAACAGGCACGGTGTAAGACAAGTGAGAACGGGCTGGGCCGATGGGCCTGCTTATATAACTCAGTGCCCAATCCAGCCAGGTCAAGTCTATACATACAACTACACCTTGACTGGCCAACGCGGAACACTCTGGTGGCACGCTCACATCCTCTGGCTACGAGCCACCGTTAATGGCGCAATTGTCATCCTTCCCAAACGTGGTGTTCCCTATCCTTTCCCCAAACCTGACCACGAGAAAGTCATTGTTTTAGGTATTTTTCAATCGTTATATATTTGAACAATACTTGGAAAGTTTTGAGTGCATTGTATTTTAATTCTCTTGCAGCTTGGAATCTACCGTATTAATTGAACTAGCCAGTAGAAGTTGAATTTGGATCGACCTGTTAATCTATATGTTGGGAATCGTATATCAGGAGGATAAGATGTCTAAAGTATAATATAAGAGACATAGATATGGAATTTGAGTTGTAAATTCATTAAACGTAGCTATGCTATTGGTTACATTGAATATATGTTGACTTGGAATGACTAAATAACGCTCATCCTAATTGCAGGTGAATGGTGGAAATCGGATACCGAAGATATCATTAACGAGGCGCTTAAATCAGGATTAGCCCCTAATGTCTCTGACGCTCACATGATTAACGGACACTCTGGCCCCGTTAAAAATTGTCAATCTCAGGGTAATTTCTTAATTTTCAATAATAATTGGTTAGATTTTTGACAATATGACTTCACCTATTTTTTAAAACAATTCTGATTATGAACGCTTCTTTCTATGTCCGAAGGTTACAAACTGTCAGTAGAGAATGGCAAAACCTATCTGCTACGACTAGTCAACGCTGCACTTAATGAAGAGATCTTTTTTAAAGTCGCCGGCCATATTTTCACGGTGGTCGAAGTCGATGCGTGCTACGTTAAACCGTTCAAGACCGACACCGTTCTTATAGCCCCCGGTCAAACCACCAACGTCCTCCTAACCGCCTCGAAATCCGCCGGCAAATATCTTGTAACCGCTTCTTCCTTCATGGACTCCCCAATCGCGGTTGACAACGTAACCGCCACCGCAACTGTTCATTACTCCGGCACACTCTCCTCCGCCCCAACAACCCTAACCCTCCCTCCGCCGCAAAACGCTACTTTCATCGCCAACAAGTTTACAAAGTCTCTTCGTAGCCTCAACTCCAAGAAGTACCCTGCTCTCGTCCCAACCACCATCGACCAGCACCTCTTTTTCACCGTCGGTCTTGGGATTAACCCATGCCCTACATGTAAGGCCGGAAACGGAAGCCGCGTCGTGGCCAGCATCAACAATGTAACCTTTATTATGCCTAAAATCGCTTTGCTCCCGGCTCATTACTTTAACACTAGCGGAGTTTTCACGACGGATTTCCCCAAGAACCCACCGCATGTTTTCAACTACAGCGGAGGATCAGTCACGAACATGGCCACAGAAACGGGCACGAGGCTCTATAAGCTACCTTACAACACCACAGTTCAGCTTGTTCTTCAAGATACCGGCGTCATATCGCCTGAGAACCATCCGTTGCATCTTCACGGTTTTAACTTCTTCGAAGTCGGTCGTGGATTAGGTAACTTCAATTCCAAGAAAGACCCAAAAAACTTTAATTTGGTCGATCCTGTTGAGCGGAACACAATAGGAGTTCCATCTGGTGGGTGGGTCGTCATCAGATTCAGAGCGGATAATCCCGGTACGTTAAATTAATTTTAAAATATTTTATCAAATGAGAGTTATTTAGTTGTTTATATCCATGTATATTTTAGGTTATCGGTCAATTTCTGCTAGACATTTCTTCTCTTCGTCCATTGCATATAGTAATAATTAGTTTATGAATAGACTTGTTATTTCCCGATCTATCGGTTATTTAAAAAATACAAATAGAATCTTATGGTGATAAGTCAAATACAATTAGTATAAAATTGATGGATTGTTATGTTGGAACATATAGGGGTTTGGTTCATGCATTGTCACTTGGAGGTACACACGACGTGGGGATTAAAGATGGCTTTCTTGGTGGAGAACGGCAAAGGACCTAATCAGTCGATTTTGCCACCGCCTAAGGATTTTCCCAAATGTTAAATTCTTCAACTTAACAAGGCGATATATCATCAAGATCACGCCACGTCCAAGAAGACAAATGAGTGGTGCATTAATGCGTGGATTTGGTTAACAAATTATATTTTTTGAGCAAAGCAAAAGGTAAGGTTCATTACTCAAGCAAAAGTTTGAATAAAGGAGGAAGAACAAGAGCATTGTATTGTAATAATTTTTTAATCATTATGTCAAAATTCCATTTATATTTTATCATTGCCTTCAACACAACTTTTACATGGCCCACGAGTTTATTTTAATCTTTTGGTCCAACAACTTCATTGTCAAGCAAAATTTATAAAGATGGTATTTGAACCAACAACGTATTTTATTGCACATTGACTTATAAAATCGTGATTATTGTCCTTGGTTCCCCCGGCCGGGCCCAAAATATGGTACGAATTTATGTTCTCAGTTCTCACCAGTTAAGAGTTTTTCAACCAGACAAATTTAGTTAACCGGTTTGAAAGTTCAAAGCTAATGTTTTTTTCCAATATAGTTAATAATATATACTCGATGTTTCGTTTTATAAAATGTTTTAAAGTTGAATTTATTTTTGTTTTACATTATAAATTTAACTTTTTCAAGTTTGTTGCCTCCATAAGATTAAATAGGTATTCGATCGTTCAAAGAGTCTAAGAATGTAAAAATAGTTTATACACGTTCTAAATTTCCATATATTCATTCTAAAAATCTTACAAAACGAAATAGATATTATATGTTAATATTGAAAAGCTTACAGATAACTGAACTGCACAGGGATAATTTAATCAAGCTTAGTGTTGAATAACTAATTGCAGGTCGATGTACAAAGTACTAGCCCTTAAGAAAAAGTGTCGTACAAATTTGTATACTCTCTCTCTCTCCCCCACCATCTAGAAAATAATTTATTACATAGGTAGCCCGTAGCCATGTGGGGTTAGGAATGTGTTAAGTGCATGATAATACTAGGATGAGCCACAAAATGGTTGATTAAGGGGTGCATTTGATAAATTAAAGAAAACAAAAACACGAAACAATATATATGGTTGTCTAAATTGGCCTTGAAACACATTAGCTTTTGACCTTGACCTTGAGCCGCCCTCTTTGGAGAAGGGACATGATTCCTTTTCTTTTCAAACCGAAGTTCTATCAACTCAATTATTCGGGTTACTTCAACTACTAGTTTTTTTTTCTTTCGATGTCCTGCCATAAAACTGGAATTTCTTATCTACATGTTTACTTGTTTAGGTTAGGTAGCTAGCTTTTCATTTCTTTTAAATATCTTTGCGTTTTTGAAAGTTCTTCTTAACGATCGTATTTGTGATTTAAGTTTTAGCGGCGTAATAAACATCGGTATAGCAATTAACGAGACCATGTGATTGAATCTAAATAAATGACGACAATTCATAACAATCTTGATCGGTAAAACACTAAAACTGTATAGACAAGATATGTTATTAGAAATTAAAAAGTCACAAGACGATTAGCTTTTGTTGTCAGATCTAGCTCAAAAGTTCTCTCGAAAATATAGAATAATCCAAATGACCTCATTAACAATGTTAAAAGTTGCTAAATAATTACAGTTGCAACATTCTTTAACACTTGGTTAGCGGCTGTGTGCACTAATTTTTTTGTATAGTAGATACATCGAATACATATGAACTTCTATAAGACTATCGATAATGAGTAATATTCTATGGCAACGTCAGAGAAACATGATGTACATCTATTTTATAAATCGTAAATTACGTATGTAGTTTATTTTTATCACAAGTGTTAAATTTCTTTGTATAGAATGCTAAGAAATTTACTCAACGGCTAGAAGTTTTGAAGATTAGTCTAAACTTCGCTATATAAGTTCCTATTCTTAAAAAATGTTAAAATTTACAGGTTTGAGAGTTAGTAGAATTGAATATTTAAATATTTGGACTTTTCTATTCAAAATAAGTTGACCTATAAATAAAAGTACATTTCCAATGGTCTGATTAAAACAGAAAACAAAATTTATTTGCATGTCTATCTAAATTCAGAATGTTTCTAAAATTTCTAATGGTTTTTCAGAGTAATTATTGACGATAAATTAACATATAAGTAAAAACCGAAATGCTAAACTATAAAAAAATTGTTGGTGAAAAGACTATCAGAATCCTGTCATTTATTTGGCGACCTGGAATCACTTACTTGGAACGTACTATATGGGTTCAAAGTTAAATTAGTTAAAATTATATATATATATATAAACAATTAGTATAAGCAAAATAATAAAAGAAAACAAATGATTTGTGCAAAGCCACTAATGTACAAAGCGTGTGGAGCGCATTATGAATGGCAGCCCTACAGGCACGCTCGCATCCTTTTGCTGTCGCTCCGGTGGGTCAAACTGTGTGTCAGTGCTCCCTATTACTCCAAACTACGTGTCGTTTTTCTGTTTCCCCTCATTTAATTAATCCTAATACTTTATAATATGAAACATACCTCAATTGTTTAGCTGTCGTAAGTACAACCCACTTTTTAAATAGTGGCTTGCGACCTTATCGATTTTTTCTTTTACATTAAAAAAAATAATGTTTGTTATAAAAATTAATAGTTTCTAACCAATAAAAAATAAGTATTCTAAATAAAAATGTATGTACACCAACATTTTTAGATTCTTAAAAGAATTATTATATTTATCATTCTTTCATAATATTTGAAAGTATAATAATCTTCTTTTTGAGTGTCCATCATTTTTATATTGTAAAAGCATGAGAGGGTGGCTGAGTTGACAGCTTTAATTATATAAAACTGCGTTTAATTAATAAAAAACTTAACATGCCAGAGTTTTAACTTGATAAATGTAACCCATTTCGTGTTTCATTTATTAATATAAATTATAATTTATTTATTAAACTATATAATTTCTGATATATAAAATCAAATTAATATGAAACTCATAAAAAACTTCGATAATGGCCGCATATAGATTCAAAAATAGATGAATCTTTGGCTACATACGGAAAAGTTATATTTGGCCCTATTTGCATTAAGAAATAGCAACGTTTTCGAATTTTCTTGCGTAACATCTACATATTTTTTGGCTTATAAGATCGCATTAGTAATATGCAATAGAGTAAACTATATATCACCTGTAATGTAAATCTCATATTACTCAGGAAGTTGTGGCAAGAGGAAGAGGATGATTGTAGGCTTTGTATCTAAACCATTAGGAAAGGTATTGTAACTCCAAAATATATAAAAGAAATCTAAAAAGGTATAAGATCTACATAAAGATTAATAAATAAATAGAATTATTATGTACATTTACTTATGCATCAATTAATAACAAAATAAATTCTTGGGGGAACAGTGTCCTCATTCGGAGATAGGAGATGCTTTCCCTTTGGGGAAACTCCACACAAATAATATTCATAACAAAACCAGTCATTGTCTTGCACCACTCAATTAAAATAATTTTGCGGAATATTTTATTGACCTATCAATATTTAGGGAAAAATAATCGTATGTTGGGTGTGAGTGGTGGACAAACAACTCTGACATTTTATTTAAACAATTCTGATACATATTATTGTTTAATTGAATGAATTTTCATCGTTAAACGTCTGGCGCTTCTTATTAAAAATCGATATGTGATTATGTTGTGGAGGCTCTTCGCCACTTAACTTCGTCCAATAAATTAGTTTTGCATCGAATGGTAGGATGATGACCATTTTTCAACATGTCATGTGCAAATTTAATCTCAACTGATAATATATATTCAATTTACAGTTTTATACCGTGGCTACATATGATCGAAAGTTATACACTTCAACTTTTATATATGAATAATATTAGGATATATGTATTTTATAAAATTTTATTAATTTAGTAAGATTATTACTTTATAAAATGATATTTAGATCAAAATATTTAATTTGGGAGTAGAAAAATTATATTTGTAATTTTTCAAAAAAAAAAATCTTCATAATCTAATTCTTGTGATATTTTTGTCAGTTCATATTTATTTTTATTTTTGCAGTGAATTCTAAACTAAAATTTAAGTCTGTGTTATATTTCATTCCATTTAAAATATATATATGATTACCAACATAAAAAGTAAAAACACAATGAATGGGACTCCATCTCTATTTCAAATTTGACTAACACGGTGAATTTTCAACCATTATACCGTTATAGTAGATTAATTAATAATGATAATAAAATACTTTCTTTCTTTTTAACACTTGAGAATTATAGTGTCTGTTATAAATGTCTTGATCAATTTATATAGCTACCTAAGGGTCTAACCATCTTCCCCGCCCGTACTTTCTTGATCCCTTTTGACCCATTTACATATAAATCATGACTGGTTTAATAAATTCATTAGTGATGAGTAGCGACATCAAAAATAAAGATTAGAAGTATTTGGAAGTGACAAAGAAATGTAAATTGTCCCATGATACGAGACTATGCTTTACAGTCGAAGGATTCATTGGCATTCCAATTTATATTTAATTTAAGTTTTGTATATATTCACCCTTTCCTAAGTGTTTCTAATACATGTTTTATAAATAAAAAATAAATAGAACTAAATTATAAAGCCACAAGAAACCGATTTAACAATAAATTAAATATATTTTTCAAAACATTATCATAAAAGTCCGGAAAACTATGATATATTACATGTAAAATCATAAACCTTTAATACCACTGTTTGAAATTTTAAATATTAAAAGAATATCATCATGACTATATTTCCTACGTTACTCAGTTATTACAAGCTTGTTATCTTTAGACACACAATTATAAAACTAAACATTTACTTTCTTACTTCCTTAGTGTTAATAACTTTGTTGTGAAACTTGTGGTTGAACCAAGAACTTTAAGCTGAGGTAAAAGCATTGTATCATAAAATATCATCTTTGATAGTTTTCCGAGGTTGGTATATAGTAAATAGTACGCCTAAGTTATGTTTTGCCATTTTTTATACAACTTATATCTGTAGACCAATTAATTTCAGATCAAAGTATATATATAACCATCATATAAATTTATCAATACCAAAAAGTTGTATCCAAAAAATATAATATTTTTACTAACTAAATAATATCATTACTTAGTTTTTAGCAGAAAATATGTATTTCAGCAGATAATGTACACGTGAAAATGTGTTACACATTTAGTTGTTCTATCAACCGAATTCTGTCAATTATCATTTAACACGTACGAATGAGTCATTGCCAGATATAAACCATACCATTTTAAAAATATGTATTACAGTTCAAAAGAAAATGTATCAAATGGCGTTGCTTCTGCTGTTTCTCCACTAATCAAAACAACAATTAAAGTTTGATCCATTAATGACATCCAGTGGAACAACCAAAGTGAAGCTCTACGACGAAAATTTTCAATTCCTCAAAGCCTTCTTCGACATATAAATACATATGCGCTAAGTTCGCAAGAATTGATCTAGATATCTTGCTCAAATCCCATTACTTGTATTCTTTGTTTGAGTATTCATTTGTCTACCATTTAGCCTGGATCTACCTAGTTTTAGTTTCTCTATATAGGTAGTTTCAAAGAAAACTTGCCAATGAGGAGTGTTCCTCGTTTATATCAAATGTTGTGTTTTATTAGTAATTTCATCGTTGGTAAATTAGACATTATAGATATATAAACTTTCCTCTTGTTGACCAAAAGAAAAAAAAGAAACTTTCCTCTTTTGATTTTTCTATCATCATGTCTATCTCCTCCCCCCCAACCCAATATTAAGCATATAGCTTCTCCTCCTTTGTACCTCAACAAAGAAGGTAAATGTCAGTTAGTCAAGGATTTTGCTAGATTTGTGAAATTTATACATCTTTTGGCATGATATGTATATATCTATCTTCATATATAAGAATAGTTTTGTGGTAGAATATGTCCATTTCCGTTTCCTAGCATGCTAATTTTAAAATAAATACTTGACCACATTCTCCAATTGTTTTTGTTATCGAAATTGTGGTCCAAAAATATATTAAACGGTTTTCTTGTCACCAAATCATTTTACACAGGGGAGAAAAAAAACTCGATATACAAACAAACAAACAACTCATGTGCCCAAAAGGTTAAATGTCCAACACCAATATGAAACTACAAAAGTACCCTTACCACCGACCTTAAATCTTGCTAGCCAATGAGGGATGCTCCTCGTTTGTGTGTCTTGTCTGACTCTGTGATTGGCTCATCTCTAAACGTCTATGGCCTATCATTAGGCAACGTTTAAGCCGCAAAAACCCTCTCACATTAGTTGAGCATTGTACTATTATTTTCATCCATAAAACAATACTTACTATAACTGTATTAAATCAATCAACGGTCCTCGAAAGCATAAATGTATTTTAATTAAAAGTTCCATGAGAACAAATGAGATCTGAACATGTGTGACTCTGTTCAAATACGACACATGTCTTTTCTCTTCTTTTTTTTTTTTTTTAAATTTGAATGTCTATCCCAGACTATACAAGGACGAGTGTTTACTGGTTGATCGAATTAAAAAGGGATTCCCCAAAAGAAAAATAAAATAAAAAGAATGTTTTTAATCCGTATTAACTAATCTCACTTTGAGATGAAATCTTTCTCCTTTCTAGTGAATTATACTAATCGTTCTTGCACTATGTTGATGTGGAATACTTACCTAAGAAACTTATAAACAAAATAATATGTACGTCAATACGAACAATGTGTTTTGGAGCTTGTATTTATTTGTATTCATAAATAGAGTTGGAAAATATTTTGGCCCCATATGTTTTTAAGCATATTTATAAATATAAAAGTGCTAATATCATGGATTGTATCACTATCTAAATTTAAAGCCGCATAATACAAGTTGAAAAAACATCTATTCACACATGGGTTTAGACATTATATCATTAGAGTTGTAATTTCAATTATTGAAAAAACAAAGTTGTGTTAGTCATAATTTAAAAACTGTCAGTTACAGTATGTTTTATTAGAAGTATAATTATTTATTTTATCCCAAAATGAGTATATTTCGATGGTAGCTCAAAAAGTGACCAAGCAATTAATTACTTGTAGATCTTAATAAAAACACTATACAATTAAATTAATAAAAAGCCCAGAAAATTTTGTCTGGGGAAAATACATAGACAATCACAGCTCAACAGCTTTTAAACTCACCTCTCACTCTCAGATCATTCCTGTTTCATATACATTTCTCTTTTTCTCTCCCTTTTCAACTTGAGAGTTTGGGAGAAAGAAGAAGAAGAAAACAAGGTTGGGTTTTGCAGCTTAACCCACCTGAGTTTTCTCCATTTCTCTCATCTGTGTTTTGGTTATTTTCTTCACTTTTCTCTACTTGGTTTGTTGTCAGTTTCATGGGAGGAGCTTCCAAATCCCAGACCCTCTGTTATTTTTTTCTTCATATTTTTCCTATGAATTTATGTTTAATCTTTTCTCTGGATTCGGATCTAGCCACTAATTAATTGGTTGGTAAAAGAGGTTTATCATCCAGACAACAAACTTCAAAGATCGAATCTTTCTTTTTCTTATTTGTCCTTAGAGTCTGGAAAAAGCTGCTTCCTTTCAACTCTTTCCCCTCCTTAGATTCTTCAAGTTTAGATTCTTATCTCTCTTTCTCTCTCAGATTCCATTTCAAAAATGCCATTTTGATAGATCGAAATCTCCAACTTTTCTCTATCTCTTTGAATTCCTTCCACCATTGATAAAACAAAAGCAAAACCTCTGTTTGTTTGTTTTTAAATTCGATCAAATCGTTGAAAAGAGATGAACAGAGGAATCGAAGTTATGTCACCAGCAACATATTTAGAAACATCAAACTGGTTGTTCCAAGAAAACAGAGGAACCAAATGGACAGCTCAAGAAAACAAGAAATTCGAAAACGCTTTAGCTTATTACGACAAAGATACTCCCGACAGATGGTTCAAAGTCGCTGCCATGCTTCCTGGTAAAACCGTTGGAGATGTCATCAAACAATACAGAGAACTCGAAGAAGACGTTAGTGACATCGAAGCAGGTCTTATCCCAATCCCTGGTTACGCCTCCGATTCATTCACACTTGATTGGGGAGGCTACGATGAAGCCACCGGGAACAATGGGTTTAACATGAACGGATATTACTTTGCCACCGCCGGAGGAAAGAGAGGATCCGCCGCACGAACGGCTGAGCATGAGAGGAAGAAAGGTGTTCCATGGACAGAAGAAGAACACAGGTAAAATTAAATCAAATCATCTTTTACTTTACATTTGTAACGTTAATGCTTTCTTTCTTCTCTAGATTTGGACCCTACACTCTTTTAAACTATACATACGTCTTTTTCTTTGAAACGTGTTTATGTATACGTATAAATATACGATCGTATAAATACATTTATATAGTCTATAGTTTAAGACATACAGATACAGTCATATCCACTAAAACAAATGCATCTTTAGTGCGTGTCTATATTACGTACGTATGGGTTTGGCAGAGAGACAGACACACACGCACATTATTTTGTAGCAGATGCTTACATGTTTTATATCTATATATATCAAAATATTATTTACCTTATTTTTTTGTTTCGAGTTTATAAATCCATTGGTAAACTATATACATAGCAGACGAAATTTTGTTTCTTATATTCTCTTGATGTGTGGGTTAATGATTTAATTGGTGTCTTGGTGCGGTTAATTGTTTTACACGCACGCACATCATAGTGGGACATTAAACATTAGTATAAACAAGACACATGAAATTTTATATTTGTTTTTGACTAAAACATGTAATTTAGTGGTTGATATCGTTACTACGACAACATTCAAATTAAAAAATCGTTTAAATGCATGTTTTTGGACAGTTTTTTTTTTTTTTTGTGTTACCTCTATTGTGTAAGAACCGTTTGGTTTACTTTCGGTATATGGTGAATGAATGTGCAGAAAATTTCTGATGGGTTTGAAGAAATATGGAAAAGGAGATTGGAGAAACATAGCTCGCAACTTTGTGATCACACGAACGCCAACGCAAGTCGCGAGTCACGCTCAGAAGTATTTCATAAGGCAAGTCAATGGTGGCAAAGACAAACGCCGATCAAGCATCCATGATATCACGACGGTCAACATCCCCGACTCTCCTGACGCTGCAACAGCAGATAACGCAACCGCAAACGCACCATGCTCACCACCTTCAGTAGGAGGAAGCCAGCGAGAGGCGTCGGAGTGGGAAGGTCAACTGCTGTATGATGAAACAGCGGCTGCGTTTTACAATCAAAACGCGTTTCAGGAAACGCTACTTGGAATGTCCTCAACGCCGTACATGGCAATACTGCAGGAGCAGAGTTTTCTGAACGCATCGCAATTCGAATCGTACAATGCGTATCTCCAAATGTAGCACAAGGTGAAGATCTCGGGAAGCTACGAGTTAATAATCAATCATTAATAAATTTTTCACTCTTTTGTTTTTCTTGATCCGCGTGCATATACAACAAAATAGCTATTTTTTATTTATTCCCCTCTATTATCGTGGTTGATTCAGCGAGGTTTTTCGGCAAATTAATTAGGTTTTGGTTATTTCAATTACTGAGTGATTAACTTTGTTGTCCGTGTTTGTGTAGTTTGGGACTCTTCTGAGCTCAATGTCATGTAGGCTTCTATTACATTTTCTCCCCTTATTGGTGGGTTTTTTGTTAATGAATAATGATTTTGTTTACTTTATTAGATACTCCTTATGTTCTTTATTAATCCTATTTCTAGGAAAATTAATTGTTTCTAAAAGATCAAATTTGTAGGGTTTTATGCATGTTTTAGTAGCTACTAATGGTGATTTACTAAGTTCCAGAGATATAATTGAATAAGAATTGTTAATAAGAAACTACTCATCATGTTTTTAATATGTATGAAAATCCTAGAAATATGATAATAAGGAAGAGAGGGAGTATTTTATAACTTTTTTTGTTTGTTTGAAAAACCTATATATCAACTTTCCCTTTGCTCCTTTTTATGTATTTTTCCAACTTTACCAATGTATAATAATGCTAAGGTTAAAGTCTTTATGTTGGGTATTTGTCTTATGGCACTTAGCTCTTTTGGTGATTGCTTTTGTTTAGAACTGCAGTTTTATTTCGATGGCAGTTATAAAGTCCACATATCTTCTCAACAAGACCTTAAAGCCACGTCATCAAGTCTTAGACGATACTTCTTTCTTTTTACTTATGTACTACAACTTACAAGATGAAAATTCCAAGTTGACAAGAGAATGATAATCTACAGACAGCCTCAAGAATGACCATAAACAAAAAAAAGTCATAATGATTGATATGCTTTTGTACCTCACCAAATTGGCAATTTTATATCCACATCTTTGGAAAATTACATTTTCATAGTTCGTTTTCTTTACTTGTCAAACTAATATTATATTTCTCCTCCCAACTGTACATATAATTAGATTACAATTTATTTCAACCTTCAGATATAAGATACTAAGATAACAATGTTAAATTTCATAAAATGTCAGCAAGATACCAAATATTTGATTTTTGTTTTCGAAAATATACAAAACTTATAAATATCACATAAATATACTTGACTATGACATAGATTGAAGAGTTGCCAATTCAGATAATGAGACCAATATGTTGTTAAAACATAAGTTAACTTGAAGTTAAAAACACGTGATTTGAAGATAAAAACATAAGTTACAAGGTGGAACACTCCGTAGTCCGTAGCCAGCCAGCCAACCTATGCAAAACAAATTTGACATCTGTTTCAGAAAAAAAAAAAAAAAACTCAAATCAAGACTATACAAATGGAAAATAAAGGCAGTTGAAATTAAGCATGCCTGTTGTGGGGACGTGACGAAGATGGATCCCAGTGGAAGCGAAGTCTTGCAGGACGTGAAGCAGTGTAGCCTAATTTCTTTAACTTCCATTTTATAAACGGTCCGACCCGACGAGCATCAACGTTAAGGGGAAGAGGACACTTTCTCATGTCTAACCACATCGATGATTGGTCATGAACATGGGTTCTGCATCTTCGTCGCCGCATTAAGTTGGTATAATTTTGATTAATGGGCCTTCAAGCCCAATATTGACAGCTTTTAATTTTCTCAATAATAACAAACTACTACGAAGAAAATCATTGCAGTATACACATGCTGACATGCAGCAAATAAACTATCCAAACAGAATACTATTTTTCTGGATGAAAAATAAGTTTTATATAATTTATTCAATGATCAAATAATAAAATCCTAATAAGCATTCATGTAATTTCACTAGCTCCATGTTATGAAAAATCAGTGCTACTTTTTTTTTTTTTACTTGTTTGAACATTTAACAGCTACTTCCATGCGACCCGCAATTGTTTCATCACATCGAAAAATAATAAAGATAATAAATAAAGTAAAGCCCAAAAAAAGGTTAAGATCGGAAACTTATTGGATCCAACTGGGTAGCAAACTTGCAATACAAATTGGGGGAATTTAATATACGTATAAAGGAGAGTGTGTTATGAAGTTATTGAAGCCAAAGGTTGTTCAAAAATATTTAAGACGCTTCCTTAGTAGATACCCTCGTATGAAATTTAATGGCCGAGTCAAAATCAAAATCATTTTAGTAGACCCAACATTTAACATAGATATTGATTATCTGTTTATTGTTCCGTTAATAGATCAGCAATTGTTTTTTTTTTATTTTTGTTAAACATGGATCAGCAACTTAAGAGTATAAGATCCAAAAAAAAGTAGTATAATATTCTATCTATTACGGAACCCTCTATTAAGTAGATGTACTTGCATTAACATTCAAAATTGATATGACCTAAATATCGAACTAGTGATCCACCTTACTAGATTGGTTGTTTAATTGATAATCATTTTTGTGGTAGACTAATGAGATGGATATCAACTAAATGATATGTATCAGACGTAGACAATGGAACTTCTTTGTCACAGTGAGTGTCGATCTAGATTCGTTTAAATTAAACCAAAAAAAAAGAAAGAGAACAACAAATTAGAATACGGAAATTCTCATAAATTAAGTTGGTTATTTTGTTTACTGTACTTTATCCAAAGGAGCAGTGATAAAAGCAAATCAAAGTCAAAGAAAAAGTCAAATCTAAGATTTTTTAAAATAAAAAATTGGGGTATGGTGTTTACTGTAGTTTATCCAAATAAGCTGTGTAATAAAAGAAAAACAAATTCTACCTAAGTATTTTTTTTATAACTGCTAATTAATGTATCAATTTTGTTAGAAAAGTTAAGTAAATCAAGATTTTAAAAAACATAACAATATCAATTTATTTCAGTTCCCATATTTAATTACATATCATTGAAAATTAAATATATCCAAAAAAAGAATAACTTTGTCGTACTAATTAAAATGGATTTAAAATGCATGCAACTTTGTGGTGTTAATTTGTAAATTCCCCAATTAAATATGAACATTTTTTTGAATAACTTTTGACATACACAAAAAAGTGTCCAAACAATATTTTTGGGAAACGGATGAACTATGTATTATCTTGAAATGTATAGATAATTTTAAAATTTACTGCATTGATGTATATTCCTCACATTATCATGATCGGACTCAAAAGCAACGATATAAATAAAGAAAAGTAAATTTAATTTGATATTTACTGGTTATGACTCCCATACATGGTTTGTAAGATATATAATATGTTTACACTTGGTAAATTGTCTAACAAATAATATATACAACCATACGTACCAAAGTACAAAGTTTTTCCCCCCTTAAATCTTATTGTACTAAAAGTAAAACTTGAAGAACCGTTCATTGAACAGAGAAGATAAAAGAAACCAAAAAAAAACATAATAATCAATTCTTTTCCCTTAAAATAATAATTCAAATGATAAGATTCCAATCTTTGTATGGTTTCTTCGTTTTCTCCTTTCCCCAATCAATAACTCACGTCTTCTCCTTCTTCACCGGAACTATACCGTCGGTACCAGCAAGCATTGCGTACTTGTCCTTTCTAGTGAAATTGGTGCACTCAAAACCTAGAGTTCCTGCCAAAACCCTCTGTACGTAATTCGCCACCTCTATCGGCGATTTTCCTCCTTTACACGTCATCTCGGCCGGAAGCTGTTTGAGGAACGTGACCTCGAACGTCGGAATCGGGTTCATGAACGCGAAGTAAGGATCAAGAAGCTTGTATCCACGTGTACTAGTACCATTGAACATGCTCTGTTTCGTGTTGATCGCCACGGGAACGATCCGGTCCGTGAGCTCAGCAAAGAGAGCGCTAAACCGGAGAAGGAAAGGCTCACGACATGTGGTTCCCTCAGGACAGATCACAAGATCGCCTTCCTCCAAAAGACGCTTAATGTTCGCTGCGTCTTTCTCTCGTTGACGAGTCAACGCAACAGCTTTGATTGGGGAGATTAGCTCAGAGAATTTGCTGATGCTGTACGTAACACAACTGATTTTCCGACCGAGCGCGACAGCTGTCACCACTGGGTCAAGAACGGTTCTGTGGTTGCAGACCAAAAGGTGGCCTGGTTGGCCTGGTTTTGGAGGCGGAGGAGGGTGACCGTTGACGATTAGCTTGATGCCTGTGAGCTTGTAGTTGTAACGGGCGATGCGTTCGGGTAACGGAATATTCGTATATACACGGATAAGAGAAATGATGAAACCGAGGGGAAGCCAGAGGAGAGTTAACAGAGCAACTAACGGCGTTGGACGTTGAACTAATCTGCCCTCGTGGAATATTATAGGGCTTAAGAGTTTGTTTCTAGGTAATGGTTCGCATTTCGTACGTGGCACCATGTAACCCTCCTGCAGACAATAATTAAATAAAAAGTTGTTATATTTTGTTAGTGCATTAAGTTACTATGTATGTTTTAAAGCACAAAAGTGGTTGTAAGTTTTACGTAATTGTTTAGATGGCATGCATTTTTCATTTTGTTCTAATTATTAGGAGAATTGACACTAAAGTAATCACGAAAGATACATGTGTACTATTAAATTTATAAATGGTTTGAGAGACATGCACCTAGATTACATATATATATATATATATATGTATACACTAATTTCCTAGGATAACTGATTATGAATCTACGCAATGAAAAGAGAATGAAAGAAAAACAAAAACAAAACAAGAAGATCATGGTTTTAACATGATGAGCATATATAAACGGTGGTTCATGTATAAGGAATCGAAGTTGATATTTGATCATAGAGTCTCCAAATTAGTTGAAAGGTTCCATAAAAACAAAAAACAATATATATATATATAACAAAAAAAGTTATTATTTTCTCTGGAATATAAACTGATTAACCAACAAGGTATTATTTTATCATAGAGTTTCCAATTCTCTTGAAAGGTTCCGCAAAAAAAAAAAAAAAAAAAAAAAATAACTACATCAGAAAGTCGAAGTTGGTAAGGAAATGTCAATAAAAAAGATAAAAGGTCGAAATATAATTATTAAAAATGATTTATTTAGGTAGATATGAAATCGACGCCAAAAAAGTAGATATGCAAGTTACTAACTAGCTATGACTTTTTTTATTTGGAAAATCATTTAATTGGGGCATTGTTTTCTAAATAAAACAACACGTACTTAAAATAAGTTATAACACATCATGCTATTTAATAAGAAAATAATTATTTACAAAATAAGATATTTTCTCCAAATATTTGTATCTTTTATGTACCTAATTTTATCGTCTTTTACTGCTACGCGTTAAAAGGACAAAAAGGGATAAAATATGATTGGCTAAAATTATTAGGAAGGGTAGTAAAGACCATGGGGAACACAATAATTGTCATACCAAAGAAGCTGCACGAACGTACAATTTACAGAGACACATAGTTTATATACTCATAACGTCGTCTATATTATTTAATGTGGTTAGATAGTATGAAAACCGATTGGAAAACAATTTATACTAAGAAAAAATAGAGAAAAAATGACGGAAATAACCTTGCATATGGACATGAAATCGTGGTCCGTCTTGCTATCACCGAGTCCCAAATCAGGTAAACCACACGCAACGCCACCAAACTCTCTCAATACAGCGTCACGTTTGTGCTCACTGACGAGAACACCGGGTTTTCTAGCGAACCCAGTGGCCCGACCCGATTTAGAGACCTCTAGCTCTGTACCAAGAACTTTATCGACTCCTAGGAATGTCTTTACGAACGGCTCGACCATAATTCGAGGACTCGCCGTCACTATGTAACGTTTCCCGAACGTGTTAAAGATACGCCACGTATCAGGCCTAACGTCCTCCGCGTAGAACCTCGGGAGGACGGAACGTACCACGAGCTCAACGTCTCGAATCTTGAGACCCGCGAAGGTGATAAAAACGAAGACGTTGATGGCGAAAGTCTCGGACACGGAGAGGTACGTGAGATAAACGAACGGTACGGATGCGAGTAGGATCAACGCACGGAGCAAGCTTCCTGCCTCAAGGGCCACGAGGAAATAATAAGGGAAGGCGCTACGAGAGATCAGTAATGTACCGTCTAGATCAGCGGCCACGGTTTGGTTCGACCGATCCTTAATTTCGCAACTTGATATGGGCTCGAAACGACGCCGCTTCTCCTGCGCACCCATCAGTGAATAATATAAGTCGAATAGAAAAGAAAAGAGAGAATGAGAGAGAGATCAGAGATAGAGATAGGGAGATTTGGAAGGTGAGAATGAATTTGGATTGGTGAATACTTTTGGAAGTGTTGTTTATATAAAGAGAGGCGAGAGAGAATGGGCATGATTTTGTTGTTGTGGTGGTTTGATACTAGTATGCCAAATATATGATTTGTTCAAATGTAAAAGATAATATAACACACTATGCATAATATATAACAATATATGTGTAACTATTACTGTTGGTATGTAGATTTATTAGTAAATCTTCTTAATTCGTAAGTAAGTGATTTGGATATCAAACTCAAGAAAATACTGCCAATAAAGTGGATATCAAAATTTGTTTAATTAGGGAGAATAGTTAATTGTGGAAGAAGTAGTTTGAGACGTAAAATTGAGGGTTGGGAGGGTTAAAGTTGGTGAAGACCGACACCAATTTATTGATTAACCGAATACTCATGATACTTTTGTATGTTTTTGAAGGCGGCCCACGCGTCGCCGCTTTATAGTTAGTGCATCCGTTTCTCTTAATATTTACTTTCTTCTATAAATTTCGGAACTCTTGCTTTAATAATACTCCTTATGTTTCCATTTATATTTACTTTAAGATTTGTACACATAAATTAAAAAATCATTTTACCCCTCGATAATATAAAAACAAAAATTTATATTTGTTATGACATCAAAATAATAGAGATAACGAGCACAGCCCCAAAACTCGATCCAAATTCATTTCAAACGTATCTACAAAACTCGATTCTCGAGAAAGCCCATCAAGAAGAAATATTTTGGCCCACTATCGATATTCGATTCCCGAGAAGTCTGCGAATAGAGAGATTATGTGAGTATTGGGTGAAAGTAACCACTATAAATAAAGAGGATCATTTTCATATCAATCTAATCGAAAATTAGGGAGATAATAGAGTAGAGCATTAACTCTGGTAACACTACGACCTTCTACATGACATTCGGCACTCAGAATCTCGGCTACAAAAACCATTTTCTAAACGTTTCCCCTTTTAACTCATATCCATTTGGGCTTGGGTGTATTTTGTCATTATCAAACTCGCTCGAACTCTCTACTATTTCGCAAACGATAATCAAACCTCCGATCTTGTATATTATTGAACTACCCTTGTAGCATTTTACCACCAACAATTAAGAAATAATGATTGGCTCCCATAATGAGTTGAAACCGAATATTTAGATTTTTCCAAGTTCTTAGTGAATTCATTATTAATATAATATTATCCGCTTTGTGTTTACTATTCAGATATATCCGGTTTTGTTTACTAATTGTTTAGTGATTGATTTCACTAATATGTTAGACTATTATATCTAATTATTCTATGTGGTACATTGGTTTATATTAAAACATCGAACGGATCTATCTAGCAAAAGAAAGAGAACAAGAAATGGAGTTGTGTTTGTATAGCTACGTACGTGGAAGCGATTAGTTTGATTGTAGGATATTTTCTGATGATCGTCGTCTCTCTTTATGATCATGTATGGTGTGTGTTAAGTATATAAGACAATATACTACTTTAATGGCGTTTCAGGTGGTCTTTTTAAAAGAAACGGAACTTTGGAGTCCTAATTAAAAATATTTTTTCATTGTGCACAATTATTTACTTTTTGATGGTCGATTTTCATTTGACCATCTTGATAAGAAACCACAAAATAATGATATCAAAAACCTTACTCGACCATTGTAAGAGATTATTAGAAGAAAAATGAATATGATGAGGATGATAGAGTTTGATCTACTAATTCTTACGAAATATACTAGAAGCCTAGTTTTTTAAAATTTGTAAATAATGTTTTTCTCTCTCTCTCTTCGGAAATGATCTTTTTCGTACTACTACAATTTTTTACAGTAAATGGTGAAATTTCAAAACTAAATATACATAATTATATTATGTTTATTTTTTTGTAACTATACAACCATTTCCAGTCTCATCCTACTACTATAATACAGTTCTTGTATGAAAAGGAGGCTAGCTTGTTTAATGTGTCATCGGACTCGGATTCTACTTGATAAATGTCATTTTCATGTCCCTCGTCTTAAATTTGACATTTTCGTATAACAAGAAATTAATTCGTAAATGCGACGTTCGGTTCACCGTAAGAGTAGTCATATCAATCTGTTATACATGTCTTCATTCATAGGACTATATAAGTTATACTACTAAACACGTAAATTCACCAAATAAAATTTCGCCACAAATTGCACCTATTGATGCAGCGGTTATTTGTCGCCTACTTTCCAAATATTCGCATATTGGTACAAAAATTTAAGTTCGAATCACATTGCAAAGTGTTGATGAACTTGCCACCAAATTAAAGAAAAAGTATTGAAAAACTTACAGACACCATTATTTAGAAATAAAAAAATGTGGTTGAATATAGCATCATGTGCGTGTTATTTTCCGATGATGAAGTAGAACTAACGAATGACTTCTTGAAACGTATAGAAAGGAACAATTAGATTTCTAGATTCATATTTTATTATTTATCGTTCTATTAGTAGGTTCAATATACCTAAATTAAATGATAGCACGTGGTACATTGATGTGGCCCTCCATATAATTTACCAATATAAAGACATCATAGTGGGTTGCATTTACTTCTAAATTGTAAGGATGTATATTGATGTACCTATAGTTCTTTCTACATTTTGTGTCAAATTAAACTGGTACACCAAATCCGGTTTTGCCCGGTTTGTCATGGTGTTTTAAGTTTCAAAACATTTTCAGATCTAGTGTATGCAAAGAATCATGATGATATTTCTTAAGAGTAAAAGATATAAGCTATGTTTTGCAACACATGTGGTAATTCAAAGAGAGTCTTCAAAAATAATCTCGAATCATAAAAAGAAAAAAAAAAAAAAGCCTTATAGAGCTCAGCTTTAACTTTTCTAGTTGAGTGTAGTTGATCATTTCCATTAAAGATTTAACTTTAGAAACGATCGATTTGGTCACATATGTAGAACTTCAAAATCCAAATCATGTTTCACAAGTTTGGCGTAACTGTTATAACTTTGATCTTACTATGAATCAATCTCAACTGCTATATGGCTTGTTGGACCCAATATCAATGTTAAATTTCTAGAATTTCCAATTTTGTTCCAACACTTAGGAATATTACACAGTGTCTGATTTATATACTGCCTCGATATACCACTTTTCACATGGGTGCTAATATTGCAAACATCATAATTAATCACAAATCATCAGAATCTTTTCATTCATGGTAATAGAGAAGTTTTCCTGAACGGATTCCGAATGGAAAACAAATTTCTTATCTATTAGGTAGGAAATTAGGTTTCTTCTCGTTGCCTATAAGACTTTTTTTCTCCAACTTTGTTTTATGTGTTTTGTATTGACATGCATATATGATGGAGTAAAAATGTTAACAAGCAGAAAGATGACCAAATTCCTAACTGACTTATTGTGATTTAATCTCATCCGCTGAAATTAAGATTGATTTAGGGTTAAATTTTTTTATTACCAATTTTATTGGTTATCAAAAATATAATAATAAAAATATTCCAATAAGGAAACCGATAATGATAAGAACATATAATTAATCGGGAATGAAATGTTCTTACAGATATTGTATACAAACTCAAATGAGGGAAACATAATTTTTGAAGACTATCCACTTTGCAAGCTAAAATACCTCAAATAATATTTGGAGATATACATCCTACTTGAGTTTGATTAAACAATCCTAGCTAGATGCTTGTTCTTGATTTTTAATCCGGTTCAACGGTAGATGGTTGTATCTTAATAATAAAAATAAAATAACATTGAGAACATATTTTGTGCGTCATCGACTTATCATACTATATAAGTGATTCACACATAGGTCCATTTCCTAATTAATATTCAATCCAAGAGACAAAAAATAGTAGATTAAACCCGTTTAAGAGGTCACAGTCAATATGTCATGAAGCCATCGAGGTCTAGCCGGCATCATATATTGCTATCACTCTATAATGACCTACTATAACGATTCATTTCCTAATCTTTATAGGATCATAACCTCGTAAATCTCTGCTACAAATCATACTGGATCCTAATTTGGCACATATTTACAGCATTAAAACATAGGTTATCATGTTAATACATACATTATAGACAGAACCGATAAAAAAAATTTTACGTAAACAAAAACGGTGAAAATCAAACAATGTATAATAATTAACGTATATTAAAGCAATAAAAGGTCTCGCCTGGTAAAATTCAACCCCGAAACCATATAAACTGTGAATGTTCTCTCTAAACATTATAAAAAGAAGTACATAAAGATTGGAGTGACTTTAACCAAAAAAAAAAAAAAAAAAAAAGATTGGAGTGACATACCAATGTTACAGCCAATTCATAACTGGCGAATTCGTCCTGCTGAAAAATAGCTCGACGCCAGGATGAACACTATGTAGAGAAAAATATAGTATATGGTGTTACTTTCTATATTTGATTTCAATTATGAACAACTTAGATTTTCGTATCAAATATTGAAATATTTATTTCTTTATTTATTATGTAGAAAAAGTATTCACTTTCTAAAAATCCATTATCTTCGTAATTTTAATTGTTATTATATAAAAACAACAACATAAAAACACCATCTCACTCCAAAGCAATTTTTTGTTTCCGGAACCCATATTCAGTTAATTCTACAAAATAGAATTATGATATTAAATTGAATGGTATTGTAAAAAGATTTCCAGTAATAAATCGGATTTAGTTTTAGTAAAACAATTTCACGTAACCAAACAAAATTCTTAGTTCGCTCATGGGATGACACGTCCCCAGTGTTTTTTTTGTTGTTCATGAATAATTTATATGTTCTTCTCGAATCTCTTAAATAAGTACACTATACAGTATACACATGATAGTTTTAATAAACTTGACTGATCCGCGAATTTACTATATGATTATTAAATTCACTAAGTAAAATAAATAAAAGATCAAGTTTCGTACATGTCTGATTAGTCACCTCCTCCTTTATCCTACCTAATTTCTGTATGTCTTGGCAGCTCCGTCATAAT
Organism: Nasturtium officinale; assembly: GCA_963854855.1. NCBI lineage: Eukaryota > Viridiplantae > Streptophyta > Magnoliopsida > Brassicales > Brassicaceae > Nasturtium > Nasturtium officinale. The sequence continues at coordinate 8,000,473 of OY978511.1, forward strand.
GATCTAATCGCGTCTTAGTCAAAATCAATATTTAGTATATGTTCGGCGCAGTGACGTTGGTGAGTGGCGACCACCCTCAACGACAAACATAGACTATGGAATTTTTTAAATAAGAAAATAATGAAGGGGTCAGTCAAATGAGGAACAAAGACAATGTTATGAACTAACGATTCTCTGTTCTTCTTCTTATTATCTGGTTTTATTCTGTTTCAACGACCTTAATTACAGCGCTGCCACTAGACATTTTACCATATGCTTAAAAGTTTTAAACTCTATCGGAGATATCTAGGAGATGAAAATTTATGAAAACCTTACTTGGAATTCTGTAGGTTTTCGAACGGCTGGGATGGACTAAGTTTAGTCGGCTATCAATCGATGTTATAGAGGATTTTACCATCTTTCAGTTTCTGGGCTTTACACCAATTGGGCCTAATGTTGGAAGCTGGGTGTTTTTGTTGGGCTTCTCATTTACGAGCCATTTATTGTGAGAAGTTGAGAGGAGAGAAGGTTTTCTTTGTGTAAGAGTGAAGAATGGAGCAGATTGTTGACGGAAACTGGTCACGTCTAAATTGACATAAAATTTAATATATGTCCTGTATTATTAAGTAAGAGTGCACGAAAATTTGTATATATATATATATATATATTATTTTTCAAACCAAAAAGAAAATAAAGAGAAACTACATTTTCTGATAAAGAATTGGAGTTCTCTTGTACAATTTAATAAATCACATGCCGTTACTCATTTGAAACGGGTCATTTATATTCAATCTATTGCTAGTGGGACTGGATTTGGCCGGTTAATAAACTATGACGTGAACATATTTGGTCTGTTGCAACTTACAACAGTTCATCACTCTATCAGTGTTTATATGGTTATGATGCCTTCAATTTTCTTTTTGAAAATGAACGTGTAAAGTAGTTTTAACTCTTTCGATGAACTTAGAATAATAAAATACTTTGAAAAAAATTAAAGTTGGAAATAAAAGTTGCCCAAAGGAAAATTCAAAAGACTATTTAAGCCGGAAGCTCAGGCTATTATCTTTTCCATCAATGTCTGCCACCTTCTGTCCAATCCACTCGTGCAATTTAAGAAGGCAACAAAAAGATAAAAAAACCCTAAAATATTATATAAACAATCGAATTGAAGTGGAATGACAAAATCAATAAAGAAAGTACAAAATGGCCTCTCTATTTCTTTTCATTTTCTCTCCATATTATATCTTCTCTTTCATTTTTTTTAAAAATAGCATTCCTTTCATTTCGACGATGCGTTATTAATCCCTAAATATTATAATGAGAAATCATTTACAGGTAGTATCTTTCTAAAGAGCTATCCAGTGTAAAAAAAACGTTTGATATTTTCGTAAATTTTTTTTTTGAGAATATTATGTTTTTTTTGTTGGGCATTTGCTTCTTAATTTGGCAAAAAAATTACGATTATATGTATATATACATACATATATTGTTTAAATTTTATCTGCAAAACTGAAGGGTGTTCGATATTTGCAACAATTCACATATTTGTGTTAAGCAGGTGGATATGTGATAATCTGATATCAGTACATCGTCGATAGTTCAAAGTTTCAAACATAATAATTTTATTAAACGTAACTCTCAATAAATACCCCGCGACAGCCACGTGCCTTTAAATTATTTTAGATTTTGACTCTCCGTTCTTCCTCTGTCGTTAGATCCTTCCCTGAATTTTTGCATCAGTTCTTCTAAGGTCGTTAAAGTCTGTCCACGAAATCTCAAAGGACAACCATTACAATGACATAACTGTCCCTTGATTATTAAGCAAGTCACCTAGAGATGAAATGGAATACGGTGGGCATTAGGTCATTTCGGTTGTCAAATCATTTGTTGTGTTACGGTCGAATGGGTCCTTAAGAGTTCCTTGGGGGGGGGGGGGGGGGGGTGGGGGTTTAGTGGGGTCAATTCGGGATAACGTCAAATGTATAGATTCCAAAGAGAAGATAAGGTATAAATTCTTAGAAAATAAAATAAAATAAAATACAATGTAGACTGTAAATGGATAATCTCACCTAGCAACTTGAGAATATATGAGATTTTATTTAATTACTTTTTTGAGACGAATTTAAAATTTTGTCTTCGTTCAGTTTCACTTGTATGTAGATACTACTTGTTAGTACGAAATTTCTATGAATGTCGAGGAGTACTGGGTTTTGAATTTCATTCAGTTGCAAGTTTCGATTCTAACTCGTGATCTGCAATTTTGTGGAAATTCAACCTATTATTTTCATAAAAAGGTATTAAAATTATTAGTACTAATAACTTTTAACATATGTGCAGTATAAGTAGTCCCCACCTACCTACAACTGAAAGATGATAGAGCACATTTATTCTCTCCTATTTCTTAAAATCTCAACTTATTTATTTTGATAATGGGTTTTAATTTCAACTTCATAATAGTATTATTTTGTTGTTAACATCTGACCCTACACGTTTTACATTACACACATCACCATTTTTGTATTAATGGTCCTTCTTTTATCGTCCCTTTGTAATGGATCTTTAACAAACCCAAAAAGACCTTTCCTTCATTTTATTTTATTCTCGTAACTTTGGGAAAGTAAACCCAGCCTGTGGTTAGGTTTATTTCTTTTCTTTGGATATACGCTTGAATAACGATAGACCTTATTAATTAAATATTATAAGAGAAAAAAATAAGATAAAGCTGTTTGCATCGAGTTCTACCTTGTGTAACCATATATATTGGATAGGAATTTATTAGAAAACGAAAGGTGGTGGCCTGATGCTCACATGAATCCAACTAATAATTCAAACAGCCGATCTTCGTTTCTCTTTGATTTTTTTTTTTTTTTTTTTTGTATTTTTTAAAACCCATTGAAATTCTTACACAAGAAAGCAAGTGTAGCCTTTTTTCTTTTTTGAAATTTTATTTTGTTATAAGACGACTATTTTTTAGGCTCATAGCTATGTTAGTTACTTTATAGTATTGTTTTGTAACATTAAAGGGCTTTATTTTAGGATAGCTATACTAAATAACTAAATTTTAGAAATTTATTTACAATTTATCTACTCGAAAAGTTAAGGATTAGTAATTCGTTTTAAAGCAAATTTTGTCAAAAATGATAAAAGTACTCCTTCTAGTGATTCAATTTCTTTAAATAATTTTGGGCGATTTGGATTATCATCATCGACTGGAGTCTACAACTAGCGACTAATCTCATGGTAAACCAGTACAACAAAAATGTTTAGTCCTCAACTGGATCAGACGGTAAAATAGCATAAACGGTCTCAGCGCCTACGTTCCAGCATGCATGTAGCTTTATTTTTAGTATAAGTCGTACTTAGGAGAGATCAAGTTTTGGACCCTATATCGTGTCCCAGGTCAAACTACCATTAGACCATAAACATGGTGGAGAAACATTGTATATATTTCCAGATTCCATTTAACCTTACGCAAATACATGTGTATGAGCCAATTGGTAATAACTTATGCTCCCGCTCAAGTGCATATATATAACGTATTTGCAGAAAACTCGTTCTCAACAATCTTGTTAAGTGGTTAATTGGACGTTTAAATGAATAAATGGAAACTCAATGTAAATCCAAAAACTGTTATATTGATTTCTTTTAAAGAGGAGAATTTAAAGTGTTGATTTAGCACAGAAAATATCTTCTTCTTTTTTTTAAAAATGTTTAACAGACAATATCTTTGGTGAAGGAATGGAGAATAGTAAAGATTTTCACTCATTTATGTTGTTTGGCTACATGCAATGAAGTGTAGTCGATCGACGAATTGAATCCAGACATATCTCACGTGGTGTTGTAACGGGAAAGTTAGGCATCTGACATTAATAACACAAAATTATGTATTTATCCTGCAGCACTGTGTCTTAAATATTGTATTCTCATCTGCGGACATTAATTTATGCAGTTCAAATTTATTCTTATGGTAAATATTGGTGAATTATTGATTATTCAATTCATTGGCTTCGGTTTTGTTTATTGTAAGGAACGTATAAATTGTAATTGTAATGGAGATACAAAAAATTAGTTGAATTCATAAAAGCTTATGTACTCTTTGGTATTCTCGATTGTAAAAAACATCTCAAAAGTCAAAACTCCGAAGCCCAATAAAAGGGAAAAAGTCAATGGTTTATTCCCACTTTACAGAGATTAAAGACCAAAATCTTGCGCATAGAGAAAAATTAAGAACCACTTCATTTACGTAATACTTCAATGATCACTTGTTCTTGTATCTCCAGCACGGAAGCTTGCGAATGTTTCCCTTTATACTCAACCAGTAGTTAATACTGGACGTACAATTAAACAAAAAAAATTACTAGAGAAACTTATACAATTTTTCTCGTTTTTACATTGTGAAACTGTGAGAGCTGAGAACATTGGTAGACCAAAACAACGGAAACAAAATGGTTCAACCCCCAAAAAAAAAGAGTAATGTTTGAAGTCGAACAGCATAATCTTTTGATTTTTGTTCAAATTGTAATTGTGTCAAACTAAAACGGAATTTTCTTGGAAAAAAAATAAAATAAAACAGAATTTTCAGTCAAAACTAAAATACATAACATAATCTTTAATTATGTCGATACATAGTTTCATTATTCCTTAAATTTAAAGTCAAAACCAAACTTTCATTGATTAAAATTGCTTATCCAGTCTCTATCATTAACCTCATATAATATCATCTCAAGAATTTTTATTTTAATAGTTATATACTGTTTATTGGACGAAGTTTTATAGTTAGTTGTGGATGAACTTACTTTAAATTACTCAGATGAAACATTTTAAAAGTAGGCAAAACATTTTGATTGATCACATAGTTTTTTTTTAAAAATAGCATTAATTTCTTCTAAAATATTGAAATTAGTAACAGAACAAGCATACTTCTTATCAAAACAATAATACTAATAATAAGCATACCCTCAATCGATATAACTGGTAGTTACATAAAAAAATAAAGACAGGTTTATAAATAATTGTAATAATTTGCACTTTTTTGGTCAGCAAAAATTTGTACTACGAAATAAGTTTTGATTTATAAATTTCAAGGGTGCATAATCCGAAAAATTTGGCTAATGTTATATAACCTTCTGTTTAAAATAAATACTAAGTTACAAATATTAATATTTTGTGCAAAAATACTCTAATTGCTACATTTAAAATTTCCATAACCTCTGTTTTACCAACATATAAAAAAGGAAGGAAACGTGAAGGTGAAATTCTTAAAGTTGTAAGGTACAATTATCACAAATGCTTCATGCTTGGTCTAAAGATATTATCATGCAGACTCATGATTTTAGTTTAGCGCATTAGTTTTGTGTTAATGTAGTGCACCATGGAGCCCCATTGGACTAAACATGTTTCCCAATCATCATCCATCCTCCAACATATTAGACAGTATAATCTGAATCTTCACCTTATTGTTTCAAAGAATTTGTCAACTAGATCACAGCCCTTTACGGTGTACTGTGTGGCTACTCATTAATATGTAACTATGTATACTTTGATAATTTCCTCGTACTATAAATTTATTTATTATTTCAACCTATATTTATTTTGAAGTTGGTTTGTTGTTTTTGCAAAGATTGTAATTTTATAGTTGTTGGATGAATTTTCCGCATTACAATTTCTCACATCTAACTTTTTTTAGTCGACTTCGTATGTAATGGTTAAGATATTTCTTGGATGGTTTTTAACATTGTGAAGTTAGTTGCTCACATATTTAATCGGTTCGGTTGATAGAAAACTTATCGGTTAATTCAATAACAAAAAATTGAAGTAACCACTCGATTTCGTTGGTATCACGAACGTAAATTGTGCACTTAATATTTTTATACTTATTCAGCTCTGATTTTTTTTTCTTAACTATACTATAAATACAACATAATGATTTGAACAGATCACTGAAATTATTTCTTTTACATTAATTTTTTAAATAGCTTCAATCCAAAATTTATAAATATAACTCGATATGAAATACAAAGGATTAAATTTGGTTGTCAGCTACTCAGCTTTGGTGTTGTCAAATTTGGTTTTATAAATTAATTTGCAACTTTATAAAAAAATAATAATTAATTTGCAAGTGTAAAATCTTTCTCGTTCATCTGTCGAGAGAAAAGCGAGAGGAAACATATCGGGAATGTTACCCCGGCGACACAATCTCAACCGAAACCGACTATGGTGGCTCTTAACTGATAAGCTTTGCCGACATATTTAAAACATGTATTGCGATCTAATTTGGAATCTTTTAGAGTGAAACTTACCTCTCCTAATATGTTGACTTTTTATGTTAAATATCCTAGTTCGTAGTTACAAATAATATATGCGTGTGTATATATATATATACACATAAACTCGATTTCGTTGGTACCACCGAAATATGTCATAAGACTCGTTATGAATCAATCTTTTTGTTTGTAGGCAATTACGTCATGCTGGTGTCAGTTTCGCATCTATTATACAGTCTGAATTTTGACCGTAACTACAAGTAGAAAATCGCCTAGGGATTTAGCGATCACTTTTTCATTCCACTAGTTTTCTATCAAGTATCAACTTACGATATTTTGTCTTTATCGAATTTGTGGATTTTTTTTTGTTAAAAGCGAATTTGTGGATTATTGTAACAAAACAAATATAAGTTGTGAAAATATAAATTTTATTTTTGAATAATCAAATTAATAGCTCCTAAAATAAAATAAAATAAAATAAATATAAATGTTACTTTTTACACCTCTAGACAATGATTTAAATTACCATCACAGATTTCTACAGTACAATTTTCGCTATATTAAATTCAGCCTACCATAGTATTGTTTGTACTTTCCTCTTTGAAATATTCTTGGTGACTAGCCAACGTGGCAATTTTAAACTTTGCTTGTTATCACTTTTGATTATATATATCGCACTTAAGTAAAATTGAGAATATCAACATATATTCCATTCTAATTGTACGTATAAAATAACGTTTCATGTCTAACGATTCGTTGGTCAATTATATTTTTTTTGTTAAAACGTTGGTAAAGTGTATTAGAGACTAAAAATCGGTCAAAGAAATTATTGGGAAATTTAGATAATGTTAATCATTGTAAGTTAAGATGTGTCATGTTATAGTCCCATAACTCAGAGCCTTACAGTACAGGTAAGCAATGGAGAACAACGATAGATTCAAAAGTTTTGTTGACTACTCCAAAATGTTTAAACAAATGATATACACTAAAACCACTCAAAAGCAAATTCAATAATCCATAAAGCAAGAGAAAATGATAAGATATTTGTTTCTTGGTGTCGTTTCTGATAAATAACATGCAGGAAAAAAACAAATTTCCAAACTTAAATGATTTTATTGCACTCTTCATTGTCGACAATCTACTTTATTTTTGATGGCATAGATACGAGTCTGAATTTCTTATTTTCTTACTTTTAGTCTTCTCCATTGTTTATTGAAAAAAATGGGGAATAGGCTTTGATTTTTTTAACTAAATTTTATGATGATCAGTCTTAAAAATAATTGTCGAATTTATCAGGAAAAAAAATCATGATGAATATGTGGAATCTAGTAAGGATTCGTATGACAGGAAATATTGGACACATACGATATGGCTACCGAGACAAACAAAAAAAAAGCGCTTTTTTTGTCAGCAAAAAAAGTAAGCTTTATGTTATTTTTAGTTGACAGAAATTATACTTTTCGCATATTATCTCAACAAATTCAATCAAAAAATTGAGCGAAAATTCAGATTTCTGCAAAAACTTCATCAATAAAAAATATATAATGCAAATAAATTTGTAATTGAGGTGGAAAAAATCTAGATCTAGTGGGATGCGCTTCAAAATTGATAATAAAATCAAGATCTAGTTTTTCTCACTTTTAGTGGTATGCGGTTAAAAATTCGATGACAATCCGATAAAATCACTTTTTGTTTTAAACTTAAAAAAAAAAAGATTACTAGGCACATAGAATCATAAGTAAAATTTGGTTAACAAAAAATAAAGAATTAAAAATGGTAAAATAAAAGAAACACAAGATGAAAAATGGAAAGGCCGCAAAGGAAATAAAAAAAAGAAGATGGGACCCAATTGAAGGGAGCAGAAGGGAACAAGGTTCCGAAATTTGATCCCCGTTGGAAAGACCATTCTCTGCTCTCCTCTCCTCTCCATATCCTTCTTCTCATCATTACTTCTCCCACTCCCATATCTTTCTCATTTTCCACAATCCCCTTGCGTAACTATTTAACTAGGATTATATCATTTTTATTCATCATACCAAATAATTTGTATTTACTATACCACTCATTCTGGACTTTTCTTTCCAGTAACCATATAAATACCGTCATTTTTTTTTTATGAATACATGTAACAAGGGTTATGTAGTATTACAGAGTTATCATTATGTGTTGTTCAACTATGGTCGTATTCGTCTAGTTCTCATGGAGATACAATGTAACTTTGTTTTCCTTCTATTTTTTGTGAGGTGGAACATTACGAGCCGACGCTTACTCAACACATTCGATTTTGGAATGGTGATTACCACATTCAGTGGCTAAAATAAAATATGTGACCTCACTGCCCCCCCCAAGGTCTCTTTTATTGGTTTTAATTTCAACAAACCTGTGTCTGCATTTAGTTTTCGACCAGAGACCACTCCGTTTCATTATACTTCCAGATGTAATTTTTTTTTTTGGTAAAACGTCCAGATGTAAATTGTTGACAAGAAAAAAAAATTAAAATAAAACTTTAACATATATTTTTATCAGCTACTGCTTAATAGTTACTAAAACAGATTTGGATGTACATGTATATTGTTGAAATAGCTTTAGGTTTACATCTTTTATCAGGTCGGATTTTGGATTTTTCGTGAGATTTAGGAAGAATCAACCATTGGAGTCTGGAGAATAACATAATATGCATGAGATGGCAAACATGTGAGAATGACTAAAATAGTGATGTGGTGTCTTCGAAATACACTCTATTATTCAATTCAGTATTTTTTTAATTACTGAATTGAATAATTGAGTGTATTATTCAAACAAGGGAGTTAGAAAATGTTAGTTTTTACTCAGATTTACGATTCACTTGCTTTTTGGTAATTGTTTGTTGTTCGCTTCGGATTTTGAATTTCATTTTCATACGAGAGATAACAAGGTATCTGAAGAAATTTTATATTTTCATATTAGGATAATGGGTTGTTGGATACAGGGTAGAGTTTTATCATATCTAGCGAAACTAGTTAATAGCATAAAGATACGAACATTACCTAAGTTCCGCTGATGAAAATGTCGATGCCTCTCTTACAAAACTATATATATATATATGTATGTAATACGCACGATGATTGCTCTTCACACACTTAATGCTCTTTCGACAATCTCGGATGATGCATGCTACCATTTAAGACGTTTCCGGAAGACGCTAATATACGAGAACTTCAAGTAGGAGATTTTACCAAGAATTAACTTCCACATGTCTTGAGTTGTTATTGCTAATATAATGAAAAAAATTACCACCAACAAAATATATCATTAAGTTTTTTTTTATTTTCTTTTGGGTCAAAATATATTATAAATTAGAAATCTGTTAAAGTAAAGTAACTAAATCTGTTTGTCATAAACGAAACAAAATATATTTTGTGAGATTTGTAAATAAATAAATATTTTTGATAAAAATGACAAAAATACGAAATAAAATAATATATGAGTTTTATCTTACAAGACAAAATATATTTGTTCCGAAATGCTTCATTTATAAGTTATATACAGAGTATTCGTTTTTGTGTTGATCATAGTATTCCAGCCATCGCCTGATTGTATTATTGGTCCCCAATATCTGCGCAAATATATGAATTGAAAGGGACAAACAAATATTGAGCGGATGTAAAATGTCAAATTGTTTTTTTTTTCTAAAGAGAAAATAGTTACAACTCGCCCGATTGTATTTTCTACGTCTTAATTACCAGTTTAATGACTAATGATAGCGCGAACACGCATATTTTGTATTAACTGAGACCGAAGCCACGCTAAACAAGGGATTTGGATCTAGCTTGCAATAATTTTGTAAGAAAATCAATTCCATTATAACACATATATAAATCGATTTTCTTGGAAATTTTGTAACTATTAAATACTGGAAATAATTTTATAGTGCTGGTGGCGAGGTGGCTCCACCATTTGGGTTCTTATAGTTTAGTCTTCTCCATGTGACCAAAGATACAAGTATAGTGTTTATACATCGAATATTAGTTATATATTCAAAAATTTTACAGAATCTCACTAATAAAATTTAAGGATCATATAGAATTAAACACAAGTAAAGATTCCCGAGATATATCTACATGAGAAATGTACCCAATCGATTTGATAACTACGTTGACAAAAAAAAAATCAATATAACATGTTTTGTAACACGTTAGAAAAAAATTAAAATTAAAATTGTTAGAAATCTTCAACAGAAGGTATCTATAAAAAGGAAGAAATTAAAATGTGAACAATTCATGGAAAAATGAAAACTATTTGACCCTGGAAACATTAAAAATAGAATTGAAGGAAAAAAGGAAATGGGCCCACAAGCCAATAAGGGGCTCAATGGTAAAATGGTCCGATAAAAATGCATCTTTATAAATGATGAAACGGCGGCGTGTGGGGGCGCAGGTATTCATAGTGCGCATGTTTATTTTGCAAAGCGTCAAGTGTGTGAGTTCGAAGAGGGTGGCTCGGCTCAGACTTGCTCGGCTCGGCTCAGACTTGCTCGGCTCGGCTCAGACTTGCTCAACTTTAGAACATTTCCGTTGGTTAGAATCTCATTAGATATTTTAATCAATTTTTTAATTGAAATAATATTAAAAGGTAAAATTTAGATATTCATCAAAAGTTTTATTTAATTATATCTTCCAATGGTTAGAATCTCTAATAAGGTTCTAAAAATTTATTATTTGAAAAATTGGTTTAAAATTGATTGATATACAAATAACATGTAACAAACAAAAATTCATGTAGCTTATACATCAAAAATCATTCAATACAATTCATAAAACTTATCACACTAAAATGTCGAAACTTCATCTCAAAGATCCAAAACCAAACTTCCTATGAACAAAACTTGCATCTACTTGAACCATTAACCAAACAGAATGAACCGAAATTATCATTAGCTTGTCTCATCACTCAATTTCAGTTAAAAAGTCTCTAAATGAGTTATCTAATCTCAACCTAAACCAATCAATCTAAACCAAACAACTTAACAAGTGATATTTCATCTGATTTTTGTCCAACGATTGTGTGACACCTGTTTTGTAGATACGGTTCCTTTTAGATACCGTTCTAACAAATAAAATGGTCAATAGATTAAATTTAATCAGTTTAATTGATTAATTTTTAGATATCCACCTTTAAATACTTGCGATGGGGATAGTCTTATATTCTCTTGGTTCATAGGTGAGTGTTTCGGCTCCCCTCCCAGCCTACGCTCGAATCAAAACATAAATTATTCGATTTTTGTTTCTATTTTAATTTAAAATTCATAGATATAATTTTTTTTGAGCATTATACATCTCTCAAAAGAGAGCTTCTGTGACTTAGCCGTCATTTTCCATCTTTATAACACATTAGGCTTCAACCTATTCACGTATGTATGTTTTCTATTTAAAACCTAATTGAATTTTGAAAGATGTTGTGAACTATCAAATGTTGGGCATTAATAGTTTACAGGCTGAATGTTCTGAATATTTTTTTCAAAGAAAACAGATCATTTGTGGAATAAGTTTTCATTATCGTGACTATTATTAATACAAATATATAATATTTTGTATAAATATATACTAAACATATAAAACTTGAAAAGTTATACTGAACAACACATTTTTACCCTAAAATGAAATGAAGAACAACTATTACTCCATATTTGGAAAGTAATAAACAATACTCTTCTATATTTCACTGTGTAATACACATATTCATATATTTGTTAAAAGGACTCATAGATTCACTGCTTAATATTACATTTTGAAGTTAGAAAAGGATGCCATCGGAAAATATTTCTTATCTTGGTCTACTTGATAGAGGTGGGTAAGGCCTCGGAGACGGTCGACTAAAAATACAACTGAAATTTAAATTGCTTGGAAATGCAAGTTTATATTTTGGCACCAAGAAATACAAGTTTTATATAATTTCTTTATTTTTCATTAACTAGTGCAAATTATAAATTTATATTGCGTGTAATAGAAGCAAAACCAAGCAACTCGTTGGGTAAAATCTGCAGTTTCTGAGCCAAATTAAAGAAGACCTGCAACATTGCCGCCTTTACATAAATACACTACTATATACATAGGCTCTATGTATCTTAATAGTATCCGATATTTGTTTATAATATTATGCAATTTATTAAATTACACGAATCAAAGAGTTCCTTAAAAAAAAAAAGTTTTAAAGAAATTGTCAAATTTTCGAAGTTTTTTTTCCCTATGGAACGTTGTTTGTAAACTTCATCTTTCTTTTTTTTGTAAGTAGGATATACTCGTATTACCTGATTAGTCTAGCTAAATTATGTACAGCGTGAAAATTCTTTCAAATTAGTAGTTGATCAGATATTATAACTTTTTTTTTGTAACTGATCACATGATTCCGTTTTTTCTTCAAAAATGATAATGCAAACTTTAAAACATGCAGTTGTTTTTGGAACGGTGTTAAACTGTAGTATATTATAATTAATAAGTATCTAAATTCTCTGGTTAGCTGTTGGAAAAAAAATTAGAGATACCTAATATGCTGTCCATAAGTCAAAAACTCGTCAACTTTAAATTGTTGTATAGAGTATAATTTTTTGGTCATCATATCTTAAATTATTTCATGTAGTGACACAACTGATGACAAAAATCTGTACTTGTTCTATATAAGTATGTATTTTGAACCACATAACAAATTTATAGTATTTATTTGACTGTATGGTATAAGTAGAACCCGGAAATCGTGGATGTCAATAGTCACATTATTTATTAATGCGAAAACGTAAAAAAAGGTTATGGTGTGATTTACTGCAGCTGTTTATTCAATCTCTTAAGATTTTTAAAATATAAAAGAAAAGAAAATGAAGAGAATTAAAAAAAAAAACAAAAAAGATTGGTATATAAAAAGGAGAGGGAGTGAAGTCCGAAGCATCTTATAGTATTTTTAGCTTCATTTTCTTCTTTTGCTCTGATAAAAGTTTCTTCTTTCTCTCTTTAACCCAACACTTCTCTCTCCTTCTCCTCTGCTATTTTCTGGGTTCTCTCGTACACTCAAAGAGAGAGACTAAAGATTTTAAGAAAAAGTGAGAAAGAAGTATTTGGGACAAAACCAGTGTTGCTTCTGTTTTGTTCTCATCTTCTTCGTCTCTAAAAGAAGTAAACGTAAGTCATTCTCTTTCTCGGTTTCTACTGTTTTTATACTTCCATAGAGAAGAGAAAAACGTGACCATCTCCTTTAACTGAAGATTCTCTTTCCCTCTGTTTTATTTTGATCCTCCAAAAATCTGAGATCTCTCTCACACTCTCCATGCTCTGTTTTCGCTTAGTTAGTTGCTGACTACTCTTAAAAAGGCGGGTACTGACCAAAACGACGCCGTATCTTTTTCAGATCTAGAGACCAAAAAAAATGTCGGAAGGAGTAGAAGCAATAGTTGCAAATGACAACGGAACAGATCAGATAAACGTAAACCGAACCGGAAAAGATAACGAAGACCACGACGGCATCTCCGGTGGTTCTAATCTAAGTAATTTCCTATGGCACGGTGGCTCTGTTTGGGACGCTTGGTTCAGCTGCGCATCTAACCAGGTTCTTAAAAAAAAAAAATCCAAACTTTATCAAAGATTACATACTTTCGAATCATAAATATTTTATTTTTATTTGATTTCAGGTGGCGCAAGTGCTACTAACGTTACCATACTCGTTCAGTCAATTAGGAATGTTATCAGGAATAGTTCTTCAGATCTTCTATGGAATACTTGGAAGCTGGACTGCTTATCTCATCAGTGTTCTTTACGTTGAGTACAGAGCTCGTAAAGAGAAAGAAGGCAAAAGCTTTAAAAACCACGTTATTCAGGTTTCTTCTCCAACTTCACTCTAAATTAATATTATTATCACTAACCTTTTTCACTAATCTTGATTAACAAATTTTCTTTAATCACAGTGGTTTGAAGTACTCGATGGATTACTTGGTACATACTGGAAAGCAGTAGGACTCGCATTTAATTGCACTTTCCTCTTGTTTGGATCTGTTATCCAACTCATTGCTTGTGCCAGGTCTGTTTTTTTTTAATTAACTTTAATCACTCTTTTTAATTATGAAAAAATTATTAATGAATAATGTAAAATGATTGGTTTACAGTAACATTTACTACATAAACGATCATTTGGACAAGAGAACATGGACTTATATATTTGGCGCGTGTTGTGCAACCACTGTGTTTATACCTTCGTTTCATAATTACCGTATTTGGTCATTCCTCGGTTTGGGTATGACCACTTACACCGCCTGGTACTTAGCCATTGCCTCCATCATCCACGGCCAGGTATATGATTATTTATATATTGTTTTTATTTCACCAAAATGTTATAAACTGTCGTTTTCATTTCTTATATGCTTTGTAATGAGGTGACAGTATATGCCTTAATTAAAAGGAAAAAATAAAAATTCGTATTTCTCGTTAGGATCAGGGAAAAAGGAATTGATTTATTCCGTGCACCTGAACCCAAATTTGTATTATATCTATAAGCTTTTTTTTTTATTCAAAGTGTAGAAATAAACAAAACTAGCACTGTTTAATATTCTCCTAATCTGAATTTTTGTTGTTGGTAATATTGAAATTAGACGGAAGGTGTGAAACATTCAGGTCCAACAAAGCTAGTGCTTTATTTTACTGGTGCGACCAATATTTTGTATACCTTTGGTGGTCACGCTGTTACTGTGTAAGTTACTCTTAATTATTTCTTGACATTTCTTTATGATTAGTTTTTATAATCTGTCGAAGTTTTTTCTATTTACTATAAAGATAAATAAATTCTGTCAGACATAGTTGAATACTATTCAAGTTAAAGGTAAATTGGCAGAAAAGTATAGATAAAATTTGGTGCGATATTATTAAATTTTGAGTGCTGTATCGTTTCTTCGCCGCTTCTATTGCAGCTTTTGCCGGCAAATGAGGTGTAGTTATTATTACAGTCATGATGATTAACCTTATTTTGTTTTCCTATCCTTAAAATAGTACTAATATAAACATTTTATAAACCTTTCTTTTTTAAAAAACTAATTATTATATAAAGAATAACAAATGCTATTGAGCGCTACCTACTTAGTAATAGATCGCCTCTGTGAATTGTCAAGTATACCCTTCGATGATGATTGTGGTGAATCGAATTTTAACTCGCAGTGAGATTATGCATGCTATGTGGAAACCGCAAAAGTTCAAGTACATTTACTTGATGGCGACGCTATATGTATTCACATTAACGATTCCGTCAGCTTCCGCCGTTTACTGGGCCTTCGGTGACGCACTTCTCGACCATTCCAACGCTTTCTCTCTTCTTCCCAAGAACGCGTGGCGTGACGCCGCGGTTATTCTCATGCTCATTCACCAGGTAATACAGAACTTAACTTAACATAACATAACATTTGTTTTATTTGTCATTCAATAAACTTTGGATTATGTGGTTAATTAAATGCAACGTGTTAATGCAGTTTATAACATTTGGGTTCGCATGTACGCCATTGTATTTTGTGTGGGAGAAAGTGATAGGGATGCATGACACGAAGAGCATTTGCTTGAGGGCTTTAGCTAGATTGCCTGTGGTTATACCAATTTGGTTCTTAGCTATTATTTTCCCATTCTTTGGTCCTATCAATTCCGCGGTTGGCGCTCTTCTGGTTAGCTTCACCGTCTATATCATCCCTTCCCTTGCCCACATGCTCACTTACCGATCTGCCTCCGCTCGTCAGGTATACATTTTTACTAATCCAACTCAAAACTTAACCTTACAACTTAAGTTTTAGAATAATAATAATAATCAACTTGACCATATGTTACCAAATACATAATGAAGGGTCGGTGGAGGAGTATTATAATTAGTGTTTGAGACTGTAGTTGGGGTAGGGTTTAAAATTGGAGGGTATAAACGTAATTTTAAAGAAAGATGAGGTTTAGTATTCCGTATCTTGTGGAAGATAGGATCATCATAAAAATATTTATTGAATTGGTTTAATCTCATTCTTTATACGCTTATGATCAAATATAATAAAATTTGCGGTTAGGTTAGCAAGAGTAATTGACTATGAATTCTTTTTATTTTATCTTTTTTTTTGAATTGGTTTATATGATATTAACGTAAGAAAAAAGTAGAAGAAAAAGGGTTACTTTGGGAGGAAAATGAGGGAGAGGAATAGGTAAGTGTCATAATCAGAAATGAAAAGGAGCTGTACAAAAGGGACTCACTGCCTAACATTAAACTAAAGTGAGAGTCTGAATATGACAAATCACAATCATATCTTTCTCTCTCTCTCTCTCTCTGTATATATCATGGGTCAACAAAGCTTTGGCTTTTGTCCATTACTAGACGACAATAATTACAAACATACACTCTCTCTCTTAATGGTTCTTGATTATTTTATTTTGTTTTGGATGTTTCTTGTAGAATGCGGCGGAGAAGCCACCGTTCTTCTTACCGAGCTGGACGGCGATGTATGTTTTGAATGCTTTCGTGGTGATTTGGGTTCTTGTAGTCGGATTCGGGTTCGGTGGATGGGCTAGTGTTACCAACTTTGTTCGTCAAGTCGACACTTTTGGTCTCTTTGCAAAGTGTTACCAATGTAAACCAGCGGTTCCAGCTGCAGTGATTGCACATGCTCCGGTCTCAGCTTTACACCACCTCCTTTGAGCTAAGGGTCTAAATTAATGCTTTTTTGGAGGTTCTTAAAATTTATTTGTGTGTTTTGTGTTTGTATACGTGAAGGGAGTACAAAAAAATGTCACGAAAATAGTGTACTTTTTATACGCCCCTTTGAATGTGTGCTAAGTTCTTATTTGTTTCTCTTTTCCTTTTGGGGTTTTGTATTTTTGTTTTCACTCCTTGGTTATTTTTAGTCGATAATGTTGTAGTGTGTGATTTCTTAATTTAGTATTTGCTAAAAACAATAGGCTAAGAAATGGATAATTTTCAGTCTTCTCTTCTATTACTTGGCTTCAGCATCACAGAACAATCCTATTAGATATTTTCTTTTTTTGCTATTTTTGTAACAACGTACATTAAGTACGAATTTAGACCACGAAACCGCTAATCAACTAAATACTATGCTTTGATATATTTTTAGCCAAAATTTATACTGTAAATTTTATAAAAACATATGTCATCAAAATAGTTAGAATATTTTTTAAACAATGGTAACTCGAAGGCAAGGACGGGTGTAAAAATGGAAACACGAACAAGTTGGACCGACGGAGCCGGTCATTCTTTAAGGCCACATGGGTGTGGGAGAGGTCGCACGTGGCTTCTTCGTGTCAGTCACGTGCCATTATTTACTTCACACTCTTGTCTCTGATCAAAGAATGGATCAGAGGACCGTTCTTGTCTCTCTTATTAAATATGGTATGTGTTCATTCTCAATCCTTCACCCTATCATATGCTCTGGCTCTGGTTTCACATGTACTTTGGAAAATGAAAATATATAGATGAATTATTCTCGTTCGAATCCGGAGATGATTCCTGTACTTTCCATCTTCTCTTTCTTTTGGTTAAAAAATAAATAAACAACTTAACAAAAAATGTTTATTCTAGTAGCATATAATCGTTTTAGAGAAATATGTGAATGTGAGTCATATATGCGACACGTGGAGTAGGACCCGCAACGAAGGGTTCTGGTTCTTGAGTGGGTCAAATAGTCAACGTCAATAACTATATGACGAGAGGTGAATCGTCTTTAATTTGTTCTGATTTAGGCCACGTGAGTTTTGAGACAAATGTTTTTTTTTCCCCAAGTGTATAATAGAGACTCTTTTAATAGTGGAAGATATGAATTATCTGGACTTAAAAAATCTGGATAGATACATCAAAGATAGTATTTCACTATTTCTGAAAAGAATGTTATTTGATATTATCTTTAGAAAACAGTTTGCAATATTTCATAAAATATTCAATCATGTCTTTACATAATACTTTCTTTCTTTCCTTTGGCCTCGATCTATTATTATTAGCTGTTTGAAAGTTTCCAATCCATGAAATGAAAATTCAACTGCACGATCAGGTAGTTAAAATTGTGTCCAAGATATTTTTATATTTAGTTTCTTTCTCATTCGGCTCCCAAACACAATCTTAGACAATGTTTGGATACTTGATGAATAAGAGACAAGAATTGTATATTTCTGAACACGAAATATAACATTTTCTTATCATGTTCAGTATCTGAAAATACATAGAAGAAACACACCTTCGTTCATTGCCTTGAAGATGAGACAAGACAAAGTTGCATGAGTCTCACTCAGATGGAAAGGAACTGAATCCAGTAAAATTATCTTGCTCTTGTTGGGTTTGATCTTGAGAAGCTATGTGAGGTACACGAGGCTTAGGGAACAAGAGCTTCAGGCGAAATGCATCCATCCCATTCAAGTAATAGTGGTATAGCCTTTTGGCTCTTATAAACCCAAGTCGCCCATATAGAGCCAATGCTCCTTTGTTACTCACTTCTGCTTCTAGAGTTACCTTCAATCATACATGTTTTCATTTATTAGAATGCGTTATCACATAACCATACTCTTGTCTTGTAATCAGACTTTGAAATAAGCAACTTTGAAGATAAAATGCTACTCAAGTGGTTCTTTTTGCAATCTAGACTTGCTACTCAAATTATTACAGTTAAGAGATCACAGATACAACAAAAAATGACTTGTCCAATAGACAATTAGGAAGTGGGAGGCCGGGATTTCTAACAAAAAAATAAGCATTTCAGTTACATACCAATGCATATGACTATGACTATAAGGAATCAAACGGTTCCGACTTTTAGGAATATGACTAACTACTACTCTTATAGGTAAAACCAAACTTCCAAACTCAGTGATCTTTATATTATATAGCTAAACAATTAGATGCAATAGGTACACTTGCAATGATTAAATGCAGCTGTATAACCTCACCTCTTAATTCTAATATGAAAAAGAAGGCAATGTTTGAGGACATGTAACGGATTCATAACCTTCTCAGAGACGATAATTCATAATGTCTTATCCACAATTCTATTACCGGGTTAGTATATCACACTAGGGCCACCAAATATCTAAGTTCTCAAGAGAGCAGGAATAAAGAGAGAACTGAAAATACAGGAGGAGCATACCTCTTCACAGCCTGATTCCATCATCACTTTTATCGATCTTGTGACAAGCTCTGTGGCTGTATAGCAAAATGAAAAGTTAGCACAAAAATATCCAGGCATGGCTTTGCATTGGATCAAACACAATCAAAATCACAGGAACTTCGGTTGTCACTTCTCCCACAATCAAATCTAATTCTATAATTAGGGAGCGTTAGCAATACCTATGCCTCGGCCTCGATAAGGTTTAATCACAACCAACATGGCTATATACCCTCTTAAGGTGTGCCGATGATCCCCCATCTTACATACTACGGTTCCTACGCATTCACCTTTGTGAAACGCCTATTCAAAAACAGCTACTCATCAATCCATCAAAACATATATAATACAAGAGGTAAACAGCCAAAATCGAAACAGAGTATCAAAATACCATGAAGCATAGCTGTGGCCAGAGGTAGACGAAGTACCGATAAGTAAAGATGGAGTAAGGTTCACTGAGTTCTTGGTCAACTAGAGACATAATCAATGGAAGGTGATGCTCACCAGCATAACTCATGTACTCAATCTCAATCTCAGCCTCATCAAATTCCTCTTTATTTTCCATCCTTCAAGTGATTTAGAAGCTGAAATGTACACTTCCAGAAAGAAAGATTAAGACTTTACTTCAAAGTTATAGAAGATAACACTAAAGCATTTTCTGAGAATTGAATTAGTTGGTTTCTGTGATTTAGATTGAGCTGGTTGTTTCAAAATTGTAACTTTTGTGTTTACATGGCGAACTCAAAAGAAAGTAACGACTGCTCAATCAAACAGCTGAAGCAGAATCTATAGCATTTTGTATAACAGTAAATCAAACGAATTTGGATAAAGTGAATTCTAGAGATTTTAGATAGAAGAGAGCATACCGATTTTATTGCGACAACAGTTTTGAGATTGGAATTATTAAGAATCCTGTGCAGCATAAAAGGAAAAAAACTACAGATTTAAATACCAAGCGAATAAGATACTTTAAAGGAGATGGTATTATAAAAATCGAATCTTTTCAGAAGCCAAGATCAAAGAGATGATTTAATATTTACCAAAGAGTTTAAGCTTAGTGACACTCGAAGATCAAATTTGGATGCGATTGGTTTGATGTCTGAAAAAGCTAGCTTCACAGAGAAGAAGAAGGGTCGTTAACACGTGACAAGCGTGTAGGGTTTTTAGTATGGATTTGGGTTTAACATAAAGCCCAAATTTAAATACTTACTTAAATTGAAGCCCAAATATGCAAACAAGAATTATCTAAAATAAAAGCCTATCTTAGAACCATTTCAGTTTAGCTACCTTATCTTCTCCAACACAAATTCGAAAACAGAACAACGGCGATGGCGTCGCTTCTTCTCGGAGCTCCTCCGCGAGTCACCACCGTCGCATTATCCTCTTCCAGGTTATCATCATCTCATTCTGAAGCTGTCGGTGTCTCTATCTCTTTCCTTACACCACAATTCACTCTCTCAACTTCCTCATCCAGCTCTACTCCACTTGGTGAGCTCTTTCGTTCTCTCGTCGAGCATATACTCTCTCTTAAATTCCTTAATGGCGGGATTTTTCCTGTGTAAACAGTGTACTGTGGCCGAGGTGACCGCAAAACAGCTAAAGGAAAGCGTTTCAATCACTCTTTTGGTAATGTAAGTATAAAAATAGTCTCTTTTGATTTGTAAATTTCGATGCAATTTCAAATTTTTAGGTTTGAATTTGGGTTTAATGTGGAGCAGGCGAGGCCACGAAACAAGAATAAAGGAAGAGGACCGGAGAGAGTACCAGTTCCTCCAGCACCACCGAGGAAAGATAAGTTTGAGAACGATGAGAAGATCAAAATCGACATTGACGAGTCTCTCTTCTCTAATTAGAAAAAGAGATTTTTCATAATCTTGTTTCCCTGTAATCTTAATGTTATTAGAAAGCTTTGATGCTACGACTCTTTTGTTGTTAAACATGTTCCTTCTATGAAAGTTTGCTTCTTTCTGAATCAATTTCAAATTTTTATGTGAAAACTAATGAGTTTATAAAAGAAAAGAAAGAAAGAGAATTTATATATATAAACACACATGAATGAAAGAATGAATCTTTTGTCTTTGTGATTGGATCTTTTAAGTGAGAGAATTTGTGATGTTTCTGCAGGCTGTGCAGTGAGTGGAGATGAGACTGTGCATAACGCTTCCTTCTTCAATCTTTATCTCCCTTGTGACTTTGTTCCATAGATGTATCATGTAACTCCCTTTGCTCATGTCCTGTACTGTCTTTTCTACCCATTTTTCTTCTCTTGTTGTTGCAGGTTTCTTGTAAAGTCTTGGGATTTTGATCCAATTCACAGGATAGAAAGCGTCAGGTGAAAAGATTGTGAGGTTGTACTCAGGTTTGTTTCCTAGTCTCTTGATAACTCTAGAGGATAGGTAAGGACTGTTGTATCCCCATCTACTTCCATCGAAAGTTGTGGAATACTCATGCAAGAATTCTCGCATAAGCGGATGGTAGATGTCAAAGACCATCACTGCGTTGTTTAGTCTTGTCCATATTTTTGTTTCTGGATCCATACTCTGTGCTCCAATTGCGTTTCTTAGTCCTGTTATATCGTTGAGGAAGATTATGTCTGTGTCTAGATAGACTCCTCCGTACTTGTAGAGCACAGCGAGTCTTGTTAGATCAGAGAGATGCATATACAAGGGGATAGAACCAGGATCCATGTGACCACTCTTTAGCCTCTTTAGCCAAGCTTCAGCAGGAGTGTTCTTGACAAGGAACGGGATATCTAAAGTTACAGCAATAAGATTGAAACCTCGATCAAGCAATGGTGTAAGAACTGTGTGTCCTTTAGGAGAGTCTAAGGAGTTAGACAAAATCGCCAAGCAAGCACCAGGTTTGGTGGTGAAGAGAGAATCAACAGCTAACATCTCTCTTGGTCCGAAAGATTTTGCCAGAGAAAGCCAAACCATAAAGAACTGAGCTGAGCAATTCTTGTTGTACAACTCCAAAACCCTTCCATGGAATCTCTTGCTCTTGTTAGTTGAATTCAGTATCTCAAGCTCGGGTAGCTTTTTTCTAAACCATTCGATTCTCTCTTTCTTGTTAGCTTTAGGAGGAGGTACCAACGGATCTAGCTCCTCCTTTTCTTCTTGATCTGAGTTCACAACTGAGACGATACTACTACTACTAGTACTAATGGGGTCATTGGTTTTGGGAAGAGGCACGTTTGATTTGAACGGTGGCTCATTGTCAGAGACAGTAGATCTTGGAGATTCCATGTAGAGGAGATACATTAATAAAACACTAACCGCGAAGATCGCGAATATCGGGAACTTCCTTGCTCGCATCTTAAAACTAATGCTAGGTAAATCCTTCGTAGCTTAGCTTAACGTTAAACAGAGTGTAGATCGTAGTTATACATAAATATATATATATATATATATATAGGACTTGAGTTGTTCGGTTCCTAATTATAGAGGGAATAAGAGTGCCACGTGTGAACAATGAATTGTGAAATCCCTTGTTCCAAGATTTATTAGCGACTCCAAATTTCCAATTACGATGACGACTTTTCTCTTATCCGAAATACCCAAATTCGTTTTAGTTTATTCTGTCCATCAATAATGGAAAAGGGAATCTTGTGGATGGATGTTTCCTTTTTAATCATATTTTTATTCTGTATAACATTCTCAAATTTTTAATAAGATTATTTATGCTGAGAAAAATTATGTTTAAATTTCAGATTATTTATGGTGGTAAAATCTATATTTTAATTTTCAACGTACATTGTGATCCATTTGAAGAGAAATATTCCTCAAAATTTACACCCTTTTTAAGTAAATTTTTCTTTCTCAGAATTCAGATTTGTATTTTCCTCTTACTCCAAATTCATTCTTATGTTTCTTAAGTATTAACAGTCATCTACCACAAAGCTAGAAAAAAAAATATAGTTTATCAAGACCAGAGGATTTTATAACAAGAAAAAAGAAGAAGAAGAAGAAGAAGAAGAAGAAGAAGAAGAAGAAGAAGAAAAAGAAGAAGAAGAAGAAGAAGAAGAAAAAGAAGAAGAAGAAGAAGAAGAAGAAGAAGAGGGATTCGGGTGCTGAGGTTTGAGCTTTTGATACGTGTGTTGCAAGGCAGTTGAATTTATAATATACGCGTATACCATTTAGGATTTAGACACAAACCTAGAAAATCAAGAATTAGAGTTAACAAAACACATACACACAATTACACAGACACCTCTTTGATTTCTTGTCATCTCTGAATTCCTCTGCAAACAACACAATTGTCTGAAATTACAATGTCTATGACACTGCCCTTTCCGATCTTAAGTTTTTTAGTGATCTTGTTCCACAGATGCAGCCCATAGCTTTCTCTATTCAGCTTGACCAGATCAGCTTTGAGTAATGTCGAGTCATTGCTGCTTCTTGGCGTGTGAAACAATCTTTGAATGACTAACCAATTGAATGGATAAAATGCTTCTGGTGGCAATACTTCAAAACTGTTCCCAATGGATTCTTTTGCTCTCTGCACCACTCTAGACACCAAGTAAGGACCATTGTGTCCCCATTTGTTCCCATCAAAAGTCGAAGCAAACTCCTCTATAAAACTGTAAAGAAGTGGATGATCTTTATCGAAGATCAAAACCGCATTGTTCAACCTTGTCCAGTTCTTTGAATCTCCTTCCACCACTGTTTGTGCTCCGATTGAATTCTTCAACCCTTTAAAGCTTCTTGTAACGATGAAATGAGTATCTAAATACACACCTCCGTACTTGTATAGAATCGCTAGCCTTGCTAGGTTTGAAAGGTTCTGAGATATTGGTATCCTTCCTGGATCTCTTTTACAGCTTTTCATTTCTTGAAACCAAGCTTTGGCTGGTGTGTTTTCAAGAAGCAATGAAATATCTGGTGTGGCTGCAAAACCTTGTAACCGCGATTTATTAATGGTTTTAGGATGTTATCTCCTTGTAGAGAATCTAATGATCCTGATGCTATCATTAAGCATCCTTGAGGATGAGATTTAAAGACGCTTTCTACAGATAGAAATTCTCTTTTACCAAAAAACTCTGCTGGTGAAAACCATGTCATGAAGAATCTAACCTCACATTTATTGTCAAGAGACTTAAGAACCCTTTGATGAAACTGCTCTGAAAAGTTAGTTGACTTGAAAACCTCGAATTCTTGGAGATGTAATCGAAGCCAGGCGATCCTGTCTCTGCTTGTACTGTTCTCTCCATTATGTTCATTTGCATTACCTCAGAGGTCGGTGAAGCCCACAAGAAAGTTGATCCTAGAGACATGTTTGAGAGGATTGTTCCTACGGCAACGAGCAACAATATGACCGCGAAAATGGCGGTATAGAATACCCGGGAATTTGTATGCTTGAGTTGGCGGATATGAAATGTTTCCGAGAGAATCTTCTTATTAATATCATCCTTCTCCATTGATTCAGAAATGTTTTAAGAACAGAGAGGGAAAGTCAAAAACTCACATGGAGTCTAAAACTAATAAAGATGATAAGAGAGGTATATAATTATAATAATCTTTCCTCAATTTATATTTTCATTATTCTTGTAAATAATGTGATTTAATAAGTAGTTGAATTATATATATATATATATAGATTAATGTGGTTTGGTATAGGTTTTTTTTCTTACAAAGTGGAAAATGTTGAGATAGAATTAAAGAATGTGATGAATTAATCTTCTCTATTTTCTAGGTATTGTGTTGGGATTAGGGTAAATTAAGGTTCTTCATGTTTTGTTGGCTTTAAACTAAACTGTTAAACTATATAAATTTGTACATTTTCTAAATATTGTTAGGTCAATCTTACGTGGGGGGTTTGGTTGTAATACAGATAACATATGATTAGACTTGTAGAATATGCTGAAGAAGTGCATACCACTAATTAACTTGTAGGAGTACCATATTTTTGTTTAGCTGTTCTTTTGTAAGAATTTTTGGGGTTAAAAAAAGAATGAAATATCTTATAGTGAAAGTATTTCTTTAATAATGTTCTACAAAAATTATTTATCAACACTAGTGTACATATTCATACATGTATTTACCACATCATCAGCATCTTTATGTTCAGATGTTTTTATATAAGTGATATAACTGCTATTTTTTTAAATTATCAGAATGTTAGTAATAATTTTAAAAGTAAGCCATTTGATATATAAAAATGAAATTAGGATTCAAATAAAATTATTTTTGCCAACCTATTTAATGATTCTAATTGATTTCTTTTGCCAAACTCTTTAATGGTTAGTTGATTTTTTTGGCCAACTCTTTAATTATTCATTTGTAGTCGATTTATGTTGAAATTAAGCATGGTACAGACTTGCAAGTTGCAACAAAAAAAATTTTTTCTTCTTTTGGTTCCTATGAGCTATGAGCATACGGATTTCGTTGAGTGGTGATGAATATGTTTCCTTTTTTTGTATATTTCAATGTAATCTAATCAGTGCATAAACCTTAATTATCAGCCTAATTGAAGACTTGAAAATGGTTACAGCCGCAAAAGAGTCTTAGATCGTGTCCGAAATGTTTTGAAGAATATTAACTTTTTCTAGAAGAATCGAATTAGGTTCAACTTGTATTGACCAATGTCCTGCGAAAAGTACCAATCATATAACCAACAAATGAGGTTTGCTAGGAAATGATACTCTAATGAATATAAGTTCAAAATACACCAATGTAGCCTCTATATGACTATATCTTCTAAATATAGGTAGTTTCCGTAGTATGGGCCACCAAAGATTCCTTAGTCGGAAAGCTGATGAAATTCTTATATCATCACGATGACTCGTTTTTGTCCATAGATTCATTGATTGGTACCTTCAGATTCTTCGATATGCTACGTACGCCTTATGTTCTGCACATTTTTGTGAGAAAATTCAAGAACCAAACCGAGAAAAAGCTTGCAAGTTATGACTATGTAGCTTCAATGGTTAAATGAAAGATGGTGTGTACCATGTGCCTCAAGGCCATGTCGAGAGACGACCTAGAGAGAGTTCTCCCAAAGCCCGAGCTCATGTTATCATCCTGTTTTGGAGGTGGCAGTTTCCTCATGTTCACAACTCTTTCCACCATTTGAGCCCCCATCAATATAGGATTCACATCATTGATAGTCTTGGACCGTCCATTTGATCTCTCACCAGAACTGTAGACTCTGCTTCTTGAGATTGAGACAGGTCTAGTTGATATTTCAGGGATTGTTAAAGATGTAGATTTAGCACTAGGAACTGACTTTCCCACAGAGACTGAACGGGTAAAACGCCCAGATGCTCGTGGATTGGATTTGACTGAAGAGGTTCTGTCATCTGTATTTGCATTCCGAGTAGAGTTGGTTTCTCTTTTAGAAGGTAATATGGCTCGTGAAGTGGGTGTGGCTTGTCTTGAAGGCTTACTGGTTGATTTTAGTTCCGTAATAGCGTTAACTTGTTTGCTAAAAGCAGTTCTTGGGATTGGCTTGAAAGCCTTGACGCTCCGTGTCACAGGTTCTTGCGGGATGTTTTCAACCTTTAAAAAAACAAAAGCCATCAACAATCATTAGAAGAGTAGGCAAATATCTAGAGGAATGATTGATGTTCTGTAAAAATGGACCCCATCCCACATTGGTATGAACATATATTACTTAGGAGTTAAAGATGGGTAAGATTAAAAAACAAGGAAGGGGTGTCTGAAAAGTGTCATTACGAGTTTATTAATCGGTTCTCACCCGCGGTTTTAGAACAGTGAATTTAGCAGTAGGCTCCTTGACTTCAACCATGGAGTTCTCTTGCCCTTGTAGCGTCTCAGGAGCCGCATGTAACCTGGAATCAGATTATCTCAAGATGAGTATCACAACGAAAAGGGACTACTCTAATAGATTGAGGCATGTACATTCCATCAAACAACAGCAAATAGCAACCAGATGAGACCTAAAAACTCAGAATTATGTCATGTACACAAACATCTACTAGAAAAATTACTCAACGAACTAAAGAAGTAAGTACCATTCGTAATCTGATTTATCATTCTCGGAGTCCAAGAACTTTTCAACAGCACTCTTACGCAGCTGAACACATCTCGTTTTTGTGAGCACTAAATTCTCCGTGCTAGAGTTGTCAACACCGTTTCGTCCTTATAAAATTTCCATCAACATGATCCAATTCACAACAAAATTAGCTAACTGATATATATAGTAAACATCCAACAGACTTCTCTTAGATCCAATCATCTTGAGCTATAAAACGTACTAAATGGCACAGAATCAGATTCAAAACTAATTCAAACGTATAATCTTATCACAGATTCAGCTTAATTTCATAGTCCGATACTTAGAATTAAGCTCCAGGAGCTCAGATTGAGAGAGATCATGTAACTCACCAGGTTCTGGAAGAGAAGAAACGCTTTGAGACTTCTCGCGCCTACGCATCTCTAGGAACAGAGAGAGTTCTTCATCTCCATCTCGAGCCACCACCACCACATTCTTCATTTCTCGAAACCTCTTCTTTACACTTAGAACGAGCTCACTTTTAGCTGGATCATTGTTGAACAATCGTAGCACCAAACATAAAAACAGCTAAAGAGAAAGTTAACGATGAAGATCACAAGATAAATTAGTAGGGATAAATGTTCCATAATAAATTTTAATTAATATATAAAGGATATGGGTCGATCTGGCTAATTAGTTTTGAGTTGGAAGCTCATAATCTAATATGGTATCCGATCCCGATCTACACATGTCCATCCCGATGCATAAGTGATCCGATCCAATATCCACTGATCTTTGCCCGAATTACCGAAATTTCTGGTATAAAGGAACCGTCATCTCGAAAGAACGTATTAGGGATAAATGTCACACATCGGATGTTGCAATGGATCTTGATTAATATATAAAGTATATGAGCCAAATATACAAAAGGAAGAAACAAAAATATAAGAAGTAGTAAGAAGAAATTTAAGAAATTCCAAGAAATTTACAGAGAATGATTCAGTCGTATATTCACGAAACTGCCACTGTTCTTCTGTATCTCTGGTGTTGGAGCGTTGGAGAGGAGGGTATAGACGTAAATTACGTAGGCCCCAGTGACTGGACTTAAGATTATAACCGTTAGATGCACAACGGCGATTGACTGATCGGACGTTTGATATTTGAATAAACCGACCAATGAGGCAGCCTCGTATATCGTGTGATTTAAACTTCTCAACACTCGCGGTCAATTATTTGTCATCCAAGCGGCCCAATTAATGATAAATCGGGCTTTATGTTAAAAGCCCATAGAGGTCTGACTTTGTCCAGTCAAGAGAAATCGGAGGTTAATCCGAACTTACACTGTTACACATATACATGTCATGTGATTTATTCCAAGAAAATATCTTATATTCCTGAATCGTAATCATACATAGCTTTCGAATTCCACTTAAGCACACTTTAGCTTTCCTATTTCACTTAATATGTATTGCTGAGGTTGATTATCTTTTTATCTAAGTGATAGTTATTTCAAATAAGTCTATTTTTCTTTCTACGGTCAACATATGACAAATCAAACGCACGCCCATGGAAAGAAATTTAATCATCTATTTATTCATAATATTATATCAAAAGTTCAGAAAAATGGAAATGGAAGAGACAGACCATTGGTCATAAAGCATTCAAAGACAGACCATTGAAAACCCATAAGAGGACTTTATAAACTTCTTAAAACTCATCTTCATCAAGGCACTATAATATAGGAAAATGTAAAATTGAATCTTAGGAATCTCTCTGACAAGCCTTTCATATTTTATAAATGAATCAAGAAAATTGGGTCTTCTTTTCAGTTCTCCATTGTCTCAGTTTGGAAATTTTGCTTCAACACATTTGCTACTTATCTAAAATTCAAGATGAGAAAACTCCTCCTCCTGTTGCAGTGAAAACATTGTTCATCTGTTGATGTCCCAAGTGAATAGCATTCGGTTGTTCTGAAATATACAATCATCACAATTTTGGGTTATGTAACTATTACTATCAATCTAGTAAATATATATTAAAATGTGGAACTTAAGTTTTAACTCACTCTGAGGAAGTTTGTCAACGAAGAAACAGATGGCAATGATGATATAGCAAAGCAAGAGGACCAACCCCTTCATGTAGTGAGAAGTCCCATCCTAAAGAACCATAAAACATAAAAAAAAATTATATTTAATTTTTGGATTATCCATTGCTTCGTCTAATGGGTTGATAATTTTGTAAGGTTTAGAAAAATGCTTAACCTGTAATGTAAAGGCTGTGATGATAATGGAAAGAGCAAGAGAACCAGTTTCGAGGAGATTGAAGTTGAGATCCATATTAATTCCTAGAATCCACGATACTATAACGGTCAAAGGAACTACGAATAAGCCAATCTGGGTCGCAGAGCCTAAAGCAACTCCCAAAGATATGTCCTGAAAATGATTTGAATTGACATAAGTTCATGCATTGTGTCATTGTAATACACCAATGAAGTTGTGTATATACAAAGAGATCTTGCATCGAATGATAAAAAGGGATTAAATGGTTAAGAAATAAATGGAACTCACGAGCTTGTTCTTAAAAGCGAAAATGATGGCTCCAGCATGCTCAGCTGCATTTCCAACAATAGGGAGCAATATGATGCTTATGAAACTCACTGATAGATTCCATGATTCCGATGCTTCCTAGCCAAACATAACGACATATTAAATTAACTCGAACTAAATTTCTTCCACTAAATACACAATGATTAATTAGGTTTCTAAACAAATCCGGCATGTTCACATAATACTAAGTTTTATAAGCTTCAAACTCAAGGAAGTAAGTATATCGACCCATATCATCTTTATATAATGTTTTAGGTCCTATCTGATGTGGAATTTATAACACATATCAAAAGTTACCTCAATCGTGGCCACAACATACTCTGATAGCAATGCAATGACAAGTGTCATCCCAACCAACCAAGCAAATCCACTCCAAAAACTAATAACGGGGGTTTCTTCATCAGCGACATTGTCATCATACTCATCTTCCTGTATCATTTTTTTGTTTTAAAGATCCATTAAACACACAATAATATTCATATTATTACGAACATTCGACTTCTTAGGTTTTTTTTTTTTTTTTGATAATCTTGTGTGTGTATCTTTTTAGTACCTCATCTTGTGCGTCGAACAATTGGCGGTGAGTCCAAAGCTGGAAAACGAGATATGCGATGTAACCAATCAACATAACAATACTGCTGGCTCGTGATAAATTTAGTGACATGTCGGAAATAAGAGCAGCCGAAGTCTCTCCGCTTGCTACGTATCCGAACAACATTGGCAGTAAGTGACACAACAATCCCATTAGGAGTAGGAAGAAATTCACATCGGCTTGTTTCTGTAACATTTAAATGATCACACACACAAAAAAATTTAACTAATTTGGTTCAGCAGATCCGCTATATAAATTTGGTTCAATATTTCTTAATTACCCCGACTAATCCTATTATTATTATGATCATACTATCATTTGATTGTGTGTCAAGCTAAACTTAAATACTAGCCGTAGCAACCTATTCTTTCCCCGGTTAAGTTATTTTAAATCAACAAATTATTACTGGTCTTGATATATTCGGTGTTTTGTATCAAATTTTCAATAATTGATCCTTCTTCCCTTTTTTTTATTTCTTTTGAGAATAATCTCTATCCATTTCATGTTTTTTTTTTTCAGTTTGTTGATAAAGTTGAACCGCAGTGAATAAGAAAACCATACCCGGTCAAACCGCTGCTCCCTCCGAAGATTAGCGATTCCGCCGCAGAAGAGTGAAGTCCCGAGTACTAATAAAAGGTTCGACAAAATGGAACCTAGCAGCGAATATTTCACCACTGCAACCTTGTGATTGGTCAATGCAAGAATCGCGATAATCAATTCAGTCGCGTTACCACACGTTGCGTTCAATAGACCACCCACTGCGGTTCAAATCACACACAAAATAACTGAGTTTTGTACTGACAAGTAAGTAATTAACGTTTATGTTTAAAATTAAAGATAAAACGGCCAGTTGCATTGGATAAAGAAGACGTTACATGTTGGACCGGTGTAGAAAGCTAGTTGCCTGCACGGGACAGACGTGACACGTGAATATAAAGTTAGTTGTCACAAAATAATGTAATTATGAAATTCAAAAATAAAATAAAAAAATATTAAAAGCGAATATTATATGATTCTAGATAATCCCATTATACTTGATGAAGTTTGTAATATGCTGTCACGTTGATGACATTTATGAGTGGGAATAATTCTGTGCGGTAATTGATATACCCAACCCAATCTTGCAAGAATATTGATAAAATGCATAAAATATGGTGGAACTTTGACCTAACTGACGTGATATTAGTGATAATAACCCCTCAAATTTAAGGCAATTACTGAAAAAATTGAACACTTATTCTAAAGTGCAAGGGGCACATACATTTTAGGCTCTCTTGATACAAATCATGGAGCAACGAAACAAAAATGATACTTTGAAAACGAAAGAAAGATAATGATATTAGCATGATCTATTATCTACAAATTGATAGATACGTTTCATCTAATCGACAGTTGGCTAAATCTTGTCTTGATCGAAAAGAAAATTTCATACGGAGAAGAATTCAAATAATAAAGAATGTAAATGGATAGAATAAGATTAAGATGAATACTTACTCTGTCAAAAAACTGACTCGCTCAGCCAAAGGTGTGAGTCCTAGCAAGCTTAGTCCAAATATCAACGGCTGTAAATATTCGCGATTTAACTTATATTAAGTATGCGCATATATATAAGGTAGTTGATCATTTGTGTAAAGTGAGAAATTAAGTGGCAAAATAGACCAAAACATATATTAACAATAAAACATCAATGATTGCAAAATTAAGCTAATGGTGAATAATAATATAATTCGATTTTAGTGCCAAGATATCTTCAAAATTAATAACGGTTAAAACAAATTTTGAAGGGAAAATGAAGATTTTGCTGTGTGATGTTCTGTCAGTTTTTGAATAAAAATTAAACTGATGTTTCATATTTTGTTCGGAAACGTACAATTATCAATATAGAGATGTGATATGGTATGTTGTTAAAAAGAGGGAATAAATAAAAATCATATATATGTTTGTATATATACCTGACTGAAGCCACAATAGGTGCCGATAATGGCGGCAGGTATGGCAGGAAAAAGGATGGCAAGCTTGGTGCCAAGAATGACTTCTTGGAGATTGGCGAGAAAATCTTTGAGACCTTTGTATGGAACCTTCTGGATTATTCGGAGGTCTGACTTCTTCCTCAACGAAGAAGAAGACATGTTGTGAGCTGTTCTTCCATGTCTCAGTTCTCTGCTCGATCCTTTCGCCGTCATGTTTCCGTTTCCGTTCTCCGCCGCTGACCACTGTTCCGGCACGATTCCCGCCATTTCTTTACTTACTCAAAATATGTATATTCTGAGTAACAGATGTTTTCTGTTGTTATAATATTTTTTGCTTGCTGGTTCTTAAGAATGGAGTTAGTTATATATATAGACTATTGTTTTTGTTTTTTCTGTTGGTATATGATCAAAAGGCAACTTCCACGAAGTTTCCCATTGAAATCTTACTTATTTTTTTTTGGAATGTTATGTTTTTATATATGTGGAAAACAAAATTCAAAATTTGATATGCTATATACAGATACTGCAATAGAAATCAATCACATTGCTCTCAAATCTGAATTTTTGGGAATTAATTAAGGCTTTAGGACTATAGCAAAATGTCATAAATCTATTTCTGGTCAGTAATATAGTATTAGGAGCGACTAGCGAGCAATAATATGTTCAAGATTTTTTTTTTGACATTTAATGGTTTTTTTTGAAAAGGAAAAGTAATAAAATATATATTCTAAAATTAAATGACTTACAAATCTTAATTTATTAGAATTCTCAAAAATGACATATACTGTAGTCTATGATATTTCTTAACATTAACGACTTTTATTTCAGAATTAGCATTTAAAAATAAGTGAAATATATTTGGTGAAGTAAGAAAATGTATAACAACTCAAACTCTCTTTAAAAATAAGAAAAAAAATAAAAGAATCTCTCATAAACAAGAAAACATAATTATCTACTGTTTTTGTTTCATTGATTTCAATCTCTACAATCTGTTTTCTTCACGTTCTTTTAAGTTTCAAATAACCCCTAAAGAAATACATTATTTAATTTGAAAAACTTTTTTACAAGAATTATATTGAATTATTTTTAGTGTTTTCAGTTAAAATAAAATATAAGAAAGTCTATATGAATGACTAAACATGGTACGAAATTAATCTTACGAAGTTTGAGAACAACATCTCCGTACTTACCACACAGTGTTTCAAAAAAACCCGGAAAGAACCGGCAAATTGAACATGTCGATTTGTCTGATTCATTTGCCAAACCGGCTTTGTTTGACATGAATAATCTAAAATGTTAACCCCAGAAAGAAAAAAAAAGATCTCTGAAAATTGGCAAACCACAGATTGGTACTTTGGTTTTACTGTTTTAGCATCAGCATAACACGTGCTCTGACAGTGTTCTTTGGAGAGATCCTAAGGCCCCAAGTTGTGTCGTGTAGAACGAATTCGAAGCTGATGGTTTAGTTAGCCATGTGCCCTTTTTGCTTCACGAGGAGGTAACTCCATAAAAGGCAGGAAGTGGCTGCTCCTTTTTGTTGTCTAGTATTTATGAGCTTAACTTTTAGCTGATGTTATTTCATATTCATCAAAAAAAATTGTTACGATTAAACCAGTCCTCGGAAATAGAGCTGGACGAATCAATTTATATCTGGCTCAATCTGTAAGTCATTTGAAACTATTCAGAAATTAGAAGATGAGTTTAAGATTTCGAAAAAACTATTGAAGATGCTGAAGAGAATGAATCCAACAAGAATATAAAACATAAAGACATGCTGGTTTAACATTTAACGCTTTTTTACATGTATTATTTTTCTCCAATAATTACAGGTGCGACATTTTTTATATTAAACATTCTCAATCATTATGAATCAAGATTCAAGAACACACCACCTTCTCTCATTTTACGGGAATATGACACAACCAATACTTATGAGAATTAAGAAGGATTTAATCACCCTTTATTCAAAGGCTATAATGATGTATTGTTCTTCAACAAGGTAGAAGATCAATTTTAAGGAAAAAAGTGACTTTTTTGGGGGTGGTTATAACTTATAACTTTATAAGTACTCCCTCCTTTCCTGACTATTTGATCAGTTTAACAGAGTTTAATTTTAAAATCAATAAAAAATTTACATGTATAAAAATATAGATAGCTTTCAGCGCATATGTATACAATACACGTATGGCTCTGTAGCTTCCAGCGAGTAGATATATATATATATATACATACATATTAAGGTCATATTTCTCTGTATGTTCCAACCTTATCGGATGTTCCGAAAGGAACTTACTTCACATTTTTTTTTTATCTTAATAGTTATTAAAAGATATCGGTATTTAAAAGAGAACCTTAGAATCGAGATAGCAAGATAGGGATAACACAAGTTCGTGTTATTTAAAGTCCATAAACCTTCAACGCATTTTGTTGACTTTAGTACCACACCATCATCCAATCTATACCACTTGAAGAGAGTTGATTTTGGAAAGATCTCATCAAGAACTCGTGGAATATATGACTATTGATATATCCCCATCGGTTGTATATTTTTGTAAATACTTTTCTCCTAACTCAGTGACCTAGAGAATCTTAGATTGTAGCGCCACTAGTCCCAGAAAACTAACTTTCTTTGGAAAACTAATATCATAAGTACTCTATTTATGTAGTCATCATCCATTGAAAATGATAGAGCCTGAGAGTATATCTCGATCAAAATATTATAGTATATCGAAGTTATGGTCTGTCAAGCGTATGCTGCTAAAGATCGTAGAATTATGGAACCCAAGTGGGTAAATAAGGACGCAAACACAGCTAAAAGACTCATTTGTCTTGTCCGAATACAACACATCGTTTGTGTTTCTGAAAACACCCCACAAATCTTTTATTGATTTTGGAAGTTACACTGATTTCTTGTTTTGGTTCAATATGATATACGTATGGGCAACAATGGAGGAAAGGTGTTGGGGTCACAGTGATGAATAGGCCAAAAAATGAAAAATGCAATCAACATTAAAGGAAACTTCCCGGAAGCTGCCTTCTTTAGATACGTCTATGCATTTCTAACACCCATGTGGTAGATGTTGTTGTCGACCCTTCTTAGATAACAAATTATGAGATTTTTGTATTAGTTTAATCAGATTTTCTATATTAAATGGAATCAAACTAGCGTAGCGTGGTCACATACCATATGACTAGCGGGTCCCTTAGTATGTACGGAACAGAAGACATACTATAGATTACATCATATCTTGAAGGAATCATCCTTCTCATAGTGACAGAAAATCATATCTCCTCCCAGAGAATCCTAATCTTAAAGGACGACTAAACGCATAATAATTAACTATAAATGACTGTTAAACCAGCAAATATATATATATATATAACAGAATAGTAATTATTATTGCTTGTTGTAGTCTAAATTCACATGCAAGCTGGAACATCCACGATTTGAATTTATTACTGGCTTCACAATCCTAATACCATTATGTTCCGAATACCCATTTGGTAATCTTAGAATCGTGTAAATATTATATCTCCAAAATAAGTCGGAGAAAGGTAGATTCGAGTTGAGGCTGAATATTCTTTCTTTTTTTTATATATAGTAGAGAGAAGCTCAAACATGTTTCTTCTCTTCTTCTTGAAAAGCTTGGTATCTTCTCTTTTTCAACAAGTGCACAACACACAACAAACACAAGCAACATGCAATAATTTACACATCACTTAAATCCAATCTCTTCTTTTTATAAAGTTTGGTATCTAAGATCCTGCAGTGAAGCTTCGGTCTTGTTGAAAAGCATCTTTATGTTTTGTGAGGGTTGTTTTGGGTAACCGAAGAGTTCTTAGACTCTAGCTAGATTCATAGTTCATAGTTTTTTGAGGCTACAAATCATGACTTAGCTTGAATAACTTAATCTTTAGCAACAAAAAAAAAACTAAGCTTAACGTTTGTATAAAATTCAAACTGCGTTCTACAAGGCAAACTCCCACATCCAAAATAAAAGTCCGAAAGAAAATACCCTTAAGCTTGAGGATGTGAGATTCTCATTTTTTTTTATCAACAGATGTGTGATTCTCATTATGAAACAAAAAAAAAATAGAATAATATCTCATTCATATTACCCTTTTTGGATACATATTGATGGTCGACATCGGGTATTGGTGATTTTTATTTGAAGAATATATATTTTTATCCATATTTGAACTAGTAACCATGATTTTTAAACCTACTTAGAATGGTTGAAACACTTCAACCTAGGAAGCATAACAAACCTCGTCGACAAGTCTGATTCACATATTGAAGTTGGAGAAATGTGTAGTATAAAATTATCTGATCGATTTTAATACATTTGTTTTGGTAAATATACATGAATAATTTAATATATATAATAGATTTTCTGTTAGCAATTTTAGATTATTTTAGCCAAGATCATTTTTGTTTAAGAAAAATTTATAATGTTATAAACCGGTTCAAATCGTGTTGATCTATTTTATTAATTTCAGATGTTACCAACCGGAAACCGCAATCAATCCTAAACTCTCCCAATAAACCAGTGAAAACCGGTGCGACGTTAAAAGAAAATTGTTTTCTTTTTTGTTTTTTTTTCCAGAAAAACTCGGTTGACTAGGAGAGACCAACAAAGGAATTTATTCAATGTTATTTTTAAGAATTAATAAGCAATTTTGGTCCATGTGTCTGCAATTAACAAGTGGTGTCAACTGTTTAGTGTGTAATCTGACAAATCACAAAGGCATGAATCCCTTTTTGCATGAGCTAATTATTTAATTAATTAATTAATTATAATATATTTTATTTGTTTATTTTCTTAACTCAAAGCAATTAAACGAAGCAAAAAAACTCAATTCCATCAGAACTGATCAGAAGAAGCGATGGTTGGACCAGGAAGACCTCAAATCGTTCTTTTTGGTTCTTCAATTGTTCAATTTAGCTTCAGCGATGGTGGCTGGGGAGCTACACTTGCTGACATCTACTCTCGTACGGTTTGTGATTCTTCTCTTTTCCAAAAGTTCCAAATTTTTCCCACATTCTCAATCCCTTGAAACTTCGACTCCTACTTCAAAATTAATAATGACCCATCTTCTGATTTGACTGATTGGTAGTGATACACATCTACAATCAAACCCACTAATCCGTAATGCAATTGCTATTTAGTGGAGCACTGTTTGCAGTGTCAACAACCTAATGATTTTGAGGATAAAGTTTGTGCCTTTTTTGTTGTGTGTGTGTTTGTTTGATGCATTTTCATAGGCTGACATAATCCTTCGTGGTTATGCTGGTTGGAATTCAAGATTTGCCTTGAAGGTTTTAGACCAAGTCTTCCCAAAGGTGTTAACTTTACTGAAACTCACACTCTTTTATATGTATATATGATTCTTCTACAGTTGTTGCAAAAAAAAGACTTGGTTTTTTTTTCTTGACGTTTGGTTTTGCTTTTGTACTGTTTTAGAATGCTGTAGTACAACCTTCTTTGGTGATTGTCTATTTTGGTGGGAATGATTCAATGCAACCTCATCCTTCAGGGCAAGGTCCTCATGTTCCTCTATCTGAATTCATCGATAACATGAAGAAAATTGGAGAGCATCTTTTGGTAATGCTTGCCTTTTTAAAAAAGTTTGTGACTTTTTTTTTTGTTCTGATTCCTTCTTTAGTATTGTTAACTCATGTTATCTTCTTAACAGAGCCTTTCGGACAAGACCCGTGTCATTTTCCTCACTCCACCACCAATGAATGAGAAACAAATCCAACTAGTTTTTGGGTACATGTCTCAGAGAACCAGTCTATATGTTCCTCTTGGTATTATTTTTGGAAGTATGATCTATATCTTTTTCTAACTCATGTCTATAGTGGTGCAATAAGAGGCCGGCGTAATGAGTTATGCAGTCCATATGTAGAAGCGTTGCTAAATCTATGTAAAGAGATCAATGTGAAAGGTATCGATCTTTGGACCGTGATACAGGAACAAGATGATTGGTTGAACACTTGCTTCACGTGAGCTATACTGAACCTTTATGATAATACATTAGTTCTACAATGATTCTTCATCAAACTTACTTCTTGAGTTGTTTTACTTGATAGAGATGGGATCCATTTCACAGCAAAGGCAAGCGAAATCGTCGTGAGGGAAATATTGAAGGTAGTGAGAGAAGCGGATTGGAAACCGAGTCTTCACTGGAAGTCATTACCAGTTGAGTTTCCATTTGATTTTGATGTTCCAGACTCCGTAAGCCTTTGTGACCTAGAGTTAGTCAGAAACGACCAGTTGGAGCCACCACACTCCGTAAGCCACCAAGAGTTAACCAGAAATGAGAAGATGGAGCCACAATCTGGGACATCCAGATTGTAGAAAATTCATATTTAGAGATTAAGCTTCTTCATTGATATCTTGATGGTGGACCAATGTCTCCCTTTATTTGCATCTTGATATCCACATTGCTAATTTCACATTGATGGTTCGTTGGGTATTCGTATTTGAACACTTTGTTCTCACTAGTAAGTATTGTGCTTCAGATATACAAAATGAAATGCATTATAATCTAAAAACTCTATTTTCTTTTGGTAAATAGTGATGGTGGTCACTTGGCCATGTTTTAAAACCTTAAGACGATCATGTAAGTTCACAAAAATGCGAGATAGGTACTTAAAGTGTCGAATTTCACAGAAGCTAAGGCGATCTTTAACACGAAAAGAAGTGAATTAATAGCTATTTTGTTTAGAGCAAATTTTCTTACATCTTCTTGACTTTGATATATTATATAAATTTATAAGTAGGCTAAATTAACGTTTTAGATTCAGAAACGTGGAGAAAATATTCTTTCAGGAACGAAAGTACGGAGTATTAATTATCGTTTGGGTTTCGAGAGCTAGATTTTATGTTTTGCTTTGAGTTAGATGGTTGACTCTTTTTTTTTTTTTGTGTTGTGGTAAAATATGGTAGATCCTCCATTTATGATTCTTATAATGCTTTTATCTTGATCAATTATGATAACGTTTAGCTCTCTTACGAAGTGGCGATTTTCTATTTCTAAAATCTGTAAGTGCACTCTCTAAAAAAAAATTTGGCTAGTCGAACTTCAAGACCTCCGTTTTCGATTTTATGTTTATGAACTTCCCAAAAAATTCACCAAATTCAGCTACATATTTCTTCCTCTCGAATTATTTTCTTACTTCGTTTTCTATTCTCGAATCTTCATCACTCACTGATATCTCTGAGAAAAAAAATAAGAAATCAAATCGCTAAATAAAAAAATTTCCCAAATCACCCTAGATTTGAATTAATTTCCCAATTGCAAATGGCCCATTTGAAAACATAAAATAGTTTAGGTTTATAAATTTAAATGTTTGGGTTGTAATGGACGAAGACTGTAATTAACTGGTAATTAACAAGCATAAAACAATTGAAGTTTGAGAGTTCGAGTCTAGGGTTCACCAAATTTTGTTTTAAAGAAATTGAACCCCAAGCAGCAACACGACACAAAGTGTTCGGATCGAAAATACCTTTTCCCCTCAAAAGTTAAGAATTAACAAGGAGGGTTTGTCGAGCTTTTTGAACTGAATCCATGTCATGAGTAGAGAGGAAAACATGCTCTACTGAACAAACGGTGAAGGAAGGACAGCTCGAAGCACTGTGTCAAAGCAAGGCAATATATATTAGATTTTCGATCACTTGGAACCAAAAATAATTTTGTTTTTCAACTTGAGCGATTATGACTAGCCCCTAAAAAATTAAAATTTCACTAAATTCTCATTGTCCAACTTGTTCTCTTAGCGTTCATTTTTGCTTCTATTGCATATTTTCATTGCTTTAATTTTGGTCTAAAATTATCCACAATACTTGTGAAATTTTAATACCTTATATATAAAATTTTGACACTTCATAATGTCATTTCATTCCCACTAATTCCTTTCTTATTCAATATATAATCTTAATCTCCAATGACAACACACCATGTGGTTCTTCTACTCAACCCCTTTTCCAAAAAACCGTTTTTAATGAATTAAACTTACAGTTTGTTTCAACTTTGACAAATAAAAATAGGTATATTATGAAAGAAAATCTTTCAAAATGGGGAAAAAGACAGATTTTCTAAAACAAAAGCATAACTCAGAAAAGACAAAATCAGCTTCATATACGTTTTTTCTTAATAAAGTTACAAAAAAACCGTCAACTTTTTTTTTTCTTTTTTTAATTCGACTCGCCGGAGCACCACTGTCAAATCAGTACCTCACACAGATTCTCAAGTTTATCCTTACTTATAGTGTATTCTTCAAGATTTATCACTAACCTTTATCACTCATTCCCAGTTTTTCTCTCTTTCTCCTAGAATCTCCGAGATGGCTACACCGGACGTCGAACTATCTTCTCAAATTATGACTTCGATGATCTCTTCCTCATCTTCTTCTTCGCCATCACATTACGAAGAAGAAGATTATGCTGTTCTCGGGGTTGAATCACGTCGTAGTTATGGAGCATCACTGAGGCATGAGAGAGTTTCAGAGCTCAGTGTGAATTGCTCTGCACTGGCTCTGATCATCTGTTTGTTTGGTTTTTTTCTCAACCTTTTTCCGAATCTACGATTTTTCATATTTTGACTGCTTTGAAAGTTTTTATTTTTTATTTTGACTGTATAAATCTTGTTGAAATCTGACTCAGGGTCGATGTTTATTATGATGGGTCTTTACGGACCAAAAACTGTCAGCCTTGGACCCAATTCCTCAATACTCTTTGAACCGAGTTCAATGTTCGTGGAAAACATAATGGTTGACAATTTTTTTGTATCTCTTTCACTCACTCTCTCTCCTGTTTTGGTTTTGTATTGAGACCTTTTTTTTTTGGTCAGGTAAAAGAAGTGAATACTTCAAAGCC
The DNA here is from genome assembly GCA_963854855.1 of Nasturtium officinale. Classification (NCBI taxonomy): domain Eukaryota; kingdom Viridiplantae; phylum Streptophyta; class Magnoliopsida; order Brassicales; family Brassicaceae; genus Nasturtium; species Nasturtium officinale. The sequence continues at coordinate 8,041,853 of OY978511.1, forward strand.
TGGGCTCAAGCTTTTCGGGTTCTCTAAATCTCCGACTCTTGATATGTTTGCTAATTGGTCCGAATCCCGTGTATTTTCTGTCTCAAAGAACTCTTACAAGGTTTTAAGAATCTACGTACTGTTTTCTTATATATTATATGGCTGCTCTTTGACCTTCATGGCGACCTATATTGTCTTTTTCTTTTGTACTTTTCATTGACATATTAGTAGCAAAGATTCAATCTTAACATTTTTTTTTGTCGGAATATATATTCTAGATTATATATCATTGAATTCTCTTTTAGATGATTTATTGAACTGATTTACTTGTCTCAGGGATGGCCATACTATCTGAACAAAGGAACCACTTTGAATATTTCATATAACATTAAACCACAAGGTTCTGCTGTTCAGCTTGTGGTCAATGAAGGTTAGTATAGATCTTAATTTTTTTCATCTTCTATACTTGCCTGTTGGGTTAATATTGTAAATGAGGCTGTGATAGGGTTAAAAGTCATGAACATAGAAAAAGTTTCTAAGCTTGTGCAATCGAGACTTCATTAGTCTATAGTATAAGTATACTAGAAAAGGAAAATAACATTGAATAAGGGGAAATAGAGGAGATATAAGTCTTAATTTGAGTGAGTTTTTTGTTTGAAAGTGTTGCCTTTTATGGATATAAACTGATTATGTCAAGGCTCTTATTTTATAGGAAGCCAAGGCATATCTCAGTGGTTGTCGAACGACCATGAATATCGTGACACCTATTTGTCATGGAATCTAATTCAAGGTTAGTGACTCAAATTTTAAGCTACAACTTAAAATGCATTGGTTATCATGTGTTGATAAAAGTCTTTCACAGGGAGTGGTATCATTGAATTGGACATAAATAAGTCTTCAAGTTATTATCTTGCTGTAACTAACTTGAAGAGGAAGGACGTAGAGGTAATAATTGTTAGATTTAAGTTTTGGTTTCTGTTGTGTTTCTGCAACGTCCTCTGTTTTACTTTACATGATGTTTGTTCAGGTGGAATTGGATATTGATTTAAGGGCTGTCTTGTATGATACTAAACACTCGTTCTACAACTGTACCTTCAGCAACGGCGAGTGCATATTTGATGATATGTCTCTTGTTGGAAGTTCTGTTCTCGTGACTTCACCAGCACCGAGTCAAGTATGTTTTCTTAATACGAAACACAAAAAAAAATTATTGTTAGTTAATACTCTTAGCTAAATGAATGTTCATCTGATCGCTGCTTCTGGGCTCAGGGAATATCCATAGAAGATGAATGGCATATCATGGTCTCATATCAACCTAGATGGGTTGGATATGTAATCGGCACAGGTAAACATTTCAAGCATTGGAAAGTTTCTCTATATATATATAAACAAAAACTGGAAATAGTTAAGTGTAGTGTTTTTGAATATGCAGTTATAGTGATTTGTTACACGCTGGTAGCTATACATTTGTGGAAAAGTTTACAGAGTGGTGATGGCGAGAGAAATGTACGTGAAAATGATTCAGCAAGAAGAGGTCTTCTTGCAAACAAAGTCGAAGATGGTTCAACCATGAGTTCTTGTCATGATTCTTTGATAGACGAAGATGATGAATTGGAAGAGATTATGAGGAATGAAGATAAAAGCACTAGAGGTCTTTGCGTCATTTGTTGTAATGTTCCCAGGGATTGCTTTTGCCTCCCATGTGGACATTGCGTGTCTTGTTATCAATGCGGAGTAAAGTAAGTTTTTATCCATTACCATTAGTAAGCTAATGCGTTAATCGTAGTGGGATTGATCTAAAATATATATTAAACGTTGTGTTGCAGGATGGAAGAAGCTGATGGTACTTGTCCGATTTGTCGAAGGGAAATGATAGTGAAGCGAATCTATATAGCCTAAGAATTAATATAACTATCGGATGTAATGTTGGAATCTAGAGACCATTAATAAAAATAATAATTCTTTCTATGCATTATTTTTTATTTTCTTTTCTTTTGATAAATTTTTGAATTATACACTAGTTACCAAATGGACAAGAGTTTATATACAAGAGCTTTAGAGGCAAAATGCTTCGATGGCCAAACAAAATTATGAAGCCATACTAAAAGTAAAAGTCAAGTATAAATGCGGACAACATACGAACAACATATACGTATGATATCTAATTATCTACAATAAATAACCTTTAAATTCTTTATTGAAGCGCTATTTGATCTATAAATTTATTATATGATATTTGAAGGTTATTAATTAAATAACATATATGGATTAGAACATCTACAGAAGCCCAAGTATTATTCCATGAAAAAACCCCATTAGAAGCTTGTATAATTATACTACATATATGAGCTTACTCGTCTATAAACTAATTACATGGACTTCAAATGAGTTTTTCATGAAATAATATTTGGGCTTCTATAGAGTTCTAATAATACAGACCTATGTGCAAAACCTTTTAATCATTATAAAAAATGAATAACATGTACCCATTTTTCTTTTAAAACAAAAGTTCTCAAAATCACTTATACTACAATATACCTATAATATATTTTTCACCAAAAAATTAAAAAAAAACCTACTAATATATCCAAAGTTGTTCTAGTGGTTGTTCGACATACACGATGATATAGGGAACAAAGCTCCCACGTCAACAACATATCTCTTCGGGATTTTAAAGGTTAAAGAGAAACAAATCTTGTGGTAACGTCAACAACATATCTCTTCGGGCCTTTAAAGATTAAAGAGAAACAAATCTTGTGGTCAAAGAAACCATTCATTGTTTCTCTTCTCTACACTCATCTCACACTATTATCCGCAATCTCGTTCATGTACAACCGTCCGATGCACTTACTTTGACTACCTTCTATCAATCTGACGGCTAAAAAGCCACAAACAAAATTCAATTCGCGCTCTCAGTATCTCCATATATAACACACTATCTCCTCCACCGTCTATCAAAAACCCTAGAAAAATGGCAGCAACCGGAACCGGAGTTGTGGCGGTGTACGGAGAAGGATCCATGACGGAGACGAAGCAAACTCCATTCTCCGTCAAGGTCGGTCTCGCTCAAATGCTCCGAGGTGGTGTAATCATGGACGTCGTCAACGCTGATCAAGCTCGAATCGCTGAAGAAGCCGGTGCTTGCGCTGTAATGGCTCTAGAGCGTGTTCCCGCCGATATCAGAGCTCAAGGCGGCGTTGCTAGAATGAGCGATCCACAAATGATTAAGGATATTAAATCGGCGGTTACAATTCCGGTGATGGCTAAGGCAAGAATTGGTCATTTCGTTGAAGCTCAGATTCTGGAAGCAATCGGAGTTGATTACATCGACGAGAGCGAAGTTCTCACTCTCGCCGACGAAGATAATCATATCAACAAAAACAATTTCAAAATCCCGTTCGTTTGTGGATGTAGGAATCTCGGTGAAGCTTTACGAAGGATCCGTGAAGGAGCAGCCATGATTAGGACTAAAGGAGAGGCAGGAACTGGTAACGTCGTTGAAGCTGTGAGGCATGTGAGGAGTGTTAATGGAGCTATACGTTTGCTGCAAAACATGGATGACGATGAGGTTTTTACTTTCGCTAAGAAGATTGCTGCGCCGTATGAATTGGTAGTGCAGACGAAGCAGCTTGGGAGGTTACCGGTGGTTCAATTTGCTGCTGGAGGTGTGGCGACGCCGGCGGATGCGGCGTTGATGATGCAGTTGGGATGTGATGGAGTGTTTGTTGGGTCGGGTGTTTTCAAGAGTGGAGATCCGGTGAAAAGAGCTAAGGCGATTGTTCAGGCGGTTACGAATTATAGAGACGCGGCGGTGCTGGCGGAGGTCAGTTGTGGTTTAGGTGAAGCTATGGTTGGTCTTAATTTGGATGATAAGGTTGAGAGGTTTGCTTGCCGCTCTGAGTAACCAATCAAATTTTAGATGCTTTTTATTTTATAATAAATGGTTTATGAAAATGTAAGATTTGTTTATTCTAATTTTGGTGTAATCGTTTCATGGGATTATATGACGTTCTGGCAAATTTTAAAGTAAGTATGTGGCTTTTGTAAGAAATTATATCTTGTGCGTTTAGTAAACACGCAAGAGCTTAACAAGTCACCTCAAACCAAGATTCTTTAAATTCCAAATTTTAAAGGTGATTCAGTAAAGAAAATGGAAATATTAAGGATCTAGCTGTTTAAGGTTTTGATTCGATTGGATGTGGGAACGAGACAAAATAAGTGACCACCAATTTTGTTACACGTCAATATTCCTACATTTGGGAACCTACGGCTTGGTCTCTGTTTGGAGTATACACATGTACGTCTGATTGGTAGGAGATTATGCTTAGTTCGAACCGTATTGATGGTCAGTGGATTTTATAATTGGCAATCTATCTCATTCAGAAGGAGCGTAGCAAACGGTGGCATTAACGGGATTACATTTCCTCAAAGCAATTTACCAACTTAATAACCAAAGGGGTGCTCATGCCGGCTGCGCCATCACGACCTGATGCAAATTAAGATGATGGTTCATGGCCAATTTTCAATTCTTTTTCTTTTCTTTTTTTTTGATGAGTTTTGGATGATCCGGACCAAAATCAGACTAATCCCAAAGTAGACAAGCTTCATGCATAACATGTTAAACATATAAATCTGAGGGACCGATTTTTTTGACACCATACTCACCATACTGATAGAGACCGCACATTATAAGCACTAGGCTGTATATGATCCACTAACCTACAGACATCATTTCCAGTTTCAAACCTTAGTTTTTGCGATTTAAGTTTCGAGACAAATTTTCATATTTTCGCTCGGCTACCACCTTTAAATTAAAAAAACTAATTATCTACAAGCACAAGAACCCACTAGCTAGTGCACAACTTTACCTTGTCTACACTTTTATGTTAAGATTTATTTTTTCTCTGTAGTTATATATTTTTGTTTTTAACGTCATTGACTCATTGCATTTCTCTTTTATCTTATGAATAACAAAACTCAACAACAAATTCAAATTTCAGAGAAAGGAAAATTATTAGTGTTTTTATTTCTTACATATTGCGCATTTAACGGTTTACAATATATTTTGGTACAAAATATATAAGTACATAGGATAGGAGTAACTGATTATACTTGAGATATGTATATCAGTTATCATCATTTCTACTTGTTAACAGTGAGTCGACCTGGTTTTTTCCACAAGGGCCCTTTTGCCTAATAAGAAGACGGTACTCGTCGAACCTGATCGGTTTATAAAGAGCAGGTCGGTTTTCAGTTATTAGTTGTTTAATTGGTCCAATCGGTATATCACTCCTCGGATTGTAGAAGTAGGCCAAAGAGACTCTATCCAAACCAGAATTAACGATCACCTGATGCTCCACGCTTTTGAATATTCCATTGCTAAGTATCTACAATTTGTTCCAACATATTATTGGTTAGTCTTCGCATCTGATTCCTTTTCAAGAAAGTGGTCAAATATCACATAATACTATGATGATTATTTACACTTTTTGCCAAATACTTTTTTTTCTTTGAAACACCAAAAATACTTAACAAGAATATCGTTAAATAAATTCAAATATGTATAATGTTCTGAAGATCACTTGTGTATAAGATATGAGCGGGCATATTGTCCAGTTAATTCTCGCCACAACTACAGATTTAGAGCTGTAAAGTTAAATGTTGCCTATGTTCCAATATTTTTTTCCAATTATAATTCTATTTTCTTAATGTAAAAATGAATATAACGACTCAAAAACCCATAAAATGGTAGGTTTAGAGGACCTAAAAAAAGACAACAAAACAAACACATTAATAGCTAGACTGTAAATTTTGGGTGAAAAGGTCTAAGTACTCGTAAATTTTGTTTAGGATTTCTACAACATTTTTCAAAAAAGTAACTAAAGAGAAAACTAAGTTCAAGAAAGTAGGAAACAATATACCTGCATCTGATCTCCAATGTTAACGATCAAAGCATTAGGGACAGTTTTAATAGTGACCCAGCCTGCACCATGACGGACCTGGAGGCCTGCGACCTTCTCGTCTGAAAGGAGAATGGTAATGCTACCAGGGTCAGAATGGGAAGAGAGACCTAAAGTTAGATGTGGCTGAGGGCATTTTGGGTAATAGTTTGTCCTCAGAGAAGCCCCGACTTGTTCTTCTCCTCCTAAAGCCTTCATGAGATGGTTCGGTTCTAAACCTAAACTCTCTGACAATGTCTCTACCAGCTTCTCGCACAGTTTTCTCACTTCGTCGCCGTACTCTTCGATCAATTCTCTGCACATAAGTTTGTCCTGGAAAGGTTAATTACTATGAACTGGATAAGAGATATAGCTAGATAAAAGAGCGGAAAATATTTAATTGGTTAGCTAAAACATTTAATTTTCTCAATATTAATTCAATAGGTTGCGCATAGGAGACTATTGTGAGATCCATTTTTAGTTTTTTACTACTCAATTTTGTTAATTAACTATCAGTAAAAGATCTAGAATATAGTAAATAACACCCAATATTTACATAAAATGTATTTTTGTCAGTCAATGTGTATTACATGTCGTTATTTCAATATATATCGTTACTAAAACGTCACGTTTTCACATGGGTACTATTACCACATGTAACGTGTTCACACATATGAGACACGTGCATAATATGTTCACACATCATGTGGTTGACGTTTATAAATAAAACTTACCTGATCTTAGGAGGTTGAGATGGCAACTTGGAAGGGTTTCTTATGGAAGAAGGTAAGAAATTGAGGAAGAAATAATCACTCCAATCTAACTTAGCATCTTTCACAACACCAAGTCGGCTTCCATATCCTTCGTACGTATCCGGTGAGTTTGCGTACTTTCGTTTCTCCTCTAACGGAAGCTCGAAGAACTCTCGCCAAGCTCCTCTCACACTCTCCATCAGCGCGTGGTTCACACCGTGGTTCACCATTTGGAAGAAACCCCACTCTTCACACGCGTTCCTCACGCGTCTCAGCCCTTCCGGTTTCCCCCACACGTCGCCCATGTCTAGCACGGGGATTTCCATCTCAGCATTGGATTGGTCGGACTTAAAGATCGGTCTTTGATGAGCAGGCTTCACATACCGGTTTGGTAAAGTGGGTACGCCGGTTTGTGACAAGGCTTGTACGGAAACAATAGGCTCTGGCCAGCATGCAACCATTTTTTTTTTTGTAACTAAGAAAAAATGGAGTAGAAGACACTCAAGGAGATAGAGATATAATGGAAGAATGAAAGTTTTGGATGGTGGAAGAAGAGGGGACGGAATGGGGTATAAATATAGTTTTTTTTTACCGAAATGAAACGTGAAATTATTAGTTAATTCTATACTTGTTTTTATATTATTAGTTTATTTTTATTTTTAACACAAGTTTTAATTAAATAAAATAAAAATATAAATTTATATTTGGTGAGTGAGAAACTCTCGTGAGGTTTCACCGATAATGTTGGTTGCTAAGCTAGTTACTAGTTAGCTGATAAAAATAAGGACACGTTTTTAATTTAAAAAGAAAAGAAAACAGGACACGTTTTTAGAGTTGTGGAGATATATATGTCTATGGTACTGCTTTTTCGTCTTTAGTGACTTTTAAAGTGAGGAGACGGGACACCAAAACGGAGATGGCTAACGAATAACGGCAACGTGCGACAGTTTGCAACTCATTTGGAAATTAAGATATCATGGAAAACAGACCAAAAAACCAACAATATCTTTATGTGTACGTAGTTAGTTTGTCTGTGTCCCGTAGGTTTTTTTTTTTTTTTTTTTTTATAATTAGCTTTAGCCTCTAGTGTCCGAGTCGAATTAGACTAATTCGGTGATGGGCAATGTTTCCTAAATGTAAGTCCAACATGTTAATAAACGCATGTGAACTCCAAGACACTAATTGGCCCACGCACACCTATAATTGTTACATAAGTGCAAATGACTCATCTCAAAATTAATCACAAATACATAGTTAATCTATATTTGTTGTGATAGGTGTGCGTGAGAGTTATACGCCAGGAAGCACGAAAATTTTGTTAGGTTTTCTAAACATTTGGAAACAAACTTGATAAAAATTCTATAAAAATACATTTTTACGCGTTTATAAAAATCTTAATTTGGAAATACGATGGAAACACGTTTCACAAAATGAAAACAAGTTTTCACCTATTTCTTAAAAATTTTAATTTGAAAAACAATGATTTTTTTGTCTCTATTTCTTGTTATGATATTTTATTTTTTCATTAGTTTTACTATTATTTATTAAATTTATATTATTTCAAACTTTATTAAATTTATTTTAATTATATATATAATATATATTATACATATATTATATATTATCACGTTTCCAAAATATAAACGTTTTTTTATTTTTCAAAAAAACTCAAATGAGAGATTTTTTTGTTTTTTTTGTTTTTTGTAATTAATATTATTATTTATTGTTATGTTATTGTTCTTAGAAGCACAATGTTATATACATATATATATGTGTATAATTTATATTCTAATTGGTGTAAAAATGTCTAAACGACATATATTTTAAGAATGGAAGAAGTGTTATGATTATAACTTGTAATATACAGATAGCAGCAACACAAATTTGTGATGGAAATTAGGAAATATAGTTTTGAAAAGCAGTGGTAGATAAGTGCCAAAATTAAAAGATAATCTACAATCGATTATCGGTAAAGGCCACTCATAGTTACAAACCAAACAAAACTCATGTACTACAACAGAACGCCAACGTTCCAAATCTAATTTAATGGATAACGCCGGTTATTCAATTATATGTTAACACTTGCATTATAAAACGAAATCTTTTTAAAAACTTTTAAACATGAAAATATGATTGAAAACGTGAAATCAGTTCTACGAGCAGATCCCATATTATCAAAGTCGGTGGAAATTTGGGGAATTTTTTTACTTTAAACCGTTTACCAAAATAATAAAATAAGTTATTCCTTCTTCGTGATTCCTAAATCTGCTAATGCATTTGAGCAGATTGAGCTAGTTTTTGATTTTATTGATTGAAAAGTAAACGTTTGACATAGTTAATAACTTAATAATATATCTCAAATGCTCACAATGAGAGTGTAAATTAAGTAATAACCACCTTTTTCTTATATTGTTGGAAAGAAATGTCCTCTTTTGTTCAATAAAAACTTCACTTTCGAAAATAAAATCAAACACTAATTCAAATTTTCAACCATACGTTTAGTTGTTGGGAACATATTTCTTTCTTTGAAATATTATTGATTATAACGGGGTAGTGAAGAATGCGTACGCAATGTATATTATGCTTATGTATCACATGTCTTATTTAAAATCTGCTGAATGTTTCGTTTCCATCGGCTGCATATTACGTGTTAAAGGTTTCAAATAGCCGAAACGTGATTTCGTGTCTTTTGGCTCAAAATAGAATAGTTTCATGAGCTTTAATTTGATGAATTATACGATCATACGGCTGTGACGCCAAGACAAAAAATTTTGGTGTTAAAACAAGATTTTACTATTTTTACGTGCAAAACGTATTTTTGTTGTTCTGACGCTAAAAATCGGCTTAGGTAAATTTTCTGTCATTTCAATTTGTATTTCTGAATGATGTTAAGAAAGAGCTTTTTATATATATTTAACATAAAACTATATGGATGTAATCATGCACATATAAACATTTAATATTTTAATGATCCTTATAAGCGTATGATGTCCCTTTGTTAAGTTTTGAAAATATAAATCTAAACTTTATATTTGTTTGTATTCCAAATATTAGATGTTTTTGTGCAATTGATTTGGTATGCGAACGCAGAGATTAAATTGGTTAACAACATTTGCATATTGATCCAATTGAAATTCACTCACTTTTAATGTACAATATCTAATACTGATCATTCTCGTATACTTTACACAAATATTTCTGGTGTTAAAAACGATTTCCTCGTATGTAATTATTTCTTCATCTTTAAGATAGAAATTATTGAAATCAAAACTAGATTCGAATGCCGCCCAATATGTTGAATATTCTGAACGTAATTGATATGATATGCCGCCCAATTAATAAAAAACCGTACATGGAAACAAGTGGACTGTTATGTTTTAATGCCAGTACGTTGTTATTTGTTTGTTTTTGTATACTTAGTGTAAGAATGGAAAAATGCGTCGCAGATTTATTTATAATTATTTTAAATGGTTGACGGATAAAGAAAATTAGTCTTGTCATCTTGTGAGTAGTCCTTGACTCCTTGGGGAATTTATATACAAAAAATAAAATAAAATTCGCTAACATAATGGGATGCGAATGTGGTGTTTTCAGATATAATAAACGAAGCTTTTACTTTGTCCAAAAAAAATAAACGGAACATACCAAATCTTTTAACAAATATCTTATCATCACCCAAAAGGATTGATTTGAAATGTTGAGAAAGGGTTAATATTTTTCCTCTTTGGAGAGTTACATATGTTATTGGTCAGGTTACCTAATGTTGTTATTATGTGACTCAAACTGTGTAGATTGGGTTTGGGCTCCCCATAGCTACTAATACTATACCTTAGATAAACTGTCTAGAATGGGCTTGGGCTTCATAAAGTGGATTTAGCCCGTAAACCGGGTAATCAGAATTGAGACCGGACCCATAAAGCGGAATTAAAAACCGGTTTAAAATTAGCAAAACAATTTTTAAGATAATACTGAGCCCTAAGTTCCAGAAAACCAAAAAATTGTTTATGAACGGATTGTGCAACTTTTACATCTCAAAGAAATTTTCGCGTCACATTATGTAATCCGTCATTTCGTGAATGAAGAAATAACCCCAACAATTTTGATAACCATCTATGGAATATTGTGCACGTGCAGTAATTTAGGAAACGAGAGAGAGATTGTATTAAAGTTACATACTTAGTCCTATATTCGTTATTATATTGATAAAACAAAGTGTTCTAAGAAAAAGATCGAGCTTTTGTCGAAAAGGAAAAAACATAGATAAAGTTGTAAATAGAAGAAACTTGGGCGTGGAGCTAAGTATATTTAATGGTCGCCCAGAATTAAGAGCCACATATACTAATTATAAAAGGTATACAAACCGAAATTTCTCACAGTCGTGATGAAACGTCAACGCAATATTATCGTCACATCAATTTAATTCCTCATTATATAATATGAATGAATAGCAGTCAAGGCTTCAAACAGAGAATACCCCAATTTCTTTATTTCTCAAAAATGCGATAAGACGTAGCACTCTCCACTTCAGTAGGATCACTAATACATTTTCCTAACATCAGTCACTTATGTGTTAATTTATTGAAAGATCCGTAAAATACCATTACCAAAATTTAAAAAAAAAACAAAAAAAAATTGATACCAAAATTTATCTATTATTTAGATTTCAAACAACTCATTTATATTCTTAAGAGTTTTTCGAAAAGTCTGTAGTGTTTTAAAAGTTTAAAAGTCAATAGTTATATATATATATTCATGAATGTGCCTTCTCTTTATCCAATAGAGTACTAATTTGAAAATTGATAAACATAAAAACACAGTAATAATATGTTACCCAATTTATCATCACATGCTAATCGAAAATGATGTTTTCTTTGTTTATGATTAAAAAAACTGGTCAGCAATGTCAAAGAGATAACAAAATTCACGAGTTTTGGAATAGCTAAATCGAAATTAAGTCCCACTAGCTGATTGTGGACTAAGAGGCGTGATAATCCACATATATATATCTGCAGTCAGAACGTTATAAACTTATACTATGATATTGTCGAGCTTTGTGAACTCATATTATAAATTCATGTAGTAATCTTGGAACTAATCTGCTTGCCATTTACCAAATTAACTCAATACTAAATTAATTTCATCAAACATTTGATTATACGTCGAATCCAGAATACTGTTGGTAAATTAATGTGATTCCAAGAAAACGATAGAAGTATCCACATCCTTCCTGATCACAGTCAAATCATCAATAGGTAATAAATACTTTACTAAGACGCTAATCATTTACTCTATAGGCCATATATATATCAATAATTATTACATATACTAGTACTAATTATACTATTAGAGACACATTTACCAAAAGCTTCGTTTTCTATTTAATATTTTCTCAAAAAAAACAGAAAAAAATTATTAGAAAAATCCAAGAGTGAGGAGAGAAAAAAGTAAACGCGTATACAGATGGCGACAGGAAAAGAGAGAGTGGAGAAGAAGAAAAGAATTGCGATTTGCGATTAAAGAAATTAGACTTTTTCTCCCGACGTTTCACATTACAAAACACAAACCCAAAAGAAAAAAAAAAAGTGAAAAGCTCCACTCAATCTCAAAACATAATCTTTGCTTTACAGATCGTTAGGTGATTTTTGTTTTTTTTCTTTTAGTTATTATTTCTTGATTCTTGATATGGATGGACAACATCATCACCTTCACCAGCTTCAATACCTTAACAAGCATCATCCTCATCATCATCCCCAGTCGCAAACGCTGGAAATAGAGTCTCCGGTAGGGGTGGGGGATAGGTTTCCACAGTGGAGCATAGAAGAGACCAAAGAGTTGATAGGAATAAGAGGAGAGCTAGATCAGACTTTCATGGAGACAAAACGTAACAAACTTATTTGGGAAGTTGTCTCTAACAAGATGAGAGACAAAAGCTTTTATCGTAGCCCTGAACAGTGCAAGTGCAAGTGGAAGAACCTCGTCACTCGTTTGAAGGTCCCAAATCTCTCCTTTCTCTTTCTCTTTCCATTCATTTTGTGTTATTGATTATTATGTTTAATGATCTAGCTAGACCCTAGTTATACTACGAGGTCGTGCATGGAACTATATGCTATACGCAAAATTAAATAAATATAGTTCTGTTACCAAGAAATTCTTAATCTTATAGTAGTTCATAACCATTTCGGGACAGAGACAAAAGCATTATTAATTTGTCTCATCCTTAGGTATATATTAAGCTAGAGATCTTCCAAGTAGCGTAGTTTTATATGAAGATACTCTCATTGGTGATGTGTTCCTTGATGTCTTCCAGGGATGTGAGAAAATGGAGGCAGAGACAGCGAGACAACAATTCCCTTTCTATGATAATATGCAAATTATATTTACCAGTAGAATGCAGAGAATGCTATGGGTAGAATCCGAAGGAGGAGGAGGGGGACCAAGCGGGACAGCGAGAAAGAGAGAGTTTTCTTCAGATGAGGAAGAAGATAATGTGAATGAAGAGTTCGTAGATATCAGCAATGAACCTAAATTCCCAAGCGTTAAAAAGAACATTGCAAAGAAGAGGAAATTAGGGGGTAGTAGTAGTAGTAGTAATAGCAATAATGGTATAAGAGAAGTGTTAGAAGAGTTTCTGAGACATCAAATGCGGATGGAGAGCGAGTGGAGGGAAGGATGGGAGGCGAGGGAGAAAGAGAGAGCAGAGAAAGAAGAAGAATGGAGAAGGAAGATGGAGGAGCTTGAGAAGGAGAGGGTTGCAATGGAGCGGATGTGGCGTGATAGAGAGGAGCAACGGCGGTCAAGAGAGGAGATGAGGGCAGAGAAGAGGGATTCACTTATCAATGCATTGCTTGCTAAGCTTACTAGAGATGGCCCTCTCTAATATCCATCAGCTTATATTAACCTATAAGTTAACTTGTACCTCTTCATGTTTTTTTGAGGATTAGGTTTAATTATTTTGGAGGAAGGAATACTTAGTCAGTATATAAATTAATGGAATAACTCATCGCTCATATATTGATTGATGTGAGGACATAATTGAGTTCTTGTGAGACTTTAGAAATAGAATAAGCCCACATTCTTTCTTCCTGTTTTTTATTTATCTTGGTGAGCTCAATTATTTGCATACCATTTAAACTTAGTTTTATCATGCTTCTAATTAATAATTTGTTGAGCGATATTGTATAGTATTGGTAAAATGGAATGTTGAACAACATAACAAAGTTTTTTCCGCATATCTTATATTTTAGAGCTAGTAATTAAAAGATATCAGATTTAATATGTATGGTATTGCGCATTTTGAACTTTCGATAGTTAGTATAATCTTCATGCAATAGAGACACGAAAATACTAACACTTTTATGGAATAATTATGACGAGAATGTAGAGCGTACGTAGAGGTCAAGAGAGCAAATAACAAAAGTAATGCAAGTATCAAACGTGCTAGATTCAATAATGAAAAAGTTATCCTATGAATTATAGGATCATTAGGGTTGATTTTCCATGATCTATACTTATATATTATTATATAGATAAGTTCTTCATTTTTTCTTCTGATGATGTTTCTGAATCATATCTAAGACACTACGTGTATACGCGTGGCGTTCCTTATCCACATAAAAGTGTTTAATTTGTTTTTGTTGTCTTATAATTTTGTATTATTTGTAATTTATTTTAATAAACTGTCGCAAGCACGTGACTTATGGAAGGAGATACTTACTGAATACAAAACCCATGCAATTCTAAGAATACTCGATTGGGATCTTTGGTTTGTATTGTAAGTCCAGGACATTTTTTCAATCATTTATAAATTAGTCAAAACTGAAAAGAAAAAAAAGAACTATAATTTCGAATTGATGACTCAAAGAAATTTAAAGATATTGGCAGATCAAAGTTTTTAAAACATCGTTTTTTTTTTCCTTTTTGTATATCAACATGGTAACTTCACGCTTTATCAAAGAAAAAGAAAAAAAAAGACATGGAAATTTCATAACAAGAATTTTTTTCGTAGTATTCGAATAAGCATATATATATATATTTAGTTCAGTCAAATTCTTTTCCTCTACCTCTTTGTTTTATAACAAGAATGCTTGTATCACTCATTTTGATTTAAATTCTTTGAGTAATGATCATATGGTTTGTTCTGATATAATAATATTGCAAGCGTTCTGTGGCCTAAGATTTATAAATGCGAAAAAGTATGAAATAGTTTGAAACAACGGAACTTGGAAGGGAATCCAATCGTTTATTAGGGTTCTCAATAATGAATCTTTCAAGTGACACAACTAGAAACAGAGAACACAATATAGAACGAAACTACTTCAACATATTTCCAAGTTCACCATTCTCATACATCGAAGTCAATATATCACAACCTCCCAAAAGTTCTCCTTTCACAAACACTTGTGGAAACGTTGGCCAATTACTATAAGTCTTCAACTTCTCCCTTAACCCATGATTAAACTCATCATCAAGAACATCAACAGTTTCATAATCAACTCCTTGGCTTTCAAGAATCCCAACTACTCTCTGTGAGAATCCACATAAAGGAGCACTTCTTGATCCTTTTATGAACGCAACAACTTTACTCTCTTTCACTAAACGATCAACTAGTTCCTCTAATGGAACCGTAAGCTCCACATGTCGACCTGGAGTGAGACGAATATCAGATTTCTTCCTCGGACTTTGTTTGACAAATGTGTTGTTCCCTGACTTATTTCCCGGTGGGACTTTTCCGGTTACTTTTATATGTTCTTCTATCCATGATTTCCAAGCTTGTGTTAGAACCGATTTATCCGGTTCTTCCACTAAACCAACCTACCAAACCAATCATGAATCATTCATACCAAAATGCCTAGCAACAATACCAAAAATTGCCAATATGATTCATCTCCTACAACTAACTAACTAACTAACTTGCTACTGTGGTCAAGTGTAGTTGAAGAGTTTTAAAACTAGACCAGTTTAACAAAACCGTGTAAAGTAGAATTGGTTTATGGAGTAAACCAATTCACCTCACTCTTAATCTAATTCAGATTCAAGATTCCAAAAACTTCATTAGCTCAAAATTGAATCTTCGTTAGTAGCTATTTGGATTAAGCAATATCGGAATTTGATATATGTGATTCTAAATCAGGATCGATTGAGAGATGAGTTTACCTTGACGGAGCTACAAAGCTCCGGTACAGATTTAAGATGTGTAGAGACACTAGCGGCGATGTTTCGTGATATTCCGACGAATTGAAGCTCGTCGTTTTTATCGTAGACAGCATAGACACCGGTAGCGGATGGAAGTGAATCAGTCTCTGTAATTGGAAGCAGCTCCGTTTCCGTTAGAGTTTTGACGGCGGAGGTGATCAAGAAGGGACGACGAGAGCGGACTGTGTTAGGGAGTGTGAAGGAGAGAGAAGGAAAGGAGAAGGATGGTGTGAAGCGTGAATAGAGAGTGAGTCCAGGGGTATTTCGGGAAATCTGTGGACGAAAAACTCGGGGAGAAGCTGTGGCGTTCAAAGAGGAAAAACTGATTGCAGCCATTTTTTGTCGGAGCTGAGAGAAGAGTTATCGCCTGATATGAAATATATTTATTTGACACTGAATTGTAATTGGGCCTATATTGGGCTGATATTGAGGCCATATAAATTACTCGGGCTTACATAACTTATAAAAGGTGGGACCTACTATTTTTTTTTCTTTTTCTTATCGTACTACCCTCTCCATAAATTGGTTGTTTGATATTTGGTTTTGGTTTATAGTTTTCTCGTTGTTTAAATATGCGAGAAGAAAATTTGTCTACCTGGCTCATTTTAGTTCTTAGACATACCCAAATTTATGGGTGTTTAATCCTGTAAACAGATTTTACTTATAAGCTGAACTTAACAATGAATGTTTAACTCAAAGATATAAATGGATTTATTTTGGACATATATCTACATTCCAAAATCGGATTTAACCACAGTATCTAACTTAGTGAGTATCAGCACTATATCACCACACAAAGATGTAAGTCTGCATACTGCATTTGTTGAAAAATGAGAGAGAGAGAGAAATGGATTTTCAACTTAATATGTATTTCAGTATTTGATTAAAAATTGAATCTGAACTGAGATCAAAACCACACCCACTGGTTTGTTTGAGGTGAGACTAAGAGCATAGTAACTCAAAAGCAGGAAATTAGGAATCCATGACTTGTATTGAACACCAAAAAGTTAACATCGTTTACATTCTAATAAAAGCAGATTCTCAACTAGAAGTAGAGCTCTTATGGCCTCTTTATGTCTCTTTATAACTAAAAGTGATTAATAGATTTATAGAAGCTTTAAAACAAATAGGATTTGACAGCCAAATCTTCTTTCTACTCAGAGCACAACATAGCCATTCATTTTATTACCCTACTAACTAGGTTCCTGCTTCGTATACTCCTCAAGATGCGCTCTCTCTTTGTTCCCCTGAAATTGAATCATCGAGAGGCATAAGAAAACGTTGAAACAGAAATGGTAAGATCATTGGAGTTGAAGCACATACATTTTGGATTCTTACACATTTCTATTTCTGATTGCTGTTTTTATGGAACAATGTCATCAGAGATAACAGCCTTGCCTAGATAAACCTGTTGCATCTCCTCTTTCCAGATCTGCATCAACTTCATAAAATCAATTTGTTTTCCTATAAATAAATCTGTGTAAGCATTTATATATTTAGTCCCTTACCGTGTCACGGAACTCCACCCTTATGTGAGGAACATTTGTTTTGTGAATGTCGTTTCCATCAGGTCCTCTTTTGTAGTAGTCTTTTCCAATCCAATGCGACTAAAACATGTCAACGAGTCAGTATTATCAGTAGATCGAACCAATAATTAACAATATAGGTTATGTTTGATATAGTAAGTACCTTCAGGGCATGTGAGAAACCTGACTGGTACACTGAGTTGCGAGCTATCTCGCACAGGTCACACGCACTCAGCTTCCAGACCTGAATTTTTCAGTTATTATCTTCAATTAGTACATCTCTATAACTAAATCCTACCAGAATAGGATGAACAAAGAGAAGTTTCACTGTTCCTTAGTATTTTCAATCGCAAAAGATCCATATACATAATTAACTTTCATAGTCTATAATGCGTGACATGACTGAATTAAGGAAACATCATGACTTACAGAGGCAGCTATGCTATACTCTTCCACAAGTGGTTCTTTCGTTAAGTGAATCTGAAGGGGATCATCCGTGGATAGGGAAACATTGAGACCTCTTAAGAAAAACACAGGAAACGGGTTTCGGTGGTAATCAAGAAACAAAGAGTTGTTGCTCAGTGGAGACATGGCCAGACCAATCTGTCAAAAGAAATAAAATAAATGTACAGTCAGATATTCTCATTACAGAAACAAGAATAGGTATGTGAAATACGAGAAGGCAGTCTCCACAAACCTGAGCGAGGTAGTAGAGATACTGAAGCACAGGAGACTTTCGCAAATTGATTCCATGTGCGATGCTATGGCATGTGAGAAAAGTAGCAGCCAAGTGGTCTATGTCACCAGCCTGAAATTTGTAGACATCTTAAGCATCCATTGAACCCAAAGTGAAAACCGTATACAAAGCACGAAGGAAGAAATAAATTACCTCCCCAGAATGTGGACGTAATGTGATGGTAGTCATGCCCTTTGACTCTCGAAGCTGAAAAAGTAGTTACTCCATATTTCAAATTTTTGACGACACCAAGTTAATTACAGAAGAGATTAGGAGGAATGGTACCTTATTTAACACATAAAGGTTAGCATAACAATAGTAGACATAGTACGAAAATGCAGGATTGAATGCGTTAGTCCATTGAGCTGGAGTGGGCATGTGTTTTGTGGGACGTCTTTCGGGTTTGCTTTCATCATCGACCAAATCAAATCCAACAACCTGAAATACCAAACCAGAAACGAGTAACAAAACCATAGAAACAGTCAAAACAAACAAGAAGCAGCAACAAGCAACTCTTTAATAGTTCATAGACATGCGAATTAGAGGTTCTTTGCAGATATAGACTTTAACCTGCTTCAAAAAAACATGGAGCTGGGGATGCGAATCGGGATCGACCGTGGCTTCAAAGAGAGGAATGAATATATTGTCAAGGATATTCTGGAAAGATGTCACAATACCCATGTCCATGTAAATGTTGTACAGGCGTGGTAGCTAGTGAGCAGACAAACAGAAAACAAGGATAGTATAGCTCAGTTAGCAGTCATGTCACAAACACAAGGAGAGAAAAATACATTCACTAATGGATAGGACATATAGCACAAAAGCATCAAAGAGATGACCAACCTGAATTAACCAGACAACATTTTCACTGTATAGGTCATTGTTCACAATCCAACTAGCCAGTTGGTCCCACTCACTCATTTTTCTGCCATATATAGATATTCTGTATTCAGCCATCTGCAGTATTGAAAGTATGAAAAACAAAACAGAGCATTAATGAATCTGCTTTGCCAAGAAGATTTCTTAACTGCAGAATTCCATAACCAAAATCCTAAGTCTCTTAGTTACAATAGATTTGATTGTAACAGTGTTCTTCTGTTATAATGTTCGTTCTTTATGCATAAAACTACTGCAGTTGAACAATGAATTGTGAAATATATAGGACTTGAGTTGTTCGGTTCCTAATTATAGAGGGAATAAGAGTGCCACGTGTGAACAATGAATTGTGAAATCCCTTGTTCCAAGATTTATTAGCGACTCCAAATTTCCAATTACGATGACGACTTTTCTCTTATCCGAAATACCCAAATTCGTTTTAGTTTATTCTGTCCATCAATAATGGAAAAGGGAATCTTGTGGATGGATGTTTCCTTTTTAATCATATTTTTATTCTGTATAACATTCTCAAATTTTTAATAAGATTATTTATGCTGAGAAAAATTATGTTTAAATTTCAGATTATTTATGGTGGTAAAATCTATATTTTAATTTTCAACGTACATTGTGATCCATTTGAAGAGAAATATTCCTCAAAATTTACACCCTTTTTAAGTAAATTTTTCTTTCTCAGAATTCAGATTTGTATTTTCCTCTTACTCCAAATTCATTCTTATGTTTCTTAAGTATTAACAGTCATCTACCACAAAGCTAGAAAAAAAAATATAGTTTATCAAGACCAGAGGATTTTATAACAAGAAAAAAGAAGAAGAAGAAGAAGAAGAAGAAGAAGAAGAAGAAGAAGAAGAAAAAGAAGAAGAAGAAGAAGAAGAAGAAAAAGAAGAAGAAGAAGAAGAAGAAGAAGAAGAGGGATTCGGGTGCTGAGGTTTGAGCTTTTGATACGTGTGTTGCAAGGCAGTTGAATTTATAATATACGCGTATACCATTTAGGATTTAGACACAAACCTAGAAAATCAAGAATTAGAGTTAACAAAACACATACACACAATTACACAGACACCTCTTTGATTTCTTGTCATCTCTGAATTCCTCTGCAAACAACACAATTGTCTGAAATTACAATGTCTATGACACTGCCCTTTCCGATCTTAAGTTTTTTAGTGATCTTGTTCCACAGATGCAGCCCATAGCTTTCTCTATTCAGCTTGACCAGATCAGCTTTGAGTAATGTCGAGTCATTGCTGCTTCTTGGCGTGTGAAACAATCTTTGAATGACTAACCAATTGAATGGATAAAATGCTTCTGGTGGCAATACTTCAAAACTGTTCCCAATGGATTCTTTTGCTCTCTGCACCACTCTAGACACCAAGTAAGGACCATTGTGTCCCCATTTGTTCCCATCAAAAGTCGAAGCAAACTCCTCTATAAAACTGTAAAGAAGTGGATGATCTTTATCGAAGATCAAAACCGCATTGTTCAACCTTGTCCAGTTCTTTGAATCTCCTTCCACCACTGTTTGTGCTCCGATTGAATTCTTCAACCCTTTAAAGCTTCTTGTAACGATGAAATGAGTATCTAAATACACACCTCCGTACTTGTATAGAATCGCTAGCCTTGCTAGGTTTGAAAGGTTCTGAGATATTGGTATCCTTCCTGGATCTCTTTTACAGCTTTTCATTTCTTGAAACCAAGCTTTGGCTGGTGTGTTTTCAAGAAGCAATGAAATATCTGGTGTGGCTGCAAAACCTTGTAACCGCGATTTATTAATGGTTTTAGGATGTTATCTCCTTGTAGAGAATCTAATGATCCTGATGCTATCATTAAGCATCCTTGAGGATGAGATTTAAAGACGCTTTCTACAGATAGAAATTCTCTTTTACCAAAAAACTCTGCTGGTGAAAACCATGTCATGAAGAATCTAACCTCACATTTATTGTCAAGAGACTTAAGAACCCTTTGATGAAACTGCTCTGAAAAGTTAGTTGACTTGAAAACCTCGAATTCTTGGAGATGTAATCGAAGCCAGGCGATCCTGTCTCTGCTTGTACTGTTCTCTCCATTATGTTCATTTGCATTACCTCAGAGGTCGGTGAAGCCCACAAGAAAGTTGATCCTAGAGACATGTTTGAGAGGATTGTTCCTACGGCAACGAGCAACAATATGACCGCGAAAATGGCGGTATAGAATACCCGGGAATTTGTATGCTTGAGTTGGCGGATATGAAATGTTTCCGAGAGAATCTTCTTATTAATATCATCCTTCTCCATTGATTCAGAAATGTTTTAAGAACAGAGAGGGAAAGTCAAAAACTCACATGGAGTCTAAAACTAATAAAGATGATAAGAGAGGTATATAATTATAATAATCTTTCCTCAATTTATATTTTCATTATTCTTGTAAATAATGTGATTTAATAAGTAGTTGAATTATATATATATATATATAGATTAATGTGGTTTGGTATAGGTTTTTTTTCTTACAAAGTGGAAAATGTTGAGATAGAATTAAAGAATGTGATGAATTAATCTTCTCTATTTTCTAGGTATTGTGTTGGGATTAGGGTAAATTAAGGTTCTTCATGTTTTGTTGGCTTTAAACTAAACTGTTAAACTATATAAATTTGTACATTTTCTAAATATTGTTAGGTCAATCTTACGTGGGGGGTTTGGTTGTAATACAGATAACATATGATTAGACTTGTAGAATATGCTGAAGAAGTGCATACCACTAATTAACTTGTAGGAGTACCATATTTTTGTTTAGCTGTTCTTTTGTAAGAATTTTTGGGGTTAAAAAAAGAATGAAATATCTTATAGTGAAAGTATTTCTTTAATAATGTTCTACAAAAATTATTTATCAACACTAGTGTACATATTCATACATGTATTTACCACATCATCAGCATCTTTATGTTCAGATGTTTTTATATAAGTGATATAACTGCTATTTTTTTAAATTATCAGAATGTTAGTAATAATTTTAAAAGTAAGCCATTTGATATATAAAAATGAAATTAGGATTCAAATAAAATTATTTTTGCCAACCTATTTAATGATTCTAATTGATTTCTTTTGCCAAACTCTTTAATGGTTAGTTGATTTTTTTGGCCAACTCTTTAATTATTCATTTGTAGTCGATTTATGTTGAAATTAAGCATGGTACAGACTTGCAAGTTGCAACAAAAAAAATTTTTTCTTCTTTTGGTTCCTATGAGCTATGAGCATACGGATTTCGTTGAGTGGTGATGAATATGTTTCCTTTTTTTGTATATTTCAATGTAATCTAATCAGTGCATAAACCTTAATTATCAGCCTAATTGAAGACTTGAAAATGGTTACAGCCGCAAAAGAGTCTTAGATCGTGTCCGAAATGTTTTGAAGAATATTAACTTTTTCTAGAAGAATCGAATTAGGTTCAACTTGTATTGACCAATGTCCTGCGAAAAGTACCAATCATATAACCAACAAATGAGGTTTGCTAGGAAATGATACTCTAATGAATATAAGTTCAAAATACACCAATGTAGCCTCTATATGACTATATCTTCTAAATATAGGTAGTTTCCGTAGTATGGGCCACCAAAGATTCCTTAGTCGGAAAGCTGATGAAATTCTTATATCATCACGATGACTCGTTTTTGTCCATAGATTCATTGATTGGTACCTTCAGATTCTTCGATATGCTACGTACGCCTTATGTTCTGCACATTTTTGTGAGAAAATTCAAGAACCAAACCGAGAAAAAGCTTGCAAGTTATGACTATGTAGCTTCAATGGTTAAATGAAAGATGGTGTGTACCATGTGCCTCAAGGCCATGTCGAGAGACGACCTAGAGAGAGTTCTCCCAAAGCCCGAGCTCATGTTATCATCCTGTTTTGGAGGTGGCAGTTTCCTCATGTTCACAACTCTTTCCACCATTTGAGCCCCCATCAATATAGGATTCACATCATTGATAGTCTTGGACCGTCCATTTGATCTCTCACCAGAACTGTAGACTCTGCTTCTTGAGATTGAGACAGGTCTAGTTGATATTTCAGGGATTGTTAAAGATGTAGATTTAGCACTAGGAACTGACTTTCCCACAGAGACTGAACGGGTAAAACGCCCAGATGCTCGTGGATTGGATTTGACTGAAGAGGTTCTGTCATCTGTATTTGCATTCCGAGTAGAGTTGGTTTCTCTTTTAGAAGGTAATATGGCTCGTGAAGTGGGTGTGGCTTGTCTTGAAGGCTTACTGGTTGATTTTAGTTCCGTAATAGCGTTAACTTGTTTGCTAAAAGCAGTTCTTGGGATTGGCTTGAAAGCCTTGACGCTCCGTGTCACAGGTTCTTGCGGGATGTTTTCAACCTTTAAAAAAACAAAAGCCATCAACAATCATTAGAAGAGTAGGCAAATATCTAGAGGAATGATTGATGTTCTGTAAAAATGGACCCCATCCCACATTGGTATGAACATATATTACTTAGGAGTTAAAGATGGGTAAGATTAAAAAACAAGGAAGGGGTGTCTGAAAAGTGTCATTACGAGTTTATTAATCGGTTCTCACCCGCGGTTTTAGAACAGTGAATTTAGCAGTAGGCTCCTTGACTTCAACCATGGAGTTCTCTTGCCCTTGTAGCGTCTCAGGAGCCGCATGTAACCTGGAATCAGATTATCTCAAGATGAGTATCACAACGAAAAGGGACTACTCTAATAGATTGAGGCATGTACATTCCATCAAACAACAGCAAATAGCAACCAGATGAGACCTAAAAACTCAGAATTATGTCATGTACACAAACATCTACTAGAAAAATTACTCAACGAACTAAAGAAGTAAGTACCATTCGTAATCTGATTTATCATTCTCGGAGTCCAAGAACTTTTCAACAGCACTCTTACGCAGCTGAACACATCTCGTTTTTGTGAGCACTAAATTCTCCGTGCTAGAGTTGTCAACACCGTTTCGTCCTTATAAAATTTCCATCAACATGATCCAATTCACAACAAAATTAGCTAACTGATATATATAGTAAACATCCAACAGACTTCTCTTAGATCCAATCATCTTGAGCTATAAAACGTACTAAATGGCACAGAATCAGATTCAAAACTAATTCAAACGTATAATCTTATCACAGATTCAGCTTAATTTCATAGTCCGATACTTAGAATTAAGCTCCAGGAGCTCAGATTGAGAGAGATCATGTAACTCACCAGGTTCTGGAAGAGAAGAAACGCTTTGAGACTTCTCGCGCCTACGCATCTCTAGGAACAGAGAGAGTTCTTCATCTCCATCTCGAGCCACCACCACCACATTCTTCATTTCTCGAAACCTCTTCTTTACACTTAGAACGAGCTCACTTTTAGCTGGATCATTGTTGAACAATCGTAGCACCAAACATAAAAACAGCTAAAGAGAAAGTTAACGATGAAGATCACAAGATAAATTAGTAGGGATAAATGTTCCATAATAAATTTTAATTAATATATAAAGGATATGGGTCGATCTGGCTAATTAGTTTTGAGTTGGAAGCTCATAATCTAATATGGTATCCGATCCCGATCTACACATGTCCATCCCGATGCATAAGTGATCCGATCCAATATCCACTGATCTTTGCCCGAATTACCGAAATTTCTGGTATAAAGGAACCGTCATCTCGAAAGAACGTATTAGGGATAAATGTCACACATCGGATGTTGCAATGGATCTTGATTAATATATAAAGTATATGAGCCAAATATACAAAAGGAAGAAACAAAAATATAAGAAGTAGTAAGAAGAAATTTAAGAAATTCCAAGAAATTTACAGAGAATGATTCAGTCGTATATTCACGAAACTGCCACTGTTCTTCTGTATCTCTGGTGTTGGAGCGTTGGAGAGGAGGGTATAGACGTAAATTACGTAGGCCCCAGTGACTGGACTTAAGATTATAACCGTTAGATGCACAACGGCGATTGACTGATCGGACGTTTGATATTTGAATAAACCGACCAATGAGGCAGCCTCGTATATCGTGTGATTTAAACTTCTCAACACTCGCGGTCAATTATTTGTCATCCAAGCGGCCCAATTAATGATAAATCGGGCTTTATGTTAAAAGCCCATAGAGGTCTGACTTTGTCCAGTCAAGAGAAATCGGAGGTTAATCCGAACTTACACTGTTACACATATACATGTCATGTGATTTATTCCAAGAAAATATCTTATATTCCTGAATCGTAATCATACATAGCTTTCGAATTCCACTTAAGCACACTTTAGCTTTCCTATTTCACTTAATATGTATTGCTGAGGTTGATTATCTTTTTATCTAAGTGATAGTTATTTCAAATAAGTCTATTTTTCTTTCTACGGTCAACATATGACAAATCAAACGCACGCCCATGGAAAGAAATTTAATCATCTATTTATTCATAATATTATATCAAAAGTTCAGAAAAATGGAAATGGAAGAGACAGACCATTGGTCATAAAGCATTCAAAGACAGACCATTGAAAACCCATAAGAGGACTTTATAAACTTCTTAAAACTCATCTTCATCAAGGCACTATAATATAGGAAAATGTAAAATTGAATCTTAGGAATCTCTCTGACAAGCCTTTCATATTTTATAAATGAATCAAGAAAATTGGGTCTTCTTTTCAGTTCTCCATTGTCTCAGTTTGGAAATTTTGCTTCAACACATTTGCTACTTATCTAAAATTCAAGATGAGAAAACTCCTCCTCCTGTTGCAGTGAAAACATTGTTCATCTGTTGATGTCCCAAGTGAATAGCATTCGGTTGTTCTGAAATATACAATCATCACAATTTTGGGTTATGTAACTATTACTATCAATCTAGTAAATATATATTAAAATGTGGAACTTAAGTTTTAACTCACTCTGAGGAAGTTTGTCAACGAAGAAACAGATGGCAATGATGATATAGCAAAGCAAGAGGACCAACCCCTTCATGTAGTGAGAAGTCCCATCCTAAAGAACCATAAAACATAAAAAAAAATTATATTTAATTTTTGGATTATCCATTGCTTCGTCTAATGGGTTGATAATTTTGTAAGGTTTAGAAAAATGCTTAACCTGTAATGTAAAGGCTGTGATGATAATGGAAAGAGCAAGAGAACCAGTTTCGAGGAGATTGAAGTTGAGATCCATATTAATTCCTAGAATCCACGATACTATAACGGTCAAAGGAACTACGAATAAGCCAATCTGGGTCGCAGAGCCTAAAGCAACTCCCAAAGATATGTCCTGAAAATGATTTGAATTGACATAAGTTCATGCATTGTGTCATTGTAATACACCAATGAAGTTGTGTATATACAAAGAGATCTTGCATCGAATGATAAAAAGGGATTAAATGGTTAAGAAATAAATGGAACTCACGAGCTTGTTCTTAAAAGCGAAAATGATGGCTCCAGCATGCTCAGCTGCATTTCCAACAATAGGGAGCAATATGATGCTTATGAAACTCACTGATAGATTCCATGATTCCGATGCTTCCTAGCCAAACATAACGACATATTAAATTAACTCGAACTAAATTTCTTCCACTAAATACACAATGATTAATTAGGTTTCTAAACAAATCCGGCATGTTCACATAATACTAAGTTTTATAAGCTTCAAACTCAAGGAAGTAAGTATATCGACCCATATCATCTTTATATAATGTTTTAGGTCCTATCTGATGTGGAATTTATAACACATATCAAAAGTTACCTCAATCGTGGCCACAACATACTCTGATAGCAATGCAATGACAAGTGTCATCCCAACCAACCAAGCAAATCCACTCCAAAAACTAATAACGGGGGTTTCTTCATCAGCGACATTGTCATCATACTCATCTTCCTGTATCATTTTTTTGTTTTAAAGATCCATTAAACACACAATAATATTCATATTATTACGAACATTCGACTTCTTAGGTTTTTTTTTTTTTTTTGATAATCTTGTGTGTGTATCTTTTTAGTACCTCATCTTGTGCGTCGAACAATTGGCGGTGAGTCCAAAGCTGGAAAACGAGATATGCGATGTAACCAATCAACATAACAATACTGCTGGCTCGTGATAAATTTAGTGACATGTCGGAAATAAGAGCAGCCGAAGTCTCTCCGCTTGCTACGTATCCGAACAACATTGGCAGTAAGTGACACAACAATCCCATTAGGAGTAGGAAGAAATTCACATCGGCTTGTTTCTGTAACATTTAAATGATCACACACACAAAAAAATTTAACTAATTTGGTTCAGCAGATCCGCTATATAAATTTGGTTCAATATTTCTTAATTACCCCGACTAATCCTATTATTATTATGATCATACTATCATTTGATTGTGTGTCAAGCTAAACTTAAATACTAGCCGTAGCAACCTATTCTTTCCCCGGTTAAGTTATTTTAAATCAACAAATTATTACTGGTCTTGATATATTCGGTGTTTTGTATCAAATTTTCAATAATTGATCCTTCTTCCCTTTTTTTTATTTCTTTTGAGAATAATCTCTATCCATTTCATGTTTTTTTTTTTCAGTTTGTTGATAAAGTTGAACCGCAGTGAATAAGAAAACCATACCCGGTCAAACCGCTGCTCCCTCCGAAGATTAGCGATTCCGCCGCAGAAGAGTGAAGTCCCGAGTACTAATAAAAGGTTCGACAAAATGGAACCTAGCAGCGAATATTTCACCACTGCAACCTTGTGATTGGTCAATGCAAGAATCGCGATAATCAATTCAGTCGCGTTACCACACGTTGCGTTCAATAGACCACCCACTGCGGTTCAAATCACACACAAAATAACTGAGTTTTGTACTGACAAGTAAGTAATTAACGTTTATGTTTAAAATTAAAGATAAAACGGCCAGTTGCATTGGATAAAGAAGACGTTACATGTTGGACCGGTGTAGAAAGCTAGTTGCCTGCACGGGACAGACGTGACACGTGAATATAAAGTTAGTTGTCACAAAATAATGTAATTATGAAATTCAAAAATAAAATAAAAAAATATTAAAAGCGAATATTATATGATTCTAGATAATCCCATTATACTTGATGAAGTTTGTAATATGCTGTCACGTTGATGACATTTATGAGTGGGAATAATTCTGTGCGGTAATTGATATACCCAACCCAATCTTGCAAGAATATTGATAAAATGCATAAAATATGGTGGAACTTTGACCTAACTGACGTGATATTAGTGATAATAACCCCTCAAATTTAAGGCAATTACTGAAAAAATTGAACACTTATTCTAAAGTGCAAGGGGCACATACATTTTAGGCTCTCTTGATACAAATCATGGAGCAACGAAACAAAAATGATACTTTGAAAACGAAAGAAAGATAATGATATTAGCATGATCTATTATCTACAAATTGATAGATACGTTTCATCTAATCGACAGTTGGCTAAATCTTGTCTTGATCGAAAAGAAAATTTCATACGGAGAAGAATTCAAATAATAAAGAATGTAAATGGATAGAATAAGATTAAGATGAATACTTACTCTGTCAAAAAACTGACTCGCTCAGCCAAAGGTGTGAGTCCTAGCAAGCTTAGTCCAAATATCAACGGCTGTAAATATTCGCGATTTAACTTATATTAAGTATGCGCATATATATAAGGTAGTTGATCATTTGTGTAAAGTGAGAAATTAAGTGGCAAAATAGACCAAAACATATATTAACAATAAAACATCAATGATTGCAAAATTAAGCTAATGGTGAATAATAATATAATTCGATTTTAGTGCCAAGATATCTTCAAAATTAATAACGGTTAAAACAAATTTTGAAGGGAAAATGAAGATTTTGCTGTGTGATGTTCTGTCAGTTTTTGAATAAAAATTAAACTGATGTTTCATATTTTGTTCGGAAACGTACAATTATCAATATAGAGATGTGATATGGTATGTTGTTAAAAAGAGGGAATAAATAAAAATCATATATATGTTTGTATATATACCTGACTGAAGCCACAATAGGTGCCGATAATGGCGGCAGGTATGGCAGGAAAAAGGATGGCAAGCTTGGTGCCAAGAATGACTTCTTGGAGATTGGCGAGAAAATCTTTGAGACCTTTGTATGGAACCTTCTGGATTATTCGGAGGTCTGACTTCTTCCTCAACGAAGAAGAAGACATGTTGTGAGCTGTTCTTCCATGTCTCAGTTCTCTGCTCGATCCTTTCGCCGTCATGTTTCCGTTTCCGTTCTCCGCCGCTGACCACTGTTCCGGCACGATTCCCGCCATTTCTTTACTTACTCAAAATATGTATATTCTGAGTAACAGATGTTTTCTGTTGTTATAATATTTTTTGCTTGCTGGTTCTTAAGAATGGAGTTAGTTATATATATAGACTATTGTTTTTGTTTTTTCTGTTGGTATATGATCAAAAGGCAACTTCCACGAAGTTTCCCATTGAAATCTTACTTATTTTTTTTTGGAATGTTATGTTTTTATATATGTGGAAAACAAAATTCAAAATTTGATATGCTATATACAGATACTGCAATAGAAATCAATCACATTGCTCTCAAATCTGAATTTTTGGGAATTAATTAAGGCTTTAGGACTATAGCAAAATGTCATAAATCTATTTCTGGTCAGTAATATAGTATTAGGAGCGACTAGCGAGCAATAATATGTTCAAGATTTTTTTTTTGACATTTAATGGTTTTTTTTGAAAAGGAAAAGTAATAAAATATATATTCTAAAATTAAATGACTTACAAATCTTAATTTATTAGAATTCTCAAAAATGACATATACTGTAGTCTATGATATTTCTTAACATTAACGACTTTTATTTCAGAATTAGCATTTAAAAATAAGTGAAATATATTTGGTGAAGTAAGAAAATGTATAACAACTCAAACTCTCTTTAAAAATAAGAAAAAAAATAAAAGAATCTCTCATAAACAAGAAAACATAATTATCTACTGTTTTTGTTTCATTGATTTCAATCTCTACAATCTGTTTTCTTCACGTTCTTTTAAGTTTCAAATAACCCCTAAAGAAATACATTATTTAATTTGAAAAACTTTTTTACAAGAATTATATTGAATTATTTTTAGTGTTTTCAGTTAAAATAAAATATAAGAAAGTCTATATGAATGACTAAACATGGTACGAAATTAATCTTACGAAGTTTGAGAACAACATCTCCGTACTTACCACACAGTGTTTCAAAAAAACCCGGAAAGAACCGGCAAATTGAACATGTCGATTTGTCTGATTCATTTGCCAAACCGGCTTTGTTTGACATGAATAATCTAAAATGTTAACCCCAGAAAGAAAAAAAAAGATCTCTGAAAATTGGCAAACCACAGATTGGTACTTTGGTTTTACTGTTTTAGCATCAGCATAACACGTGCTCTGACAGTGTTCTTTGGAGAGATCCTAAGGCCCCAAGTTGTGTCGTGTAGAACGAATTCGAAGCTGATGGTTTAGTTAGCCATGTGCCCTTTTTGCTTCACGAGGAGGTAACTCCATAAAAGGCAGGAAGTGGCTGCTCCTTTTTGTTGTCTAGTATTTATGAGCTTAACTTTTAGCTGATGTTATTTCATATTCATCAAAAAAAATTGTTACGATTAAACCAGTCCTCGGAAATAGAGCTGGACGAATCAATTTATATCTGGCTCAATCTGTAAGTCATTTGAAACTATTCAGAAATTAGAAGATGAGTTTAAGATTTCGAAAAAACTATTGAAGATGCTGAAGAGAATGAATCCAACAAGAATATAAAACATAAAGACATGCTGGTTTAACATTTAACGCTTTTTTACATGTATTATTTTTCTCCAATAATTACAGGTGCGACATTTTTTATATTAAACATTCTCAATCATTATGAATCAAGATTCAAGAACACACCACCTTCTCTCATTTTACGGGAATATGACACAACCAATACTTATGAGAATTAAGAAGGATTTAATCACCCTTTATTCAAAGGCTATAATGATGTATTGTTCTTCAACAAGGTAGAAGATCAATTTTAAGGAAAAAAGTGACTTTTTTGGGGGTGGTTATAACTTATAACTTTATAAGTACTCCCTCCTTTCCTGACTATTTGATCAGTTTAACAGAGTTTAATTTTAAAATCAATAAAAAATTTACATGTATAAAAATATAGATAGCTTTCAGCGCATATGTATACAATACACGTATGGCTCTGTAGCTTCCAGCGAGTAGATATATATATATATATACATACATATTAAGGTCATATTTCTCTGTATGTTCCAACCTTATCGGATGTTCCGAAAGGAACTTACTTCACATTTTTTTTTTATCTTAATAGTTATTAAAAGATATCGGTATTTAAAAGAGAACCTTAGAATCGAGATAGCAAGATAGGGATAACACAAGTTCGTGTTATTTAAAGTCCATAAACCTTCAACGCATTTTGTTGACTTTAGTACCACACCATCATCCAATCTATACCACTTGAAGAGAGTTGATTTTGGAAAGATCTCATCAAGAACTCGTGGAATATATGACTATTGATATATCCCCATCGGTT
Organism: Nasturtium officinale; assembly: GCA_963854855.1. Classification (NCBI taxonomy): domain Eukaryota; kingdom Viridiplantae; phylum Streptophyta; class Magnoliopsida; order Brassicales; family Brassicaceae; genus Nasturtium; species Nasturtium officinale. The sequence continues at coordinate 8,073,387 of OY978511.1, forward strand.
GTATATTTTTGTAAATACTTTTCTCCTAACTCAGTGACCTAGAGAATCTTAGATTGTAGCGCCACTAGTCCCAGAAAACTAACTTTCTTTGGAAAACTAATATCATAAGTACTCTATTTATGTAGTCATCATCCATTGAAAATGATAGAGCCTGAGAGTATATCTCGATCAAAATATTATAGTATATCGAAGTTATGGTCTGTCAAGCGTATGCTGCTAAAGATCGTAGAATTATGGAACCCAAGTGGGTAAATAAGGACGCAAACACAGCTAAAAGACTCATTTGTCTTGTCCGAATACAACACATCGTTTGTGTTTCTGAAAACACCCCACAAATCTTTTATTGATTTTGGAAGTTACACTGATTTCTTGTTTTGGTTCAATATGATATACGTATGGGCAACAATGGAGGAAAGGTGTTGGGGTCACAGTGATGAATAGGCCAAAAAATGAAAAATGCAATCAACATTAAAGGAAACTTCCCGGAAGCTGCCTTCTTTAGATACGTCTATGCATTTCTAACACCCATGTGGTAGATGTTGTTGTCGACCCTTCTTAGATAACAAATTATGAGATTTTTGTATTAGTTTAATCAGATTTTCTATATTAAATGGAATCAAACTAGCGTAGCGTGGTCACATACCATATGACTAGCGGGTCCCTTAGTATGTACGGAACAGAAGACATACTATAGATTACATCATATCTTGAAGGAATCATCCTTCTCATAGTGACAGAAAATCATATCTCCTCCCAGAGAATCCTAATCTTAAAGGACGACTAAACGCATAATAATTAACTATAAATGACTGTTAAACCAGCAAATATATATATATATATAACAGAATAGTAATTATTATTGCTTGTTGTAGTCTAAATTCACATGCAAGCTGGAACATCCACGATTTGAATTTATTACTGGCTTCACAATCCTAATACCATTATGTTCCGAATACCCATTTGGTAATCTTAGAATCGTGTAAATATTATATCTCCAAAATAAGTCGGAGAAAGGTAGATTCGAGTTGAGGCTGAATATTCTTTCTTTTTTTTATATATAGTAGAGAGAAGCTCAAACATGTTTCTTCTCTTCTTCTTGAAAAGCTTGGTATCTTCTCTTTTTCAACAAGTGCACAACACACAACAAACACAAGCAACATGCAATAATTTACACATCACTTAAATCCAATCTCTTCTTTTTATAAAGTTTGGTATCTAAGATCCTGCAGTGAAGCTTCGGTCTTGTTGAAAAGCATCTTTATGTTTTGTGAGGGTTGTTTTGGGTAACCGAAGAGTTCTTAGACTCTAGCTAGATTCATAGTTCATAGTTTTTTGAGGCTACAAATCATGACTTAGCTTGAATAACTTAATCTTTAGCAACAAAAAAAAAACTAAGCTTAACGTTTGTATAAAATTCAAACTGCGTTCTACAAGGCAAACTCCCACATCCAAAATAAAAGTCCGAAAGAAAATACCCTTAAGCTTGAGGATGTGAGATTCTCATTTTTTTTTATCAACAGATGTGTGATTCTCATTATGAAACAAAAAAAAAATAGAATAATATCTCATTCATATTACCCTTTTTGGATACATATTGATGGTCGACATCGGGTATTGGTGATTTTTATTTGAAGAATATATATTTTTATCCATATTTGAACTAGTAACCATGATTTTTAAACCTACTTAGAATGGTTGAAACACTTCAACCTAGGAAGCATAACAAACCTCGTCGACAAGTCTGATTCACATATTGAAGTTGGAGAAATGTGTAGTATAAAATTATCTGATCGATTTTAATACATTTGTTTTGGTAAATATACATGAATAATTTAATATATATAATAGATTTTCTGTTAGCAATTTTAGATTATTTTAGCCAAGATCATTTTTGTTTAAGAAAAATTTATAATGTTATAAACCGGTTCAAATCGTGTTGATCTATTTTATTAATTTCAGATGTTACCAACCGGAAACCGCAATCAATCCTAAACTCTCCCAATAAACCAGTGAAAACCGGTGCGACGTTAAAAGAAAATTGTTTTCTTTTTTGTTTTTTTTTCCAGAAAAACTCGGTTGACTAGGAGAGACCAACAAAGGAATTTATTCAATGTTATTTTTAAGAATTAATAAGCAATTTTGGTCCATGTGTCTGCAATTAACAAGTGGTGTCAACTGTTTAGTGTGTAATCTGACAAATCACAAAGGCATGAATCCCTTTTTGCATGAGCTAATTATTTAATTAATTAATTAATTATAATATATTTTATTTGTTTATTTTCTTAACTCAAAGCAATTAAACGAAGCAAAAAAACTCAATTCCATCAGAACTGATCAGAAGAAGCGATGGTTGGACCAGGAAGACCTCAAATCGTTCTTTTTGGTTCTTCAATTGTTCAATTTAGCTTCAGCGATGGTGGCTGGGGAGCTACACTTGCTGACATCTACTCTCGTACGGTTTGTGATTCTTCTCTTTTCCAAAAGTTCCAAATTTTTCCCACATTCTCAATCCCTTGAAACTTCGACTCCTACTTCAAAATTAATAATGACCCATCTTCTGATTTGACTGATTGGTAGTGATACACATCTACAATCAAACCCACTAATCCGTAATGCAATTGCTATTTAGTGGAGCACTGTTTGCAGTGTCAACAACCTAATGATTTTGAGGATAAAGTTTGTGCCTTTTTTGTTGTGTGTGTGTTTGTTTGATGCATTTTCATAGGCTGACATAATCCTTCGTGGTTATGCTGGTTGGAATTCAAGATTTGCCTTGAAGGTTTTAGACCAAGTCTTCCCAAAGGTGTTAACTTTACTGAAACTCACACTCTTTTATATGTATATATGATTCTTCTACAGTTGTTGCAAAAAAAAGACTTGGTTTTTTTTTCTTGACGTTTGGTTTTGCTTTTGTACTGTTTTAGAATGCTGTAGTACAACCTTCTTTGGTGATTGTCTATTTTGGTGGGAATGATTCAATGCAACCTCATCCTTCAGGGCAAGGTCCTCATGTTCCTCTATCTGAATTCATCGATAACATGAAGAAAATTGGAGAGCATCTTTTGGTAATGCTTGCCTTTTTAAAAAAGTTTGTGACTTTTTTTTTTGTTCTGATTCCTTCTTTAGTATTGTTAACTCATGTTATCTTCTTAACAGAGCCTTTCGGACAAGACCCGTGTCATTTTCCTCACTCCACCACCAATGAATGAGAAACAAATCCAACTAGTTTTTGGGTACATGTCTCAGAGAACCAGTCTATATGTTCCTCTTGGTATTATTTTTGGAAGTATGATCTATATCTTTTTCTAACTCATGTCTATAGTGGTGCAATAAGAGGCCGGCGTAATGAGTTATGCAGTCCATATGTAGAAGCGTTGCTAAATCTATGTAAAGAGATCAATGTGAAAGGTATCGATCTTTGGACCGTGATACAGGAACAAGATGATTGGTTGAACACTTGCTTCACGTGAGCTATACTGAACCTTTATGATAATACATTAGTTCTACAATGATTCTTCATCAAACTTACTTCTTGAGTTGTTTTACTTGATAGAGATGGGATCCATTTCACAGCAAAGGCAAGCGAAATCGTCGTGAGGGAAATATTGAAGGTAGTGAGAGAAGCGGATTGGAAACCGAGTCTTCACTGGAAGTCATTACCAGTTGAGTTTCCATTTGATTTTGATGTTCCAGACTCCGTAAGCCTTTGTGACCTAGAGTTAGTCAGAAACGACCAGTTGGAGCCACCACACTCCGTAAGCCACCAAGAGTTAACCAGAAATGAGAAGATGGAGCCACAATCTGGGACATCCAGATTGTAGAAAATTCATATTTAGAGATTAAGCTTCTTCATTGATATCTTGATGGTGGACCAATGTCTCCCTTTATTTGCATCTTGATATCCACATTGCTAATTTCACATTGATGGTTCGTTGGGTATTCGTATTTGAACACTTTGTTCTCACTAGTAAGTATTGTGCTTCAGATATACAAAATGAAATGCATTATAATCTAAAAACTCTATTTTCTTTTGGTAAATAGTGATGGTGGTCACTTGGCCATGTTTTAAAACCTTAAGACGATCATGTAAGTTCACAAAAATGCGAGATAGGTACTTAAAGTGTCGAATTTCACAGAAGCTAAGGCGATCTTTAACACGAAAAGAAGTGAATTAATAGCTATTTTGTTTAGAGCAAATTTTCTTACATCTTCTTGACTTTGATATATTATATAAATTTATAAGTAGGCTAAATTAACGTTTTAGATTCAGAAACGTGGAGAAAATATTCTTTCAGGAACGAAAGTACGGAGTATTAATTATCGTTTGGGTTTCGAGAGCTAGATTTTATGTTTTGCTTTGAGTTAGATGGTTGACTCTTTTTTTTTTTTTGTGTTGTGGTAAAATATGGTAGATCCTCCATTTATGATTCTTATAATGCTTTTATCTTGATCAATTATGATAACGTTTAGCTCTCTTACGAAGTGGCGATTTTCTATTTCTAAAATCTGTAAGTGCACTCTCTAAAAAAAAATTTGGCTAGTCGAACTTCAAGACCTCCGTTTTCGATTTTATGTTTATGAACTTCCCAAAAAATTCACCAAATTCAGCTACATATTTCTTCCTCTCGAATTATTTTCTTACTTCGTTTTCTATTCTCGAATCTTCATCACTCACTGATATCTCTGAGAAAAAAAATAAGAAATCAAATCGCTAAATAAAAAAATTTCCCAAATCACCCTAGATTTGAATTAATTTCCCAATTGCAAATGGCCCATTTGAAAACATAAAATAGTTTAGGTTTATAAATTTAAATGTTTGGGTTGTAATGGACGAAGACTGTAATTAACTGGTAATTAACAAGCATAAAACAATTGAAGTTTGAGAGTTCGAGTCTAGGGTTCACCAAATTTTGTTTTAAAGAAATTGAACCCCAAGCAGCAACACGACACAAAGTGTTCGGATCGAAAATACCTTTTCCCCTCAAAAGTTAAGAATTAACAAGGAGGGTTTGTCGAGCTTTTTGAACTGAATCCATGTCATGAGTAGAGAGGAAAACATGCTCTACTGAACAAACGGTGAAGGAAGGACAGCTCGAAGCACTGTGTCAAAGCAAGGCAATATATATTAGATTTTCGATCACTTGGAACCAAAAATAATTTTGTTTTTCAACTTGAGCGATTATGACTAGCCCCTAAAAAATTAAAATTTCACTAAATTCTCATTGTCCAACTTGTTCTCTTAGCGTTCATTTTTGCTTCTATTGCATATTTTCATTGCTTTAATTTTGGTCTAAAATTATCCACAATACTTGTGAAATTTTAATACCTTATATATAAAATTTTGACACTTCATAATGTCATTTCATTCCCACTAATTCCTTTCTTATTCAATATATAATCTTAATCTCCAATGACAACACACCATGTGGTTCTTCTACTCAACCCCTTTTCCAAAAAACCGTTTTTAATGAATTAAACTTACAGTTTGTTTCAACTTTGACAAATAAAAATAGGTATATTATGAAAGAAAATCTTTCAAAATGGGGAAAAAGACAGATTTTCTAAAACAAAAGCATAACTCAGAAAAGACAAAATCAGCTTCATATACGTTTTTTCTTAATAAAGTTACAAAAAAACCGTCAACTTTTTTTTTTCTTTTTTTAATTCGACTCGCCGGAGCACCACTGTCAAATCAGTACCTCACACAGATTCTCAAGTTTATCCTTACTTATAGTGTATTCTTCAAGATTTATCACTAACCTTTATCACTCATTCCCAGTTTTTCTCTCTTTCTCCTAGAATCTCCGAGATGGCTACACCGGACGTCGAACTATCTTCTCAAATTATGACTTCGATGATCTCTTCCTCATCTTCTTCTTCGCCATCACATTACGAAGAAGAAGATTATGCTGTTCTCGGGGTTGAATCACGTCGTAGTTATGGAGCATCACTGAGGCATGAGAGAGTTTCAGAGCTCAGTGTGAATTGCTCTGCACTGGCTCTGATCATCTGTTTGTTTGGTTTTTTTCTCAACCTTTTTCCGAATCTACGATTTTTCATATTTTGACTGCTTTGAAAGTTTTTATTTTTTATTTTGACTGTATAAATCTTGTTGAAATCTGACTCAGGGTCGATGTTTATTATGATGGGTCTTTACGGACCAAAAACTGTCAGCCTTGGACCCAATTCCTCAATACTCTTTGAACCGAGTTCAATGTTCGTGGAAAACATAATGGTTGACAATTTTTTTGTATCTCTTTCACTCACTCTCTCTCCTGTTTTGGTTTTGTATTGAGACCTTTTTTTTTTGGTCAGGTAAAAGAAGTGAATACTTCAAAGCCTGGGCTCAAGCTTTTCGGGTTCTCTAAATCTCCGACTCTTGATATGTTTGCTAATTGGTCCGAATCCCGTGTATTTTCTGTCTCAAAGAACTCTTACAAGGTTTTAAGAATCTACGTACTGTTTTCTTATATATTATATGGCTGCTCTTTGACCTTCATGGCGACCTATATTGTCTTTTTCTTTTGTACTTTTCATTGACATATTAGTAGCAAAGATTCAATCTTAACATTTTTTTTTGTCGGAATATATATTCTAGATTATATATCATTGAATTCTCTTTTAGATGATTTATTGAACTGATTTACTTGTCTCAGGGATGGCCATACTATCTGAACAAAGGAACCACTTTGAATATTTCATATAACATTAAACCACAAGGTTCTGCTGTTCAGCTTGTGGTCAATGAAGGTTAGTATAGATCTTAATTTTTTTCATCTTCTATACTTGCCTGTTGGGTTAATATTGTAAATGAGGCTGTGATAGGGTTAAAAGTCATGAACATAGAAAAAGTTTCTAAGCTTGTGCAATCGAGACTTCATTAGTCTATAGTATAAGTATACTAGAAAAGGAAAATAACATTGAATAAGGGGAAATAGAGGAGATATAAGTCTTAATTTGAGTGAGTTTTTTGTTTGAAAGTGTTGCCTTTTATGGATATAAACTGATTATGTCAAGGCTCTTATTTTATAGGAAGCCAAGGCATATCTCAGTGGTTGTCGAACGACCATGAATATCGTGACACCTATTTGTCATGGAATCTAATTCAAGGTTAGTGACTCAAATTTTAAGCTACAACTTAAAATGCATTGGTTATCATGTGTTGATAAAAGTCTTTCACAGGGAGTGGTATCATTGAATTGGACATAAATAAGTCTTCAAGTTATTATCTTGCTGTAACTAACTTGAAGAGGAAGGACGTAGAGGTAATAATTGTTAGATTTAAGTTTTGGTTTCTGTTGTGTTTCTGCAACGTCCTCTGTTTTACTTTACATGATGTTTGTTCAGGTGGAATTGGATATTGATTTAAGGGCTGTCTTGTATGATACTAAACACTCGTTCTACAACTGTACCTTCAGCAACGGCGAGTGCATATTTGATGATATGTCTCTTGTTGGAAGTTCTGTTCTCGTGACTTCACCAGCACCGAGTCAAGTATGTTTTCTTAATACGAAACACAAAAAAAAATTATTGTTAGTTAATACTCTTAGCTAAATGAATGTTCATCTGATCGCTGCTTCTGGGCTCAGGGAATATCCATAGAAGATGAATGGCATATCATGGTCTCATATCAACCTAGATGGGTTGGATATGTAATCGGCACAGGTAAACATTTCAAGCATTGGAAAGTTTCTCTATATATATATAAACAAAAACTGGAAATAGTTAAGTGTAGTGTTTTTGAATATGCAGTTATAGTGATTTGTTACACGCTGGTAGCTATACATTTGTGGAAAAGTTTACAGAGTGGTGATGGCGAGAGAAATGTACGTGAAAATGATTCAGCAAGAAGAGGTCTTCTTGCAAACAAAGTCGAAGATGGTTCAACCATGAGTTCTTGTCATGATTCTTTGATAGACGAAGATGATGAATTGGAAGAGATTATGAGGAATGAAGATAAAAGCACTAGAGGTCTTTGCGTCATTTGTTGTAATGTTCCCAGGGATTGCTTTTGCCTCCCATGTGGACATTGCGTGTCTTGTTATCAATGCGGAGTAAAGTAAGTTTTTATCCATTACCATTAGTAAGCTAATGCGTTAATCGTAGTGGGATTGATCTAAAATATATATTAAACGTTGTGTTGCAGGATGGAAGAAGCTGATGGTACTTGTCCGATTTGTCGAAGGGAAATGATAGTGAAGCGAATCTATATAGCCTAAGAATTAATATAACTATCGGATGTAATGTTGGAATCTAGAGACCATTAATAAAAATAATAATTCTTTCTATGCATTATTTTTTATTTTCTTTTCTTTTGATAAATTTTTGAATTATACACTAGTTACCAAATGGACAAGAGTTTATATACAAGAGCTTTAGAGGCAAAATGCTTCGATGGCCAAACAAAATTATGAAGCCATACTAAAAGTAAAAGTCAAGTATAAATGCGGACAACATACGAACAACATATACGTATGATATCTAATTATCTACAATAAATAACCTTTAAATTCTTTATTGAAGCGCTATTTGATCTATAAATTTATTATATGATATTTGAAGGTTATTAATTAAATAACATATATGGATTAGAACATCTACAGAAGCCCAAGTATTATTCCATGAAAAAACCCCATTAGAAGCTTGTATAATTATACTACATATATGAGCTTACTCGTCTATAAACTAATTACATGGACTTCAAATGAGTTTTTCATGAAATAATATTTGGGCTTCTATAGAGTTCTAATAATACAGACCTATGTGCAAAACCTTTTAATCATTATAAAAAATGAATAACATGTACCCATTTTTCTTTTAAAACAAAAGTTCTCAAAATCACTTATACTACAATATACCTATAATATATTTTTCACCAAAAAATTAAAAAAAAACCTACTAATATATCCAAAGTTGTTCTAGTGGTTGTTCGACATACACGATGATATAGGGAACAAAGCTCCCACGTCAACAACATATCTCTTCGGGATTTTAAAGGTTAAAGAGAAACAAATCTTGTGGTAACGTCAACAACATATCTCTTCGGGCCTTTAAAGATTAAAGAGAAACAAATCTTGTGGTCAAAGAAACCATTCATTGTTTCTCTTCTCTACACTCATCTCACACTATTATCCGCAATCTCGTTCATGTACAACCGTCCGATGCACTTACTTTGACTACCTTCTATCAATCTGACGGCTAAAAAGCCACAAACAAAATTCAATTCGCGCTCTCAGTATCTCCATATATAACACACTATCTCCTCCACCGTCTATCAAAAACCCTAGAAAAATGGCAGCAACCGGAACCGGAGTTGTGGCGGTGTACGGAGAAGGATCCATGACGGAGACGAAGCAAACTCCATTCTCCGTCAAGGTCGGTCTCGCTCAAATGCTCCGAGGTGGTGTAATCATGGACGTCGTCAACGCTGATCAAGCTCGAATCGCTGAAGAAGCCGGTGCTTGCGCTGTAATGGCTCTAGAGCGTGTTCCCGCCGATATCAGAGCTCAAGGCGGCGTTGCTAGAATGAGCGATCCACAAATGATTAAGGATATTAAATCGGCGGTTACAATTCCGGTGATGGCTAAGGCAAGAATTGGTCATTTCGTTGAAGCTCAGATTCTGGAAGCAATCGGAGTTGATTACATCGACGAGAGCGAAGTTCTCACTCTCGCCGACGAAGATAATCATATCAACAAAAACAATTTCAAAATCCCGTTCGTTTGTGGATGTAGGAATCTCGGTGAAGCTTTACGAAGGATCCGTGAAGGAGCAGCCATGATTAGGACTAAAGGAGAGGCAGGAACTGGTAACGTCGTTGAAGCTGTGAGGCATGTGAGGAGTGTTAATGGAGCTATACGTTTGCTGCAAAACATGGATGACGATGAGGTTTTTACTTTCGCTAAGAAGATTGCTGCGCCGTATGAATTGGTAGTGCAGACGAAGCAGCTTGGGAGGTTACCGGTGGTTCAATTTGCTGCTGGAGGTGTGGCGACGCCGGCGGATGCGGCGTTGATGATGCAGTTGGGATGTGATGGAGTGTTTGTTGGGTCGGGTGTTTTCAAGAGTGGAGATCCGGTGAAAAGAGCTAAGGCGATTGTTCAGGCGGTTACGAATTATAGAGACGCGGCGGTGCTGGCGGAGGTCAGTTGTGGTTTAGGTGAAGCTATGGTTGGTCTTAATTTGGATGATAAGGTTGAGAGGTTTGCTTGCCGCTCTGAGTAACCAATCAAATTTTAGATGCTTTTTATTTTATAATAAATGGTTTATGAAAATGTAAGATTTGTTTATTCTAATTTTGGTGTAATCGTTTCATGGGATTATATGACGTTCTGGCAAATTTTAAAGTAAGTATGTGGCTTTTGTAAGAAATTATATCTTGTGCGTTTAGTAAACACGCAAGAGCTTAACAAGTCACCTCAAACCAAGATTCTTTAAATTCCAAATTTTAAAGGTGATTCAGTAAAGAAAATGGAAATATTAAGGATCTAGCTGTTTAAGGTTTTGATTCGATTGGATGTGGGAACGAGACAAAATAAGTGACCACCAATTTTGTTACACGTCAATATTCCTACATTTGGGAACCTACGGCTTGGTCTCTGTTTGGAGTATACACATGTACGTCTGATTGGTAGGAGATTATGCTTAGTTCGAACCGTATTGATGGTCAGTGGATTTTATAATTGGCAATCTATCTCATTCAGAAGGAGCGTAGCAAACGGTGGCATTAACGGGATTACATTTCCTCAAAGCAATTTACCAACTTAATAACCAAAGGGGTGCTCATGCCGGCTGCGCCATCACGACCTGATGCAAATTAAGATGATGGTTCATGGCCAATTTTCAATTCTTTTTCTTTTCTTTTTTTTTGATGAGTTTTGGATGATCCGGACCAAAATCAGACTAATCCCAAAGTAGACAAGCTTCATGCATAACATGTTAAACATATAAATCTGAGGGACCGATTTTTTTGACACCATACTCACCATACTGATAGAGACCGCACATTATAAGCACTAGGCTGTATATGATCCACTAACCTACAGACATCATTTCCAGTTTCAAACCTTAGTTTTTGCGATTTAAGTTTCGAGACAAATTTTCATATTTTCGCTCGGCTACCACCTTTAAATTAAAAAAACTAATTATCTACAAGCACAAGAACCCACTAGCTAGTGCACAACTTTACCTTGTCTACACTTTTATGTTAAGATTTATTTTTTCTCTGTAGTTATATATTTTTGTTTTTAACGTCATTGACTCATTGCATTTCTCTTTTATCTTATGAATAACAAAACTCAACAACAAATTCAAATTTCAGAGAAAGGAAAATTATTAGTGTTTTTATTTCTTACATATTGCGCATTTAACGGTTTACAATATATTTTGGTACAAAATATATAAGTACATAGGATAGGAGTAACTGATTATACTTGAGATATGTATATCAGTTATCATCATTTCTACTTGTTAACAGTGAGTCGACCTGGTTTTTTCCACAAGGGCCCTTTTGCCTAATAAGAAGACGGTACTCGTCGAACCTGATCGGTTTATAAAGAGCAGGTCGGTTTTCAGTTATTAGTTGTTTAATTGGTCCAATCGGTATATCACTCCTCGGATTGTAGAAGTAGGCCAAAGAGACTCTATCCAAACCAGAATTAACGATCACCTGATGCTCCACGCTTTTGAATATTCCATTGCTAAGTATCTACAATTTGTTCCAACATATTATTGGTTAGTCTTCGCATCTGATTCCTTTTCAAGAAAGTGGTCAAATATCACATAATACTATGATGATTATTTACACTTTTTGCCAAATACTTTTTTTTCTTTGAAACACCAAAAATACTTAACAAGAATATCGTTAAATAAATTCAAATATGTATAATGTTCTGAAGATCACTTGTGTATAAGATATGAGCGGGCATATTGTCCAGTTAATTCTCGCCACAACTACAGATTTAGAGCTGTAAAGTTAAATGTTGCCTATGTTCCAATATTTTTTTCCAATTATAATTCTATTTTCTTAATGTAAAAATGAATATAACGACTCAAAAACCCATAAAATGGTAGGTTTAGAGGACCTAAAAAAAGACAACAAAACAAACACATTAATAGCTAGACTGTAAATTTTGGGTGAAAAGGTCTAAGTACTCGTAAATTTTGTTTAGGATTTCTACAACATTTTTCAAAAAAGTAACTAAAGAGAAAACTAAGTTCAAGAAAGTAGGAAACAATATACCTGCATCTGATCTCCAATGTTAACGATCAAAGCATTAGGGACAGTTTTAATAGTGACCCAGCCTGCACCATGACGGACCTGGAGGCCTGCGACCTTCTCGTCTGAAAGGAGAATGGTAATGCTACCAGGGTCAGAATGGGAAGAGAGACCTAAAGTTAGATGTGGCTGAGGGCATTTTGGGTAATAGTTTGTCCTCAGAGAAGCCCCGACTTGTTCTTCTCCTCCTAAAGCCTTCATGAGATGGTTCGGTTCTAAACCTAAACTCTCTGACAATGTCTCTACCAGCTTCTCGCACAGTTTTCTCACTTCGTCGCCGTACTCTTCGATCAATTCTCTGCACATAAGTTTGTCCTGGAAAGGTTAATTACTATGAACTGGATAAGAGATATAGCTAGATAAAAGAGCGGAAAATATTTAATTGGTTAGCTAAAACATTTAATTTTCTCAATATTAATTCAATAGGTTGCGCATAGGAGACTATTGTGAGATCCATTTTTAGTTTTTTACTACTCAATTTTGTTAATTAACTATCAGTAAAAGATCTAGAATATAGTAAATAACACCCAATATTTACATAAAATGTATTTTTGTCAGTCAATGTGTATTACATGTCGTTATTTCAATATATATCGTTACTAAAACGTCACGTTTTCACATGGGTACTATTACCACATGTAACGTGTTCACACATATGAGACACGTGCATAATATGTTCACACATCATGTGGTTGACGTTTATAAATAAAACTTACCTGATCTTAGGAGGTTGAGATGGCAACTTGGAAGGGTTTCTTATGGAAGAAGGTAAGAAATTGAGGAAGAAATAATCACTCCAATCTAACTTAGCATCTTTCACAACACCAAGTCGGCTTCCATATCCTTCGTACGTATCCGGTGAGTTTGCGTACTTTCGTTTCTCCTCTAACGGAAGCTCGAAGAACTCTCGCCAAGCTCCTCTCACACTCTCCATCAGCGCGTGGTTCACACCGTGGTTCACCATTTGGAAGAAACCCCACTCTTCACACGCGTTCCTCACGCGTCTCAGCCCTTCCGGTTTCCCCCACACGTCGCCCATGTCTAGCACGGGGATTTCCATCTCAGCATTGGATTGGTCGGACTTAAAGATCGGTCTTTGATGAGCAGGCTTCACATACCGGTTTGGTAAAGTGGGTACGCCGGTTTGTGACAAGGCTTGTACGGAAACAATAGGCTCTGGCCAGCATGCAACCATTTTTTTTTTTGTAACTAAGAAAAAATGGAGTAGAAGACACTCAAGGAGATAGAGATATAATGGAAGAATGAAAGTTTTGGATGGTGGAAGAAGAGGGGACGGAATGGGGTATAAATATAGTTTTTTTTTACCGAAATGAAACGTGAAATTATTAGTTAATTCTATACTTGTTTTTATATTATTAGTTTATTTTTATTTTTAACACAAGTTTTAATTAAATAAAATAAAAATATAAATTTATATTTGGTGAGTGAGAAACTCTCGTGAGGTTTCACCGATAATGTTGGTTGCTAAGCTAGTTACTAGTTAGCTGATAAAAATAAGGACACGTTTTTAATTTAAAAAGAAAAGAAAACAGGACACGTTTTTAGAGTTGTGGAGATATATATGTCTATGGTACTGCTTTTTCGTCTTTAGTGACTTTTAAAGTGAGGAGACGGGACACCAAAACGGAGATGGCTAACGAATAACGGCAACGTGCGACAGTTTGCAACTCATTTGGAAATTAAGATATCATGGAAAACAGACCAAAAAACCAACAATATCTTTATGTGTACGTAGTTAGTTTGTCTGTGTCCCGTAGGTTTTTTTTTTTTTTTTTTTTTATAATTAGCTTTAGCCTCTAGTGTCCGAGTCGAATTAGACTAATTCGGTGATGGGCAATGTTTCCTAAATGTAAGTCCAACATGTTAATAAACGCATGTGAACTCCAAGACACTAATTGGCCCACGCACACCTATAATTGTTACATAAGTGCAAATGACTCATCTCAAAATTAATCACAAATACATAGTTAATCTATATTTGTTGTGATAGGTGTGCGTGAGAGTTATACGCCAGGAAGCACGAAAATTTTGTTAGGTTTTCTAAACATTTGGAAACAAACTTGATAAAAATTCTATAAAAATACATTTTTACGCGTTTATAAAAATCTTAATTTGGAAATACGATGGAAACACGTTTCACAAAATGAAAACAAGTTTTCACCTATTTCTTAAAAATTTTAATTTGAAAAACAATGATTTTTTTGTCTCTATTTCTTGTTATGATATTTTATTTTTTCATTAGTTTTACTATTATTTATTAAATTTATATTATTTCAAACTTTATTAAATTTATTTTAATTATATATATAATATATATTATACATATATTATATATTATCACGTTTCCAAAATATAAACGTTTTTTTATTTTTCAAAAAAACTCAAATGAGAGATTTTTTTGTTTTTTTTGTTTTTTGTAATTAATATTATTATTTATTGTTATGTTATTGTTCTTAGAAGCACAATGTTATATACATATATATATGTGTATAATTTATATTCTAATTGGTGTAAAAATGTCTAAACGACATATATTTTAAGAATGGAAGAAGTGTTATGATTATAACTTGTAATATACAGATAGCAGCAACACAAATTTGTGATGGAAATTAGGAAATATAGTTTTGAAAAGCAGTGGTAGATAAGTGCCAAAATTAAAAGATAATCTACAATCGATTATCGGTAAAGGCCACTCATAGTTACAAACCAAACAAAACTCATGTACTACAACAGAACGCCAACGTTCCAAATCTAATTTAATGGATAACGCCGGTTATTCAATTATATGTTAACACTTGCATTATAAAACGAAATCTTTTTAAAAACTTTTAAACATGAAAATATGATTGAAAACGTGAAATCAGTTCTACGAGCAGATCCCATATTATCAAAGTCGGTGGAAATTTGGGGAATTTTTTTACTTTAAACCGTTTACCAAAATAATAAAATAAGTTATTCCTTCTTCGTGATTCCTAAATCTGCTAATGCATTTGAGCAGATTGAGCTAGTTTTTGATTTTATTGATTGAAAAGTAAACGTTTGACATAGTTAATAACTTAATAATATATCTCAAATGCTCACAATGAGAGTGTAAATTAAGTAATAACCACCTTTTTCTTATATTGTTGGAAAGAAATGTCCTCTTTTGTTCAATAAAAACTTCACTTTCGAAAATAAAATCAAACACTAATTCAAATTTTCAACCATACGTTTAGTTGTTGGGAACATATTTCTTTCTTTGAAATATTATTGATTATAACGGGGTAGTGAAGAATGCGTACGCAATGTATATTATGCTTATGTATCACATGTCTTATTTAAAATCTGCTGAATGTTTCGTTTCCATCGGCTGCATATTACGTGTTAAAGGTTTCAAATAGCCGAAACGTGATTTCGTGTCTTTTGGCTCAAAATAGAATAGTTTCATGAGCTTTAATTTGATGAATTATACGATCATACGGCTGTGACGCCAAGACAAAAAATTTTGGTGTTAAAACAAGATTTTACTATTTTTACGTGCAAAACGTATTTTTGTTGTTCTGACGCTAAAAATCGGCTTAGGTAAATTTTCTGTCATTTCAATTTGTATTTCTGAATGATGTTAAGAAAGAGCTTTTTATATATATTTAACATAAAACTATATGGATGTAATCATGCACATATAAACATTTAATATTTTAATGATCCTTATAAGCGTATGATGTCCCTTTGTTAAGTTTTGAAAATATAAATCTAAACTTTATATTTGTTTGTATTCCAAATATTAGATGTTTTTGTGCAATTGATTTGGTATGCGAACGCAGAGATTAAATTGGTTAACAACATTTGCATATTGATCCAATTGAAATTCACTCACTTTTAATGTACAATATCTAATACTGATCATTCTCGTATACTTTACACAAATATTTCTGGTGTTAAAAACGATTTCCTCGTATGTAATTATTTCTTCATCTTTAAGATAGAAATTATTGAAATCAAAACTAGATTCGAATGCCGCCCAATATGTTGAATATTCTGAACGTAATTGATATGATATGCCGCCCAATTAATAAAAAACCGTACATGGAAACAAGTGGACTGTTATGTTTTAATGCCAGTACGTTGTTATTTGTTTGTTTTTGTATACTTAGTGTAAGAATGGAAAAATGCGTCGCAGATTTATTTATAATTATTTTAAATGGTTGACGGATAAAGAAAATTAGTCTTGTCATCTTGTGAGTAGTCCTTGACTCCTTGGGGAATTTATATACAAAAAATAAAATAAAATTCGCTAACATAATGGGATGCGAATGTGGTGTTTTCAGATATAATAAACGAAGCTTTTACTTTGTCCAAAAAAAATAAACGGAACATACCAAATCTTTTAACAAATATCTTATCATCACCCAAAAGGATTGATTTGAAATGTTGAGAAAGGGTTAATATTTTTCCTCTTTGGAGAGTTACATATGTTATTGGTCAGGTTACCTAATGTTGTTATTATGTGACTCAAACTGTGTAGATTGGGTTTGGGCTCCCCATAGCTACTAATACTATACCTTAGATAAACTGTCTAGAATGGGCTTGGGCTTCATAAAGTGGATTTAGCCCGTAAACCGGGTAATCAGAATTGAGACCGGACCCATAAAGCGGAATTAAAAACCGGTTTAAAATTAGCAAAACAATTTTTAAGATAATACTGAGCCCTAAGTTCCAGAAAACCAAAAAATTGTTTATGAACGGATTGTGCAACTTTTACATCTCAAAGAAATTTTCGCGTCACATTATGTAATCCGTCATTTCGTGAATGAAGAAATAACCCCAACAATTTTGATAACCATCTATGGAATATTGTGCACGTGCAGTAATTTAGGAAACGAGAGAGAGATTGTATTAAAGTTACATACTTAGTCCTATATTCGTTATTATATTGATAAAACAAAGTGTTCTAAGAAAAAGATCGAGCTTTTGTCGAAAAGGAAAAAACATAGATAAAGTTGTAAATAGAAGAAACTTGGGCGTGGAGCTAAGTATATTTAATGGTCGCCCAGAATTAAGAGCCACATATACTAATTATAAAAGGTATACAAACCGAAATTTCTCACAGTCGTGATGAAACGTCAACGCAATATTATCGTCACATCAATTTAATTCCTCATTATATAATATGAATGAATAGCAGTCAAGGCTTCAAACAGAGAATACCCCAATTTCTTTATTTCTCAAAAATGCGATAAGACGTAGCACTCTCCACTTCAGTAGGATCACTAATACATTTTCCTAACATCAGTCACTTATGTGTTAATTTATTGAAAGATCCGTAAAATACCATTACCAAAATTTAAAAAAAAAACAAAAAAAAATTGATACCAAAATTTATCTATTATTTAGATTTCAAACAACTCATTTATATTCTTAAGAGTTTTTCGAAAAGTCTGTAGTGTTTTAAAAGTTTAAAAGTCAATAGTTATATATATATATTCATGAATGTGCCTTCTCTTTATCCAATAGAGTACTAATTTGAAAATTGATAAACATAAAAACACAGTAATAATATGTTACCCAATTTATCATCACATGCTAATCGAAAATGATGTTTTCTTTGTTTATGATTAAAAAAACTGGTCAGCAATGTCAAAGAGATAACAAAATTCACGAGTTTTGGAATAGCTAAATCGAAATTAAGTCCCACTAGCTGATTGTGGACTAAGAGGCGTGATAATCCACATATATATATCTGCAGTCAGAACGTTATAAACTTATACTATGATATTGTCGAGCTTTGTGAACTCATATTATAAATTCATGTAGTAATCTTGGAACTAATCTGCTTGCCATTTACCAAATTAACTCAATACTAAATTAATTTCATCAAACATTTGATTATACGTCGAATCCAGAATACTGTTGGTAAATTAATGTGATTCCAAGAAAACGATAGAAGTATCCACATCCTTCCTGATCACAGTCAAATCATCAATAGGTAATAAATACTTTACTAAGACGCTAATCATTTACTCTATAGGCCATATATATATCAATAATTATTACATATACTAGTACTAATTATACTATTAGAGACACATTTACCAAAAGCTTCGTTTTCTATTTAATATTTTCTCAAAAAAAACAGAAAAAAATTATTAGAAAAATCCAAGAGTGAGGAGAGAAAAAAGTAAACGCGTATACAGATGGCGACAGGAAAAGAGAGAGTGGAGAAGAAGAAAAGAATTGCGATTTGCGATTAAAGAAATTAGACTTTTTCTCCCGACGTTTCACATTACAAAACACAAACCCAAAAGAAAAAAAAAAAGTGAAAAGCTCCACTCAATCTCAAAACATAATCTTTGCTTTACAGATCGTTAGGTGATTTTTGTTTTTTTTCTTTTAGTTATTATTTCTTGATTCTTGATATGGATGGACAACATCATCACCTTCACCAGCTTCAATACCTTAACAAGCATCATCCTCATCATCATCCCCAGTCGCAAACGCTGGAAATAGAGTCTCCGGTAGGGGTGGGGGATAGGTTTCCACAGTGGAGCATAGAAGAGACCAAAGAGTTGATAGGAATAAGAGGAGAGCTAGATCAGACTTTCATGGAGACAAAACGTAACAAACTTATTTGGGAAGTTGTCTCTAACAAGATGAGAGACAAAAGCTTTTATCGTAGCCCTGAACAGTGCAAGTGCAAGTGGAAGAACCTCGTCACTCGTTTGAAGGTCCCAAATCTCTCCTTTCTCTTTCTCTTTCCATTCATTTTGTGTTATTGATTATTATGTTTAATGATCTAGCTAGACCCTAGTTATACTACGAGGTCGTGCATGGAACTATATGCTATACGCAAAATTAAATAAATATAGTTCTGTTACCAAGAAATTCTTAATCTTATAGTAGTTCATAACCATTTCGGGACAGAGACAAAAGCATTATTAATTTGTCTCATCCTTAGGTATATATTAAGCTAGAGATCTTCCAAGTAGCGTAGTTTTATATGAAGATACTCTCATTGGTGATGTGTTCCTTGATGTCTTCCAGGGATGTGAGAAAATGGAGGCAGAGACAGCGAGACAACAATTCCCTTTCTATGATAATATGCAAATTATATTTACCAGTAGAATGCAGAGAATGCTATGGGTAGAATCCGAAGGAGGAGGAGGGGGACCAAGCGGGACAGCGAGAAAGAGAGAGTTTTCTTCAGATGAGGAAGAAGATAATGTGAATGAAGAGTTCGTAGATATCAGCAATGAACCTAAATTCCCAAGCGTTAAAAAGAACATTGCAAAGAAGAGGAAATTAGGGGGTAGTAGTAGTAGTAGTAATAGCAATAATGGTATAAGAGAAGTGTTAGAAGAGTTTCTGAGACATCAAATGCGGATGGAGAGCGAGTGGAGGGAAGGATGGGAGGCGAGGGAGAAAGAGAGAGCAGAGAAAGAAGAAGAATGGAGAAGGAAGATGGAGGAGCTTGAGAAGGAGAGGGTTGCAATGGAGCGGATGTGGCGTGATAGAGAGGAGCAACGGCGGTCAAGAGAGGAGATGAGGGCAGAGAAGAGGGATTCACTTATCAATGCATTGCTTGCTAAGCTTACTAGAGATGGCCCTCTCTAATATCCATCAGCTTATATTAACCTATAAGTTAACTTGTACCTCTTCATGTTTTTTTGAGGATTAGGTTTAATTATTTTGGAGGAAGGAATACTTAGTCAGTATATAAATTAATGGAATAACTCATCGCTCATATATTGATTGATGTGAGGACATAATTGAGTTCTTGTGAGACTTTAGAAATAGAATAAGCCCACATTCTTTCTTCCTGTTTTTTATTTATCTTGGTGAGCTCAATTATTTGCATACCATTTAAACTTAGTTTTATCATGCTTCTAATTAATAATTTGTTGAGCGATATTGTATAGTATTGGTAAAATGGAATGTTGAACAACATAACAAAGTTTTTTCCGCATATCTTATATTTTAGAGCTAGTAATTAAAAGATATCAGATTTAATATGTATGGTATTGCGCATTTTGAACTTTCGATAGTTAGTATAATCTTCATGCAATAGAGACACGAAAATACTAACACTTTTATGGAATAATTATGACGAGAATGTAGAGCGTACGTAGAGGTCAAGAGAGCAAATAACAAAAGTAATGCAAGTATCAAACGTGCTAGATTCAATAATGAAAAAGTTATCCTATGAATTATAGGATCATTAGGGTTGATTTTCCATGATCTATACTTATATATTATTATATAGATAAGTTCTTCATTTTTTCTTCTGATGATGTTTCTGAATCATATCTAAGACACTACGTGTATACGCGTGGCGTTCCTTATCCACATAAAAGTGTTTAATTTGTTTTTGTTGTCTTATAATTTTGTATTATTTGTAATTTATTTTAATAAACTGTCGCAAGCACGTGACTTATGGAAGGAGATACTTACTGAATACAAAACCCATGCAATTCTAAGAATACTCGATTGGGATCTTTGGTTTGTATTGTAAGTCCAGGACATTTTTTCAATCATTTATAAATTAGTCAAAACTGAAAAGAAAAAAAAGAACTATAATTTCGAATTGATGACTCAAAGAAATTTAAAGATATTGGCAGATCAAAGTTTTTAAAACATCGTTTTTTTTTTCCTTTTTGTATATCAACATGGTAACTTCACGCTTTATCAAAGAAAAAGAAAAAAAAAGACATGGAAATTTCATAACAAGAATTTTTTTCGTAGTATTCGAATAAGCATATATATATATATTTAGTTCAGTCAAATTCTTTTCCTCTACCTCTTTGTTTTATAACAAGAATGCTTGTATCACTCATTTTGATTTAAATTCTTTGAGTAATGATCATATGGTTTGTTCTGATATAATAATATTGCAAGCGTTCTGTGGCCTAAGATTTATAAATGCGAAAAAGTATGAAATAGTTTGAAACAACGGAACTTGGAAGGGAATCCAATCGTTTATTAGGGTTCTCAATAATGAATCTTTCAAGTGACACAACTAGAAACAGAGAACACAATATAGAACGAAACTACTTCAACATATTTCCAAGTTCACCATTCTCATACATCGAAGTCAATATATCACAACCTCCCAAAAGTTCTCCTTTCACAAACACTTGTGGAAACGTTGGCCAATTACTATAAGTCTTCAACTTCTCCCTTAACCCATGATTAAACTCATCATCAAGAACATCAACAGTTTCATAATCAACTCCTTGGCTTTCAAGAATCCCAACTACTCTCTGTGAGAATCCACATAAAGGAGCACTTCTTGATCCTTTTATGAACGCAACAACTTTACTCTCTTTCACTAAACGATCAACTAGTTCCTCTAATGGAACCGTAAGCTCCACATGTCGACCTGGAGTGAGACGAATATCAGATTTCTTCCTCGGACTTTGTTTGACAAATGTGTTGTTCCCTGACTTATTTCCCGGTGGGACTTTTCCGGTTACTTTTATATGTTCTTCTATCCATGATTTCCAAGCTTGTGTTAGAACCGATTTATCCGGTTCTTCCACTAAACCAACCTACCAAACCAATCATGAATCATTCATACCAAAATGCCTAGCAACAATACCAAAAATTGCCAATATGATTCATCTCCTACAACTAACTAACTAACTAACTTGCTACTGTGGTCAAGTGTAGTTGAAGAGTTTTAAAACTAGACCAGTTTAACAAAACCGTGTAAAGTAGAATTGGTTTATGGAGTAAACCAATTCACCTCACTCTTAATCTAATTCAGATTCAAGATTCCAAAAACTTCATTAGCTCAAAATTGAATCTTCGTTAGTAGCTATTTGGATTAAGCAATATCGGAATTTGATATATGTGATTCTAAATCAGGATCGATTGAGAGATGAGTTTACCTTGACGGAGCTACAAAGCTCCGGTACAGATTTAAGATGTGTAGAGACACTAGCGGCGATGTTTCGTGATATTCCGACGAATTGAAGCTCGTCGTTTTTATCGTAGACAGCATAGACACCGGTAGCGGATGGAAGTGAATCAGTCTCTGTAATTGGAAGCAGCTCCGTTTCCGTTAGAGTTTTGACGGCGGAGGTGATCAAGAAGGGACGACGAGAGCGGACTGTGTTAGGGAGTGTGAAGGAGAGAGAAGGAAAGGAGAAGGATGGTGTGAAGCGTGAATAGAGAGTGAGTCCAGGGGTATTTCGGGAAATCTGTGGACGAAAAACTCGGGGAGAAGCTGTGGCGTTCAAAGAGGAAAAACTGATTGCAGCCATTTTTTGTCGGAGCTGAGAGAAGAGTTATCGCCTGATATGAAATATATTTATTTGACACTGAATTGTAATTGGGCCTATATTGGGCTGATATTGAGGCCATATAAATTACTCGGGCTTACATAACTTATAAAAGGTGGGACCTACTATTTTTTTTTCTTTTTCTTATCGTACTACCCTCTCCATAAATTGGTTGTTTGATATTTGGTTTTGGTTTATAGTTTTCTCGTTGTTTAAATATGCGAGAAGAAAATTTGTCTACCTGGCTCATTTTAGTTCTTAGACATACCCAAATTTATGGGTGTTTAATCCTGTAAACAGATTTTACTTATAAGCTGAACTTAACAATGAATGTTTAACTCAAAGATATAAATGGATTTATTTTGGACATATATCTACATTCCAAAATCGGATTTAACCACAGTATCTAACTTAGTGAGTATCAGCACTATATCACCACACAAAGATGTAAGTCTGCATACTGCATTTGTTGAAAAATGAGAGAGAGAGAGAAATGGATTTTCAACTTAATATGTATTTCAGTATTTGATTAAAAATTGAATCTGAACTGAGATCAAAACCACACCCACTGGTTTGTTTGAGGTGAGACTAAGAGCATAGTAACTCAAAAGCAGGAAATTAGGAATCCATGACTTGTATTGAACACCAAAAAGTTAACATCGTTTACATTCTAATAAAAGCAGATTCTCAACTAGAAGTAGAGCTCTTATGGCCTCTTTATGTCTCTTTATAACTAAAAGTGATTAATAGATTTATAGAAGCTTTAAAACAAATAGGATTTGACAGCCAAATCTTCTTTCTACTCAGAGCACAACATAGCCATTCATTTTATTACCCTACTAACTAGGTTCCTGCTTCGTATACTCCTCAAGATGCGCTCTCTCTTTGTTCCCCTGAAATTGAATCATCGAGAGGCATAAGAAAACGTTGAAACAGAAATGGTAAGATCATTGGAGTTGAAGCACATACATTTTGGATTCTTACACATTTCTATTTCTGATTGCTGTTTTTATGGAACAATGTCATCAGAGATAACAGCCTTGCCTAGATAAACCTGTTGCATCTCCTCTTTCCAGATCTGCATCAACTTCATAAAATCAATTTGTTTTCCTATAAATAAATCTGTGTAAGCATTTATATATTTAGTCCCTTACCGTGTCACGGAACTCCACCCTTATGTGAGGAACATTTGTTTTGTGAATGTCGTTTCCATCAGGTCCTCTTTTGTAGTAGTCTTTTCCAATCCAATGCGACTAAAACATGTCAACGAGTCAGTATTATCAGTAGATCGAACCAATAATTAACAATATAGGTTATGTTTGATATAGTAAGTACCTTCAGGGCATGTGAGAAACCTGACTGGTACACTGAGTTGCGAGCTATCTCGCACAGGTCACACGCACTCAGCTTCCAGACCTGAATTTTTCAGTTATTATCTTCAATTAGTACATCTCTATAACTAAATCCTACCAGAATAGGATGAACAAAGAGAAGTTTCACTGTTCCTTAGTATTTTCAATCGCAAAAGATCCATATACATAATTAACTTTCATAGTCTATAATGCGTGACATGACTGAATTAAGGAAACATCATGACTTACAGAGGCAGCTATGCTATACTCTTCCACAAGTGGTTCTTTCGTTAAGTGAATCTGAAGGGGATCATCCGTGGATAGGGAAACATTGAGACCTCTTAAGAAAAACACAGGAAACGGGTTTCGGTGGTAATCAAGAAACAAAGAGTTGTTGCTCAGTGGAGACATGGCCAGACCAATCTGTCAAAAGAAATAAAATAAATGTACAGTCAGATATTCTCATTACAGAAACAAGAATAGGTATGTGAAATACGAGAAGGCAGTCTCCACAAACCTGAGCGAGGTAGTAGAGATACTGAAGCACAGGAGACTTTCGCAAATTGATTCCATGTGCGATGCTATGGCATGTGAGAAAAGTAGCAGCCAAGTGGTCTATGTCACCAGCCTGAAATTTGTAGACATCTTAAGCATCCATTGAACCCAAAGTGAAAACCGTATACAAAGCACGAAGGAAGAAATAAATTACCTCCCCAGAATGTGGACGTAATGTGATGGTAGTCATGCCCTTTGACTCTCGAAGCTGAAAAAGTAGTTACTCCATATTTCAAATTTTTGACGACACCAAGTTAATTACAGAAGAGATTAGGAGGAATGGTACCTTATTTAACACATAAAGGTTAGCATAACAATAGTAGACATAGTACGAAAATGCAGGATTGAATGCGTTAGTCCATTGAGCTGGAGTGGGCATGTGTTTTGTGGGACGTCTTTCGGGTTTGCTTTCATCATCGACCAAATCAAATCCAACAACCTGAAATACCAAACCAGAAACGAGTAACAAAACCATAGAAACAGTCAAAACAAACAAGAAGCAGCAACAAGCAACTCTTTAATAGTTCATAGACATGCGAATTAGAGGTTCTTTGCAGATATAGACTTTAACCTGCTTCAAAAAAACATGGAGCTGGGGATGCGAATCGGGATCGACCGTGGCTTCAAAGAGAGGAATGAATATATTGTCAAGGATATTCTGGAAAGATGTCACAATACCCATGTCCATGTAAATGTTGTACAGGCGTGGTAGCTAGTGAGCAGACAAACAGAAAACAAGGATAGTATAGCTCAGTTAGCAGTCATGTCACAAACACAAGGAGAGAAAAATACATTCACTAATGGATAGGACATATAGCACAAAAGCATCAAAGAGATGACCAACCTGAATTAACCAGACAACATTTTCACTGTATAGGTCATTGTTCACAATCCAACTAGCCAGTTGGTCCCACTCACTCATTTTTCTGCCATATATAGATATTCTGTATTCAGCCATCTGCAGTATTGAAAGTATGAAAAACAAAACAGAGCATTAATGAATCTGCTTTGCCAAGAAGATTTCTTAACTGCAGAATTCCATAACCAAAATCCTAAGTCTCTTAGTTACAATAGATTTGATTGTAACAGTGTTCTTCTGTTATAATGTTCGTTCTTTATGCATAAAACTACTGCAGTTGACCCCAAAAAAAGTGCTGCATTTACCTGATATTTACTAGCTTCAAGGTCAGAGAAGACTTGCTTGGTTATCTCACCAAGAAAACGGCCTAAAACCAAAAGAAAAGACACCTCAGTATATTACTTGTATAGTATCACATAGTGAAGTACATAACATGCAGAAAGAAAGCTTCTTGTATATATGGAAGTGTGAAACTGATACATCAAATGAACTAAAAATGGTGGTCAGAGTGACTACTGACTAGGATAGTCAATTACCTTGGATGAGATTATCCTGTTTAAGGAAAATCTCCCTAAGCCTACTTTGACCACAGGGATTATACTTAAGGTTGAACTTATCAAAACGATGAAAGGTACTCTTGTCCGCATGAACATCTAAAAGGTCGACATTCAGGTCATATCTGTGAAAAGTTCAAACAAGGGAAGAAGTTCAGCATCATGGTAAAATTGGGAAAATTAATACATATAATCTGCACAAAAAACAGGTGGCTCCTAAAAGAGCAATCTAATTCAGATGGACTTAAGTTGGTAATTACTAGAAGTCGGAAATGTAATTACCCAGTCAGGTCGAGGCTCTCAAAAACTTCTTTCAAGGTCAAATATGTCCCATCTCGGAAAATTACAACCTGTATAAAGGAATAAGAAATCAAAATACTACAAATCAACGAACTGTACACTTTCCTAAAACATATGGTTCCAATTTTTACCTCATCGGGTTCTTTCCTGAGCTTCGACTTGATAAACCTTAAAAGGTGTTTCTGGTTCATGCAAGCTGAATGATGAACATGAGTGTCGACTTTCCTAACATTATAAAAATCACGATGTGGTGCACTTTTTTGAGCAAGAAATTCTTTATCCGCATTAAGCATCAAATGTAGATTAAATTTCTGAAACAAAAAAAAAAGTCACACCGTTAACCATATGAAATTTTCTTATTAACATACAATCTTCTCTAAATAATACTCTTGCCTGTTCTAGGAGCACTAGTCGACGATGGCACAAAGTCCGGATGTTTCCTGCAGCTATGACTTTGAGTACATGATGCAAGTCAGTGAAAAACGCTGTGGCATCAGCTACAGGGAAGAGGTCTTCTTTTGCTGGGAAGAATAAAAAAGAACAAGGGTCAGTTATTGGAAAAGCAAATAAATGCAACCAAATCAACTTTATGGATACAGGAAAAAGATGTATTAGGATTTCAATACAAGAGCTCTTACCATCTTTATTTTCAAACACATGGACTACTCCATCTTGCATCTCAAAATGATGCTGTAAAAACAAAAACCGGGAATTTAAATGTATCAATGCATGGTGTTCCATGACAAAAATAAGGAGCACCCACATCAGATTTTCCCTGGGGATAGTGTGCAAATGGCTCTGGATTAGGCTTCGGGGTACTAGGATCAGATATGACTTCTTTTTCCCATGGCGCAACTGTTTCTTGGTAGACATACCTCTTACGCAGTTCAAGACATTCTTGCAGACATTTATAGGCTTCCACTTCATCCGACGTTGGAATCTCTAAACAGATCATGGGTAAAATATGAATAAGAAATGTGTTGAACTCAAACTGTTTCAAGCTATAATTTGAGTTTAAGGATCTCAAAAGCTCAGCTCCCACAACTACTAAAGCCTCAATTAACCCTTGCTTGTGTCACTCAAGACTATGGTTATTGCGTTATCTGTAATGGCACTTGATTCCTTGCCACTAACAGAGACTTTAAAACTAGCGGGCATATGAAACAAAGATGTCAAGATTTGAACTAACAGGATAAGAGCACCAAGACTGCAAGAACCAGAAGTTAGGCAAGATGACAGAAAAAAACAATTAGTAACCATTCTTACCAAGAGGAACATTAAGACGGACAAAGGTTTCTTGCTCTGGTTCCTTGCGCAGAATGTCAGCAGCAATAGGATCAGGCTGAACTCCATGTAGGTCGCCTGACACACTATGGGATCGAATCATGTTTGAAGCAGCCATAGAAATTTGCTCTCCATTAGCATCTGCAGGCTGCAAAAAATATCTTAATTCCTTACCCATCGATAATCTTTTGCTTGCTCGTTCAATCACAAAAGAGGATTCAAAAAGTGTTAATTAAGAAACTCACCATCTCCCCATTAGCTTGCAAGTAGGAAGCATCCAAACCAGCACTATCTGTCAAATTATCATCATCATCATCTGATTCTCCAACACTCTCAAAGGCACTAGCAGTAGCAGCAGGGGATTTCGGAGAAATTGGTCTAACAAAGCTTCCAGTTTTCCTAATACTACTAGCTCCATGTACCGAAGCTCTCCCTGAAAAAAAAAACAGAAGATGAAAAATTGAATCGAACATGATGAAACAGCACTAAACCCACACTTAACCCTTAAAAAGGATCAAACTTTCACATCACTTTTCAACCTATATCCAAAATCTAATCTAATCAATCCAGTTTTGGTACCTTCAGATGGAGTATGAAGCCTAGGCAAACCAGGAGGGATATCATCAACATAAACATGACCATTGCTACGCCCTGCATCACCACTGCCACTACCGCCGCCGCCGCCGCCATCGGTAAAGGGCGTAGCATCAGGAAGAGAAGCAGGGCTGCGACCGTATTGATCATTCCCTTTTCTTCGAACTTGGCTCCCACGCCTCACCAAGGTTTGATTTTGAGACTCGTCTCGATCAGGGTTCTCTTTACGCTCCTTGCCACGCTCAAGGACTAGATTCAATGCCTTGAAATGCATGAAAAACCCTGAAACAGCAACAAAGGAAGCTCCAAAGAGAGCCGCAAGGGCAAGTTGGTAAATATTGGGTTCCATGATACTCAAAATCTGTGTTTTTGTGTTGCAGGTCGGAGTCAGTCAGACTACGATTACGATTATAGTGGTGATTGAGGAAGGTTGAGGTTTCGCTGATATTTATAGAGGCCCAATAAGTGAAACCACGCCACTTCCTAAGGTTGGGTCTTAAAAAGTTGAAACCTTTTTGCTTAACAAATCAATTTCTTGGTTAGTTATTATTTCAGACACTACTTTTTGTTTTTGTCTGTCCAATTTTTTTTTTTTATGTTCGCTTCTAAAAGTTAAATTCGTGTTCACAGAGTTAATAATTATAAAAATGGTTTACATTTTACCAATATTTTGTGAAAAATATTTAATAGAGAAAACCTAAGTTTAGTTAGCTAACACTTATACGATGTTATTAGCTCACAATTGTGGCCAACTAGGCAAATTTTAGAAGTGATATTGGAATTTGGCACAAAGAAAAGAAAATGAAATTTCTTGCAAATGTTTTTGATGTTAAGTGTATCTTTTCACTTGAGTCTCATTTGCAGAAGCATCATGCCAACATAAACATAAATGGTTGTTAACTGCAAATACATTAAAAATGAAATTTGAAGTCTCACCTATACAAATACAAAACACATCGTCTATGTCATCAGGAAACCAAAACACCCAAACAAACAAACAAAAATTGAAGAAAAAAAATTAAAGCACAGTGAGAAACAGATATTTTCACAAAACAATGGTAACACCTCTAGCACCATGAACATAAGAAGGATGAGCAGCTTCTTGATCTCTCTCAGACTGTTGCACATGCCTAGTGGCATCAAACTTCTCTCCATCTCCCCAAAGAGCATAAGCTTCTTCTCCATGAGCAGCGTCGTCTCCAATCCCAAGCTCTTCCTCAGCCATTCTCAATGGTATGAAAATCTTAATAGCAAGGAGTATGAGACTAGTCGACACTAAGTTCCAGACAGCAATAAAGGCAGCTCCGGCCAACTGTTTCAAAAGCTGTTTGCCACCATTTCCGCCGTAGAAAGCTCCGTTGGTGTCAGGGACAGGAAGTGTCAAGTCGCAAAGAGCAGGATGTGCGAACAAACCTGTCATTACTCCACCTAATAATCCGGCCACTGCGTGCGTGTAGAATACTGCTAATGTATCATCAACCTGTTTATTTCATCCAATAAAAAAAAATCACTTTCTCAGAATTTGTTTTTGTACACTACTAAACTAATAATACATTCACTCTACATTTGAAATATTTTACATAAGACGATCGATTGTTTTTTTTAGAGAAAATTACGATGGCTCATTGATTTCTTTAGTATACATCAAATGATTCATACAGTAAAAAAGAGTTGTAAGGCTGAAGATAATAATAATTAACCTGTTGGAGGAGAGTGGATTTCTTGTGAAGAATCATCATAGAGGCCCATGGAACCGTTCCTGAGACTACTCCAATTATTATCGCTGCCCATGTTTGGATCAACCCTGTTATATTTATATATATTGAGTTTTTGTCAGTATAATAAATTAATTATACAATGTCGGTTGAATAGGAAAAATTTTACCATGCAATATTAGTTACCACGTATTTAAACTTTAATTAATCATTAACAAACTAAAGAAAACAAAGATTGAGACCTGCTCCAGGAGTGACGCCGGCGAGGCCCGTGACCATGCCTTGAATGGCTCCGATGACAGAAGGTTTGCCAAAGAAAATGACATCGAGTGTGGTCCAAACGAGGAGGCTTGTGGCAGCGGAGAGGTTGGTGTTGAGCACCGCGATCGAGGCGGTTAAGTTAGCCGCGTACGGGGCTCCACCGTTAAAACCGGACCATCCCATCCATAGAAGCCCAGCTCCGGCGAGCATTAATAGAACATTGTTCGGTGGGAATCTTTCTCTGTCAGCCTTGGGCCTTGGTCCTACCTAGCGTAATTACATGTCCACGAGTTGCATTTAATTTTAATCAACTTATAATCACACTGATTTCAATCACTTTTTATCTAACCATTTAAAATAAATAAAACAAAAACTTTTGCATAGTTGTATTGTTTATTATATTATGTAGAAAATTATGTCGTCGTCATGTGGAATTGACTTGACTTCTACCACTTTGGTTTCTATGTGCGACAAAACCAGAATACAGTCAAACAAATTAACTAGTTTGGAAAAATAAAAGGAAAATATGTATCACTCTAGGCTTTATCATTATTGTCAAATTTCAATCTCAATTATTTTGTTAATTACCATTAGGCTAAAACGAATATTAACAATTAAATGAGATCATTATTTACCCTAAGAGCATTGGAGCGTTTCTCCAGTGTTTTTTATTCTTTACATGATAAATATCTACAATACTCAGAAATACAAATAAATGCTTATTCCGAAATGATTACTCTTTTATGATTAAATAATCTGAGTTGCTTATGCTATATGTACATCAAGATCGTATGGTCAAAATCCTAAAATGATTTAATTGAACTTATCTATGACTTACAAATTAATTTGGTTTTGATAGTGGACCGATCAATCATTATACTGATCTATAAAGAACCTAGAATACGTAATAATTCCGAAAAATAAAGCAAAACAAAACTTGGCAATTGAGGACCAGTCTACATCGAATATGACTCTGTACTATTCTTAACTTACATTATTATTTAGAAATCTTTCGAGTCTACGACCTAGTTTTCTACCGGATGTTAATTTAATCTTAGTATTTCCAACAAACATCAATATAAAACATAGTATTATTCTTCAATGGTTAACGTCAATTTTGTTTTTAATTCTAGTAACACGAACCAAATATTAGCCTGAGAATTTAATTCCAGATGAATCGACCTAACTAAATAAACTAATCTCAAATCTTCTAACCAATATCTAGTAGCAAAAAAAATGTTAATAATAAAATAAAATACAAACCAATGAACCTAAAGTTTTCGTAATAAAAAAAAATCTGAATTTCTTTTGGTGACAAAAAAAAAACAAAAGGAACATTTTTGAGATGACGTACCCAATAAGCGGCGACGAAGCCGGCAACACCGGAGGAAAGATGAATGACATATCCACCGGAGTAATCAATAACTCCCCAATGATACAAAAACCCACCACCCCATAAACTATAAGCTCCGACGGTGTAGCTAAAGATCAACCACAATGGCACAAAAGCCATCCACGCTTTAATATTCATCCTTCCCAAAACCGATCCGGCCACAAGTATCGTCGTTATCGCCGCGAAGGTGAACTGAAAATAAACCAGAGTCGCCATCGGAAAAAACGGCTCCGTCGCTCTTCTCTCCACCGTCCCATTCCCAAAATATCTAATGCTTTCTGGGATCTGTACATAAAAAAAAGTCAAAATTAAAAATCTCATTCAGACATTTTATCGAACAGTTTATGTGCATACCCAAATTCAAGACCTTGGCTCGGTCCTTAAGATATCCTTGGTCGAAGGCGGGACCACCTTTACCCCAGAAAGGTAAAAGCTCATCTCCAAAAGCCATTCTGTAACAGAGAAGAACCCAACAGAGAAGAACGGCGGCGAAGGCGTATAGAGCCATAAAAGCTGAATTCACAGCCCATTTCTTCTTAACGATAGAAGCATAGAGGATAACAAGACCTGGCATACTCTGTAAACCAACCAGAGTCGCCGCCGTGAGCTGCCACGCGTTGTCTCCTTTGTTAAGCCAAGGAGGGACTTCAGGTAAGCTTGTACCATAAGCTTCGGCCATTTCTTTCTCTACCGGAAGTGATGATGCTGAAGATTTTTTTTTTGGGAATTTCTAAAATGTTTATAGTCAATGGTATGGTACGAGTTTTTTTTTTTTTTTCAATGTGTGAAATGACCCATTTAAATATAATAATGTGTGTGTAAATTTAAAATAGACAAGTGACAAGTGGCCTATTTGAAGGAGAGAAAAGTCTTCGAAGATGGATGTGTTTCCCATTCTTCTTCTTCTTCTTCTTCAATTACAGTCTTTGATATTTCAAAGAAGATTCTCTCTTTGTCTAATTACTTACACATAATTCTCCAGTTACAAAGTGTTAATTGCTTGGTTATATATCACTAAAATTCTTGTCTACCAAGAAAAACAATTCAATTTGCCAAATTGGGATACAATGTAGACCTTGATATTTTGTGTTTATCACAATGCAACTAATTCAAGTTTTTGAATGAGTTAAAAACATCCTAGAAGGTTTTTTTTCTTTTCTTTATTATAAGTAAAATTTAAGACATTTATAGTTATTTTATTTTAAACATTGAAAGAAATGAGCGATAGATTAGTTGTAAATTATTATATTAATACGAACTTGTGATTACTATTTACTACATTGTAATCCATTAAAAGAAGAAGAAGACAAAGATAAAGTTTTAAATAAGATACAATAAATCTGATGGTACCAGTATATATTAAATTAACTGATATATTTTCTAGCTAAGGAATCAAGTTCCTTGTCCCCAATAAAAATATATTTGACCAGTTAAATTAAAACTTAAAAGTAGAACTGTAGAAGACTTACGTACCGGCATATGATTCCAAAATTTGGGACCTTTCGTTCGTAACTTTTGATCGTGCGGCCATGTCTAGAACTGAAAAGGTTGACCAGGTAACACATCGATCGAATGTTTAAGAAACAGTGATTCCTTTATTTCTTTGATTATTGAAACTGTGTCTAATTAAACATCCGAAGATCCTTTGTTTAATGTTAACAAAAAAAACAAAATTGATACTGGTCGAACGTTGTATTTGGCACGTCGAAGTTATATAAATTCTTCATTTATAAATAAAAGTCTCAACTGGCGACCCCAAAAAAAAAAACAGTATCAACGTTCTACTATCAACGACGTCAATTTTATACGTATACTGTAATAAGCCTCACCATATTATAGGATAAATCAACACCATCATGATCTATTGAATATAGAATGTGAATAATTAAGAAAAGTGTTATACAAATAAAAGTGTTACTTGGCTTACAAAAGCTTCCATATGTTATTTGAATAATTAAGAAACTAAAAAGGTACTATTTAGGTAAAAAAAAAACTTATATACAAATACATGTGAAGGAGGCACCAATATAATTTTAATCGATGAAAATTTATAATGATATACGTACGTATATATGTATTATATTGCATGTTATGAGAAGGAAACAGAAAAGATCGAATCACTATCTAACTAGTAACATTTGTTTATATATGTGATGATACAAATTGGCAGTATCAAACAAACTCAAGACAGTTAATATAATCAGACCCTTTTGTTTCCTTTCTAATAATAACAGAATACAGAAATAATTAACAACAACGACACTGAATAATATTAAAATATCGGATAAGTACCTCAAGATCTCACTTAGAATTTGTCTCATTCTTAAATATAATTCATAGAGTCAGATCTAGAGTACTTGCCTGACCAATCTTAACCGTACGATCCTCTTCATCTGTTTTGATCAGTCGGCTCTTCTCCCATGAAGACGACCCCGAACATAGCGACAAACACAATGTTTGATCCGTTGTTGTAGGTGCTGTTTCTATATCTTCCAAAACTGTCTTTTCGGGTTGTTTTAGCTTAAGAGAGAGATCAAGATCGATACTCGTACTTGCGTTTCTTTTGCCCGTTGTCTTGTTACAGTAAGCATGATTAGTAGTACTCTCTTCGATACCGATTTGGAACTTTTCAAACGTTCTTGAGTGTCCTTGAATGCTGTTGAATGTGACTGAATTGGTCCCTCCTTGATGATTGTGTCGTAGTTTCGGTAAGTGATTAGAAACTGAAGAAGAGTAGATGTTTTGGTAAGATTTGTTCTTAGTCCAGTAGTCATTACCACGGATGTTATTGCTAACCGATGAGCCGCCAATTATACCGTGCCTAATTTGGTCTGAGCCACCAATTAAACCGTTCCTAATTTGGTCTGAGCCGCCACTTAAACCGTGCCTAATTTGGTCTATCGCACTCCGGTCTGTTCCATGAGAGCCAGAGTTCCACATTAATGAAGCGTTTGAATTTTTACTTCCAAATCTACAAAACAAAAGAAAATAACATGATGGAAGATTATGAATTCAAAGTAAATTAATATAGAATGAAATATCAATGAAATAAAGAAACACATAAAACTACAAAAAAAATAAAAAATTATCAACCTGAATGGAGAATCATGGTTATGATTATAGCCGCGGAACATCGGTAGCTGACTTAGTTTATAAATATTCCGATCCGTGGAGGTCTCGAAGAGATGTTTGTGATCAGGTATGGCTGCCAACAAATCAAACCCTACTTTATTGACATATATGTATAACTGATTGTTATTAAAAAAAAAAAAAGCTTGGTAACTGTTAATCACGGATAGAAAATATTAATACCTTGACCTTGATCATCAATCTTCTTGCTTCTGTACATCTAAAATTCCCAATTACACAATTGTGTGAGATACTTTTGTCTAGTTAATTTTTCAGTTTTGTATAACGAATTTCGCAGATTCTTTTTTTTTTCCTTTTTCTTTTGATTTAATTTTAATGGCAGATTCTTCTTTATATATATATATAATTTAAATTGAAACAAAATCGACAATACAACGCATAGTTACACCTTAGAATGCATGTAGAATATAAGGGTGTATGTATAGATCAAGTACCTGTAAATGGCTCTTGACATGAGCAATACTAAGCCCTTTGATGTTCATCATCTGACGAACCAACTTTGGAGTTGCTCCTATACATAGCCAAACATAAGATGGTCATTATAAAAAAAATTACATGAAATTTTGACTAAAACTTAACCTAACAAAGACTATAAGAAATTGCTTAAGGTTTGTATATATGCGTGGAAGAAGTGATGAAGAATGAATTTATTAGCTAAGGTCGTACTTTCTTGACCTCCAAGCCTCTCGACCGCGCGGACAAAGCGAAGATGAAGATCAGGAGTCCAACGGAGTCGAGGCACTTTAGATCTCACATAAGGCCTAACCTTTGTCTTCTTGTCGCTCTCTTCCACTGTACTATTGCTTGAAACCTTACTCTCCTCACCTTCTTCTTCCTTTTCCTCCTCTTGTTCTCTGTTAGTCTTCCCGCTTACCTCCATACTTGGAACCATTTTTTCTTCTTATGTTATGAATTTAGAACAAAAATAGAAAGTAGACTTGAAGGGGGAGATATGTAGAGGCTCTCTAGGCTTAGCCAGAAACAAGTTTTGGAAAAGTGGATAGATTAATCCTTTGGTTTGACATGAAAGAGATATAAGACAAGATCTCTTAGCTTATGCTTAGTTCAAAGCATGGAGATTTGGTATTTGTCGATGGGAAACCCTAGATCAAGATATACTTCATATTCTCTCTCTCTCTCTTCCCGGGGTATATAGACAAGCCCTCACCTAAATCTTGTTGTAGATGTTAAAAAGTGTTTTCTTTTCTGTTCCCAGCTAATTTATTTTGGCATTTTTCTTTTAAAGACAGCTATATATATGCATATTATTATTTCAATTGTTATGTGTATGCATAATAGTATTAACTATTAACTATTAATCATGGAGAAAAAAATCTTACACGGAGTATTATTTTAGAAGAGATCAATTGATAGTTTTGTCTATATAACAAACCAATAATGTACAAATAACACTTTATTACTGTGCCACCAATTCTAAAAACGTAGTTTTAAATTGCTTCGATTGAAATCAGGCTATAAAGCCTA
Organism: Nasturtium officinale; assembly: GCA_963854855.1. Classification (NCBI taxonomy): domain Eukaryota; kingdom Viridiplantae; phylum Streptophyta; class Magnoliopsida; order Brassicales; family Brassicaceae; genus Nasturtium; species Nasturtium officinale. The sequence goes on from OY978511.1 coordinate 8,109,446, forward strand.
TTTTAGTCTTAAATTGCTTTGATTCTTCAAACTAACTTTTAGCTTAATTACAAAGATAGATCATGTAGATATAAATTAAAATTCATACATCGGGACCAAGACTCTATGAATGACATTGACACTAGTATAATTATTAGGATGTTATTTGAGTTTAGAAATAAACAAAACAGGAAGAATTAAAAAAAGTTTGATACTGTGATGCAGTTTCCAGAATAAAATAATTTTATACTAAATCGAATTTACAAAAATATTATATATCTTAGAGTAGTTTTGTCGGAATTATGATTTAAACTTTCAAGAACTTGAATAAAGACTTTTGTCCATTAATGTCCAAGGTCATTGATGATCGAGATCATTGTCTTCTTTTTTTAACCTTTTATTCTAAATCAATTTTTACTTAAAAATAATTTCCATTTTGTTGTTGCAGACTATTTATCTTTAATCCTCAACCAAATTATAAGATTCAGCACCTGACACCGATACATTTATATAAAATTATTAATTTACCAAAGTAAACAGACAACTTGTATATACAAGAAAAGAATTTTGCAATGGATTTTAAATTTCAGTGATTTGTAGTCATATATATATATATATATATATGTCGATTAAGACTGCATTCCATGCATTCTTATTTATATTTTTTTACACCATGCATTCTATGTTCCAATATGAGTATAAAAAGAGTTAATGTTGAAGAACAATGATCGATAAACTTTCATGTAAACTTATATCTAAAAAGATATATGAATAATAAATAAGTTTTTATTATTATTAAAGTTACCAATTACCAACCCGTGAATGGGAATCGGAATTAACACTGATGATATGAATAATAAATAAACTTCTTTAATCTTTTGGCATACTCTTTCGGCATGTAGAAAGTAAGGGTTAATGGGTAGATACAGATATATCTTTCTTAAAATTTGGCTGATGAGATTATGAGGTTTAAGGCTTATGCATGGAAGTTAATGCAAAATGCAAAATGTTGAAGAGCCAAAGTTGTAGATAGACGAATAAATTACGATTACAAGGCGTGTGACTGTTCAGCTGTCTCTGATGTAGACCCCATAGCGCAAACCTTTTTTTTTTTTTTTTTTCTTACAACGGGAATCACGGGGCATTGCTCCTCTCTTACCCCTAAGATTATACATGTCGAATATGTATTTTTTTTTTTTTGTAGATTCGTATCAGGGAATTAATTTATGTATAAAAGTGGTCCTTGTTTTGGTTTGATACACATCCGACCCCGTGAAGCGATGAATAGCGTTGTTAGTTGGGACGTTTTTTTTTACATCGTTCTTCCAAAAAGATATATTAAAAATATAGTTAGAAAAGTTTAGACCGCATACTCGAAACTTTGATTTATGGTTTGATTTTACTTGCAAATATATAGTTTGTTTAACCAACGTATTGTGGTTCTGTAAGTAAAAAAAAAAAAAAATCAAAAGGCCAATCTTAACGTTTATGGTTGTGATTTAGTCATGGTAAACAACAATATCAATACTTTGATATAAAATATCAGTTCTTTCGCATATTCTCAATCCACTGGGAGATTATCTCTTCGTTTCTTTCGCATATTTTGCAATTAATTTGAGATCTATCTCAAACTTTTCGGTTCTAAAAAGAATAAGATAAATATATTTTTTCACCTAAGATATATTTCAATATATTCTACATATCACTATGTATCTATGTAAATACATATATAAATATTTGTATAAGCATATATATATATATATATGTACGTGATTTTTTAATTTTTTTTCTATAGGATACGTGATTTATGCAAGCCAAAAAAGTTGTTAGAGAGAACATTATAAGCATTGATGAAGTTGAAAAATAGGAACTTTTTCATTCCCCCCACGTGTAGAGAGGCTTCCATCGATCCTTCACAAGCTTCTCGTCGCCACTCTTTTCTTTACACTTAATTTCCATCCTCCCTATGCTTCTACGTACACGTCCACATATATCCATATATATACATATATATTTGTATTCGCTGGCACATCTACATTACTAAATATGTGCTTCTGGATAAATGAGAATTCGTTTACGAAAATTTCATATCACTCTAGAGTTACATTGGCGTCAAATCTTTATGCAAATGTAAGGATTAAACATCTTACATATAATATGTACGTTGAATTTGTATAGCCTAGTTAATCCATTAATTATGCAATTTGGCAACGAGAATCCTACTTTGTGTCTTTCATTTTGATGGTTATAAAAGTATATGTTTAATAAAAGGGATGGTTTATTGGAAGTTAGACAAAAGGGTCCACATGTGAAAGAAAAGCAAAGAGAAGATCATAAGAGTTAGGTGTGTCCTGACAAGATTCTTATACACCCGACTTATGAGTTATGAACTGTGAAGTCAACCTCTAACAGTTGTTTTTATTATTCCTACAAATACGGATCCAACGTTACTCTCAATAAGAATAATTATGTACGCCTCTTTGCACATTTTCAAACCCATAAATAATCAAACAAAATGTTACAAAATCTCACTTGCAGGTTCTCTCTCATTTTTGTATGTATAAAATATAAATATATCAAAAGACGAAAAAAAGATCATATATATTACAAAATGTTTGAAAAATTTATACAAAATTTGAATGTGCGGAATCTAAAGTAAACATACAAAGCTAAAATTAATCAATTTCGGATAAATCTACATATATATTATATACTATCGTTAAGAAACGTCAAACCTTCTAAAACAACTACTCAAAACTAAAAAAAAATACACAATACATCCGAACTTTTTAAAAATATATACACAGTATTAGAGATTTTAGCTGGGCCGTTTTTCCCAAACTTAAAAAATAAATATCGGCCCAATTTGAGTTTGGACTTTTAAAAAGTTCAAGTTCAAATAAACTAGGGCTTTACTTTGTAGCTCATCACATTCGTAGTAGTTAAGAGGGCAAGTACATAGAGAACGGCTGCGTAAGCCGCCGGAGTAATCACGTTAACGCCTTTGGAGATTCATCTGTAATCATGGTTAATCTCCTTCACCTCTCATTTTCACTAACTATGTTCCATTTGGTCTTTTGTTTCTTTCAATCTGTGATTTATGCTTAAGAGAAGCCAATGTTTGTGTCTCTTTAATCTAGATTTAGGAAAAAATCACGTTTTGAAATGTATCTAAGTTAATTTCATAGCATTTGATTATTTTTATTATGGTTTTGTATTTGATGTTAATTCTCTGTTCTATAATGTGAAAGTCTAAAACCATGTTAATGTGATGAAGCTTTGATAAAGATACTGTTTTTAAGCATGTAGTTTTAATTTATTTATATTATTCTGTAGGCAAGAGGATTGAAGAAGCATTTGAAGAGGCTTAATGCCCCTAAGCATTGGATGCTTGACAAACTTGGTGGTGCCTTTGTAAGTCATTTACTTTTGAATCTTCATTTCATGTGATGTGTTTCTTGATTCTTATAAAGCTCTCTCTTTGCAGGCCCCTAAGCCATCATCTGGACCACACAAGTCTAGGGAGTGTCTTCCTCTTGTTCTGATAATCCGTAATAGATTGAAGTATGCTTTGACATATCGTGAAGTGATTTCAATCTTGATGCAAAGGCATATTCAAGTTGATGGCAAAGTTAGGACGGATAAAACTTACCCCGCTGGTTTCATGGGTTAGTACTTAGTCATGCTAAAAGTCTTGATTTTTTTTTATGTCCTTTAGTTTGTGTGATTCTATGATCAGTGAATTAAGAGGTGATCTTATTCTTTACAGATGTTGTGTCTATCCCAAAAACAAATGAAAACTTCCGTCTTCTTTATGATACCAAGGGACGTTTCCGTCTCCACTCTATCAAGGATGAAGAAGCAAAGGTGTGGTTCTCCTGAATCTCTTATATTGTCATTTACTTGATAGAATTGCAGTTTTGTGTTACATAGTGTATGTTCCAACAAGTTTCATTCTTTTTCTGGTGCAGTTCAAGTTGTGCAAAGTGAGATCTATCCAGTTTGGTCAGAAGGGTATTCCCTACCTGAACACTTACGATGGTCGTACCATCCGTTACCCCGACCCGCTTATCAAGCCTAATGACACCATTAAGCTCGACTTGGAGGAGAACAAGATTGTAGAGTTCATCAAGTTCGATGTGGGCAATGTTGTGATGGTGACTGGAGGAAGAAACAGAGGGCGTGTTGGTGTGATCAAGAACCGTGAGAAACATAAGGGAAGCTTTGAGACCATTCACATTCAAGACTCAACGGGTCATGAATTTGCAACGAGGTTAGGGAATGTGTTCACCATTGGAAAAGGAACAAAGCCATGGGTGTCACTTCCGAAGGGAAAAGGTATTAAGCTTACCATCATTGAGGAAGCTAGGAAGAGGCTCTCTGGTCAACAAGCTGCTTAAACTGTTTCTTTCTTCAGTTTTAGAAAACATATGTTCCCTTTGCTTTCAGACGTTTTATGCCTCGAGTTCCTTTTGTTTTCAGATATTTCATCTTTTTGGATGACTTGAGGTAAAAAAAATGAAGAGATTCTATTGAGTTTATTATGAGCTCTGTTTTTCTTGGATCTACTTTATATGCTATTTTATGGGTATAAACTCCCAAGTTTCAACCTGTGTGCCCAATGATAGGATACCAAGGACGTTTCGAATTTGGGTTCTTACAAGACATATAAACCAAAGATAATGGTTTGGGTTTTTCCAAGACATATAAAGAATAAACCAAAGATAATGGCCTCAATTTACAAGTTAGAATTTTACCTTTTTATAAAATATGGTCCAGATTCTAACAAATAATAACTGAAGTAAACTATGAAAGCAATATTTCCAGGTTCAGGAAAACACAATTCAAAAGATACTTCTCAAGTCTCAACGTTTGAGCAATGTTAATATCACTAAAGTTTTATATGCTCTTGAAGACTACAAATACTGAGAATCTTGTTTCTCCTTTTATATTCGCCGAGACATGCTCACTCTTCAGTGTCTTTCTTTCATGTCACCAAGAAAAGAAAGAGATTCTCATTGGATATAATCACCTTCAATATATTCACAACCCTTATACACTGGGCGTTTTACTCCTATAGAACCAAAGTCATCATGAATGCTCCTTTCACAGCCGTCCACTTCAGGACCAATGAGGCAGCTAAGAGAGCTCTCTTTGAGATATCACGGGGGACTGCCGAAGATGGAAAGGTTATGATTTCTACGACAGCTGGTTCTGCCTCATGGGCTTTAGCCGCGGTTCTTACCCCTCCACTCGAAGTTGTCAAGACGAAACTTCAGTGTCAAGTGTTACTTAATACTTCTTTGGTTCTGTTTTGTTTATCCAAACCTCAGCTAAAAGTGAAAGAGAGCAGTTGGTTATGGCAGGAAGTTTACAGTTGTGACATATATGCGAGAAAGAGGGAAAGAGATGGGTATGGAAAGTAATGAGTGGATGGGTTCCAAGGATGTTGCTCACAGGTTCATCTATGAAGCTTCTAAATCCTACTTTCAAACTACTATCTGCTGCTGTCTAATTATTTATATCTATTGTAAAAGGTACCAAATACAACTTCTACATTAAGAAGCAAAGACTTGCTTCATCAGATTTATTTTGACATAGGAAGTTAAAGGCTTAAAGCCTACACACAAAAACTTAAATGATTTTAATTGAACCATAATTGATCCATAAGTTAGAATTTATCAACACCAACACCAGGCCTTATCACCTCATAAGCATCTCTGCTCCTGCTTTTCTTCATTCCGGCCGTGAAATATACCTTTGATGTGTCTGCTGTGATACAAGTCACTTTCACCCAAATCATCACTTTTGTTTTCAAGCCTTCTACATCTGCTAGCTTCCCTTTCTCAAGGTAACCGGTTACCGTAGTTGAAAACCGCAGGACAGATGAATCCCTGTACCCAACCTCGCAGGTCTCAGGGATGAATACAACCAACCTACCTGTCTCTTCATTGAACTCATAGTTTGTAGCATCCTGCGGAAAGATCCCAACCGGCAATCCAAATTCCTTTAGCAACTCAGGTAATGGCTTCTGCATTTTTCCTATTCAGAACATGAACAATGCAGCATTCAGTTGTGGATAACTCATTTATAAGCAATAAACACAGAAAACAGGACTATCGGGTTCTCATAGCTAGAATTAGCAGATTCTACAAGAGCTGGAGAAGGTTTAAACAATAGTACACTATTATGATGCAATGTCTATCAAGGTGATGTCTGAAACAACCATTGAAGAAACGCCTAATCTACATGACTCTCATCAGTTGGGATCAATATTCTAATACCACATTTAATAGTAGAAACTGTTCAAAATAAGAGCTGAAAGTGGACAGAGCCACAAGTACTAGACAAATAAGAGCTCTTGATAAAAATCTTATATCTCCAGAGTTAAGAGCAACCAAAAGAATGTGGAGTAACAAGAAAAGATAAGAAATTTCTGAAACCAAAACAGGAAGAAATGTAAAACCTTTGATTTTGTTGACCAACCACTTGGTACCTCCTTCAATACTGCTAGACAATGACTGCAAAAATGAATCCAAGTATCATCAAACTCATGTAAATTTGTGTCTCAAAAGCTCGAAAGCAATAAACTTTTTCACGATACTTTACCAAAAATACAAACTGCAACAATAAAATGGAAATAAAGCTCATTAGCAAATATGTATCCAATCATTCTTTCTTTAGCACTTGAATAAGCATCTTCTTCCACTAAAAAGACCTCAAATTTAATGAAGGATTCAATTAAGCTACTAAAGAGCCTTAAAAATCACAAAATCATAAACCAACGGCCGATGAGTTTCATCTGAAATAGAAAACGATTAAATAAGAAACTAAAATTCTAAAGAAGGGAATTTGAAAGGATACGTTGAAATCGTCACCGACAGAGTTGAACTCTTTGTTTGCTTTTTGTCCTAACCAATAAGAGCCGACCTTGTTTAGTATCTGATCCATCTCTTCTCTTCTGCGTTAAACTTAATCCGTCGAAAGAGAAAGAGAAGACTTCTAAGTTCGCTGCGTATGAAGAAGACTCAATCGTTCGTCTATGATTTTTGTTTTCTGGTCGTGTATTTTACCACTAAAAACAGCGCAACGTTCATCATTTAATAAATAAAACGACACGCAGTTTCATCCTTTTGTCCTTACCGTATTCTTTGAAATGTCTGTTATTAAAGAAACACTCAACTTGATTAACAACACCTTTAGTCATCTATGTAATATTGTTTATCTATTTGGTTATTCACTATTCACAATCTCAAAATTTTATTTTTAACATTAATAGTATAAGATTTTCCAAGACAATATCTTCATCCTCTAACAACAATATCTGTAAAACCCACTACCAACCAAAAACTCATAAATTCAAAGTTAAGACATGAATTACAATATTTCGAAATAAGTAAAACGAGAGAAATGACAAGAAGCTCAAACATGTTGTCTTTTAGAATTTTCGAGTAGCATTAAATTTCATGACACCTTAAAACTTTAAAAATCATTAAACGAAAATTGAATAATGAATTAAATACAACCACAAGACATGAAGTAGAAAGATAATTTTACTTTAGATTAGAAAACTGAAATGTGTACATCCTCGTAGTATAAAGGTTATTGTAAAGATTAGTTAATTTATAGTTAACAAAGCAAATTTCATAGATCGTGGTCGCATGAACCACATGAGTCTAGACACATCTCAATCATCTCAAATTAGATTTATTTTTACAAACTCTCTCGGTGTTTATGTGCATCACATGATGTAAAAATGCATATCCTCCTCGTGATGTTCAATACTACTAAAATGTGCATTGTGACTTTTGCTTTGTACGCTAGAGATCATATCAAAGCAAGACGATACTTGTTCCTTCAACTTACTGTTCATCAATCTGACAACTTTCAAATGATCGGCGTATCTTAAACGAATATGAATTCCGAATTTTCAAATCTTGTGTTATCGAGCTGCTTAAGATTTAAAAATAACAAACGAAAGAACTTAAAAATTAAAAGAATTATCTCCCTTTTTCATAAAAAAATAAACCCATAATTAATTAGATGAACAGAATCCAAAATTGAATTTGGTTTTAAGGAGTTTAATAGTCCATTATTTGGATCCAACGTTTCCAAAAGTCCAAATTTTCAAAAAGGCCTAAAACAAATTTGAGAAAAAAATATTGTTCTACGTATTTTGGTCATCCCTAACTAAGAAGTAGAGGAAAACTTCAGTTAAACTTGAGCTAAAAGTCTAATTAGTTGATTTTAAAAAGCTAGTGTGATAAAATATTCGAGAACTATGGTAGCTTGTCATTTTATAGACGTACAAGAACAGTCAAGTCAACAATCTAGTCAGGGGTAAATACGTAATTTGTCAACAAGCAACTTGCGGGTTTTTTTTTAGTTATCAGTTATCACCACTCACATGAACTCTGCATTAAACACTCTTCTCTCTCTCTCGATCTCAAATCGAAAGGCACGGCCCAACTTTATGTAAGTCGCTGTAAAGTTGATTTGTATTTTTTTATATACAAACACAATACTTCTCCTCCCTCAACTCAACACCTTCCTCTTCAATTCTTCGTTTTTTGTAACCCTAAAATCTCGTCAAAAAGAGAGAGAAGAAAGATCGAAGATCGATCAAGATTTGTAAAAGAGAAGTCACTATTACTCAGATCAACATGCTCGCCGTTCACCGTCCTTCCTCCGCCGTATCCGATGGAGATTCCGTCCAGATTCCGATGATGATCGCGTCGTTTCAAAAACGTTTTCCTTCTCTCTCACGCGATTCCACGGCAGCTCGTTTCCACACACACGAGGTAGGTCCTAACCAGTGTTGCTCCGCCGTTATCCAAGAGATCTCCGCTCCTATCTCTACTGTTTGGTCTGTCGTCCGCCGCTTCGACAACCCACAAGCCTATAAACACTTTCTTAAAAGCTGTAGCGTCATCGGCGGAGACGGCGGAAACGTTGGTAGTCTCCGTCAAGTTCACGTCGTCTCCGGTCTCCCCGCCGGGAACTCCACCGAGCGTTTAGACATCCTCGACGATGAGCGTCACGTCATCAGCTTTAGCGTCGTCGGTGGAGACCATCGGCTCTCTAACTACCGATCCGTCACTACTTTACATCCTTCTCCGATCTCTGGGACCGTCGTTGTGGAGTCTTACGTGGTTGATGTGCCTCCAGGGAACACAAAGGAAGAGACATGCGACTTCGTTGATGTGATCGTACGATGCAATCTCCAATCTCTTGCGAAAATAGCTGAGAACTCTGCGGCGGAGAGCAAGAAGTTGTCCCTGTGATTAGTCTACTCGTTGAGTATGTTGGTTAGATCCGACGTCGTTTTCTAGATTTTTTTAGCCGTCGTGTGATCTATGTTTTTTCCGGCTTATGTGTGAAAAATACATTAATGAATTAATCTCATGCATCCGTAATCTTTTATTGTTATTTACTTCTTTTTGTGTATTTTATATACATAAAGAACCGATTCGGATATAGGCCTTTCACCACCCAAAGATAATAATTTCAATTAGGAGAAACTGTTGTGTTCTCCGTTAAACTAGAAAGTATGCTTTTGAAGTTTAAATATTGTTTTATATCGTTTGCTCATAAACTGCTTAGATGAAAAGCTCGGTACGTATGTATACTAAAGATTATAACTAGTGACATTTGGTTGTTGATCATCTTCATGTTTACACTAAACCCTATGTAATGTATGTAAATGGTTTACATATAAACAGCTTTTGAGAAAATTCGATGATTTTTCTTAAAGATAGCTTTAAACTTATGCATAGTATGATGTCTTACTTTCCTTGAGGATTTAAATAGTTCTTTCATTTTTTTTTACTTTCGAATTATTTCATAATGATCAAGCCTATATAGAATCAAATTTTCATTATACAAAATTTGGAAAACTGCGCAAATAGCTAAAAAGAATTTACAAAAACAAAACATTTGCCAGAAAAGTCAAGATTCTGAAAATTTTATTTGTTATATATTTGATTCTTAAGAATATTACTAGTTGAAATTTCTTGGCTTAAGGTCAGGTCATGGGTAAAATGAACAAAACACATACATGTATATAAAAATAATATGAACATGTTGATGAAATTAAAGAAAAAAAGAATTTGCAAGTGGGCGACGAAGAATTTGCAAGTGGGCGACGCTTTGAAGTTTGAATAATAGCCCAATAAGCCAAGCTGTTCTTTTTATTTTTTGCCGCTTATAAAAAAGGAAATGCAAGTTGCAACTTGTTTATTTCTTTATGCTTCTTCCCAATCCAAAGGATATAATATTAAATTTCTAATAATATAAAGAAACAAAAAGAATAGGAAGAAGCGCAAGTTGCATGTCCTTCACATCACGATATGTTTCGTTTCCAAGTGATCTCGTAAAATATATAAAAACAAATGTGATTTTTACATATTCGAGAGGTTTGTACATTTCTATCCACAAAAAGATATATGATTGATTGGCAAACAATGTCTCGTATGAAATGAAATCATTTCTTAAATTTAAATATTTCCAGTTTGTTCTACTTTTTTTTGTTTGTGAAAAAAATTTCACCATTATTCTGTGACCATGATAAACTATAAAAGTTCAAACGATATTGTAAGTAACATAAGCAAACACCCAAATGAATACGCTGTAGCAAATATGGTTTCATACTTCCATCTACTATTTTTTGTGGTCGTCAAATATCGACAAATATAACATTGCCTACTAATCATAAGATACATACTTAATGTGGCCACGAAAGGTGTAAAAATAAAATGAATGGGAAAGAGTTGGCACTGCAAGTGGGCGTGGGGTAGCTGCAATATTTCGCAAGTTGGGCAGAAAAATATTAATTGTGATTTACAAATTGAGTTTTTTCTTATAATATATATATATATATATATTGCTTTGGGATCCTTCACGCCACCGTTTCCTGTAATTTGATTGACCTCTGCCCAAATATTCCCACGTTTGAGCGAAGGAAACTTACTAATAAAATCGAATATATAATTATATATGAATAAAAAATATATAATTATATATGTGACCAATAAAAAAAAATACTCCATATGACAATAATTCACAAGTTGCAAAAGATTAGTACTTATAGCTTCTTGTTTTATGAGGAAGGCATAATAACTACATCAAACAAATTACAAATATATATATATATATAGGCATAATAACTTATTCAAAGACAGATGCTGAAATTTGATTGCCCACCAAACTAAAAAATAACTTCAAGAAGGCTGAAGTTAAAAGGCAAGTTAGAGAAAGACACATCAATATAACTCAAAACAAACATCATAACAAACACATAACTAATGGCAAAGCGACAACTGTTGAAGCTGGGAATCAGAGATAGCTTTCACACTATCGCCGCCGTGCTTGTGGCCGGAGTAATATTCACTGCCGTGTATTTGTCCCAAAACGGTTTGCCAAAGGAAAATCCTCAAAGCGAAAATGTCTCATACGGCAGCGACAATGGTAGAGAATGTAACTTGTTCGAAGGGAAATGGGTATTTGATAACGAGTCAAACCCTCTTTACAAAGAAGAAGATTGCAAGTTTATGTCTGACCAGTTGGCTTGTGAGAAATTTGGGAGAAAATATTTGAATTACAAATTCTGGAGATGGCAACCTCATACATGCGATCTTCCCAGGTTTATTTCCTACTATATCGTTTTCACCTCACATCTTTATATCTTTCTGTATTCATGGCATTTTAGTAGAACACATGTTTGAGAATATTCCGCTGGTTATACTAATTGTACACGAAGAACCTTTAAGGCTGACCCTTCTTATACAAAACTGATCCGTCTTCGGCTTCGATTTGTTATGCCCAGCAGCTCCAACAAGCCCTAAAGTATCTTGCCGCTTTTGTTTTAGTTTAGCAAAAAGAATGGAGAATTGACATAATTCAACTGTTTTCTCCTATCGTTTATCTTTTATAAGTCAACGACTTGAATGATTTTATTTAACTAGTTAGTTGAGACTTGAGACAGTTGGTTGGATAATCAACTAGTAAACCATCTGTGCACCAGCTGTGTACATATTATTCTTTTCTTTTTATAAACCCATTTGTATTACTCAACATAACAAAAGTGAATTTACAAGTGATTGCGCCTAATCTCGGGCCTTATTTTTATTTATTTTTGCCAACTCATCCCTTACGGCGGTTAGCCTCTTACTGCTTGGAATATAAATAATTAAAATTGACAATTAGTGGCTAAAACATGTACCAGTATTTATATACCACACAACATGACATGATCTACCAATATTTTTTTTTTTAAAGACTAAAATTGATATTATAATATTCTTTATGTTTTTTTTGGCAATAGCCAATAATAATTTTATATGTAATTTAAATGTAAAAAGGTTTAATGGGACGAAATTGCTGGAAAAGCTAAGAAATAAGAGGATGATATACGTAGGAGACTCCTTGAACAGAGGCCAATGGGTATCAATGGTGTGTATGGTTAGTTCAGTTATTACAAACCCAAAGTTGATGTTTATGCAAAACAATGGCTCTAACCTCATCACTTTCAAATCCCTCGTAAGTCCTCTAAATTTTTTGCATTCAGTTAATTGATTTTATGCTAGTGGATGGTTAAATAGTAGATAAGAATGGATGGTGTGTGTATAAGGACCGTCTTTTACAACCTTGCAAGTAATGCATTCGTTTCTATCGGTTCTATTTTCGTTTAATATATAATTATACCGGATTTTCAAATAATTGGAGACGTTCTTTGTTGATAAACAATAGGAATATAATGCGACAATAGATTTTTATTGGGCTCCTTTGCTGGTGGAATCCAACTCGGACGACCCGACAAACCATAGGTTACCCGAACGAATAGTTCGGATCCAATCAATAGAGAAACATGCGAGGCATTGGACAGAATATGATGTTATTGTCTTTAACTCTTACTTATGGTGGAGAATGCCTCATATAAAGTCACTGTAAGTTTTTTAATTAATTATAGTTAAACAGTTAAACTTAGTGATTCTCTCCACATATATATATATATATATATATCACTATAAATTGATAATATTTGAAATAAATATAAAGGTGGGGATCATTTGAGAAGTTAGATGGAATATACAAAGAGGTGGAGATGGTGAGAGTTTATGAGATGGCTTTACAAACATTGTCTCAGTGGTTGGAAGTTCACGTTAATTCCAATCTTACCAAACTTTTCTTCATGTCCATGTCTCCCACCCATGAAAGGTACCATTCGCTAACTCTTTTCAATAACCATGATAATAAATGCCTTTTTTTGTAGACTCGTATCTTCAGTCATTACTTTTTTTGTTGTAATCTTATGATATTCTATCTATGTATCATTTGGTTTTCAAAGTGAGAATGCAATTTTCTATAGTTGAAACTTTTTTGGGGTAGAATTATCTAGTTGGGACTTTGTTTTATGTTAGAAACGAATATTAATAATTAGGCTCTCGTTATTCACGTTTGCTTTTCACGTTTAAAGTGAGAGTGCATTTGGTTTCACTCTTTGAATTCTTATTTTGACGATAAATAGTATAATGGCATAATAAGTTTAATAGTTCTTAGAATGATGCATATTGATCAGCACAACCTTATGAAAAACTGAGATTGTCATATTGCTATAACTAGTCTTATTTTATCTTCTTGATAAATTTTTTTTTCGTATTGATATTATTTTGTCAACAATATACGACACAAGATAACAAGAAAAAGAAACACGTGTGTAGGGCTGAAGAATGGGGAGGAAAAGTTAGTCAGAGCTGTTATGGAGAAACTATGCCAATAGATAAAGAAGGATATAATGGAAAAGGGTCGGATCCAAAGATGATGAGAGTCTTAGAAAATGTGCTTGATAGGCTAAAGGAGCGAGGATTGAACATGCAGATGATAAACATTACGCAATTATCGGAATATAGAAAAGAAGGCCATCCTTCGATCTACAGAAAACAATGGGAACCATTGAAGGAAAATGAAATCTTGAATCCAAACAGTTATTCAGACTGTATACATTGGTGTTTGCCTGGAGTTCCTGATGTTTGGAATCAACTCCTTTATGCTCATATTGTTGATCATCACTCTAGTTGAAAACTACTCGTACATCTTCTTCATTTTTTTCTACCCATTTCACTTCATCAATTGTACAGTTGACTCCTTGTCATTTTTTAACCTGTGTTAATTTGTCTTTTTTATTCTGTTAATGAACTTTTCACGCCAGGTTGTATTGTATTTTTTATTCATATCGACAAAATTATCTTAACTATAATCTTTTCAAAGTCCCCCCCCTCCCTTTAATTAGGAATGTCAAGAGTTTTATACTCGAATTGTGATTTTATGTAGTAGTTCGAAAAATACATAATTTTCTAAGTCAAAACCGTTTAGGTTTATGGCCAAAGTTAAGTAGACTCAGAAAATTTCGGATCTGTTTTCACAGAAATCCATAAATTTTAGGTGCTCGTGATCTAAATATGCGCTCTATTTTTTATTTTATTTTTTAATTTCCTTGTATTTAATATGTGCTCTATTTAGTTCTAAAAGCATTTTTAACTCTTAAACCTGCGAAGTGCGGAATATTGTAAACCACTACAATCTACACATATATTACATAAAAAGCCTGAAACCAGACACTACAACGAATAAAATAAAATAAAGTTCTAAAACATATAAAAAGTCATTGATAATTGTATGTAATAACTGTTAAAATACTATGTGTTTGCTTTGGAAAAGGTTCAACGTCTAATCATGATTTTTTCACAAGCATTGTTTATATCCTTTTAAGTTAAGAATCGTACGTATAATAATTTGGGACTAAACAAAATCTTTCTTTCTTTTTTCTTTTTTTTTTATCATGTAGTTGTTTCATGTTTGTCATCTATCATGATTACATTCAGCTAAACTCCTTGTTTAAAATCAAACAGAATTCTTTTTTTTTACTGGTATTTCTTGTCGATACGTTTTCAATTTAGAATGGCTCACTATGTTAAAACTTAAAATAATGGTTAGCCCATTCAGACCTTAAAGAAGTAAGTGCGTGAAAAGCTGTGTTTGTTAAATTCTGTGTCACAAAGTAGAAGGCGGAGAATGGAGAAGTTGGCAGGAGAATCATAAAGCCGCCCTGAAGTGACGCTCCAATAATTGTTTTGATTTTTTTCTCCTGAATTTCCTCCATTATTTCTTCATTCTTGAACTACTAAAAAAACTTAAATTTCAATCATCCTTTTTTTTTTGGATTTTTCGAAGAATCTCCTTCTTCATATTACATTTATTGTTTTCCAAAATTTTATTTTTCTGACTTATAAATTTCTCATAGACCCACTGACTGAGGACTGTGTGGATGATGACCATTCTAACGAAAAAGCTGAACAAATGAGGTTGAATTTTGTCAGGATGAATGTCTTTCCAAAAGTTCAGCCAATTAATACTTTTGAATGTCTATTGGTTCCTTTCATATGGAGCCTTGCCACTATTCTGATTCTATGTATCTTGGTTTCAAAGAAACAAACACTTGATGTACAAGATTATTTTCTCCTTTACCTTATTTTTTGTTAACAATGACTAACCATTGTATATACATATTTCAATTTTAACATCGACTTATGGAGTAATTCTACAACGACTAAACCATCATAACTTATAATGAGGATCCATGAAATAATTTAGTAAAATTTAATCGACGTATAAGTTTTAGTTACGCAAAGGAGAAGATTAAGTTAGGAATAAACCATATTTGGCCCCCAATATATTTTAAACTCGGAGTAAGATAGTATTACGCATTGCATGGATGTGGATGATATCTAATAATTATCAAAAGTTAAGTTTGACCATTTAGATATATAAGCTATTGTTGTAAAGAGACTTTTGGTAGCATTTTGACATATAGACGCATAAACTATTATGAAAGTTAACAAAATGTACATTTTAATAACTACTTAATTAGTGAAAACAAAATTAATTTTTTAAAAACTGGAGTTTAATTTTTTTTCAAATGTGATCATATTTCTTAATTTGCTGTCATTCTTCTTTTTTTGATAAAGAATATGATGTCATTCTTGAAAACTTAAAATTAGGTAAAGATCGTGCAAAATTGATTTTTGTTCGAGCTTTTAAAGATATATTTTCCACTAAATTAGAATCAAAATATCTTAACATTCTCCAACATTTGCATATCAATTATCAAGAAAACATTTTCCAAAGTATTAAACCAAACAAACGTTCGAGATATACCAAGCTAAACGCAGGCCAAATTTGTGAACTGAATCAAAGTTAAATTATTTTTACCAGGCGCAGTTCTGACAGCCGTGTTCATGAATTCTATGTCACACCATAAGAGAACAACTGTGTAGAGATGTCAGAAGATAAAGACTATAGAATTATATGTATATTAATAGCAAAGTAATACTCCAACTTAGATTCGTTCTTCTTCATTTATCTATGTGGTTTAAAAAAAATCTTTTTTAACATTAATGTACTGGCTATTGATTGAGGGCCGTTGCCTATGATATAATGACCTAGCGAAAAGCTGACCCAGATTAAATTGAATAATGTCAGATTGAATGTTTGTAAATTCTCAGCCAATAAAAGATATGTTTAGATTTTATAATTTATATACATATATCGAACTGATTATTTTGTGTGTGTTATTGTTTTTTATTTTATTTGGAAATCCCGGAGATCAAAATATTTATGACGGGCACTCTATTTTGCCGTCACTGTCTTCACCTCCATCTTTTTCTCCTCCATCTTCACCACCTCCGTGAACGATGAAGATAAATCATGTTTCATATCCCAAGCGCATTTATTACCATATACAGAGAGTAAGGGATTTGTTAGCAAATCTTGTTAATCTGGGAGGTATACACGCTCTATGTTTAATAACTGAAGTAATAAGTTTTTGTCAAGTTAACCAAGTTTCTAATTCCAGCACATGTAACCAATATTGCACTCTAAAGATATCTTAACTTTAATAACTGAAGTTTTAGATAATAAGTCATGAAAGGAAAGAAAGAAATAGAGTCATATGCATCATACACCTTGAAAGTAAAATTCTAGGAAAAAATATCTTTAGTGATTAAGATAGGAATGAAAAACAAACAAGATATCATTAAAAATATTGTTTAAAGGTTCACCATCGTTTTTATCCTTCGAAAGAATCTTTGGGTCCAAGACTTACGGATGAGGATGCAACACTTTCCTCCAATGTCGGTTCTTCAAAGCTGGCCTTTATTTTTTGAGCTAATCAATACTAAGATTCAGGTTCAATAGTTCAACAAAATCATTTTAATTTTACTACAATAAATTTTGTTTCAGGTCAACCCGTGACATTGTAGAACAAAACAAAAAGTTACGGATTCAAAAGAAATGCGAACAAAATTCGGTGAATGAAAGAGATTACCATTAGCTAGCGCATCGTTCTTATAACTTGTTCAGGTTTTAACTCGCCATTAAGAAATCGTCTAGAAAATACTCTTGAGCTCTGCAAAGAAACAATAAGAGAACAATTAAACAATCAAACACAAAAGATGAAACATATGAATAAAATAAAAGGTAGCTTAAAATCGTTTTCTGTAATAAACTGGGAACACCTCTACACAAAAACTTAAGTTTATCAACTAGGCTATTCACCTTGTAAGTATATTTTGGTATATTCTACCAAAGAATCATATGACGCATGCTGGAAAGTTTACATCACTGGTATAAAATAATTTGTCAGACAAGTGATGTTCAAAATATAATTATAAAGGGTGCCTACAAATTTCTAAATAATTTTAAATATTATATTCAGTGTCACTTAATTAATTTTTTTTACCTGGAATTCAAAAAGATACAGATGCCAAACTTGATTTTTAATACAGAGCTACATTTTGGTTTGTGACTAATCGTGGCTTTGCAAGAAAATTAAAAATTCAGTGTTTTGTATATTATCTATATTTGCTATGATGCTACGATACCATATGGCGATGAATCCTTTGATTTCTTTTTTTCCAATTAATCATAGAGAGCCCTTTAATTAAATGGGGTTTGTGGCCAAACCCTCATATTGTTATAGGAAAAAGGGAAATAAAACAATTTTAACTTGAGAAGAATGTAGTGATGAAATTGAGATATATGGAACGACTATTGGAAGGATTGACTACACCGCACCGCATGATGTGAATCTGATAACTTAATAACAACACCCATACTCACTTTTATGAGAGAATGTATATTTAGAAATTATATTCTTTCAATGCGCTATTGGAAACATAATGATTATTTCTAAAGAACCACTACAAACTTTATGCATAAAATTAACCCAAAACCATTCAAGCTTTTGAATATTCTCATAATCGCAATTAAAACTTTAGCAGCTTAAAGCCTGCCAACTAAACAAATGTTTTATACATCCAACACACCGCTAAAACTATAAACATTATCATTATAATTTTATATCGAATTTGATATTCTGTTCCGATCCGACTCTAAATTTCATCCTGGTTTTTGACGGTCAAATGGAAAGAAAAAACTTTCAGCCACCAAGATTTTTGAAGTCGGGCTCAAACCCACCAAAACTTCTACCACATTTCCTTCCCATGCAATCTTTATTTATTAGCATAATACAAAATAACAATTAATCAATTAAATACACACATATATATACAAAAATACTGAAAACTCTCCTAGTTTTCAAATTTGCATAGGTCTTCGAATATTTTGAATCTCGGTCCACTGTAATAATCTGTTATATGATATATAATGCCACTCTTGACACTCAGTGATGGTTTCTACATATTCACCTGAAACCTAAAAGTAAGTTTTGTTAACATTCATCTCTAGCTAAATCAAATATACTTTTAATCTAAAAATATAAAATTTGGTCATATGTAATGTATGTATAACTAATATTCTGGGGTATCAAACATTGACTAATTAATAATATAATATTCTTTTTATAAATGGGGATGACTAAGTTAGAGTCTGTGAGATTATGTTTTGGCTGTGAATTCAGCTCTAACATTATTTTAAATGATTTTTTTAACTGTCATGGTTCTTCTTAGTCTGAAATGAATGTACTGATGTGCGTGGTAAAATTTATTGGTTACTTTTTTTTTTTTTTTTTTTTTTTTTTTTGGCGTCAAAATTTATTGATTACTTTGTTTTCAATAAAAACGACAAAAATATAAGCTCTTCATAGATCTCACTGGACCTTCATTCCAATGATACATAAATGTTTGGGTCATTGAAAAAAATCCTTAAATATATTAAATACATTAATATCTCATTCTTCTTCTTTCTTTTTTTTTGCTGGCAAATACATTGATAACTATTTTATTTTTATACACTTAAAGCGCAGCAGAAAAATTATAGCATGTATTAGAAATCCAATAACTCACATTTGGACGTATATGATATCAGTACATTCGGAAAAAAACTAAGAAAATTAACACATAAATTTAAGAAAAACTTAATGTTTTTGGTATAATTTGCAAATAAACAATTTAACATCTAACGACGAGGAGATGACGTGTGTTCCTTGGAGGCCGAGTTTCGTCTGTCTATAAATAACACCTTCTCTTCTCCCCCTTCTTCTTCACTTCCATCCTCTTAGATTCACTATACTCTCTAATCGTTTCTTACTTTTCTGATGTTAATTAGCCTACCAAAAAAAAGAGTAGTGAAGAATCTGTAAAGCTCAGGAGGGATAGCGCCATGATGATCACATTCACATCGATTTCATGTTTTGGCGCTATCCATCCTGAGTTTCATTGGCTCTTCTTACTATGATGCAAAAGGCAGAGGCAACGCCTAAAATCCCTTCACAAATCACTTCTGTTTTGTGACTCGTTTTAGCCCTTTTTTATATCGCCATCATGAAAACTATCCTATATAATCTATCCTTTTTCTGTTAAACTATGAAAACATAATATTTAGTCCTTTTTTAACTAATCATGAAGAGAAAATAAAGATGTCTTAGAGTTTCTTTCTCCGGTGAAGTCAGCCACCGTCGGGTACGTTTCATCTGTGTCCCACTGATTACAATTACTAGTGTTGTTACTACCGTTTCGGTAAAAATTTCTTGATTAATGTCGGTCCGAACTTTCTAAACCAATTATTCTGAAAAAGTTGAAACGCCAATCAATTATATACATTCTTACGTTAGAGTAGTCATATCGGAGATGCTACTAGCTAACCAAAGTCAAAATTATAGTGCCTGTGGTTGGGGTCAGGGTAAGTGGGGAACAGATACGATCTGCATGAACCACGTGGACGAACATGCATATTCACAGTTACATAAATTTTCATATACTTTTTTTCTTTTTTTCTGGTCAGAATTTTTTTTTTCCATAAGTTCATTTTCATTTTCTCCGATTTTCTTTTAAATTTATATTATTTTCTGGGTGTATATTCCTCAACGTTTTTACTACCTGCTTTACCTATATATATATATATATATATATTGCATGAACACCAATTATATTCAGGAAAATGAGATAACACTAGCAATTACAAAAAATAGCTTCTGATAAGAATTCTCATGAAAGCCCTTAAACAATATATACAGATAATTCTCTGTTTGTTTGACTACCAATCTAAGTTTCAGAGTCTCCTACTCATGAATTGTAAATATTTGTATTCATAAATGTATGGTCCCAAGTTCTAACACAATAATAATTGCTCTATATGAATAGATTTTACATCTCATTAGCTTATCTTGTTAGTCCAAGGATTTTCTGCTATCAAACGGTGGAACCACACACAGTAAGGTACAGTTTTCTATAAATAAAAGGGTTCATTAAAGGGACCAGTGATAAACAAATTATTTCCAACTATTTAAAGATTTTTGATATATCAATTATACAGTTAAATCTTTATAGAAAAAAGTAAAATTATATTAAATTATTATTTTAACTTGCTTTCAATTTCTGAGTATATGTTGGTATATTCTGGATAGAAACAAACGAAAATGAAAGCATATCGGGAATGTGTACAAGGTCTAACAACTTGCCCACTAAAAAATCATTAGTCTAAACTCATTTTATACTCTTTTAAATGTAAAGAACTGGATGATTTCCAAAGTAAATCAAAACAAAACTAATCTGAGAAATATTTCTACTTAACTATCTATTGCGATGAGTTAGACAAATTATTTGATAAAAAAGAAAAAATATATATTTTCCAATTGCTTACTCCTATACTTAAGTGCGACGAGTCAATGCGTCGCAAGAATTGTAATGGTTTGTAATAGAATTCGTCGTGACAACCATATGTTGCAAAGGTTGCGAGACGTATAACGTTGTTATATTATTATTTTTTTACGTTTTTGTAAATGCAGAAAAATTATATGTTTTGTGATCTTTATCAGTGAAGGACATCCTTTAAAGAATGAGTAATGGTATGAAAAATTTTATTTTAATATCTTACAAACTTACACTTTTGATAAAGTTGAAAAAGAGTTGTATATAGTCCACTTTAGTATTACTTTGCTGTCAACACGATCAATTGATTTGTTTGTTTTTATCCACTTATTATTATGTTAATAATGTAAACGGTATTGCCATATTTGTGCTAGTGCTAGACTGCTAGTGCGTTACTGTATTTAATTGTGCATAATCTGGTAGTATTTAAAAAGTACTAGTAAAGAAGTAAAAGGGAAGTCAGAAGATAGGTCTTGCTGGGGTCGCAATTCATGTGAGGGTGCTTTGCTGATGCTGCAAGTCGTCGCACCTCTCAATCAATTCTTTCTACAGCGGTCCAATTTACGATGAAAATGCTGACTTCAATTCTATGCCTTACTCGTGTACTCTACAATTCTTTAGACCTATGAAATCCAACTCTGCTTAATATGTGTTATTGATGTTCAAATAGTACTACTTTTTATTTTATTTTAATATATGTATGCGCTCAAGATATTATTCTTTATCCAGATAACTATGAAAATACTCCAAAAGTCGTATTATTGTTTATAAATACATGTGTATTGTACTATATTAAAAAAAAATTAAAATGGAGCCCCACATTTTTTAGTGCTTAAACTAAATAAAAAACAGCCAATGAAATGGAATTTGACCCCCAAAAATAAATAAACAACAACTGAAATGAAATGAAATGTTTGAAAACCTTTCAATTCTCGGAATTTTTTTCTTTGTCCTCTTTGCCGTCTTTCTCAATCTTTTCCATTTCGTTTTTTTTATTATTTTTTTTTATTTCCTCTCCCCCTTATTTGCTTTTACTACCATTTCTACTACCATGGGAGTTTGTAACTTTTGAGTTTTTTTTCTGAGAAACTTCAAAACCACAACCTCGATCGAGTTTAATATACATGGTATTTAAGCAAAACTATTTAAAAGCCCATTAGAAGCCCGTTAAAGGTCCAGACATAAGTTGCAACTGGTTTAGAACTCCGACCGATTAATCAGTTCGTACTTTAGTTAAAAGATAAAGAACATGCGGTTCTCTTTCTTCTTCCTCCTCCTCCGCCGACATTTCTCTCGTACCAACAATTGTTGTAATTGAAAATGTGCTTACAAAACCGTATATACGCATCAACAGTTTTGCGTACATGTTTAAGACATGGTGATCTCTGGATCCACAGTTGCGGGGAATGTGCTTAACGCGATATTGGATCCAATTCTGATATTTTTCCTTCGTTTTGGTATCTCTGGTGCTGCGGCTGCAACCGTGATTTCTGAATACGTCCAAAAATGTGGTAAAATGATGATACTAATGGACTTGTTTCGACTAAGGGCTTTAATCTTCATTCGTGACTTCTTAATCTTCTCACTTGTCAATGTTTCTCCAGACACTAGATTGCGTTTATTCTTCTGTGGAAGTTGAATGAGAATGTGGTTTTGCTCTCTCCTCAAATCAAAATGGGAAGAGCCAACCAGTACCTCAAATCAGGTATCTGCTCAAATTTTCGAGTTTCTTTTAATGATTCAAACGCAAACAAAACGTGAAAAAGCCACTATATGAAATGTACTGATTCATGCTTAGGTGGGCTTCTGATTGGTAGAACGGTGGCATTGCTTGTGCCATTCACGTTGGCTACTTCGTTAGTGGCTCAGAATGGACCTACTCAAATGTCTGGTTATCAAATCGTCTTGGAAATTTGGTTGGCTGTCTCTTTACTTACCGATGCTTTAGCCATTGTTGGACAGGTCTATGGCAACCCAACTTCGAAATAGATATTTTCGAGCAAACTGTTGTTGAGATATAAGAATCTCATTAATATGATGCAAGATTACTTTTTCGTGGGGAAAGTTTCATTTAAATTTCTTCTACTATTTTCAGAGTCTTCTTGCGACCAGTTTCTCTCAAGGAGAGTACAAACAAGCCAGGGAAGTTATCTTCGGAGTCCTTCAAGTTCGTATTTTAGCATCTCTTATTTGTTTATGTTCTAGTTTAGGCAGTTTCTGGTATTCCTTTTCTTTACGACTAAGACTTTGAAGCTTATCGTCGTAATTAATAGTCACAAAAACATATTGTAACATCTTGGGGGGAATAATCAAGTAGAAAAAGAAATTGAAATATTCTTCTTTCAAGGTATTGGCTTACGGTGCAAGCCAGTCATTTGACATCTTCGTTGTTTTAATTAAGGTGGATTGTTATCCAACGTTACAATTTTTAGGTAACAATTCACTTTCGCTATTAAAGTTTGCGTAAGCCACCAATTTGGTATTTTCCACTCATTATTTATATATATATATATATATATGTGTGTATTTCTCCCTTCCCAACAACTCGTAAAATAATTAAGTGATTAGGTCAAATAATTTTTAGCGGATAAAAGAAAAACAATGTTGTCAAAGCCCCTAAAGGTAGGGGAATTAAATATTTTCAAATAGTAGCATTTTTTGGTTTTAAAACTACAGTAAAATAAAAAAATTGGGCAAACTACAGCTTAAAAAATCGAAACTAGACGGATAACACATCAACAAAATTTTGATTTTTTTGGATGTTTATATTAGGTTAAGAAGTTGATTTCTCAAACTCAATACAAAAAGGGTGATTTTATATTACCATAGAATATTTTAGGTCGTTGACGTCAAGATTGACTGGAGTCAGAGAAAAGGTAAATGGGTTTCTAGTTTCTACAAGGCTGAATTTACCCAACACCAAAAAGCTATTCGTCAATTTATTTGCCACTTCTTTTTCAATGTAGAGGCAGTCCAATAACAAAAACAAATCAATTTTGGACGAATTCAAGTCAAATGCATAGTAGTCCACAATGTTGAAACTCATTGGGGAGCAATTTACTAAGTTCCTTTGTATGCTCTGATCAAGTCTTAGCCCTTTTCCTTTGTATCATCATCATCTCTCAACGAAAAAGCTTAAATATTCTTTCTATAAATCCTCTGATGCTCTGATCAAGGTCTTGTCTTTTACTTACGAAACAGCTTAAAGAACTTTCATTTTTCTTAATCATCTCTTGCACCGTAAATGTAATGTAAGCTTTTGAAAAGCGTGAAACTTGGGTGTATCTTGCATACATATGTATCCAAAGTTGACTCTTTTTCAATTGTACCTACGTAGTCATAGCATATCGAAAGATGGCAACAAGATCCAATATACAGGTGAAACAATAACAAGCTATAAACTCTTGAGGCTGAACATGAAACAGATCCAATGCCAACGATTAACCAAATGGAAAAAACTTGTTCATATATATATATATATAATCTATAGCTATTGGCTATTGCCCATGAAAAGGAACAAAAATTAGGGGAGATCCACAACTTTTTTCACGTTTATTGTTTCAGATTAGAAAACCCCTAAGTATCAATTAAACAAAACGAATCGTAAAGAAAGATATTTCAAAATAAGAAGGAAAAAAAAACCATTAATGCAGGCAGGGGACTGGTAAATCGGAGTCGATTAGAATGAGTACTTTTAGACGCGAGCAGCGACGAGAGCTGGCGCAGTAGATGAGGCGGCGCCACCGAGGAAAGAGAGGAATCCGGTAGCAGCTGACTCTTGCTCATCTAAGAAAAGATCATCCGGAGCTCTAAAGGCACCGTGGGCACAGATCAACGCAACACAAACCATCATAGCCGAAACAAGAACAGATCCAACATCGGTGAGGAAAATCACAAAGAAGCTGAACAGTATCAAACAACCTAACGTCTCACGATCGGAGAAAGTGCGGCCGAGGATGACAATGGGTTGATCGGAGGGACGGAATAGGTAAAGGAAAAGCCAGGAAGCGAGAAGACAAAGGAGGAAGATGAGGGAGAAAGGATGAGTAACGAGAGAGAATCCGATGATAGCTGTAGCGACGGTGAGGTAATTGACTTTGAAATTGGAGTAATTCTTGCGGATACGAAGAGCAGCATCGGAGATTGATTCAGGTTTTGATAATGCAGAGAGATCAGCGAGATCAGCCCAAGGACGACGTTGAGAGAGACCGTTTTTAACGGTTTCGGTGATCTGATTGATGAAATAGCGGAAAGCTGGAGTAGCGATCGGTGGTTGTGATTCGACGGAGGAAGGAGCGGCAGATGGAACGGTTTGGGAGTTGGAGATTGGGAGAATCGGAGGAGCTGTGGAAGCCATTGAAAGAGTTTGGCAGATCTGAAGGAGGAAATGGAGAATTATAGGTTTGAAGAGAAAGAGATAAATGAAGCGTGAGGAGTAAATAAAGAGGGAAGGAGAGAAGAGAAGTTATACGGAAATTAAAATTAAAATAATATATTAAATTGAGCTTTCCTTCGTTGCTACGCGTCACCGACAATAACCCTGACTATTGTTTCTTCCTATTTTCCCTATTTTATTTCATTTTACGTTTTCTTATTATTATTTCATTTTATTATGATCTATATTAGGTTAAATATAGTTTTTAGTTACCCGACCAAGAATAAGAAAATCTCGTGAATGGATGGACAAAAGTTAGAGTTATATTTTCAAAAGTTAATTTAGCAATTAATAAACATTTATAGATCTAAAATGTAAATAGCTACATTTTAAGTGATATTTTGGTAAATCCTTATCTTTAAAAGATCTTAATTTTAATTATTTTAATTAATGGTTCATATTTTCTTTTTTTTAATTATCTGTTTTTTAATGATAACATATTGAATATGTTTATTAAAAATATTTATGACATGAGATGTGGCTTAATCTTTTTACAGTAAACAATTTAGGTTTACATAGTAACATTACGATACAAAAAGTTCAGTAATATATAAATCCATATGTTTTTTTTTTCATTTTCTTAGTAGAATGCTTTAGAATAACATCCAATTTATCATCTTCTGTTAATCGATTATGAATGGAGCACTTTAAAGTTTACATTTATTCAAGTGTTAATTTAGCTGTGTTCACGTGTCATTGTTGGTTTCCCATATGTAAAGCATGCGTGGACCTTTTGGTTTAAAGTTCTAGAGAGACCTCGAAAATTTCAGTGTATCGGTCAATGCGTTGTTGATCTGTCTAACTTTGTGGCTTGAGGAGATGCGAGAGAGTTGTAAACGTATTTGACAATATCATTACCCTTTTTTAATGATTCCATATGCCAATAGTTCACAGTTTCATAAACACACAAAAATCATATTGTTAGAGAAAGAATCCAAGCTAGTTTCGATCAACAAGACTATTCGAAAAGAGAACCAACTAGGAGATGTGATTACAAAACCCATCGTTTCCTAAATCATTTTCGAAGCCTCATTGGAAAATGGGCCTCGGAAACCTATAAGGCCCATAGTAAAGAGGAGATATCCCAGTTTGAATTTCCGAGTTAGTTAATCTGTTATTAACCGACTAGTTGATGATTTGGTTGTCTTTTAACCGATTGTTCTATTACCCTAATCCTATACTAACGACTCTTAGGATATAAAAGAGAGTAACAGACTCCGTAATAGAATGTTTGTAACACTAAGAAATATCACACATCCTCTATGTCAAAAGCTAATATGGGATTAGCATATTAGATAGCTGGGATTAGCAATTATAACTTGAATACACATTTTTCTAAAGTATTGGTTCACATACTAAAACAGAAACAACAAGTCAAAATACTGAATCAATTTATCACCTTAAGTTCAAAGCTATCTGTTTCTTATTCTTCTTCTTCTTCTTCTTCTTCTTCTTATTCTTGCTTTCTTTGTTCAACAACACAGAGATCTTAGCAAATCCAAAACTCTTTCTCTTTCGAGTCGTCGACTTTTTCCCATTCTCTTTCCCTTCACTCCTCTTGCTCACAGTTTTTTCACCATAGCCATTCTTTGCCAGCATCTGACCCAACGACATTTTTCTTCTCTCGCTAGCAACATTCATATCCAAATCCTCTGCAAGAAGCAACTTCTTGCTGAGTATTTGCCCGATTGACATTGTTGGCTTCAAGACAGGGACTGAAGATGATGATGACCCGTCAAGAACAACATCATACGTCAGATTTAGACCGTTTACATCCAGTAGACGCGTTGTCTCTCTTCTGTTCTTGAACTTGGAAGTGTTATTCACTGAAGAAGATAACCTTCTCCTCTGTCCGTTCTCTGACCGCCAGTTTGGCAGAGCCTCTTCCGCTTCGAGTTTTGAAGAATTTGCAGCATCAACTCTTTCCATAGCTTCTTCCAGTGCCATCTTGCTGTTTTCAATTTCTTGAGCCGCTTCGTCTACTTTCTTCAGAATATTCGTCTTTGAAACATTAGCTTCTTCAACTCTCGACATTGCAACTTCTACTCGCTTTCTTGCTTCTTCCTCTGCCTCTCTAGCACTACGAGTAAGCTCAGCATAATCTTCAGCAGAGATAGTCACGTCATCTTCAGCATCTTTACTTCCGGTAACAGCCTTAATCTCTGCAATTGCAACCGCCTCAGCTGCTCTGGCCGCTTCCTTCATCTTTCTAGCAGCCACCAACCTTATCTTGGCCGTTTTGATCTTATCTCTTGTTTGTTCAACCTCAGCCATTGCTTTCACAACTTCTGACTGTGCATTCTCTCCTAATTTCTTGACCTCTTGAGCTTCACAGCTCAATCTTTCAACCTCATTCAACATTCCTAACTCATTATTCTCGAAATCTTTCTCGCCGGTTTCACCCTTCTTAACAAATCTTAGTCTCACTTCTTCTTCCTCTAGAGAAATTACCTTGAGAGATTTCTCCATAAGTCTTTCGCGTGTCTTCTCAAGTGCAGCTCTTTCCTCATTCAGTTTCTTCTTCAACTGCTCAACAGATCCGCGCATACTTGCAATCTTGCACAAATTCATCTTTGCCTGGTTTAAATCCTTCAGTACCACACCCGCTGGCTTCATATGACTGTGAACTTCTTCTCTCAATATCTCCTCCTCATAACCTTCATTCCTTAGCTGTAGCTTTGAGCTGAGCTCTAAAACTGTGGCTTTAGTCGCATCAAGCTCCTTCAACACTTCAAGCGTTTCACATTCTTTCACAACTAGATCGTTCTGTAGCTCAGAAGCATGTGCTTTGAGTTTCATAATATCAGTTTCTTCAACATTTTCCTGCCACCAATACATAAATATAACAAAATCTTAACCACTGTAATGAATTTGAGCGGCTTTGCTTAAAATCAAATTGAACAAATCCTGATAACGGGGTTGAATAATATTCATCATTGTTACTAAAAATGAAAGGATAAATCAAGTATCATCATCACATTGTCGTTAAGACATGAACCACACATTATCAAAACATCATCTTTCCAAGTTAGATGATAACATCTTGTCGTCTTACACAATAGCAATGCCTAGCACGCTTAATCAGCTAAACATATGAAAACCCTAAAAATCATAAATTTCAGACAAAAGCAAGAAGTAAAGAGTGGAAGTGAGCGAGAGAGAAACCTGAGAAGCTGCTGCGAGTTTATTATGAGAAGGTCTCCAAAAACCAAAACCGCCGAAGCGAGTGGCCGCTTCTCTCACTGACTCAAAAGGAGCCGAAGTGTCGATCTCGGCTCGGCCATTCGCAGTACACGAGAGAACCGAGTGAGGGTTCAAGCTCCCCGGCTCTATTACAGTGTTCGATTGTGAGGATTCGGCCATAGGAGCTACAGACGAAAGATAAGCCGAAGACGACAGGTCGGTTTGGGAGGAGAAGAGAGTGAAGTGAAGTGAAGTGAAGTGAAGTAAAGGAGAGTGAGATGAGGTTGGAACCAAAACTCGTTGAGTTGTATGAATTGAAAAAAGTGCGAATGTGACAAAGACGTGTCGCAACGGTACGACACGGTCAGCCTCGTGTGTAGTGTTGAAAAGTCATGTTATGCGTTTCTGCTCATTTCTTTTCAAATTTTTTTTCAAAAAATAATATTTTTGTCTCCATTTAAATTTGGAATGAGCCAAAATTTGGGGTTTAGTACCCTCTTAATCGTCGTCATTACTCATTTTAAAATGGGACAAGGCAATAACTAAGGAAATAATCTCTCTTTTAATTGGTAGTCTAACCCGACCAAAACTGTCTTCTTCTTTTTTTATGTCATCTGGCTTATATTAAATACAACCTAAGAGGAATACAACATCTTAGCCATTGGTAGTCTAAAGTGACCAAAACTATCTAAAATATTCGATTTTGATCAATTAGTTTAAACAATGTCAATAAATATTAAAAAGAATCAGTCAGTTTGTTATTTTATATATTATTACTTAGTTTAAACGGCCGATTTTGATCATATAACTTTTTTACCCCTCATGGAAGATGAACTCTAATAGCTTATCCAATAATAAAATGGTGAAGGGTTCAAGCAAGCAACTTCAATCTTTAACGAGAATAATAATAAACCTTAAGATGAATATAAGCCCGAGATATCAGGGTTATCATTCTTGGTGGAAAAACAAATAAAATTTGATAATAATCTGAGTCGAATCGAAACCCCAGGTTTCCACCTAAAAAGATTTCAACTTTTACTTATCTCAACTTAAATATGATAATAAACTGATCTATATAGTGTCCGCTAATTATTTGTACATCTCTTGTTTGATATTTCTTCTCTTTGTCCAACCATTAAACTAATGTTTTCATTTTGTTTCTTTCTCTTTGGTCTTCCCTTTCATCTTGTTTTCAGGAATGACTAATGCATAATGTTTTTTTTTCCTACACTTGCATCCCTTACTTTATAAAATAATTAGTTTTCAATTTCGTTGATAATTTAAAATTTGTCATTCTTTTACTATTTTTTTGTTAAGTATAATTTTAGTCGTTCTTATCCGCTTTGAAGTCTTGGTTACAAATGAGAAGAAAAGCAAAAGAGCTTGCAGGCCTATTTTATACTTGTGACTTTTGAAACAACAATCCTAACAGAAGTCTCAAACATTAAGAAAAGAAGCAAGAGTTTTATTCGTGTAAATAAACAAGAGCCCAAACGTAAAAAGCCCAATTTAGAGTAGACGTAAGCAGATCTGACACCAATTCCCATGGTTCTAAAAATCGCCTACATAGCCGATTAATCAAGTGTTAAGTGAAGATTGACCACTGCGATTTTTCTAAAATCAGGTTGGTTATGTGGTTGGGCGATTAATCGGTCAAAATCCGATTAATCACCATTTTTCTGATTTTTTTTTTGAAAAAATTAAAAAAAAAAATCAACCAAAAATTGTTTTTATTTGAAATTACTAGTTTAATTAATTTAATAATATAAACAAAATTATTTTCATGTGTCTTTGAAACTTTAATTGTATATTTTAAATATATTTATGATGAATGTTATTTTTGTTAAGTAAAAATTTAGAAATAATCAAAATACTTGAAAGATTTTTGTAATGACAAGTTTATGAAACTTTAAATGTTATATTATATCAAAGTTATAAATTTAATGAGGATTTATAAATTAAAATAAGTTAAAAATATGATAAAAAAACTTTAAAACTAATTCCTGATTAATTTCTGTTTATTCTCGATTAATCTTTTAGGCGTTAGGTCCATCCTCACTTTCCGACTAGCGCCTAGATATTTTTAAAACATGTCAACTCCTATCATTTTCACGGAAGTAGATGTTTACACACGTATTCATCGACACTCAAAATGTCTAATCTATCCCTTCTTGTTTGTTTATTTGTTATGCAATCCCATCTAAACGTTCAAAATTGTACAGAAATAATTCCCTCTATTTTAATGCATTAATTAGTAAAATATCATTTTAGACATTAAGATGCAATCAATCTAGTCTGATAAAATTTTGTAATACTGTTGTTGTATTGTATCACTGCATGTCTGTTTTTTAAAAAGTCTATAATTCAACACTTATCAAATGGACACTATAAAGCTGAAGAGATAAGAGGGACGCGATCCATAATTATGATGTCATAAGTCAAGTGCCTTGGCTCACGGTAAGCAGCAAAACAATTAAAATTTAGACTTACCCTCGAGAATATCTAATTAGACGCAGTGTTTATTGAGGAAACATAACATTAGATGCATTGATTACAACAGTGGGTTCATTCGATCAAACGATATTAGGCACATTTTATGTTATCTGCACGTGCCCCATACACATATGGATCCTCCATACTTTGTATTTTTATAATTTTATGCCACGATTTTGGGATTTTGTATAGCATCGAGTTAAAAAAAAAAAAAGTAAAGACAAATTATGCGTCCAATCTATGCGATATATGATATTTTTGTTTAAACGGAAAGGTAACTATCTGTTCAATCTTTGGCCTTTTGGGATATATGATTTATATTTTGTAGTTATCATGCAAAACAAATTTAATAGTGTTGTAGCCTTGTAGGATGTAGGTGATATCAATCTCATGACACCCATTCCATTTACCGAATGCATTACTTGTTTCGGTACAATACCAAATACACTACTAGCGATTTAACTTTTAATTAATTTTACACAACTTGATATATATCTGTTTACGAAAAAAGTTTGTATTAAACATATAGTATACACTTATCAAGATTTATCGTGAGCGGTGAGGAAAATGAGTTGGGATATGGGTTTGTTGTTTTGGTCGTTTTACTTTAGTATCTATATGTGAAAATTGTAACCAAAAACTGCATTAAAAGCTTTAGCCTTTCTAAAAGCGAACATCTGTTTGAGGAACACCGTAACGTAAGCTCTTTAACTCTAACAAAACAAAGAAAGAAACGCAAGCTCTTTTCATATACCCTTTTTGACATTATTATGTTGTAAAATAACTAACACAATCAAATGATAATTTTCCAATAGTTTGGGGATGGGTATATGCATGTCTTTAAGATCCGAGTTGGATTCCATTTGGCTATTCAATCGGCAAAAAAAATTATGCGAAAAAACTAAACCCTGCAAAATATTAGTTTAAGTTTTAAGTAATGAGATTTACCACCGGATTACAAAAGAAAAAAAAAGAGTCAAATTATTTGTTGTGTTGTTTTTCCCTTGAAGGGTAGAATGAAGGTGTAAGTAATGAATGTATGATCACAGTTGACTGTAACGTAAATATGAAGACTCCGTAAATTGTCACCGAAAATTGAGATCTGGAAAAAAGTTTTTATTTTCTTATAGAGTTGGATAACATTTGTAGATATACAATCTCCATGGAAATGGCGTTAATTTGTCAATAACTGCTAGATATATTATCTTGCCAGTAGTCTTTAATCTCTTGTGGTTGTATCTGTTTCTATTGTATTCACCTGTATCTTTACTAAAATAATATATTTTACTATCAATATATATATATATATATATATGATCATATATTTTGGATTTACAATTTGTAGAATTGCCGTTGTACATTTTTCTATCAAATGTTTATATAAAAAAATGGGATACCGACCTTTTTGTTGTTTGTGTGTGATTTTAGTTAATTAACAGTAGTGAATTGTAAGTTACCACTTCTCGTTCATAAAAATAAAAGCTCAAGTTTTAAACTATCTTTTGAAAAAGACTTAGTAAATAAATAGTTAATGTCAAATGGTTAGGTTCATGGCATTTAAAAAAAATCCACCAAAAATGGCATGTGATAAAAAAAAACCGAAGTTTATGGGTATTCATCCTCTTCTAGTAATATATATCTACATGCTAAATTATGGACTCTAATATCTTTCATGTGACTCAACATTTGTTGAGTATAAAATTAGTAATAATGTCAATTAAAGTTTTTTTGGATCTTCTTGGTCAACTTGCGAAAATTAATTTAGGAATAATAAGGGAAAACCTAAAGAAATACTACAATTAAGACAATAGGTTGAATTCTTAATATACAAAATCAAAATATAACATTTTGAGATTGTGCCAATACTTTTCAAATCTTAAGAATTTATGGTTTGCTATTTCGAATCCAGACATTAATAATTTCATTTATAGTGTTTAGGTTAATTTTGACTCACTAAATTTCAATTTAGACTATTTTTAAAAATTATGTAAAGATAAAACATATGATAATTTTGTTAATTAATTTATTGTAAACCACATTTCGACTAAAACCAAGATACCATCGTTACACAAATTGGTAATTTAAATAAATAGAGGTGTCAGGGCCAGGCTGTAAAAATCGAGTTGGGTGGGGAAATAAACGGACGACACGTCAGCATTGATCCAATGGAATGGAGTATATATAAGTAACGTAACCTGTCTTTCTTCTCTCCCATCTCATTCATTGTAACCATCGAAACAGCAGTCTTGCTGTTGTTGTTGTTGTCGTCATCGTAGTCTCTGCTAATTTCAATCTCAGGAAAGAGATAAACACTCAGAGATCATGCAGAGATTCACGGCGAAAAGATCGCTTCAGAACATTTCCGTTTCCCTTTGGCGGAGATGTATCTCATCAACGTCTCAGGCTTCTTTGAAGGATTCTGACGAGTTTCAGGCGAGACTTCCGGCGTTTGATTACACACCGCCGCCGTATACAGGCCCTTCCGCTGATGTCGTCCTTAACAAAAGGAAGGAGTTTCTCAGTCCTTCCATGTGCTGCTTGTATCGCAAGCCGGTAACGTTTTCTAATCATTTTCGTTTTGTTCTGATCAATTCTGATATTGATTCTTATATCAAATCTTTGATCTTGATGATCTCCATATGTGATGATGACGAAAAGCCTGAATTTTTATTTATATTTTTTTGGATTTTAGCTTTGAAACTTATTGCTCATAGAAAAAGCCAAAATTTTATAATATAAATACATAGCTCAGATTACCATGTTCTTATCCGAATATTCTTGACCAATGGATGGAATCTATTAAAAATATATAAATAAATATTGAATCTTTTATATCAATATCATGTGAAGGTTTTGGAAATTGCATAGCTGTAAATATTTATTTACTACTCTGTTGATTTTTCTTATGCAGTTGAACATTGTGGATGGGAAGATGCAGTATCTATTCGATGAGAGTGGTCGTAGATACTTAGATGCATTTGCTGGGATTGCAGTAGTGAATTGTGGACATTGCCACCCTGATGTGGTTGAGCCAGTGATCAATCAAATCAAAAGACTTCAACATCCTACTGTTCTTTACCTTAACCATGCCATAGCTGATTTCTCTGAAGCTCTAGCTTCTAAACTCCCTGGTGATCTTAAGGTTGTGTTTTTCACTAATTCTGGAACTGAGGCTAATGAATTAGCACTCATGATGGCTAAGTTGTACACTGGATGTCAAGACATTGTGTCTATTCGAAACGGGTATCATGGGAATGCAGCTGCAACAATGGGAGCTACTGCTCAAAGCTTGTGGAAGTTTAATGTTGTTCAGACTGGGGTTCATCATGCTATAAACCCTGATCCATATAGAGGTGTGTTTGGTTCTGATGGAGTGAAGTATGCAAAAGATTTGCAGGATCTCATTCAATATGGAACAACAGGACACATTGCTGGTTTT
Source organism: Nasturtium officinale (assembly GCA_963854855.1). Taxonomy (NCBI): domain Eukaryota; kingdom Viridiplantae; phylum Streptophyta; class Magnoliopsida; order Brassicales; family Brassicaceae; genus Nasturtium; species Nasturtium officinale. The sequence continues at coordinate 8,144,136 of OY978511.1, forward strand.
ATTTGTGAATCTATTCAGGTATACCAAACTTTGACTTATGTTTCATTAGATCATAATTAAGATTGAATGTTACGTTATTGACAATATCACTAAAAACTTGAATAGGGAGTTGGAGGGATCGTGGAACTAGCACCAGGATATTTGTCAGCAGCTTATGACATTGTTAAGAAAGCTGGAGGATTGTTCATTGCAGATGAAGTACAGTCCGGTTTCGCTCGGACTGGCAACTTCTGGGGGTTTGAGGCACATAATGTTGTCCCTGACATAGTAACCATGGCAAAGGTTAGAGTTGTACCAACCTCATGTAAGTTTAACGTTATTGCAATCTTTGGCTAATGGTTAGTGATGTTGAAAACAGGGAATTGGGAATGGGTTTCCATTGGGAGCAGTTGTGACAACTCCAGAGATAGCAGGAGTACTGACTCGCCGATGCTACTTTAATACATTTGGTGGTAATGCTGTGGCTACTACAGCTGGTCTTGCTGTTCTGAATGTGATTGAGAAAGAGAAGCTTCAGGAAAATGCATCCATGGTTGGATCTTATCTGAAATATAAACTCACTCAGCTGAAAGAGAAACATGAAAGTAAATCTCTTTCTTTCTTGCTCTCTTCTTAACTTGGTTCTTGAACTTGCTTCATTGTGTTTATTTTGGTTTGGTGTTGTAGTTATTGGGGATGTAAGGGGAAGAGGACTAATGCTTGGAGTTGAGCTGGTGAGTGATCGTAAGCTTAAGACTCCTGCAACTGCTGAGACTCTACACATTATGGATCAGATGAAAGGTTTGTTTTTTTCTACACTTGTCTCCGGTGAAACTTGTAGTAAAAAGGTGAGTTAATTTTGTCTGTTATGAAAATATGTTTTACAGAGTTGGGTGTGTTGGTTGGAAAAGGAGGTTACTTTGGAAACGTCTTTAGAATCACACCACCTCTCTGTTTCACTAAGGAAGATGCAGGTTTGTGTAATTGAATTATTACTTTGATATAAGGAATAATGAAATATAAACGCTATGTTAAATTTAATGAAATGTCTGGCTTGTGGCAGATTTTCTCGTGGAAGCGATGGACTACTCAATGTCGAAGATGTGAAGAAATGGAAAATGATAGATGGGGTATTATGAAATGTGATGGTTTAGTATGTTGTGGTGAATTATGATTGTAACTATGCTTCGAATGGACCAAATGATTGATGAGCCAACATCTCGTTGCTTCTCAATAACTATGTTTTCATTATGTTCAACCTTGTTTTCTTCTTGTGTCAAAATAAATAAATTCAATCATTACGAACATTTTCTTTAGAGTTCGGTTTATCTCATTTCTGTATTTCCATGCTCCTTCAGAAAATTTACCATTGTCCAGACTTCAGACCCCATACCAGTCTTAGTTATCTCCATACTACCATAGCAATCTCCGAAATTTTTTTGTGATCCTCTACATAAGTCAACTGGAGGAGTCATGTTGAATAATCAATAATGTATTTGCCAAGCATAATCATGCAATTACAAATTATCTATATGTATATTACGAATTGCATACATACATGCCGTACATGATGAGAACTTGAAATAAACCGAGTAATTTTCCATTTTTCTCGCTTTTAAATTTTCCATGAATTTGTTCCCACTTCTCACCTGTTGGAACTCTCTCCCAAACCAATATAGTTCACAGTTCACACAATATCTCCTGGTCTCATAAAAGTATTTCAGTATGTCATACCAAAGCCTAAAAATCAAACAAGAGAAAAAAGGAAAACAAAATGTACATCATTATATTTACAATGGGAAAATACCAAGCACCCAATTATGTTAAATCACTTTCCTCCCTCCTATCAAACTCTGCTGCGCCTGAGATCCAGACAAGCTTTGAGAACCACTACTATTATTGTTCGTCGGTTTATTATGCTGTCCTTCTGCGCTACCAAACACATCCAGATCTTCGAACAATCTGTACGATGGAACAAATGGCTTCTGTCCTACGGTTACTCCTGGATTGCTTGCAGTGGAAGTAGCTTGAGGATCTCCGGCTCTTGCGGGGAATGAGTTGGACTGCTGCAGTGATCTTCCCGCTTGGACCAATGTGTCTGTGTATGATGCACTTGCATTAGCCCGTGGAGTATAGTATGCATTCGCTGATGTTGAAGCCCATGGCGGAGGTGGATATTCATATGGGTTCTGAGGTCTAGTTTGTGGTTGCATCTGGAACTGTGCTTGCTGTTGCGGTTGAGAATAGTCCTGTTGAGTTTGATGCTGTTGCGGCTGAGAATAGCCCTGCTGTGGTTGAGGCTGTAGCGGTTGAGAATAGCCCTGCTGTGATTGAGAATAACCTTGTTGTGTTTGCTGTTGCTGGGGTTGTGCCCATGGAGCAACATAGCTAGTAAACTGCGGCGAGGGCTGTGGATAGTTATGGGTGTTTTGATCTGAGACAGCCGGAGGAGGAGGAGAAGCTTGAGAGGACGGAGGTGGTGGAGTTGAAGGTGTAGACAGTGTGATACTCAGTAAGTCAATCATGTCTTGTTCCTTTGTGGTGTTCACTGGAGAAGGCGGGTCAGGCAGAGCAAGAGCAAGAGTATTGTTTTCAGCAATATGAGACTCTGAACTGATGGGGTCTTTAGTCACAGATGCTGATGGTTTGGAATGCCTGAAATAACACAGCATCAAATTGTCAAATACTAAGTTTATGATATGTACTGTTCCTGAATCCATTTATAAAACAGACCTTCGAGCTAATTGTGCAAACTCATCATCCTCCTCTTCGTACTCCTCATCAATTGAACTTTTCCCCGTAGAAACTGTGGCTGGTAATGGGGAGCTAGAACGAACTATGAAACTAGAATCTTTAGCTTCAGAAGATTTTGGGCTCGATTCAGTGGGTTTCAAAGCCTGAGCTGGCAGAGGAGAACCAGAAGCTATTGCATCATGTTTAGCCAGTATAGTTTGAAGACTATCATTTAGATCGAGTCCCCGGCCTAAAAGTTCATCATCCCTGCCACATAAACAAAAGACTGTTTAGCACAACGATGAAACCTCTCAAGTCAACAATATCATTAGTCATTACACATTCTACTAACACATGTAAATACAAAGTGCTTCCTAAAAATAGAGGACTGACCCAGTGGAGGTTAGCATCTGCATCAGCTTTTTTTGGTTGGAACGACAACGCTCGACCAAGTCAACAATGACTTCATCTTTTACAGCCTACAGAATAGAAAAACCATGGGTAAAGCAATTGAATTATTTCCCAAAACCGCAATATAGCTGTATATCAGAATCCAATACCTCACGGTTACTGGGATCAACAGCTTGTAGCATGTCGCCCAGGAGATCCATCACATCCCTCATGGACTCAATACTTGACAAGCTACAATTTAACCAAGAAAAGAATATTGAAATAGAGGAAAAATTTGTACAAAATCTAAAAATGCCAATCCATGTTGACAGCATATTGAGCTGATAAATCCACTTACCTTAAGCCCTCAACCTCAGTTGCCATTGCTTCATCAAGCCTTCTAGACGAACCGCTGGGCATTCCATAACCAGCTTGAGGTACTCCATAACCAGCTTGAGGCATTCCATAACCAGCTTGAGGTGGTACTCCATAGCCAGCTTGAGGCATTCCATAACCAGTTTGAGGTGGTACTCCATACCCAACTTGAGGCATTCCATAACCAGCTTGAGGTGGTACTCCATAACCAGCTTGAGGTGGCACTCCATAACCAGCTTGAGGCATTCCATAACCCTGAGGCTGTCTTACCGGTGGATGACTCACTGGTGGTGTTATTACAGGGGATGCATCAGGTGAACGCCGGGGGAACTCAACTCCAGAACGCTGCAACATGTAACAGCAACCTTGAGAATAAGAATATCATTGCAAATGAACATCTACGTAAAATGCAAAGCAAATGGCATATATATAGAAATCTGAAGTAGCTTAAAGCACGAAGTAACATGACTCCACAACTATAAACCCTCAACCTCAACATTTAACACAGGGCAAAAACCTGGAAGAGCTATAGCAACAAAGACTCGCTACCAATACACAATACTTTGAAATTAAGAACAAAATATCATAAGCAAGTCCACCAAAGGTAACCAAAAATGTATTAAGCTATAACCAAAAATACTCACCCTTAACTCATCGTAAGCCCAATAATATTGCGGGTATTTTCCCTCAGGACCCCCAAAAGCCTGCTGCCAAGAATCCAGCATGACCAATATTTTATCCCTTACTTGCATATCTGCCTATAAATTCCAATGGATCATCATCAGCTATATGGAATAATCACCACAATCGAAACACAAACAAAGAACCCTGAACAATGACTACCTTCTTTTTCACAATTTTGACCATTTCCCCCAACAAATTTTTCTCTGCAACTTGATGGTGCAAAAAATCTCCACAGTTCTTTACCAAAGTCTCCAAAAGCTAGAACAAAAGAATAGGTGAAGAGTTAAGGAGGATTACAATATCAATTAGGCAGAGTTACAAGATCCACATTATCACTATAAACATAATTACCGTCAGAGCAAGTAATTGAACTCCAGGACTTTTATGTTGCAGCCTCTTTTTCACAGCTTTAACAACATCTTTCGCCTGCCTGAGGAAATCAATAAGCATAAAAAAAACTTTAACGCAGATGCAACATCGAACATGCTCCTACTCAAAATCAACAATTTTACAAACACCAAATCCCAAATATAGCATGTGATTATAACTTTTTCTTAATCCTGTTTATGTATCCAATCCTAAATAATCTAAAATCAAAAATTCTAAATAAATCTAATCAGAATTCCAACACCAAATCGAACGCGTATGATAAAAAAAATTACCAGTGAAGAGAATTGACAGAATCGCAGATTTCCATGTTAGTAGTCCAATCAGGACCAAGAAGAAGATCGCTGGTTGCTTTATCAACAGCAACCGTAGCCGAAGCTGAGGACGACGACATAGCTTTGCCGATCCAGAGCTCAAACAATATAAATTTCCGGCTGGCGAAAATAAAACCCTAGAAAATCTTCAGCAGAGTCAGCGGGAGAATCGAATCTTTTGCTTTTGCGCTGCTTTTGTTAATTTCCTTTACAATCTCCACGAAGAAGAAGATGATGATTTAAGCCTTTAAAAAAAAAAAAAAAAAGAAGAAGATGATTGATGACAAAATAAAATAATATTTTTTTTTATTTTACTAATTCTGATCTGTTTTTCTCAGTTTTTAAGGACGGCGATTTCAATTTCCCGCTCCACGCTCTTTCTTTAGTTTGTGATTCCACGCGCTTTCAGAATGTGGTCACTGGTCAACTAGAATTAATGAATTATTTTTTTAGGTGGGTAATTCCTTTTTAATGATGTTTTTTCTTTGTTTAAGTAGATGGGATTTAATAATACTATTTCTATACGCTTACGTGTTGAATGGCTACAATCCAAGACAGTGTATAATTAAAGTTTTTTTTATAGTATATAATTAAGTTGGAATACATTTTATCTATATTAAAGTGACACGTAGATTTTGATGGGTGCTTCTCAGAAAAAATGAAAAGGATTTGTGTTGTATTTTTTAGATGATGGGTCTTTCTTTAGATGTGTTATATCCAAAAAAAATTCTTATGTAGAATTTTTCACATAACTTCTAGATTATATCGCTTATAGACATACAGTCATATTGACAAATGTTTTTAAAAAAAACATATGAATTGTGATACGTCTTTTTTTCTTTTTTGTGAAACACTTCAATTAAGAGAGAACCAAAATTAAGGCGCTACAAGAGCATAAACGGATCAGGCGCTACAAAAGATAAAAAGGTATCTTTCCTTTTCAAGAACAAGAACAAGAAAATTGAGAAACTCTAACAGCACCAACAAGCCAGCAACATCATATGGTTCGTTACTACGTAAGATACGCATCGCACTTCAAGAACCATATAGTTCCAAGAGCATCTTGAAGCAATTCAGTAACAAACCCTTCTTAATGTCCTGATTCTGCTGCAGAGCATAAATGTGATCACTATAAGGCTCACTTCTAAGAGAGTTTCAAAGATGCAAAAGTTCAATAACTTACCTGTAACTTAGTGTCAATGCCTTGAAGTACGAGAGTCACATACCTCTTGATTTCCCCTGTTCCACTCCTCTCATTAAATCTATCAGTCTCTCTGACCTTAAGCCTGAGTGTGCTATTTTTGTAGATATTACTTCTAACGTGACAAACTTCAAATATTCTGTATTAAAGGCTTTTCTCCATATCTGCATTCGACAGATTCAGAAGACACATGCTCAAACTTAAGAGATGGAGGAACCTCATCCTCGATTCCGTTTGAACCAATAAGAAACCATTTGGAAAAATGGAATCTCCTAAATAAACAATAGCATTGCCTTGAGCACATGTACTCTTGAAGTTAAGGTTTTTCTTGGATTTTATAATTAGAGAATCTGGAACAGGGGAAGGTCTAACTGGGTCCTTCAAATGTCGCTTATGTGGAGGAATATAAGACATGTCTGAAGTGAGAGAAAATTTGGAATGCTTGAAAAGAGAAATCACATCTTTGGGAAACTATAGAAAACGATATCCAAAAGAGCGACGAGACAATAAAGAAAGATGTTTGTAAGGTGAGAAGAGAGGAGGTGAAGCGTACAACAACGGCTTCTGATGTTCCTAGAGAAATTTAAAGAGTGAAGATATTCTTCCCTCCCTTTTTATCTTTTCAATTGACGCTTCGGTTTCTTAAAGACTTTAATTAAAGTGTGTTACGTGCTATTTATGACAAAATCTCTAGCTTTACTCAGACTAACTCTGAACAAACAATGTGAGTGTTTTCTTTTTCGGTCACGAAACTATGAATGATTAATAAAAAAAAAGAAAATTGTATTAAATAAACCCAATAGAATAGTTATATATGTGTGGAACTGTGGTTCGATTCGAAGGAAAAATCCTAATATTTGTAAAATTTAGAAACAAATTAATAGCAAAATATAATATTCAAAAAAACAAAATTAATAACAAATATCATTTTTATATAAATGAGTACTAATATTTGCCATTTAGCGACTAACTCATACTAAAAATTTGGACTAAAACGAGATAGGGATAAAGTGATATAGTGTTGGACTAAAACAACATGTGGCAGTGGTTCTATCAATAATTTGGCTGAATTGTAGATTATTACTTATTTTAAAATCTAAGCCAAGTTTAATGTTTTAGTTAACAATTTCAAACCCAACCTATACATAACATATTAACCATAATCAATTTCTTTTTTATAGAGATATTTAAAATATCAAAAACTGGAAATGCTGTTAAATACACAATCCTATATAAAAAATCATAATTTTTTTTTGTTGTTCAAAAACATTTGCTTGTCACAAAAAAAAATATATTTAATGTTTTTGTCTTTTAGAAATATTTTAAGGCTATTTTCTGAATTTGCCAGCGTCGACGACTCTCTGTCTCTCTCTTTCTCACTTCCCTTACCTATCCGCCGTCTGGAGTTCATAGAAAGTCCGTTTTGTGTATGAGAAAGTAATGGCGTCACATATCTAAATGTGGTCGGTCACTATATTCAATGAAGAGAGAGATTGGTACAGAGGAGCTTCTTAGTTTTGTAAACTCCTTCCATTGAAATTCAACAAAAGTATTAGCATCGAAGCTGATCAGAACCTCCAAAACCATGCCTTTGACGAGGTACCAGTCTCGGAACGAATACGGATTAGCAGATCCGGATCTGTATCAAGCAGCTGATAAAGATGACCCTGAAGCTCTGCTTGAAGGAGTCGCCATGGCTGGCCTCGTTGGTATATTGCGTCAACTCGGTGATCTCGCTGAGTAAGTTTTCTATAATCTTCATTTGTATTATCTTCTTTTTGGTTTAGTAATTGATTGGCCTCTAATCGCGTTGAATTTTGGAGTTCTGGATTCCGTTGTTCTTGACCCACGAGATGTAAAGTAACATTTTTTACGAATCTGAGGATGTGGTAGTGAAAAAAAAGTTTGAATTTTTTTGATCCAACTGACTTAATTCGTGTAATTTTGTGATTTGAAGGTTTGCTGCTGAGATGTTCCATGATTTGCACGAAGAAGTAATGGCAACTGCTTCTAGAAGCCATGGTCTAATGGCCCGTGTTCAACAGCTGGAAGCAGAATTTCCTTTCGTAGAGAAGGCATTACTTTGCCAGACCGATCATTCACCATTTTTTTCTAACAAAGGTTGGTAATGTTCCCTTGGATCCTTGCTTTTGTGGTATTAGGTTGATTATAATCGAAAGCAATGCATTAGAAGATGTATTGGTTTTTGTGCTGATACTCGACATTTTCTACCGTTTCTCTTTGAGTTATAACTTGCACAATTTATCCAAAGCATTATATATTGCCAGTGTTGTTTTGTCTTTGCTATGAACATATTTGATCTGGTCAGCTATGCATGCTGTTGGATTATTTCAAGCGACTCTATAACTCTATTTCAGGTGTGGAATGGCATCCGAATCTGCAATCAGAACAGAGTGTGGTTACACGTGGTGACTTACCTCGCTGTGTAATGGATTCTTATGAGGAATGTCGGGGTCCCCCAAGGCTATTTCTGCTGGACAAGTATGATTTTTACCTTGTTTTGTAATTTTTTTTCTCTAGTCGTTTTGTGAGGGATGAGCTTATAACTTCTTCTTTTTTTTTTTTTAATTAGATTTGATATTTCGGGAGCAGGGGCATGCTTGAAACGTTACACTGATCCATCATTTGTTAGACTCGAAACATCTTCATATGAAACATCATGGGATGATATTCAGAGAGAGAAAAAATCACAGAAAGCAAAGGTACTAATTAGTACTGGCAAAAGAGGGAATCCCTTTGTTCAAGCTGTAGCTTGTGGGTTGCAATTTGACACTTCTGGGTTTATTTTTGTTTCCCTTACATGGTAGATTTGCTGAAAAAGTAGAATTTGTGTATGTTCTTGTCTGGCAATTCATTAAACTTAAGACAGGTCCATTGAGAATTATATTCCTCTGTGCACTGCTCATAGTTTTTCCTTCTATTCTCTTGCAGAAGAGAGCATCTCAGTGGAGGAATGGAGGAACACCTGAAAATGCACTATCCTCACATGCCAAGTGGGTACTATCTGTATTATGTTTGTCATTTCTATTATGGTGTATACACTTGTTTCCTAAATTCCTATATATGATTTTAATTGTGTGTAATGATGGTTAATTCAAATCAATCAACTGGCACAGATTGCATGAATTATTTTTGGAGGAGCATTTAGATGCTCATCTTTCAGACCCTGCGCGATTGGTGAAGTTGAAAACTAGAAAGCTGGATGGGTATTCCCTTATTTCAAAATCAGGGGAAAGCTACATGGAGAAATTTGTACAGACATGTGTCGATAATGAAACAGGTTATCAAATAATTACCCCAAACCCCGACCTGTTGACATGGAATATGGATAGTTCTAAAGACGTTGTAACTGATATACCTGAAATCATTATGGAGGTTGCTCTCGATAAGTCTCACAGAGGAAGCAGAGCAGAGGTTTCATTGCCAAATGAGCAGGAAAATGTGGCAAATATTAACTTAAATGGGGGTTCTATTGAAAAAGACATAGAGACTGTGCCTGAATCTACTTACAGTGAGATCCCTGGTACAACTACTACAAAGAATTCACAGACTAATTTGAATGGAAAACCAGGATTTCTTCAACATAGGAGTTTTTCTGAAGATTTAACTAGTGAGGCTGACAATTATGTGGACGCACCAGCCACTATGGAGTCGGAAACAGACACAGATGATGAATGTAGACCTAAGAATAGACCAGGTGCTTTGAAGGATAGAAACCATCGTATATGTTCTGATGCGGATGAAGAGAGGATGGAGGACCCACCTCAGTTTTCATTTTTTCATTCAAATGGAAACACACCAGTGTCAGAAAATGGGCAAAGCTCAGTTGGGAAACAGAGCACTAGTTTTTCTTATTCGGACACTGCAAGCATACAATCTGATGGAGATAAATCTTCTGGATGTTTACCTTTCACTTCTCGTTCTAAGAGTGAGGTGGTGGATTCCACGTCTGATGCAACTTCTGATGCCAACAAAGTCTCTCATGATTTTAATGTTCAGCAATCAGTTAATAGCAGCAATGTAGATGGGCAGACATCCTTTAGGTCGAATGATACATGTTCAAGTCCTAGGCCAGCCTCTCAGAATGCTGAATCACGTTCACTGGTTGTTCTGTCTTTAGCCCCAGAAGTTGCTGAAACTTCTCCAGAACTTGTTAGACTTGATCAAACTAAGGAAGGCAATGGTGGAAGCAAGGTGGACCCATTCGATTCTTCAAGGTCTTGTGCATCTTTTGAGGGTAAAAACTCCAACGTCCCTTCTGAAACTTCGTCAGTTAGTTCAATTTCTGAAGGAAGCAGATGTGGTACTACCATTGAGAAGAAGTACATGATTGATAATTCTTCAAATTTAGTAAACTCAGGCACTAGTCCTCAAGTTTTTGTTGATAGTCAAACAGGTAAAGAGTTACCTGTCGCTAATAATGATATTGAGACAAACTCTAGAATTGCTTGTTCTAAAGTTTTGGCAAACTCAAGCTGCGATCCTAAAAGCTGTGATGGTAGTATGCTAACAGGAAAACTGCTACCTTCTTCAGCTGTGATGGGGGTGGAAGTTTCACCTGATATGCCCTCTAAAGTCTGTGGTCCTAGTACAGTAGATGAAATTTACTTAAGAGATACTCTGGTTGATGAAGCCGATTGTGTTACAGTGAGTAACGCAGTTGCTGACATTGGTTCTCAAACTTCAGTTGCTGACGTTGATTCTCAAAGTTCAGTTGCTGGGATCTCCAGTGAACATTCATGTGCCTTTGGCACCACGGCTGACATATCTGTTTCTGAGTCCCATGAAGATACAGTAGAGAATGGAATGTCCATGCCTGCTATTGTTGATAGTAAGCTCAATTCTGATTTTAACTCGGGAGAAGAGAAATTGTTGGGAGATGCTTCAGCTACTTCTAGTAAATGCGATGAACATATCTCTGATGAAGGTCTTCATCACCTTTCTGTGCTGGACAATGCAACCGCAGACATTGTCACAAACGTAGGGCTTGCTTTGTCTGATAATGACGAAGACACTTCCAGTGGTGATTTTAACCATGCCGTTAGCCATTCATCTACTAGTTTGAAAGGTTCTCTGCCTTGGATTTCCATCACTACTTATCAGTCGAATTCTGAAGCAGGAGAGTTTTGCCATGATACAGTTGTGGAGTCTCACAGGACACTGCCAGCTGAAAATAATCCAGAGTCGGAGAAAAAAATGCAGGAAAGCCCACTGGAAGTGTCTTCAGAAGGTCTGGATAGCTTTGTGGATTCCGATGGGACACTGCCAGCCGAAAATAATCCAGAGTCAGAGAAGAAAATGCAGAGAAGCCCTCTGGAAGTGTCTTCGGAGTGTCTGGACACTGGTCTAGACAATAGTGACCTGGCAAGTTGTGAATCTTCAAGTCCTATGACATCTCTGGATCAAAGTGACAGAGACGCTGAAACTAAATCTCCTTGTAAGAGCATTCTCGTTGATAATTGCATAGATTCCTTACCAGTGAATAATCTGAACCTTTTAGAGAGTGTGGCTATCGAGCGGACAGTTAAAGCGCAAACACCTGGTGCAAGTGATGCATTTGTAGATGACGAATTGCTGCAGTCAAGTGTTTCCGATGGCTTAGAGTTTGTACCACAATTATCAGGCTTAGAATGTGCTTCACAATCAGCACTTATAGAATTGAACAGTCCTAAGCAAGAGTTGAATCTGGATCCTATTTTTCCTGGCTTTGGCTTGATCCCTGAGACTACTTCACCCAATCAGGAAGACATGCCACCACTGCCGCCCCTTCCTCCTATGCAATGGCGTATTGGAAAGATTTCACATTCTTTTCCTACCTTCATGGGGGAATCATTTGAAACCAGTAGTTCTGCTCCGTCTGTGGTACCACAAATTGGTTCTAGCTTGAATGTCCAATTTGAGTCTAAACGATCAGAGCTGTCTGTATCTTTAGAAATTGACAAATCAGAACAACTTCCTGGAGAGTTTGTGAACAATGCATCATTAAAGCCATTGCAATCATCCTTTCAGTTCCCAACCACTGGCACTGATTTGAATAGTCAATACAACAGTTCGGAGCTCCCTACAATGTCTAATCAGCAGTGTATAGAGGATTTTGGTTCTGAAGAGAACAATCTTTTGGCTGACCATGCAGCTCAGAACCACGAGCTCATTCGCTCACAAGACTCGTCATTGCATCTGCCTCAGGGTCTATCAGTGAAATACGAAGATTTCAAGGACGACACAGATGTGCATGTTTCACAAAGCTCAAGCGATCATCTCCATTATCCTGAGACCAAAGCCTTGACACCAATTCAATCAACAAAGGTAGAAGATGAGGGTCATTCTGTTTCTGCAGAAACAGCAGAATCATCAAATAAGTCAGTTCAGAAGATAATTCCTGTTTCAGCGGGAGATGCTATGTGGCCTGTCAGCGCATTCTCTGTTGCACCTACCTTGGACACAAATAAGCCAGAAGTGGTCCCTATTGTTAGGCTTCCTCGGCCAAGAAGTCCACTTGTCGATGCAGTTGCAGCTCATGACAGACGCACGGTAATAATCACTTCTTGTCTGCAAATACAATTCCTTTGTAAAATTATGACTCTAATCGTTTGTTCTGATGATTTGCCAGATGAAGAAAGTCTCTGAGATGGTCCAACCACCAATCAAATCAAAGCAAGATGACAAAGATTCATTACTTGCACAAATACGGAACAAGGTAGCACACACCTTACTCTTAGACCCATCCTTTTCTTCTTCTTTATTTGTGGTTGATGGTGGTAATTTGTATTTTTCGCCTCCTGCTAATGCACGATGCCTAAATGCTTCTATTTCTGTATTAATCATGTAAAATCCCAAATGCAATATATACTGTTTTAAAAAAAGAAGTTTAGATATGGAGTTTAATGACCATGTTTTGTCTATGCAGTCCCTCAATCTGAAGCCTCCAGTAGCAACACGACCCAGCATCCAAACTGGTCCTAAAACGAACTTAAGGGTAGCTGCAATCTTAGAGAAAGCAAATACAATACGCATGGTCCGTTACTCTCTTTCCATCTCCTTTTAAGACCGTAAATAAAAAACTCAAATTTTCCCTTTTTCTGTGGTCATTACTAACCCTCTAGCCTCATGTTAAAGCTTGTAGATTTTTTTACATGAATCGAAAGAAAATCTCATGTGTTTTAGGCTTTTAGTTCCACATTATCTAAGTTAGGATCTTAAAGCACTTTCTTAAGTGGAAACGTTGAGTTATTAGCTTGATCATAGACCAAATAAAATTTCACTTTTTCTCTTACCGCACACATATCTAAACTGGTGCAGGCAATGGCTGGAAGCGACGAAGACGAAGATTCAGATAGTTGGAGTGATTCATGAATCATGGTCGTTGGCTATTCAGATGTGTTGGTTCTTGTTTCATGAAGAGTGCGCAAGCCCTTGTTGAGTCAGGTAGGTTATACAATTTTCTATTGCAGACAGAACATCAAATACGTACTGTTCATCGCTTATATATGTATGTATGTATGTATGTAAATTGTATACTATTTTATAGATGTGTGTATGTTGTAAGTAGATTCCTGAATTTGTATTAATTTTACGGAAAATAGTGTTGGATTTATTTTTATTTTTCTCTCATAGAACATTCTTTTAAGTGAGCTATGTAATGTGTTGTTCTGTCTTCCATTTGCATGTTCGTTGTATGTGTAATATGGATCCTGATTTTCCATTACCGAACAAATAACCAATGTAACTATATCAACTGAGAATCCAATATTGCATACACTTGAAAGGTAACAACATTTGGTTAGAAAGTGAATATCAGTAGAACTGAAATGATCTGATCGTTTTCTTTCTTAGCTCCATCTTTAATAATAATTTGTTAAACTAAAATGGTGATATAGTTGAATCATAAATTCAATCGTAACTAAGACCGTAAACCAAATTTACCACACTGTCCAACTCTATTGATATCTCTCCCGATGGTTTTTTTTTATTATCATTATTGTTTTCACAACGTGGTCATCGGCGCAAGAAAAATCACAATTGACAATTCTAAAGTCTAAACACAAATAAAGAAAGTGATAGAGAAGAAAATCGAAATCCCTTTTATTAATTTTGTTATAAATAAAATGGGGAAATCAGTTCCCATCAAAACAGGGCTAAGAGGAGCTTCCGCTGCATTCATCAAATCGTCAAAATCGATCCGAGCCATTTCCTCAAACATCATGGAGAGTCCCGACAAAGATTCCTCAGCCGTCACCGCCAGCACCAGCGACAGTAGCCGCTGTTACGTCCCGCTTTCGTCTGTAGTCTCTGATTGTGCGAAGCGGTGGTTCAAAGACACACTTGAGGAAGCTAGAGCTGGGAACATCACTATGCAAGTTTTATTAGGTCAGATGTATTACTCTGGCTATGGGGTCCCTAAAGATGCTCGAAAGGTTTCTTCTTTTTCCTGTCAATGTCATCATCTCAGCTTTAGGGTTTTACTCAGTTTATTAGAAATCTCTTAATTCATAGGTTTCTTCTTTTTTGACGTTTTTAGAAGTGAATTCAATTCTCTATTTCTTCTTATTCTAGGGGAGACTTTGGATTACGAAAGCATCAAGAGCTCGCTCTTCAGTGTGGAAAGTTAAAGATAAACGACCAGGTTACAACGCAAGTGATTCGGATTCGGTTTCTGATTCTGAATAGCTATCTATATCCACTCTTAAGATAAAATTGTTTGTCCAAAGAGCTTGTTTTTGTTGTGTTTTGTCTCAAACTTTGATGTTCCAAAGTTACGACAATGAACAATATCTTGTCTTAGCGCTAATCATTTTGAAGCCTTTACTGATTTTGTTTGCTTCTAGCAATGAAAAAGGAGTTTATGGTATTGTTTGTCACTTCTATTCCTAGGTTAATATTATCATTAAGGGTTGTTCAAGCCAAAATGTTCGTTAAAAGCTCCATCTAAATGACTTTTCAAAAACGTGAACAAATATTCTGAATAGTAAGATAATGTAGTATTGTTCATACGAAAAAATGTGGACGTACTAAAATTGTGGCTTCAGAGTTTAGATTCACTCCGGAACTAGGTTTATCCCCTTGACAATGAGTGGAGTTATGTTTAAATCTCCATTTATTAGTGTTGAAATCTCCATTTCTAATGTGGAATATGTTTACACTTAGGCGGTGCAAGACCCCAAACCAAGCTCCATTAAGAAATTATAAATTTCACGCTCATCTAGACCTAAAGTTTAAAAAGCGTGTCTGAGCCATGAGGCAAGGTGCAGCTAGGCAATGGAAAGATCGCATCAAGAATAACGTTGTCTTGGCTGAAGTGATGGGTACTAGAAGAGCTCGTCTTGAGTATTCCTTATGACGATAATTATGAAGCAAATGAAACCAGCTCCGATTGTATCATAATTTAACTCTTAAATGTATGATGCACCTAAAAAGTAATAAAATAAGTCATAAACGTTTTTTAAGTTTCTCATTGAAGGAAAATACTCTAACATATGTATTTCACACATAAAACCATACATATTCCCACAAATCCTCCTTTTTTCCTTCTTCAATCACTCGGTGCTTTATATAGGACTCTTTTAACTCTAGTGGCGAATATGTTATTTCCTCCACCCAAAACTTTTCATTCCTTTTTGATATCACCAATAATGATAAGATCACACTACATAAAAGTATTTCTGAATTTTCTACGATTCTGTTTCCATCATTCATTCATTCTCCAAGCTCGTCTGCGGCGCAGAAATAAGGTTTTTGTTTCTCATTTTCTAGCGTCACTTGAGAAGTCAGTCATATTCACGTTTCATCATTCTTAAGAATAAACCCATTCATTTATTCATAGAATTATTTGTTTTTTTTTTACATTGATTACTGTTTATACGAGAATTCATGCTTATCGTAATTCTCGAGGAAGGACTTTGTTGTCACACTCATGCAAGCAAAATTTTGTCTATACACGCTAAAATAACAACAGATGTCATGTTTTCATTTGTAATTCTAGAGAAGCCAGCAATATAATGAGCACTAAATCGATTGATCGATTCTAAATTCGAAACTTCTCAGGAAGAAATGGAGAATGAGACAGAATTGAGAGTTGTTCAACCGGAAGAACAACAACGTGAAGGAGGAGGAGAACAGCCACAAAACCCACCAACCTTACGACGTCGTTTTGTGATATACCTCTACGTTGGCTATTTTCTAGCCAGATGGAGTGCTAGGTTCGGTTTATATCAAACAAATATTTTTTGTTCTTGTTTCTGTATAACATGTGTTAGAATTGAAGATGGTTAAAAGGGTGGCTTAAATTCAAAGTGGTTTGAAATCTTGGATGAGTTCAGAGTTGGTTTATAATAATAAGAAAAAAGAATAAAACTTTAACTTCATTACAGGGTTAGATGATTTGTATATGAGTTTCTTGGTTTTTTTTAATTCAGAACTTGGGAATTCTCTGTTGCTCTGTATATGATCTACTTGTGGCCAAATTCTCTGCTTCTCGCTGCGATATATGGCGCAATAGAATCTGCTTCGACTGCAATTTTTGGTCCCATTGTAGGGCAATGGATTGAGGGAATGGACTATGTTAAAGTTCTCAGAATCTGGCTCCTATGCCAGAACCTCTCTTACACCATTGCTGGTGGTGCAGTCATCAAGTTGTTATTAGTTTTCGATCTCAAGTCACAAAATCTCCCTGTCTTTGCAATCTTGGTTGCGTTAACAAATGTTGCTGGTGCCATTGGAGCACTTTCAACTCTTGGCGGCACCATTTTAATTGAACGAGATTGGTAATGTGCATACTTGGAGAGGTTCATATTATTTATATAATATAGTATTCTATTTGGTATTCTAACAGCCCTGTTGGCTCTTTTGGCAACCATAGGGCCGTGGTTATGTCGGAAGATCATCCACCAGTGGTATTGACAAGAATGAATTCTGTCATTAGAGGCATTGATTTGAGCTCCAAGCTACTTGCTCCAGTCATCACTGGTTTCATCATCAGTTTTGTCTCTCTTAAGGCGTCAGCTATCACGTTTGCATCTTGGGCCACTATAACCGCTTGGGCTGAATATTGGCTCTTCATTTCTGTGTATAGCGGTGTTCCTGCGATAGCACGAAGCAATGAGAGACGGATCTTGCGTTCCCAGACAAATCCAGTAGAAAGAACAGATGCACCTGTTTCCGTTTCTATTGTTCAGGAAACAGAGGAGGTTTCTACTGCAAACCCACCGCGTAAAACCGGAATCCTGAAGATTCTTAATAGAATATCTGAGTCTTCTTTTGTTGGCGCGTGGAGAATTTACTTAAACCAAGAAGTTGTTCTCCCTGGGGTTTCTCTAGCTCTATTGTTCTTCACTGTCCTCAGGTTCTTTTTCTCTTTCACTTTCATGTTTCGGATTTTGTTCATGTCAATGGTTCTCAAGTGAATGGCAAGTGGATAATTTGAATGATTTAGTTCATCTATTTACCTCTTTGACACAGCTTTGGAACATTGATGACAGCTACATTGCAGTGGGAAGGGATACCAACATATATCATCGGTATAGGCAGAGGAATAAGTGCAACGGTTGGACTAGCGGCTACATTCTTGTATCCTCTAATGCAATCACGTATCTCAACACTAAGAACCGGCCTCTGGTCTATATGGTCTCAGGTTATAACTAGTATTTGTTAAGTGTATCTTATATTAATCCTATAGAAGAATCATTTGTATATGAAAATATTTATTAAAAAAAAAAAAGTCACAAAAATAGAATTCTTGTTCTTGCAGTGGAGCTTCCTTTTGGTCTGCGTTGGATCGATTTTGGTTAAAAAGGATAACATAGCATCTTACATGCTAATGGCTGGAGTTGCTGCTTCAAGACTTGGTTTGTGGATGTTTGATCTTGCCGTCATTCAACAAATGCAGGTATGTTATCATTTATTTAATTAGGTTAGATATGTTTATGTAAAGTTGTAGAACATTTGGTAATGTTTGGTCATGTTAGGATCTCGTTTCAGAATCCGACCGTTGTGTGGTTGGAGGTGTTCAGAACTCGTTGCAATCTGCTCTTGACTTGATGGCATACCTATTAGGTATCATTGTGTCCAATCCAAGGGTAAATATAATCCACTTAACGCAAACAAAAAAAAAAAAAAAAATTACTTTTGAAACAGTTGAAATACTAATAACGTATTTGGATTGAGATTTCAGGATTTCTGGATATTAACGTTGATCTCATTCTCCACGGTAACGCTAGCAGGATTCCTATATACAGTTCATCTCTACCGCATCCGAAACCATATTTTTCACTTTGAGAAGATTCCTTTGTTAAACAAATGTTTCTTCAAGTTGCGACCTTGTCGTGCAAACATGTAAACATTGTGGAATACGCTACCATTTCTCGTATATGGATCATTTTGTGAGATTTCCATAAAGCAAACCAAACTTAAACCAAATAGCTAAATGATTGGTTAAATTAGGTCAATGACAAAGGTGTGTTAGGAAGAATTGGTCTCTGTTTCTGTATGAATTGGAATTCTATAATATTATAACAAATACATTTCCATTTTAACTTTTGTGAATATAGTACTATATTTAAAATCATTCGTTTTAAAAAAACAGTTATAATTAGTAAAAAAGAACATTTAAGAAGATTGATGAAGTCTCTTTTTGGCGTTCTCAGCTTCATCGGTTGCATCAACTTGCATTTTTGTCTCCGTTAGATGAGCCTCCGTAGCTTCCTTCTCGTTCTTCGCCTTTAACCTCTTTGTCTTCCAAAGTCCAAACCAAAAAAAATAGAATAATATGAGGTTAAGTAATTCATGAGTCACCAAATACGTCATTTGATCACAATTCAAGACTCATGAGTATCTGATCCACTTACGGACAAAGGTTGTGAAAATTCAGTAATAACCAAAGAAAAAAAACGAGGTGCTCTTATAAAAGTACCTGGCCGACAAAAAAGGCCTTGACATAGCTAAACCCTTCTTGAAACGTGACTGCCATAGATAAACAGTTCGTCTTTATCCGATCAGTCAGAGACCTTGACGGCCGTGGTGAGGTGTTGGCGTCTTGCATCAGGACCCTATAACGTTGCCGATTGGAGAGAGATACTTGAACAGTAGAGAGCAGGCCAAGCAATGACAGTGCCACAGATTTAAACTAAAAATTAATTCAGGAAGCAAACATTGCCACGTCTGCTCACGTGTTGGCTTTAGAGATACCCACGTGTGTTAATCTAAGAGGCCTTTTGCTCTTGGGCTTTTATACTCAAATGGGCATCGGATCAATAGTGTATAATAGATAGTTGGATAGTTGTTTATTGGTTTGTCAAAAATAAATAAAAGGATAGTTGTATATTAATATTCATGCTAGTATTAATTATAATTACCGGATACACATAGAGAAATTAGGTGAAATGATTTACTAATACTTCCAAAATTAATTAAATGACAGAAGTCATCAAAATATAATTTAGATACGGTCGGACAAAAATATTTTTCTTCGCATGTTATGTGTTTTTCCTCTTCTTTTTTTTTGCTCAGCTTTAGATTTGTCCTCCTAAACTTTGTTAGATCATATATATTCCTAAAAACTTAAATTATTAGGCTTGTTAAAAACCTAGTATGGAATATATTTTCTTCAACTGGTCAAATTATTGAGGCAACACTATCAATCCGCAGCTCTAAAATATGATTCCAACACAAGACTCCAAGAATAAATTTGCCTGCCAAGTGGGAAACAAAGAGGTTCCGTTCCACAAACGATTAGACAAGCACAAAAGTAAAATTTTTAGCAATTTAATTCTTAGTATTGCGAATTTGCAATCAAGATAATTATGTACAAACTATAAAATCGAATGATTATATATATATATATATATATCGAAGGAAAGTTACGTGAAGAGGAGCATTAAACTATGCGATGCAACACAAATAGTATGCCTAAGGTCCAGCTCTCACACACAGGCACAAGTCATCGGATCAATATATCAATATAAAACATACAAACCTTGTTAAAGCACAATGAATAAAAAAGCATGGAACCTTAAACTCCTATCGCAAATCATAGGTGTCAATGAAAGAAATGAGTAAGTGAATAGTTACAATCCTAATATATATCTTACACTAGATACATTCATGACTTCATTCGAGTATTAATCATAATATAAGGAATTAATAAAAGCAAGTACCTAAAAACTGGTTCTATTTTTTTTTTTTTTTTGAAAACAAAATAGTACAATGATGCTTTGACCAAAAATCAAATGAATATAATGATGCAAATAACATTTGGCATTAAAAAGGTACAATCGTAATTCTTTTACGAAGTTTGATAAATAATTTAGTGGGGTGCTTATTTAATCGTAGAAAATCAGTTATTTTTTTTAAAACTGTCTTAAACTTGAAACATGTTTGTTTATAGGTTTTAGTCGAGAACTCAGACAAATTTGACAAGGAGAATATATATTTCTCAAACATAACTCCTGATTAAAACTCAGTTCCAACAATAATAAACAATAAATAGAGATAAACCTAGTATCCACTGGCCGGACACGGATTTTAATATCGACTTTAACCCGGAGATTTTGCTAAAATAACTCACCAATTCATTCCTAAACTTAATTATAAGCTTTAAACTCCTAATATCGTGTGCTTAAGAGAAAGAGATGACCTGTACTAAAGAGTCAAAAAAATTCCAAGATTTTCCAATTGTCTAGAATCGTATTTTTATCCAAATAAATAGAATAACACGAGATTACACGTGGCAGCAAAAAAGGCCCTAAGATGATGAGATTGTGAAGCCGCCTCTAAAATCTGTTCAACGTTTGATCAGAGTCAAGGCCACAAGGTCTGACCATCTCCTTTTCTTCTCCTTCTAATGATATTTTTCAACGGTCAAACTTTTTATCACCTTCTCAGAAACTACATTTATTTCATTTTACATCTGTGAACCCAAAATAAAACCAATTAATCAAAACTAGTTAAATAAATTTTCACCAATAAGGCCGTACAATATGTTTTATATATACAGACAGAACGAACAAAAAAGATACAAAAACATTAACCAAGAACCTATCACTTGTCTCATTTTCTTCTTTGCCCCCTTCTTCAAGCTCCTTGACACTTTCTATAAATATCTAAAATCGGTCTTTCATAGTAACAGAAATAAAAACTTCCATTTTCGTATGGCTGCATCCTCTCTTCTTACTATGGATAATAGCAGAACCAGACAGAACATGAGTGGTTCTGTTAATTGGTCACAACAAACCGGAAGAACATCAACTTCATCTTTGGAAGATCTTGAGATCCCAAAGTTCAGATCTTTTGCTCCTTCTTCAATCTCAATCTCTCCTTCTCTTGTATCTCCTTCTACTTGTTTCAGCCCCTCTGTTTTCCTCGATTCCCCTGCTTTTGTCTCTTCCTCTGCTAACGTAAGCCTCTCTGTTTTTTTCTTTCTCAATTCTTTGTAGGTGAAATTAACTATCGATAATCTGGGTTTTATGTTTAAGATCATTAATTTAACATCTGTTGTTATTCAAGAAAATGAATTTTGATCGGAAGTAATATAAAGTCACGGGTCAACGACTTTTTTGTAGTATTTTTTTTTCAGAGTCAACTCTTGAATCTTTAAATCTTAATAATAGCTGTTTTCCTTCCTTCTTGAATTCATCTGAATCAAATCTTTAATTATTTGGGGTGATGTTGCAGGTTCTTGCTTCTCCAACTACAGGAGCTCTCATTATAAACGAAAGTAATCAGAAAGGTATAAATGAGGCAGAGAAAAACAACAACAACAACAACATTAACTTCTTCGATTTCTCATTCCAGACACAATCATCAGGAGTTTCTGCTCCGACTGTAACAACAACAACTACTACTAGTACAACAAACAGTTCTATCTTTCAATCTCAGGTATGTTCCTTAACACCTCAATCTCTAATCTCTTTTTTTTCTTTCTTGGTTTTTTCTGTAACTAACTTGAATGTTTGTGTTTCAGGAACAACAGAGGAAGAAGCAGTCAGAACAATGGAGTCAAACCGATACTCGGCCAAAAAATCAAGCTGTATCTTACGATGGAAGAGAGCAAATGAAAGGAGAAGATGGTTACAACTGGAGAAAGTATGGACAGAAACAGGTGAAAGGGAGTGAAAATCCTCGGAGTTACTATAAGTGTACTTTCCCAAATTGTCCAACGAAGAAGAAAGTGGAAAGATCTTTGGAAGGTCAGATTACAGAAATCGTGTACAAAGGAAGCCATAACCATCCTAAACCTCAATCCACTAGAAGATCATCTTCTTCGACTTTTCATTCAGCTGTGTTCAATGCCAGCCTTGATCATAATCGTCAGGCTTCTTCTGATCAACCTAATTCCAATAATAGCTTTCATCACTCTGATTCCTATGCTATGCAACAAGAGGACAATGCTACTTCTGATTCTGTTGGAGACGATGAGTTTGAACAAGGCTCATCAATTGTCAGCAGAGATGAAGAAGACTGTGGGAGTGAACCTGAAGCAAAGAGATGGTACAGATCATTATCACTCGAGAACCCCCATACTTATCAAACAATATTGAATAAGAGAGTTGATCTAATGAGTTTTTTTTTTGTGTTTCAGGAAAGGAGAAAATGAAACAAATGGTGGGAATGGTAATGGAAGCAAGACAGTGAGAGAGCCGAGAATTGTGGTCCAAACAACTAGTGATATCGACATTCTTGATGACGGTTACAGGTGGAGAAAATACGGCCAGAAAGTCGTCAAGGGAAACCCAAACCCAAGGTAAATAACATAAACATTTGTGCTTCTCAATAATCACAATTAAGCTCTAAGAATCTGACTTTTTAATGTTTCTTTTCACTTTTGAATCTAACAGAAGCTACTACAAGTGCACAACCGTCGGTTGTCCAGTGAGAAAACATGTTGAGAGAGCATCACATGATCTAAGAGCGGTCATCACAACCTATGAAGGGAAACACAACCACGATGTACCTGCAGCTCGTGGTAGCGGTTATGCCACAAACAAACCGCCACAGGATACTTCTTCAGCCCCAATAAGACCAGCTGCTATAGCTGGTCACTCCAACTTCACTACTTCTTCTCAAACACCATATACGCTTCAGATGCTGCACAACAACAACACTAATGCTGGGTCTTTTGGTTACCCTATGAACAACAGTAACAACAGTAACCTTCAAACACAACAAAACTTTGTTGGTGGTGGGTTCTCTAGAGCCAAGGAAGAACCAAATGAGGAGTCCTCGTTTTTTGATTCGTTTATGTCGTGAAGAAAAAAGGAATCTGTTCTTCCTTTTGTACATTTCTGCCAGAATCGGAGTTCACTACTTACTTGTGATCCGTGCAGATAGTAAAAGACTATAGTCTATAGTCGATCCATAGAGAAATTTTTTCATTTCTTTTTCATAGCTCATTCGAGCTTTCACACGTCTGTAATATCTTTAATGTTTGTATTATATAGAAGTAGAACAAATGGAATAAAAAACAATCATATTTCAAACATCTTCACTTTGAATAATGTATCGAACAAGAACGCACACAGACACAGACCCCAATAACAAAAGTTAGTATGATCAACTATAAGAACACATAAAAGAATGACATTTACACGTTTTGGAGAGATCACCACAGTAAAATAGAGTATAGAAGCACAATATTGCAGAGAGAGAGATTCAGATGAAAGAATGAGTAGATAATTTGTAACCGGAGAAGAGAGCAGAGAGCGCTAAAGAGATGAATGCGAAGATAGCCATACTAATAGCTGAAGCAGCAGAATCAGTGAAAATGTTATCTTGGCCTTCTCTGAATCTATTGGTCAATGGAATTGCAGAAGACGCAGCTGATATTAGCAGATACGCTACAATCTGGAAATTACAATAAGATCAGTTTCACACGATTACACATTGAATCAAGATCATATTTTTTTTTTTAACAAATGAACAGTTTCCTTCTATCATTACCTGGTCGCCGGAGAAATCGACCAGAATAGAATTCCGGCGATCCAAAAATTCTCTTTTTGAGAAATGAGCAAATGTTTGACACGCTGTGTATAATGTTGAAATAATCGAGATCGCCAATACATATCTGAAATAAGAAAGTCTCGAATTTTTTTAAAGAAATTCCACAAACCCAGTTTCAATTTCGAGTTATCAAAAGGTTTGATTTTTATAAAAAAGAGAAGCAAAATCGGAAAACAAAAAAAAAAACGGATTTCAAACCTGTACTCTTCGTAGTCGTCGAAGTTTCTACCGTCTCCATGTTTATTAGAAACCATAATAATGAATGTAAGAAGAGAGAACAAAAGACTGAATCCTCTCATAATCGGAGATGCTTTTTTAATCAAATCCTCTCTTTTCCATCTCTGAGTAATCGCAGAAAACGTCGACGTTCCAGTCTCCGTCTTCGCCGCCTCCACGTCGGAAACTTCAACCGGCTTCTGATTGTCTGGATCCGTCATTATGTAGATCTCAAAACTTGGATTGGAATAAGTTTGCTTTCACCCTCGGTTCTTTAAATGCGAAGAATCGGGAGGAGGAATAACAAACTTAGACGCAAAAGAAAGAAAGAAAAAAAAACTCCTAATTCGCATAATTAAGGTTGGTATGTTTTTTTATATGTTGAGTTAATTGAAGAAAGCGTGTGGTGGCGGGAGTGATTATGATTAAACAATGTGATTAAACAGTTATTAAAAACACGAGATTTGTTTTGTGGCGCATATTGGTGCCTTGTACTTACAGACAGCGAAGCCAGCCAGCCATGGTGGTCTTATTGCCGTAAGTAAAACGTTATTTATTTGGGTTTCAGTTTCACCTATAACATTTTTATTTTCTGAAGAAAAAGTATTTAACATTTAGTAAAAAACATAGAAGAAAATTATTGTGAACAAAAAAAAGTTAAATCATTGTGTTTGACTGGTGATGGTAAAGTATGGTTATTAGATCGTGGGCTGTTTTGGAAAAAATGTTTAGAATTTATGTAGTCTTTTTCATTCTTGAATGATTTTTTTTATAATGAAATTGGTGGGTTCATGTTTTCTAATATATTTGTTAGTATGTGTGTGATTTGAGGATTTGTTATATTTAATTCCATAGCTTTCGTGCTAAGAATGGAATTCTTCTTCACAAGCTTCAAGAAAATGCTGCTTAGGAAAGCTAGAAATTTTCATATCAAAGTTTCATTGGAGATTTTCTGCATACATAAAGGAATGCTAATTTTGCTGTCTTAGGTAGATTTCAAGAACCAAGAAATATGTGCTATTAAAATTACTTTTAACAAATGGATATTGAATTTTGGTGTTATCTAGGATTTTCCAAAGTTTCGTTACCTTAGATCGCCGATTCGATTCTTCTCTGGAGGGGCGAATGTTATGTTTTTATTCTAAGTTTTGATTTTACACGAAGATACAAATGAGAAATCCACCAAGAAAATTATCTACGGGGTTCGATCCATTTTGAACATATTGTCAAACCAATACACTCCTAAATAATTGACATTTTACTATAGAAAAGAATCAAGATATATATTATTTTTTTAAAAAGTGCACATGAAAGCTCATTTTTAAAATATGATTCATGGAGAAACCCTAAATGTCAACACTTCCAGCTTCTATTATTTTTCTTTTGTATGGTTTTCAAAACAATCATTACTATAGTTTACTTTCATTTTCAATAACATTTGACTCAATGATAAATCTTTCAATGGTACGAGAACACTTTTTGACTAGAAGTTAACATTTGGTTAGTAAATTGTGAATGTTTTGATCTTTTAACTTTCATATAGTAATCAGAACTTCGTACATAGTATTCATATGTTAATTTTGGTTTATTTAATGATTATCATACTTTCTCAACACCAACGTTCGTAGTTTAAGTAGTTGTAGGTACAAATTGTTTTTTGTCCGAAAAGTTTTGGGTCGAGGACAATATATAAAATGATAATGTAGTTTTGATCTTAGCCCAAGGAAATAATGTAAAAACAATTAAAATGAACGTGCGATCTTGATGGATGAAGAAGACGTCAATGTCAAAGGCTGTCATAGTCTAATTTGGCTTTTGGAATTTCAGAATTCAACGTGACGATACAATCATAACATTATCAGATTTTACATTGACCAGTGAGCAGTAGAATAAATCTACTAAGGGCAGCGTCACGTCGAGTTACCGTGTGATCGTGTTTGGCGTATTTGATATTTATGGTTTTATTTTAATGCAATTTTCACCCCAATTACTTTTGTTCATCTTTTGATACATTATAAACATAGGTGGGAATTAAAGAAAACTGGGTTTCAAACACTTAAATAAAAAAACTGGTGATCTTTCATCTAATTTGACAATATTCCGTTTACATCTAATTTGATAATTCACCATTTGGTTTCATAAATGTGTTTGAACTTTGAAGTACAAAATAAAAATGAAATAAGGTGCCAAAAACTCAACCTTACACTAAATCCTAAAAATAAGAAGAAGATAAATACAAAATAAAATATAAAAATTATTTTGAATACACTACATAATTATCATTGATTATATCTCGACATATGTAACTATTATTGTGTGTAAAAAAAGGTAGATAAAAATAAAATGAAAGAAAGTGTTTGGATAAACATAAACCTAAAGGAAGCACCGACTTATAGAAAAGGTTAAGGGATCAAAATAATAAGACCCAGCCCCGTTTCACCTTACCCGCTTTTCTTACCTTCTTCTCATTTCTCATTTCTCATTTCTCATTTCTAATCATCATCATCATCATCAATCTTTCGTTTTTTTCCGTTTACTGTTTCTTCGCTGCCAAGAATCGAACGATACTACGTTTTTCTACCCTTATTGGATCCGAATCTCAAATCTGCACTCGCCCCTTTGCTTTCCCGATTATATTTCTTTTCTCAAATCGGTAAGTTTCTCTGCCTACTATCATCACATTGCACCTTGAGTTAATTCGAACTTGCTCCCGAACTGGGTTTTCTTTCTTTTAATCGTTAATTGTGTAAATTGAATCGATTTTTCATTTTTTTGTGAATGTGGCGGTCTTCATTTTTTTTTTATTCAAACGTTGTTTTGTGCATTAGGTATTTTGTTGATTCTCCTGAAGCCCTAATTTTTGCTGAAGTTTTTTTGGAGCTGTGATTAGTATACTTCGATGGTAGACAAGAACCTGGCAGGAAGATTAGGGTTAGTGTTTTCTGTTCTGAACATATCTCCGGAGTTCTGAAAGTTTAGGGTTTTAATTCCGGTCTGATTACAATTAGAAGAAGGAAAAGGTTTGGTTTGAGAGGATAATGTGTATATTGTGTGTTATTCAAAAGTGGTCTCGCCGGGTTGCAACAATGCTGCCTTGGTTGGTTTTACCTTTGATTGGACTCTGGGCTCTTTCTCAGCTTCTTCCACCAGCTTTTCGTTTCGAAATTACTTCTCCCAGGCTAGCTTGTGTATTTGTGCTTTTAGTTACTTTGTTCTGGTATGAGGTTTTGATGCCTCAGCTTTCTACTTGGCGGCTCCGTAGAAATGCTCGTCTTAGGGAGAGAAAGAGACTGGAAGCTATTGAACTGCTAAAGCTTAAGAAAACTGCTACACGACGCTGTCGTAACTGCTCAAATCCTTACCGAGACCAAAATCCTGGCGGTGGGCGATTTATGTGCTCATATTGTGGCCATATATCTAAGAGACCTGTTTTAGACATGCATGTGCCTCCGGGGTTAGGGCTTTCTGGTTCTGGAATTTTGAAGGATTTTGTTGGAAGAGGTGGTAAGATGTTGAATGGAAAGGGATGGAATGAGAATGGATGGATGCACGGGCAAGAATGGTCAGACAACAGCACTTGGACTAGCGAGTCAGCCTACTGGCGGAATAATACTGGTAGTACATTTGGAGAAGATGAGAATTGTTTGGGGGAGAAATCATATCCTGGTGGCGTTGTTTTTGGTTGCCGACTGCTTACTTCTTTTTTCATGAGCATTAGGTGGCTTTGGAGAAAGGTTTTTAGTTTTAGCTCTTCAGTTGATGAGTCTTCAACTGATGCTGATCAGAGACGATTACTAGCTAGGCAGGGTGAGAATGGGAGGAGCTATCATGAGAGCAGGGTTGAGAAAGCACGCAGAAAAGCTGAGGAGAAAAGACAAGCTAGGCTGGAGAAGGAGCATTTGGAGGAAGAAGAGAGAAAACAAAGAGAAGAAGTCGCGAGACTAGTGGGGGAACGTAGAAAGTTAAGAGATGCGATAATAGAAGCCGAGAAATGTAGTAAGTCATCACCTGCTTCCAAGGAAAAAGATACCAAAAAGGAGGCAGAGAAAAAGCGCCAGGAGAGAAAGAAAGAAAGAGATAAGGCCTCTAGTAAAAGCAATTCCGATGCGGAAGAGCTTGACAAGAGGATAGGCAAGGATACTGAGCATAAGCGGCCCAACATGGAAAGGAGACATGGGCATGGAGTGGATAATAATGCTACTAGTAACAGTAATATGACAGGTGGTAGGTACTTTGATCGAGTGAAGGGTACACTCTTCTCTTCTTCTAAGGCATTTACAGATAACAGGCTTTTTGGAAGAGGTGTCAATATGCCAGCTACAATTACAAAAGAGAATAAGCCCATTGGCTCTGCAGACCATTCTCATGCATCTGCTCATACTAGGCATATTAATTCTCCTGAATTTGTTGCTGGAAAATCTGGTTCAAATGGAGGGGAAAGGAATATTAATCGTCATGTAAGTGTTCTTGCCAAATTTCTTCTGCCATTGTGATCGGGATGATTAATCTAGTCTACTGTGTTTGCAGTTATAAATAACTCCTTGCTTTTGAACTCATCTATTTTGTATTTGTTAAGTAGATAAGTCTGTTATCGTGAAGTAGGTTCAACATAAGACTTGGTTATATAGGTTCAACTTGTTTATAAAGGATACTCAAATGTATTATGATGTTCCTCAGGTCGTTTCTGAGCCACAACCAAGTGGAGAACCTAAAAAATCATGGCACCAGCTATTCGCCCGTTCAACGTCTGTTCCTGCTTCATCCAGTGTTAATGTTATAAGTCGACCTTGTACAAAGCCCAAAGATGTTCAGAGTTCACAGCCTGCTAACCAAGATCATTCAATACGAACCTTTGACAATCCAATCAGTTTTGGGCTCCCATCGCCATTCACTACACCAACATACTCTAGCGGTTTGAGTATCAGTAGCTTGGGTTTCTCATCTACAAGAGATATTGGTCTCCCTCAGCCGGGGGAAAATTCTCGTGCTTTTTTGCCTGAAGAAGAGCGTTTTGAAGATCCGTGTTATGTTCCGGATCCAATATCTCTTCTGGGACCTGTTTCAGAATCACTTGATCTCAGGGCTGAGTTTGAAACTGGTGTAGAAAAAATCCACTTATTAAAGAATACACATTTTTGTGAAGTCAGTAAGCCATCTCCGATCGAATCGCCCTTGTCAAGATTACGAGTTGCAGATGAAAAACAAGTTAACGATGGAAGCTGGCAAATGTGGAAGACCACCTTTGGCCAAGATCTCCTTCTACCTTCAGATAATAGTAGATATAATGAGGATAATGCTGTGCATCATATGCCTCACAATAGGACACCATCGTTATTTGCAAAAGATGACCCTATTCACAGTGCATATTCACACAGGAAGGACTGTTTTGAAAATGATCAGAGAAGTAACGGGTTCAGTCCCATTGCTGGTCCAATCAACCATGATCCCTGGTCACAGAATATGTTCCTCCCAGCATCATCTGGCACAGAGAGTCTTTTGTCGCTTAGTCGGCCAGAAGAAGCCGGCCGGAATAATAGTGCATACATGAGTCCAACTGGGTTGGCTCCAGAGAATCCATTTGAACTGCCTTCTCCATATCACTGGCTCAAGTAAGACTAGTTTGCCTTGAATCTCTAATTTCTGTATTTGCTCGATTCATGTATGTACATGGGCTATATGATAATGTGTCCAAAGAGATTAGATAGAAATAATAGATTTACTTTTATCCTTGGCTATAGATCAGCTTATTACTCTTGGACATTCTGAATTTTATCTGAATTATATTAAGTTGCGTAGAACTTTGCTACATTTGAAACAATGGAGTGAAGAAGACTGGATTGATTTTGGTGTGTGTTGATAATGTGCAGGAAAGTGAAGAAGACTGGGGATGGGACTGGTAGGCAATTTGTGGAAGGTCAATTCCTAAACCAAGATGTACAGTCGTTTTGGTAGTCACAAATTCAAGAAAGTTGAAACAAAAAAAAACATTGAAAATCATTTTGGGATACAACTTTTGCAGATATACCTCGTCTGTCTCTGTCCTCTTGGTTTCTTCAACCTAAGATTTGAGTTTTACCTAAAAAGATGGTTAGCTTCGATAGACTTACATAAACTTAACACGTAATTTACCTGCAGAAACAATTGCTTTATAATATCTCTCTCTCTCTCTCTCTCTTTTACTCGACTTCTACTAGTTGGATTGCACAGTAAGCTTCTCGAATAGATCGCACCACACCCCTGAATTATCTAACCGGGAATTTCTATCCAAAATTTGTTACTTTTTGATGATTATACTTGTCAATGTTTGTGTTGGAAACTGTTAACTTTTGGTTTATACAATTAGCATAAGACTACAAAACTCTCCAAAACAAATAATCCTTGACTGCAAAAATAAATATACATACTGCCTAGTTCAATGTTTGGGGTAGAGTTTTGCAATCCATCTAATACCAAGTTTACCTGTTTCGGTCACATATTTCACATCATTGCGGTGTTTTGAAGTGTTACCGTTTTTGAACTAAAATTCTCGTATATATAATTCAATATCATTTATAAACTTATAATGATAACCCAAAGAAACATTCATAGGTTAATACAAAATGATCCCCAAATGCCTCGTACGATTCCCAAACACAACCAACAACGAGAATTATTACAAACGGTGTCCATTAACAAAAACAAAGGCCCAAGTTTGCAAACACACACGCTCACACATACACATAAAGACTACAAAGTTCACATCAGAGTTTTATTCAAATTCTCTCCGACGATCAAATCAAATAATTGTTTGTTTGGTTAAAAACGGAATTACGCTTCGATTTCTTCTTATCTATTTTATTTGCAAAGAGGCGGATCTTCCCATTACTCTCTCTATGCTTCAATGTAAACCGAACCAGTTAACCATAATGTTTCTTCAATCCTCTATCAATTTCTTAAGAAAATTAAACCGGTTCTCTAGTTCAACTAGTGAAACTCACGAGTGGATTATAATGAAAAAATCCAAGTAAAATTTCACGTACGGACATTGGTTTCTTGTTGAAACCATTTTAAGACTTGTCAGAAACCCTAAAAACCGGTTGGTTAATCAAACGCCGTAGCTTTTGCCTGAGTTCATCGGCCCAAACTAAGCCCACGTCTCTTTGTTTATTCTTCATTTTCACCATCACTAATTTGTCTGTTAGCCGGCGAATTTTGACGACGACATTGGCTACTCCCGTTGGCCCTTCCAGCTTTATCGCTCTCTCTGTTTTCTTCGCTATTCTCAGATTCAACTTTTCCGCAACTTCCTCTACCTTACGCATAATCTCCGTCGTTGTCTCGTCGGAGACGAACTGATCGCAGTGGTCCGGCGTCACGAAATTTCCAAATAAACCGGAGAGGTTCGCACTCAATGACGACGAGATAATGTCAAAGGCATTTAGGTTTTCCCCGTTTTCTTCCAGATCGTAATCGTCGGCTTGGATTCCTATTGTTTCACTCGGATCTACTCCATGATTGAACCACGTATCTTGTAGTATCTCCTCGACGGTGATTCGTTTTTCAGGATTTGGTTCCAATAGACGACGGAGCAACAGCCTTAGATCTGAAGATGTCCACTCCGGCATTCTGTATTGAGCCTTGCGGATTTTCCGGTATAGTCCCATGATGTTTGGATCACAAAACGGCAAGTAACCGGCGTTGAGCAGGAACAAAACGACGCCGCATGACCAGATATCCGCCTTCGAGCCGTCGTAGCCTTTCTTCGAGAGAAGCTCCGGCGCCACGTAAGCCGGAGTTCCACAGAGCGTGTGGAGCATCCCATCGGACTGAATCTGCTCTCTCATCGCACTTAGACCGAAGTCGGAGACCTTAAGATCTCTATTCTCGTCGAGGAGAAGGTTCTCTGTCTTCAAATCACGGTGGAAAACTCCTCTGGCGTGGCAATACCTAACGGCTGAGATAAGCTGACGGAAATATTTCCGGCTGAGACCTTCGGTGAAACTATTGCTGGAAACTCTGGAGAATAGCTCACCGCCTTTTGCTAGCTCCATGACGAAATAGATCTTCGTCTTGGTGGCGAGGACTTCGGAGAGAAGCACGATATGAGGATGACGAAGGCGGCGCATGATAGATATCTCTCTCTTAACATGCGCCGTGAGCCCCTATTTCAACAAGTTCTTCTGGACGACTTTGATCGCAACGCTTCCGCCGTTGTGAACATCCTCCGCTTGGTACACTTTAGCAAACGCGCCTGTACCGAGAAGCTTCCCGAGGTCGTACTTACCGAACAACGCCGATTGATTATCATCTCCGGGGACGTTAACGATTATCGAGTCTGAAGAATTTGAGTATTCGGCCATTAACAAAATAAACGCAAATAGAAACAGTCTGTCTACAAATTGAAAAATACGCGCGCGGTGCCTCTTTTTATTCAACGTTCGCAACTTGCCACGTAAGCCATATTTAAATATTTGTTGTTTGACTTTTAAAAAGAAAGAATCACGTTATCTATACGACAATTTCAATGCGTTACTTTTACAATTTTACTAATTTGAATTTGTTTCGAAAAATATATAAACCAGGTTCGAAAAAAAAATAACATTTGATCCATGAACTTTTCCAATGTTCGTTCATGCTTCTTCTTGTTATTTTAATTGTTTATTATCAAAGATGTATGCCTTCTCAGGTCAACCAAAACATTATAATTCCAGATGGGATTTAAAGTCTTAATTTAGTTATATATGTAGGAGCTGGGAAAACTGTGTATATATTTTTATAAAAGTTTCTTGTAGTGATCGTTGACAAAAAAAAAACCTTTTTATCAATTAAAAAATAATCGATTAAACAATATTTGAATAATGTGGAAGATCCATGGAATGTTTTTTTTTTTTTTGAAAATTAGTCCATGGAATGTTAAGCGATATATTCAGTAAATCTTCTATTCAACTAAAAAAATGATGATTTGGTGTATTTATAACAAAGTCGGAGGTACAGCTTGAGAACTGTGATAAAGTTTTGTAATGTTGAGAGTATTCCCTAACGGAGATTTAAGATCTAAAGGAGTGTAAACCAATAGTACTGTCTTACAAATGTTCTATGGTAAAAGAGGATTACAATTCTTCTAACCGTCAAAATAGATCTAGACAAATCAGTTTGCAGGTTTCTAATAAAATTTTAAAGAACCCAAATGCATTTACATGTTTAGACACAATGTTCCAAATGTGGAATCTATACAATGTATAATAATGGTTGTCTCTAACCGCCTCCAATACTAGCTACCAGATGAAAATAACATTTTAATTTAATATTGTTTGAACTTCAATGTCAGCATTTAACAGCTGGGAATTAAATTAATATAAGGATTAATAATAGGCGAAGCCTATCCTTATACTTTATTTGAAGTTGGAGTCGTGGATCCAAGTCATTCGTGTGTGGAGTAAAATTGTCCTATTACCCCCCTTTGGTTGTTAAAAAAGCCCAATACTTTATCCTTACACGTGAACTTGTACAAAAAATAAAATAAAAACTCATAGAAAGAAACCTGTAAAAATAATTAAGAAAAGATACAAAGGCAAAAACTCGACAAAGTAAAACATAAAGAAAAACTTTTGCTCATTTATGGTTTCCCATAAGTAATTTTTTTTTGGTATTAGTATACAGCTTTCGTAACGGTATCTACTATCTATTTACGTTCAAGTTTAATGACTTTATCTAAGTACATATCAACACCGATCGACAGCGGATCATTTCGGCAGTAACGTCCAACCAAACACCAGATTATCAAGTACCGCGGCCGGTCAACTCCACTATAACATTCTGACGTCATCGTGTACTCATACACAACCATAAAAACTAAACATCGAATCAGATCACATCTATATACCCGACTGCTGGGTCAACTTATTTTATTGTGCTATATGAATATCCATGAAAACATCATTTCTTTTGAGAAAACAAATGCGTCACACCATCGTTTTAGTATTGAATACTGATTTTATCATCCTTACCGTCATCACCAATAATGATATCTGCTTCAATGAGACACCGTCTTCAACATCGTGATGGTGTATACGTAAGCCATCGACATCGTCCGTACCATCACAACCGCACCCACCGTCACTCTTAATATAGGAAGTTTCTTCTTTGTAAAACATCATCACAGTTTGATTTCTTTCTTTAAGAAAATATTAATAAAATCTATGAAGCAAACTTCAATTAATATTGATGGCTACTATTTGTTGGAGATCATTTGGGGAGCAATATACATGTACTAAATAAATATCGTGAAGTCCGTAAAGCGTACGAGACCCGTAAAGTATAAATAAAAAGACCTGAAGAGCAACAAGATAAATTTTGATTCATCTTTAACACATTTATGTGTTTATAAAAGTTTATATTATGTGGGTGTTAACATTATATTAATGTTATTACTATATAACACAGCTGATCAATAATATCCTCAAAGTATAATGACAAATCACACTACATAATTTCTTTTACATGTCGATAAGTTTATCCCACCATCAGAAGACGGTACAACGTTTCCAAAAATACATAAATTGCTTAAGACGAAGACGTGCACACGTTTCATAAATCCAACCGAAATTAAACTCAATCAATTTTACATTGCCTTTTTTTTCTTCTAAAAAGCAACAAATATGTGTGTAGGCTTTACATATACAACCGAAGCTTCCACCTAATAGATAAACACACTTTACCGTTGATAATCCAAGATTTAAATGCACGCATGTCTCCCACACAAAAAAAAAAAAACGTATATGAAT
This sequence comes from Nasturtium officinale, assembly GCA_963854855.1. Classification (NCBI taxonomy): domain Eukaryota; kingdom Viridiplantae; phylum Streptophyta; class Magnoliopsida; order Brassicales; family Brassicaceae; genus Nasturtium; species Nasturtium officinale. The sequence goes on from OY978511.1 coordinate 8,179,187, forward strand.
ATTTTAAGTGGCCAAATGTGATCCATAAATCCAAAAAGTTTGAAAGAAAAAAAGTAGGAGTAACGCAGTGAAAATCTGATGGGTTAAAGAGAAGGTTTTGGAAGTTGTTGCAATAGAAGCGTTTGATAAGAAAAGAGACATGCACTTGAGCTCTATGGAGAAGGAAGTGGGCGAGCCATACGCGTCTGGATGATAAATGATATCTCCTTGGCGACATTTGAATTCTCCTAAGCTCCAGTCCTATAGTTTAATAAATTCATTTCAAGAGAAACCAAACAATTGATTAATCATTATCATGTACAACAAATATATAGAGTGAAATGATCATGCATACCTCAAGCTGGCGACCAAAAGTGACAAGGATAGTGTCGGGATCGGCGTGGAAAGAAAGAGGGCCTTTCCCAGAGTTGACACGGAACTCGCAGTTCTTAGCCGGAAGGTGAAGGCTGAGTGTATAATGAAGCATTTCTTGGGTTCTCTCTTTGGGCAAAGGAGGGCTTTGCTCAGTTACGTTTTCATGATTGTACCTGTAAACGCTTAGCACAGATTCTCCTCTTTGTATTCCTTTATCATTTTGTTTCCTTGAGTTCTCTACCATTATCTGCCCTAGTTTCCTCGCTATCCCTTCAAGTTTATCAGCTACATTCTCCATTTCTTGGCTGCAACAAAAATTAAAGATTCAAGAATTCGATCCAGTCATTTATTTTTTGGAAATATATTGGTCCTGAAACGTTTATAAACCGCACATTTATTTACTTTAAAATTCATAACATTTAAGTGATTTCGCTTATATTTTAAGCATGCTTCAAACTAAAAACCATACCATATAGTTTAGTAGTTTTTGTGAATATTGCGTTGTGTCATTATATGAGCTTAAATCGGCAATTTACAAAAAACAGTTCAGAATAATTTCATCCATCTACCGAAACAAATGTTGTAGCCTTATGGAATTATCCTTCAAAATATTGTTGTGTATCTCTAATTAATGATACGCCTCATGTATCAGAGATCGTTTCAAACAGTAACAAAATGAAACACGAAGTAAGAGCTCAGCCCATTAAAGGCCCAATACCTGAAACAGCGATACCTTTGAGGTCCGATATACTCGCGCGCCCATGCCATGCGCTCCTTCCACGAGCGTACCCACACAATCTCATCTCGATTACCGACGACACTCCGGTGAAACCCTGTGTCTCTTCCCTCCAAAACTCCGAATACCCGACCCGATTCCCTCACAAGGGAGCTAAGCTCCTCCCCTGAAATCCCATGGTAGCTCAAACGAAACGCCCCGAACTCTCTGGCTGATCGCAGCAACCGATCCACCGATCCTTCTCTCCTCGACGCTAATAACCGGAAATCAATCTCCGCAGGGATCAAATGACGTGAAGAACCGGAAGATTCACCTCCGGAATTAGATTCGGGAAGCGTGAGCTCTGGAACCTGAACAGATCTCTGAATGATCTCGGTGAGAATCTCGCTGGCAGCAGAACGAGATCCTCTGGCTCTAGGGATCGGAGACGGAGGAGGTGGTGGTGGTGGTGGCAATGAAGAAACGTTCAATTGGCTCCTGGTTCGCATCAGAGCCATTGGAGAGAAAAGTTCAGGTGGGGAAAGATAAATATAAAAGACCTTTTTTTTTTTTTTTTTTTTTTTGATTTCACAAATTCACATTCATTCATGGATCGTGCATTTCTTTATTTTTCTTCCTTTGAGAAAGTGAGGCTCCATTACTGATTTTATTTGAATGAAGGATAATTTTTTTTTTTTTATTAGTATGATTATGATATGGTGAATGAATGAATGATCTATACTTGACAACTCCATGGTGAATGAATAAGATTCGAATATGTCAGATCAAATAGAAAACGCGCTTAAAGAGATGATGTTGCCATGCCACCTTTACTTGGGCCACTTGGTGGGCCGCATTGAATGTTTTAACCGGTCCACATTTGTAATTTCAGTGCTAACACACAAAAAGGCTTCGAACTTGTCTCAAGGACCCTGGCCTAGTCCATAGAAGACGTTACCAGAAAGGTACTACTGCATTTACTAATTAATAATGTTTTGAGAAAATAATCTATAAAATATTTAGTTACTAATTGATTATTTTAAAATAATCAAATGTTAAGGTACGAAGTAATATTAATTTACATCTTTCTTCGTACATAACATTATTATACCCTAGATTCCAGATGCAAAGTATCAATCAACGCCTTTAATCAATCGAATTCTTATCTGATTCTAAGCTTAAAGTAAACTGTCTTATTTATCTTTTAATAATTTGTAAATTTATCTAATTATTCATATATGATTATAAATATATACGAAAATATTTGAAAATACATTATATTATTGTCCGTCGAATTTTGTATGTATTAACTTTAGGCGAGGTGGTTTTACTTAAGCTAACACACCCGATCAACTTAAAGAAAAAAAAAAACAAATTGTGGTGAGTTTATAAATTATATACAATGTGAATAGAGAATAATAGTAAGTTTTAAATATATATATATAAGATGTAAAACTGTTTCACTAAGGTATTCGTTTTGTTTTTTCATTTTTAGGTTGTTGAGTTTATGGTATAAAATAAATAGTAGGGGAAATGAAAAGAAACAATGTGGAAACATGTGACTGTATAAATATTTTAATATGCAACTTTCATGACTAAATATTAAAGATAATTAAGCCCATAAACTACAATTTTCCAACCAAGAAGTTCATATGGAAGAACACTAGTTAGCCCGAAGTTGACATGAATGAACAAATCTAATAAAAACAAATACTATAAATTAGTTCATAAAAACCCCAAGCTAGTCGAAAGGTCGGTGTTAATAATATATAAATCTACTATATTACAAGTGTTAAGTTCATTATAGCTGTTTGACTGTCTTTGAATTCCAATTTCGATTCGTGGAGTAATTAAAAACTAAAAAGACGTACCAACTAAGTTACCAAGTGTGTTAAATCTACATTTTAGCATAGAAAAAGAAAAGTTAAGTGTGCTTGTAAGTGAGCATAATTGAATATCAAGGCATGCATGTGATTATACACTAATTGGTTAGTCATAGCATCTTCCGTACATTAGTAAGCTTCACCAATGGTCCCGTTCGATTACCCTTAATTTATAATTTACTCCTAAGGATTTTAAGCAATACAATGACAAATTTAACTATCAAAACGAACAGGGACATAACTATTTGAAAGATAGCTTTAATTAAATCTAAATACATTAAATAAAGTTGTTTATTGTCTACAAACGATATAAAATTATGTAGGTGCCGCAATAGGGAGACATGGAACTAATTTTCTTGACACCAAAGCTGTCGCTATCAAATCAGATATCAAATAGCTTATAAATAGATTTGCATGGTTTTAAGTAGACAATACCCACTTCCCCTAATGATTTTGTATTTCAAAGATCCTCACTTTATGCAAGAAATTTACTTATCTTAAGGGAGTTGCAACTAAAGCCTTTAAGATGACACCATCATTGATTTTTTTTTCTATAATCTTTTATATCATCCGAAGAAATTTATATTTATAAAATGTAAGTTGCAACTAAAAGTACTTCATCACCATTATTGATTATTTTGTTTTTCCTTTTTCAGAATTGTATGATAATTATGATGTGTATCCTTACATTAACTTGTGGCAAAAAGTGATCCAAAATGACAAATTTTTTAAACTCTTATATTGATAAATTGATACTTTGTATGTTAAAGATACATCATTTATACAGGCTTTTCAAGAAAATAGGGCTAAGTATGTAAATATGTTCCAAACAATAAACATGAAATATTTTTAAAAGACAAACTACAACAGACAAAAAAAAACAATTGTTGGTAAAAGGAATAGTAAATCTAAAAGAGCATTGAAAATCTCATAACGCATATCATTAACATTAGTCGAAACCTGCATGAATAATGTTGGTGAAGTGAATCTGAACAATTACAAGTCATAAAGATAGATGCGGACAGCAAACATGATATAGTGTTTTCTGAGTTCTTGATAGACAAATTGGCCAGCCCAATTGGAAGAAAAAAATGCAAAAACTAGCTATATAATTATAAGACAAACTACAACAGACAAAAATACAATTGTAGGAAAAAAAAAGGAATAGTAAATGTAAAAGAGCATTGAAAAACTCAAAACGGATCACAAACTTTAATCAAAACCTGCATGAAACTTGTTGGTGAAGTGAATCTAAACTATTCTAATCCAGAAAGATAGATTCGGACAGCAAAACGGATAGAGTGTTTCCAGAGTTCTAGATAGACAAATTGACCATCAGAACTGAAGTTAAAATGGAATCTGAAGAAAAACACAAAACTAGTTATCCAAGTATAAGATTTATGATGGTGTCTACGGATGATGGAGAACCTATACATCTAATATTCTAACTACACACCAACTCCCGTGATTTAGCTAAGCTAACTAAAATAATCATATTTCCCCAACTTTTGTTGATATTGTTGGACATTTGAAACAATAATTAAGCTAAAGGGTCCAACACCCTAATGAGAACCAGCTTTACCAAGGGACAACCCCATCGAATCATCGTAAAGTTTGAAATCAAGAAACATCCAATGGAAACAATCGACAATATGTATTAAATATAAAAGAAAATATTCAAATTTACTTTCGATTCAAATTTAAAAGATAGTTATGAATATACACTTTCGTAATCATTATTTTAGTTTGTAGTTGTGTATTGTTTATGCATAACTAAGTAATTTAATATTTTAAATATAAGTGGAAAAATGAAGTCTAATAAAAATAAAGAATTAATAAAGTGAATTAAAAATTAGTCCTAAATATATAAGGAAAATGGAAGGCGAGTAAAATAATTGATATTAATCAGAGTGGAGTAAGGTAATATACATAAATACGATAGGGAATGACCTTAAAACATTCTTCTTCTCTTTCACAGACACACACACACAAACACTCATAGCGAACGAGCTTCTATGGCAATCTTTTTTTCGTAGTTATCAACATATCCTTTCTTGATTTAAGGTAACGAAGTGTGATAATATATATATATATATAATTTCCCAATATATAAAAACATATTTATGAACATGTGCGGAGCCAACATAAAAAGTAGTGAATCTGGAGAGATTATAAACGGAGAATGCGATATTTTAACGTTTGTCAAAGAAGGAGAAACTAGCGGCAGCGCCAAATTCTCAGCTGGTCTCCGTCGCATCCCTTTCAACGAGGCTTGTTTCTTTCTTTTTTTCCTTTTAAATATTTTCGATATGTTTGGTAAACTCACTCTGCTAATTGTTTGATTTCATAGTTTTTTTTTCTCTTTTCTTCAACTAGTCTTCGTGAGTATGATCATAATACTATTATTATGCAGAATGTTTTGATGATTTGAGTTCCTCTTTTTATTGATCTATTATTCACAGTATTTAGGGGTGGTGAATAATATGAAATGCTTGGAAATTTTATTCTACTTGATTGAATGCTGCTGTTGACTGTTTTTATAGCATTTTAATGGAAAGTAATGCATCTGTATAGAAAATATTAATTAGCTTGAAGAAAGCTTCTTCTTTCAAGTAGTTGATATATAAATATATTGACATCCATAATGTATGTAAATGTTGTCTATGTGTATATGATCTTCATATGTATGCCTATGGCGTCTACAATATGATGTCTCCTAAGTTTCATAGACTCAAACATGTTTTTTTTTTGGGGTTGTACTTGCTTCTTCTTTTTTGGACAATTGGCTTGTATTTTTACTAAGTGTTCATTTACATAGTATACGAAGATTATTATTACTTCTATTTTGACACTGTAATAAAATTACTTTTCGATTTATTTTCTCCGAATCCTTATCTTACTGCTTATGAAATCTCAGTAGCACGTAGGTCATGATATACTTACAAGTAAATGTATACGTTTTTCTAGACCGAGATTATGTTTTTAAAGTATTGAAATTTCTAGTGCATTTCATGTAATGAAAGATATACATCTAAGCTGATTTTGTTTTTGAAAAAGAAAATGAAAAGGTGAGCTTTTTAGAACCCATGAAGTTTTGTATTTAAGAAGATCCGAGAATGTTGGTACAGTTAGCCATTCGCTTTTCTGTCACTTGTGAATTTGATTATTCAGTTCTAAAAGCTATATATACAATTTAAAACTTTTTTATCATTCTTTTTCAACTTTCTCATCCCAGTCCCAGTGGCCATGTGATGCGACCATCTTCCTCATGCTTACAAATTGCTCTTATTTTTTTAATGACAATTATTCTTTTCCGTATTGAATGTAATATCCTTCTTTTTCACAGTAAAATTATATAGTTCAATATTTAAAATTTTCACTGTACAAAATATAGCTAAATCCATGTTATTTTCGAACCTGTTTATATATATTATTTTCTTGAATAAGTTTTGCTCTAAGCTTAGAAGAATAAAATAGTTGTTCCAATAATTGAAAAACCAAACAAAAAAAAACAGAGATTTGTTTTGTTTACTTCTCATGCAGGTGGTAGAAGAGGTGGCGTCGCTCACAAAAATAGCATGCCCGATCGTGATGACATCACTACTTATTTTCTCAAGATCAATGATCTCAATGTGGTTCTTGAGTCACCTCGGTAAAGTCGAACTTGCTGGTGGTGCACTCGCCATGGGCTTCGGAAACATCACCGGAGTCTCCGTACTCAAAGGCCTTTCCGTTGGTATGGATCCAATATGTGGCCAAGCCTTTGGAGCCAAACGCTGGACCGTACTTAGCCACACGTTTCAGAAAATGTTCTGTCTCTTACTTGTCGTCTCTCTTCCAATCACCATTTCGTGGCTCAACATCGAACCCATTTTCCTTAAGTTGGGTCAGGACCCGGATATAACCCGGGTAGCCAAAACCTACATGGTCTTCTTCGTCCCGGAGCTCCTAGCTCAGGCCATGCTACACCCTCTCCGAACGTTCCTCAGAACGCAAGGTCTAACATCACCACTGACAATATCAGCCATTGTATCCATTCTAATACATCCTATTTTCAACTATGTTTTCGTCGTGCGTATGCGTTTAGGTGTTAAGGGCGTTGCAATTGCAATGGCTTTTAACACTATGAACATCAACGTGGGATTGCTAGTTTACACGTGCGTCTCGGATTCTCTAATAAAACCTTGGCAAGGTCTCGCTTTGCGTTCGCTTTTCCGTGGCTGGTGGCCGCTGCTTTCCCTAGCCGCACCAAGCGCCATCTCGGTGTGTTTGGAGTATTGGTGGTACGAGATAATGCTTTTTCTTTGTGGGCTTCTTGGAAACCCTAAAGCGAGTGTTAGCGCCATGGGTATACTGATTCAGACCACGGGGCTACTCTATGTAGTCCCGTTCGCTATAAGCACTGCCATTGCAACCCGTGTAGGCCACGCGATTGGAGGAGGCCAGCCCACACGGGCGCAATGTACAACCGTCATCGGTTTGATACTCGCAGTAGCGTACGGGTTGTCAGCTGCTGTTTTTGTGACGGCGCTTAGGTCGGTTTGGGGTAAGATGTTCACGGAAGAACCGGAGATTCTCGGTCTGATTTCATCCGCGCTTCCAATCTTGGGGCTTTGCGAGATCGGAAACTCGCCGCAGACAGCTGCTTGCGGAGTCTTGACTGGGACGGCAAGGCCCAAAGATGGGGCACGAGTTAACCTATGTGCATTTTACATCGTGGGCTTGCCTGTGGCAGTCACGACAACGTTTTGGTTTAAGGTTGGGTTTCGCGGGCTATGGTACGGACTGCTGTCGGCGCAGGTTACTTGTTTGCTTATGATGCTTTATACGTTGATCCGTACGGACTGGACCCATCAGGTGAAGCGGGCTGAGGAACTTACATCCGCTGCAGCCGACAGAAGTAATTCAGACGAAGAAACCGTCCATAGTGAAGTAGAAGATGATGATGATCTAGAGATTGGTTTACTACAAAACAACTAATCTAGAAATGTTAAAATTTTCATTCGATAATTTTAGCGGATTAGTAAAGATATAGGAATTATTCTTTGGGGAAACTAAATGCCGAAGATAGATTTGTGTCCGAACTGTTAACCAATATGTTGAGTAAAAAAGTTGCAACCATTTCTGTAACTGTTTGAACTTAGTTTTGTTAACATGTAAGTTAATATATTGAGTTTATAGTTGAATTCATGATTGGTAACATATCTGACTTAACTATGAGTTATCCTTACAATTCAAAATAAATAAATAAATACCACATGCTACCAATCAAGTTAGACGACCAAATTCAGTAAAGACCAATTGTGCCGAAAAGTTGGATGTTTGATGCTTCATCCAAATGGTTTGAAGTTTGAACAATGCTACAACAAGCAAAAATATTTATTCGGCCCAAACCAGACCCAGACCCAGACCCAAACCCAGACCAGCCCCAAACCCATCTAATCATATCTTTTTTGTTTGACACATATCCTTCTATACGAGATTTAGAATGTTCGAAGTTTGTCAACATATTTGTAATAACTATAACTACAAAGTTTCGTTTGCTTGTCTATGTCTCACTCTAGAATAGGCGGTATATCTTAGTTGGAGCACCTTATTTATGATTAAATAAACAATCCAACATTATATCGTAACCTTAAAATTCTTTGGTAACTATTCTGTTTGATTTAACAAAAACATACTCAAATTTCGATTCTGGTACCATCTAAAATACTTATAGTTTAAAACTAAGTGGCAATAAACAGAGTGATTCAATTTATTTATATATATATATATATATATTAAGCTCATGTCATTTCTAAATTTTAATTAGTATGGAATACTCACAATGTTTTATGAATATATTGCAATAATGCAGTTTCTAACACGTATAGTGGTTTTAAGTTACATCGTATGTATTTATACCTATGATTATGAACTTTATGCTCACACGTGTTGAATATACATACATTACGTGCATGTGACATTTCGCTGCATAATTGGCTAATTCTCAAGTTTTCACCGAACTGTTTTTAAAAAGGCGTATATAATGTATCCCTTTAGGCACCGACGTATTTGAAACAGTAAATTAGATCTTCTTGGTTCTTCATAGACAGTAAATAAGAAGTCATGAAAGAATAAACGTTCCATGTGTCCTATTCAATGATGTGTGTTGATGGCGATATATCGGACTAAGAATGTTTTATACTACTACTTTTTTTTTACTTGTCATATTGAAACTGTAAAAGGCAATTGATACAAAAATTAGTGGTATTGCAAAAAGTTCACACATTCTACAGTTTGATACTGCTATTCATAGTTAAAGTAAATTAACTGTACCGGTCTTTTCATCCAGAAAGATAGAGTTTTATATGACAATTAACTTCATATGTTTGGGTTGCGCAAATGCTATTTTAATATTGTTATATACAAGAGACAAGGATTACGAAAAAACTATATAAAAAAGCTTCATATATAATTTAAATCCGATTATTTCAAAGGTTATTTTACAATTTTGATCTGAAACTAAAAATTTAGTAATATGGCCATTTCATGTTTTTAGCGTTTCTCGTTAACATTGTGTATTTTTAATTATTATCATCAAACGCAGATACGACATAAAAATCCTGATAACAGTAAATTGACCTGATAAAAATCTAGTGAATTTGTATGTAGACCTGTTTATGTGTTATAAAGAGCACATGGTAGATTTATTACTTATTAGCAACATCGAAGACATAATATAAGCTTGATAGTATAGGTAGATTTATTTGAGGTACAAGTTAGACTTCTATCGTATTAACAAACTTCTAATTCTACTTTGAGCTTCAAAGGGGGAAAAAAATCGAGATATTTGTCAATGTACAGTCGCTTTAGGTACTCCATTTCCATGTGTTACGATGTCGTTTTCAAAAAAAAAAAAACAACTTTTGTTGGGTTGAGTCCTTTGTAAATTCTTTGCTTCGTAGTCGAAGCATTCACAAGAAACACAAAGCTCTCTTGAATCCCTAGCATAGCTCCTCTCTCTCTCATATCTCACCAAGACGACGTTTTGATCAGGCCATGAGTATCCCAATGGAGTTGATGCCCATCAGAAACCCTAATTTCTCCTTTCTCTACAGAGCTCATTCTCGTTCGCCGGTGACGCTGTGCACTGCTCCTCGTTCTCTCCGTTTCAGTGCTCCAAAAGTATTTGCTCGAGCTGATGGTTCTTGTACAAGGCTACGTTTCAGCTTTAGCTCACCTTCTTGTCCAGAGGTCTTGCTTAATCGATCCGTTGTTGCTTTCGCTGCATCCCACGAGGACTCCGTGAGTACTCTTTTCTGCTCTAAACTTGTAATTTTTCTGTGATTATAAATATCTCATCTTGTAATTTCATCGAATTAGCAATCACGTTTAGGAATTGTCTTTGATTAAGCACTTTAACTGAGGTGCAATTTGGGGTCTGAAATTAGCAATTTTGATGGCTGTATATATGGCTTTTGACTAACATTGGCTACGAAGTGATCTATGCTTATGGAAAGAATGTGTTTTGATTATTACTCTTTATCGCCATTGTTTCAAGCAGGAACAATCAGGGGTTGAGGTAGGTAAGGAGAAGAATGATATAGATGTTGAAGATGATACATCTCAGGAAGCATGGAAACAAACTCTTGAGTCTTTTAAAGAGCAGGTATCAAAGTTTCAGAGCGTGTCATCAGAGGCATACACCGTTAATTCTCAAAAAGCGATGACAGTCTTGAAAGATACTTCTGAACAACTTAAGATTCAAGCGGAAAAGGCCAAAGAAGAGTTTGGTACGAAAGCAAAAGAGGTCAGCGTAGAGGGTAGAGAATATATTTTGAAAGCAGCAGAGGAATCACCTTCGGATGTGAAAGAGATTGTTGAAGCATTCACCTCCACTGAGGATCTCAAAGATATGTCCCGAGCCCAAGATTTTCATGTTGGAATACCCTATGGTAAACTTGTTGTACATCTTGTTCCCACTTATAAACTTCATGGTGCGTAATCTAGGAACTGGATGATAATTTTCGTCTCCTTTACAGGTCTACTCCTGCTTGTGGGTGGTTTTATTAACTTTATGGTATCTGGAAGCATTCCGGCCATCAGGTTTGGGGTCATTCTTGGCGCAGCACTTTTTGCTCTGAGCCTGGGAAGTCTAAAGTCTCACAGGAAAGGAGAATCATCTACTAAGTTCTTTAAAGGACAGATGGGTTAGTAAATTTTTTCATCTGTATCTTTCACACATCATTCACAAAGCCACATCCCCAACGATTGAACTCTTTGTTTGAACTACCGGAATTTGTGCTTTTGATTGGATACGGGTTTGATAACCTCTCTGTCATACCTATTAACTAACCATAAAAGAATTAGTTAAAGTTGCAGTGTTGATTTGTATAGAATTGAGGCTTGTTTAAAGAGACACTTGTTCAATCCTACATTTTGATCTTGGTCAACAGATTATAGTTTCACCTATGTGATTTCTGAGGTTGTCTGACATTTTTCAATTGAGATTCGATGTAAAGCAAGTTTGGTGACAGTGACACTCATTTATTTCCTTGTTCTTATGTTCTACAGCTATAGTGGCAATCATATTTTTGAGAGAGTTGCGGTGGCTACTATTTCAGGTAACTTGCACTGCCCAAAGTTATTTTTCGAATGACTTTGAATGAAACACAATTCACTCTTCTCTTTCTCTATCTACAGAGATCTACGTTCCTGGGGTTTTTGACCACCCTTACGAGGTACATATTCAAAACTTATCATTATACATTCGTAATTTCATAAAAGAAACTCGGGAGGAAGATGATTGCTAGAAGAGCCTAAACTAAACCCCGAAGAAACATTTTAATGAAGATCTAGTCATTCTTTACACATTTACTTTGGTCCATCGACCAAAGTTCCTAGTTTCTAATATGCCATGAGGAAAATAAAACAGACTTTGCATAGAATGGTTAATTAGGATATATATTAGAAATAATGCTTAAATTATCTGTTTTGCAGTGGTGGTGTGTTGGCGTTTTACTTGTACAAGATGGTGAGCAAGAGAGAAAATGGACCGAACTTAGAAGATGGAGGAGAAGATGAAACAGGAGACGATGAGTTTATAAGACAAGAAGGATAAAGAAAATGGTAAGAAAAATATGTGTTGTTGTCCTGTAAACATCAGCATTCTATTTTATGTTCTTTTGAAATCCAAACTTATGTCTCTTTTAAGTTGTGTAAAATTTTTGCGATCAATAATCATCTTCTAATTTCCGTGTGTTTGGAATTGGTGAATCATATTACGAGATATCAAGAAAGAATAACAGGATCAGGCACATCTGAGATTTGTGCCAAAAAAACTTGGTTTTGATAAAATGGAAAAAGAAAAGAGATTTTTGTTATTGTTCGTCAAAAGCCCATAATTATTAACTTTGGCCCAATAAGGGCCTTGTTGACTGAGTCTATTGTTGATGCTGTAACCTCGGGGTTAGACTGCAAAAGCGTGAATCTAGTAGTTTCCATATACTAAGCGGCGTGATCGAAACCGTTGATTCTTCAAGTTCTAACTGAAACCGTTGATCTTTGGGTTATATAAATAAATAAGAAACACTATTTCACTCCGTAATCTCTCTTCTCCGTCGCGACGCAAACAAGGTTCCGCCGAACATCTCAGTATTTTTGAATATTTCTCAATTCTTCTTCAATCGCTACTTGGATAAGATTTTTGGATTTGCATCTGTTCTGATTCGGCTTGGATCTGTTGGTGTTTAGCTACGATGGAAAGTGATTTGATTGAATTGTTCGAGGCAGCGAAGAAGGCGGCGGATGCGGCAGCTCTGGATGGTGTTACCTCCTCAGGCCCGGAGGTTTCTCGATGTCTCGATTCCCTAAAACAGCTCAAAAAGTTTCCTGTCACATACGACACCCTCGTTGCGACTCAGGTGCGTTTGCTATCTGATTAATTTCTTTAACCTAATTAGATTGATTAATTTTTTTTTATTTAGGTTAACGTTGATATCTCTTTTTGACTGATTAGATTGGATGATTTTCTGGGTGTTGATTTGCCTAATCTCGTGTATTAGCTTTTTAGGTTCTGTATTAGGGTTAATTGAGAAAAAAATTCAATGAAAATTCAAAAAGTAACCTTATTCAAGAGATGAAGAAGTTTGAGCAAACTGCCTAGTGCTTTATATTAGACGTCCAGCTTAAATTATTGGAATATACCCAATTTGTACATGCTAGGTTAAAAGAAACAAACCCAATCTGGCACATGCAATGGTTAATATAATGGTGATCAATGATTGCTTTTTTTTTTTACTGAATGAATCAAGTCATGGATACATCATACATCTTTTTTTGTTTTTATTCGATTATTAAATTGTAATAAAGTGTCCGCTAAATTTAGATTGTTTATCAGATTATTCTCGATTCTTTGTCCTTTGGAATGTTGATAGTGTTTGTATTGCTATAGAGAAAGTTATATCCTTTTCTTGGTTCCAGGTAGGAAAGAAACTGAGATCTCTTGTAAAACATCCTGTTGAGGATATCAAAACTGTAGCTGCCGATCTGCTTGACATATGGAAGAAAATTGTCATTGAAGAGACGGCCAAGGCTAAGAAAACCGAAAGCACAAACGGATTTAAAGCTGAAACTGTCAAAGTGGGCAAGGTGAACAAGATGGATGTTGAGAAGATTTCAAATCCCGCACCTGTAAAAGTTCAGAAACTTGAGAGGAATGATTCGGCTAAGAGTATCAAGGTAGAGAGAAAGGAAACTGACAACAAATTCAGTAACGGAACCAAGATAGATCATCGCTGTCAGGCTGTTAAGGATGAAAAGGTGTCAAAGGAAAACCAAAAAGCTCTAGTTAAGGCACCTAATGCTCCTCCGAAACTAACTTCAATGCTCAAATGCAATGATCCTGTGCGTGACAAAATCCGTGAACTGCTTGTGGAAGCATTGTCTAGGGTTGCTGGAGAAGCTGATGATTATGAGAGGCCGTCAGTAAATGCAAGTGATCCATTCCGCGTTGCTGTCTCAGTGGAATCACTGATGTTTGAGAAATTGGGCCGCTCAACTGGAGCTCATAAGCTTAAGTACAGATCTATAATGTTCAACCTGAGGGATGGGAACAACCCGGACTTGAGAAGGAGGGTTCTCACCGGGGAGATTTCACCAGAGAGACTCATCTTGTTGACTCCTGAAGAAATGGCTAGCGACAAGAGGAAACAAGAGAACAACCAGATCAAAGAGAAAGCCTTGTTTGAGTGTGAGCGTGGTCTTGCAGGAAAAGCATCCACCGACCAGTTCAAGTGTGTGCGGTGTGGTCAGCGCAAATGCACCTACTATCAGATGCAAACAAGAAGTGCTGATGAGCCAATGACTACTTACGTTACATGTGTTAACTGTGACAACCACTGGAAGTTCTGTTGAGGAGATCTCTGTGAGTTTTTTTATTTCATGAAACCATGTGAAGGCATAGAGGCTCCGATTGATTTATCAGGAGCTTCATGTCCATTGGCCAGCATTCTTAAAATGTTCCGGTTCTCATATTTGTTTAGGATGTCATTCAATGTCTTAGTCTCTTAGATATTAGCAAGTAGGAGGATTTTACTGATTTAGGGTTTCGTAGCTTTTTATTTTATTTGCTTCTCTTTGTCAAACCGTCAATTCATTACTTTCTTGCAGACTTTACCAATTTTTGAAGTTTATTTCATTTGCTTCTCTTTGTCAAACCGTCAACTCATTACTTTCTTGCAGACTTTACCAAGATTCGAAGTTAATCTCATTTGAAATTTTATATGTTTCTTGTTGTCTGTCATTGTATCGTCTTGAATGGTTGAACCTTAGCAGCCTTTAATGTATGTGATATGAATTGAAAATGTAGCATCAATTCAAGCTGATTCTGATACAATTCCAATGCAAAGCAAGAGACTGGTGCCTAAAGTTTTCATTGCGTAAGACCATTAACGCATTTGTGAACTCAAATTTTATTTGAACAAGATATGTTTTTTACTTTTCAAGTTCTCAATCAGACAGCCAAAGATAAATGTTAAGGCGAAAGGCAAAACAATGGAAGCATGACTTCTAGCGGAATATGTCCCATTCTTCATCGTCCAAATCTCTCTTCTTTCGATTGGATCTATTGCTTCTCCTTTGCCGTCTTCTATCAGATGAACTTTCAGGTTCATCAACATCAGAATATTCACTTACGAACTGTGCATCCCAGAGTCCCTGTATTGAAAAGTCATTCTTCAATCATCCAATTGAGACTACATAAAAATCCCAAGCCAAGACATATATACCTTAGTCAACCTCTGTTTTCTAGAAGCTGCATCTTCATGAACAACAACTATATCTTGTAAGACCTCGATTATGTCCTCGACATCTAATCTGTATGTACTCACCTGCATTATCACATACCAGGTAGTTAATCATAGAATTGTGATATTCCTAGATTGAATGCTTGTGCTTGTATTTCACATAAACCAATTATACTTTTGGATTTTCCTTAGAGAAAAAAGGGAAATAGGTTACCCACCAGGCTTGATGGTATGATAGTTACCCCGAAGGGATCAAGCTCAAGCGATTCAACTATTCCCGAGTTAATGTTGAATGAGTAACCTCGAACCTAACATCAATCATGTGCTTTCAGCTATTAGCAATGATAAAGGCAAAGAGAACTATATCATTGCTGAATAAGATGTTATTAACACCTTTCCAATGTTTTGCCGTCCTGGTGTCACTACTCTGTAGCCTACCTAAAGGAAATGTGAGAAGTCTATCTTAGACTTGCTAATAGGCAAGAAAAAGCGCAGAAAGAGACATAATTGAGTAAATACCAGCGTTTCAAGTCCAACCATCTTGAATTCATTATCCAATACAGTCTCATCATTTACAAGCACAACATCACCCACCTACAGAGATGTTAAAGATGTAAGTGAACACATTTCCAGGTGAAACCAGTTCAAGGTAGTAGTACCCGGACAATGTCTTTGAGAAGTAGTCTCTCAGATTCTCCAGATAGTAAGCTTGGTTTAACATCAACCACCACAACCAACCACTGGAAATTTCAGTAACAAATTTGGTAAAAGACAGACTTGAAACTCGGTAGGTGACTGATTGAAGAAGAGAGAACTTACACAAGTAGTGTCAACCCAAAGCTGAGAGATAAATCCAAAACTGAGAGCTGATTGTATACTAATAACTTGCTTAGCAACAAGATTAGATCTTTTCGTCATCTGTTTGAATCCTGTAATTCTCACTCTCAGATCATTATCACCTACTAGTGGAATCAAATCACTTTCTTCCACTGTTTGATCTTCTTCATTAGGTAGTGATGAGGGCAAACAAGAGACGATGTTTTTGCTCGATTTCTCTATAAAGCTGAATTGCCCGAGAAAGGTAGTAGGCTTATTCGAATCAAAATAACCTCTTTTTGATGATGAAGATGATAAAAAGGTATCATTTTTATAGATAGAGCAATAGAGAATCGAATAATGGTGAATCCGTTTGAGCCTCCATCTACAATATTCTGAATCCAGTTGAGCATTGAGGAGGGGAAGAGAAAAGAAGAACAAGGAAGATGAGCTATTGCACATACCTTAAGAGTTTAACAACAAACAAACAATTGTCATTCTCATAAAAGAAATTTATATTGTAAAAATACTAAAGATGGAAAAATGATAAATATAAAATTGTTGTGGTCGGCGACCTCTTTCTCTTTCTCTTTCTCATTGTCGTAGAGTGAGTCGCATTTCTCAATTTGATTCCTTTCCCTCTTGTTTGGAAGCTGGATCAGGAAATGGAAGACGATAAGAAGAAAAAGAGAAACAAGAAAAAGAAGAACAAGCAGAATAATAAACATGTTGACGAAGAAGCTTTACCTGCTGGAGCTACGACCTCCGCTGATGATTATAATATTATCGGAGATCCTCACATTGCTCAAATTAATGGAGGTCGTGATTCCGATCAGTTTCAACCTTCTCATCAGATCAATGTCGTCGCAACTGTAAGCTTCATATATATATCTAAGATCGATTAGAACATTGCTGCATAGATTGCCTCTTAGTTTATATGTCAATGCAGTTGTTGACGTGTCGTAGGGTTGATTGAATGAAGGATCCTTTTTTACTATGAGGGTGTTTTCTTAATGTAATCCATGTCTCTAAAGTTCCCTACTTGTTATCTATTTCGTTTGTTCAGAGATGGTTGATAAAAACTATGGGATGTTGCATTAGCCTCATCGTTTAATACATTTGATTCTTCTACTTTCAAGCAGGGAGATGATTCTGGTGTTGAGAACAAGTCTCCAACAAATGAGGTGAGGTTTCCCTTTGTGTCTTGTATGTAGATTCGGAATTTTGTTACATAGCTCTTCTTTTGATTGGATTATGTTGAAGAGAAAGATAAAATAAAAAAACATCAGCAAAAACACTGCTTGTTATGTGCAGAATGATGGAATGATAAGTCAAATTTTGCATTTCTATCTATAAAGCGGCTGCTTAAGTTGTTTGTTAACGCTTATTTTTCATTACTTTTTGAGTGAAATTTGACTCTTGTCTTTCTTGTTACCCATGAAGAGTCTCTTGTTTTCTTTCTTTTCACTTGGATCTCAGAACTAGTTTGTAATGCTATTGTAGGTGCTGCTGGAAGAAACAATCAAACAGTTACGTGATGAAAATGGCTCCTATCTTGAGAAAGAGGTAATATTCTCATCTCAAAACTTTTTTTTTTAGTTCTTTCTTCGGTTTACCTCTCCATCTAAGTCAAGATTTTTTTCCTCAGTTGGATAGTATAAAATGACTTTTTATGTCTTAATAGGCTGTTTTTGAAGAAAATGTAAGACGTTTGGAAACTGAGAATAGAGCACTCATACATCAAGAGGTTAGTCAAGAATAGAGTTTGGCGTTTTTATTACTTTGTTGTTTCCTGCTTCATCTGCAAGCTTAAAGGTCAAATTAATTTCGTGCTTTGCAGGCACTGTTAGAAGGAAGGCTTGTGAATTTGAGAACTGAGAATGAAGCTCACATACAAAATGAGGTTGGTGATGAAATAGCAGATAGCTGTATCCATAGCTTTGCTATTTTGCAGCATTATCTGCAAGCTAAAGGTCAACGTAACATGGTGTATTACAGGCATTGTTAGAAGAAAAGCTCTTGCATTTGAGAACAGAGAATGAAGCTCACATACAAAATGAGGTTAGTGAAGAAATAGCATAAAGTCCATAGCTTTGCTGCATTATCTACAAACTGAAGGCCAAAATTACATGGTGTTTCACAGGCACAGTTGGAAGAAAGGCTCTTGCATTTGAGAACAGAGAATGAAGCTCACATACAAAATGAGGTTAGTGAAAAAACAGCATAAAATCCTTAACTTTGCTATTTTGCTGCATTATCTGCAAACTGAAGGTCAAAATTACATGGTGTTTCACAGGCGCAGTTGGAAGAAAGTCTCTTGCATTTGAGAACTGAGAATGAAGCTTACAAACAAAACGAAGTTGGTGAAGAAAATAGAATATAGCCGTATCCATAGATTTGTTATTTTGCAAGATCATCTGGAAATCGAAAGGTCAATATAACATTGTGTTTGTGCAGGAAAATTTGGAGGAAAGACATGAGCAGTATAAAAAAGAGAATGACGTGCTTGTTCATGAAATGGTTAGACATCTTCAACACTATGAGTGTTCTTTTAATATTACGGTTTCTCATTTATGCGATCATATGCTAGTTGCTTATATTCAACTTGGTTTGCTTTCTTATTATCTATCTGTATGCAAAATAATTTCTACCGGTATCTAGCATTAGAAAAGGAGATGAGTATACAGAGGCAGAAGCCTATTTTAACGTTGAATTTTTTAAGAGTTAGAATAACATTGTCATGGTTTACTCCTCATACACATTTAATCCTGCAGCAGTCGTCCAGAGAAATGATTTCTAGCCTTAACAATGAAATTGCAAAGCTACAAGCACAGGTATGTGTTTCATTTTTAAATTTCAAACATAAGTGATTTTCTCATTTCTCTGAATGGTTTACGAATTGGCATGTGAACATGTTACATTAGCCTCATAAGTAAATGTGTAGAACAGGAAGCTTCTATGCATAATACTGCATAGATTTTGTCTGATATGAAGATTAAAAAAAAGTTTGGCAGGTTATTGAGTTGGAAGAATTTAGGAGTAAACTTCTGGAGCAGAATCATAGTCTTGGGGGAAACTATATCCAATCTTCGGATCCAGCATGAAAACCATGAGAGTAACGCAAAGGTTAGACTTTGAACACTTACAATATGCAATAAGGTCAGAAATGCATGAAATGGTTTCTGATGGTTGATATAGGGTGCTTCTGAGGAAGAATTAAACTCACAGATTGAAGCAGCTTGTACTCTAGTTGAAAAGCTTATCACTGAAAATGCTGAACTTGTTGAGAAGGTGAGGCGTACTGCTATAGATCTTACTTTGTTGTTGAGTGATTGGAAATCCTCACTGGTTATTATTTTGACATTGTCAGGTGAACGAGTTATGTGTTAAGCTAAATCGATCGCAGCATGCATCTTCTTCAACCCATGAGAGCATAGCGATTGAAGTAGAGAAGTCTGAATCTTTGGAAGAAATACCCATAGATGATGAGTTAATTAGAATTGATGACTCAAAGAGCATGGATACTGCATTGATAGAGAGGAACATGTCAGAAGGTGAAACAGAAGAATCAGTGCCGGTTTCCCTGAATCCGAATGCGGAACTAGACATGGAATCACAGGTTTTAGTAGGTGGAGAAGACGAAGTAAGTGGTGGTGTGCCTCTGGTGGACGCTCCACTCATTGGTGCTCCGTTCAGGCTCGTATCGTTTGTAGCAAGATACGTGAGTGGTGCAGATTTGGCGGAAAAGAAATAGTTTTTGAAAAACTCAACAACAGATTGGAGGCAGAGAAGATGAAGATGCATAATCATCACCTCTATTTCTCCCTCCCTTTCTCTCTTTTATCATCTAAGGGACTATACATAGACACACTGGATTAGCTTTTGCACAACACTAATTACAGTACTCAACTATTATTGTAATTTTTTTGGTAGGATAATGAATTGATGACTGAGTACATCATGTTGTTTTGTTCTTCTTCTTTTCTTTTCCCATTAGAAACGGCTTTCAGAAAATCGTGAGAGTTCAAACATAAAAAAACATAAGTCTATGACCATGGGAACAACAAACTCAATTAGATTATGTCAAATCTTCCGTATGTTACTACTCTCAGTAAGAGTCGGTACTTAGCTTTGAGATATGTATGCATTAGGTACAAATCAGGCATCAATTTCTTCTAACACTTATTTAGATACTTGTTTATTGTTACATATTATAAAATTTTATCCTCATATGTATATGCGGATAGATCAAGCTTGTGGTCTACAATAATTCTTTTACACGAGATGAGTATTTTTTTTTTACCCATTAATTTTAAAGATTGGTTATAGACCAACAAGTACTCACCACCCAAATTCAAGAGATCAATCGATGATCCTAGAAGAAAAAAATTACTTCTCTCTATTATATTTAACATCAAAGGAATAGTAAATGGTTATATCAGTTGAAAAAGCATGCCCTGGCTTTTGAAGATGAACTTTATCAATTGAACTTTTCAAGTGTTGCTAGTTGCTACACCCAAACCTAACATCAACCTATACACAAATTCTATAAAAATCAATGTACAATCACATTTATAAATGGAGGCCCTTATAAATATGAATTCTACAACAATCAATGCTCAACCATATTTCTAACTGATCAAACTGTGATTCAGTCTAGAATATAAATATATATAACCTATAGATGACCAAAAGCATATAATATAAATAGAAAGAATTAAAAATATAAATAAACCAAACTTTTACATCCAAATATCAAAAATCAAACAAAAAGAATCAATCCAATAAATGTGTTTTCTCTTTTCTTTTTGGTTTATGCTTTTACAATAAGAATTTCAGTTCACGCCCTTTACCCTCCCAAGCCACCACATATTCTCCCTATATATAGATATATATCATACCATTTTTTCCCTTCAATCTTTTTTTTTGAATATTTTTAAATAAGCTGTAATGAATCTCTGATGTCGTCTCATAAAGACGAGAAAAAAGCAAAAAGAAAAAAAAAAAGAAAAGAAAAAGGAAAGCCACAAGGTCGCTCACCAGAGAGAGACCAGGGAGGCCTTCATCGACTACCACCATTGCAGCCACTATTGGTGAAACCAAAACATACACATGTGTGTGTGTGTGTGTGTAAGCATGGAGACATGTCCTTTTGGTTGAAGAAACCATTAAAAAGGCTCAGAAGAGAAGAGCGTATTGGGCGAGACAAACTAAACACTCCTTAGCATCCTGTTTTGGGGCGTTTACCACTTGAATTAAATGGCGAAACGCTTCCACCACCGCTTGGTCCTGGACTCTCTTCCCTCAGATTGTTCGAGTTTAGCAACGCTAGTTCCCTTAGCTGCTGTCTCTTTATGAAATCCTGCGACTCGTCCTTCATTATAACAAATAAACATAAAATGTTATATACAACTGGAATCCACATTTTCATTTTCATGCAATGTATAAATCTAAGACATAACAATATAGCATTTGAAAAAAAATATGGTATATTCCAATTGCGTCTTGACTGTTGTAGTGGTCACACATGTCTGTATAATTGAACACTAACCACAAACTTCAAAGAGTGGTACTGAAATATTAACGTTGAGACAAAATATAGAGACCCTACATGTAATAAGTATAGTCCCAATGGGGCAAAACAAAAACAACTAAGGAAGATTCTAAAACTAAAACGTGTTCTTTGAATTTAATAGTACTCTCTATTCTATTGAAGACGACACTACTCTATGAATGCCTTGTACTGTTACTATTTTCAAACAATTGAAGAAGACTTGAAAATAATGAAATGGAAATTTGTGTTACCACAGGCTTTAGTAACTCTTCTATAATCTCTTGAGCTTGCCGCAGACGTATCTCCACGACACTTGCTGGAAGATCGGCTTCTATTAAGATGTGAAGCTGCTCATTCAGGTGTTCATAGCCCGGTCTTCCCCTTAGTTTGTCTTCCTACGTTGTATCATTCAAAAAACAAGCATACAGCATGTTATTCAATATTTTAATTACAAGAACACAAATATGGAGCCAACCTTGTTGTTTCATTGGTGAAAGGGTTTGACAAAGTCCCAAATGTTTCATAGATCTTACCTTTTCAGGATCCTTGATTGAACCTTTCCCTCTGATGAATACACGACAACCTGTGGTAGCTTCAACGCGTTTTAACGAGTTGCCTCTAGGGCCGAGAAGCCGTCCAACAAAATTGAACTGATAAAACAGAGGAAATGAGTATAAAATATGAGAAATGTTGCCTGCACACATAAAAATTACTAGAAAACCTTAGTACCCACATTAGGAAAGTTATCGACTGGAATCTCCAGACGCAATATCCTTTTGACGGTGTAGGAACTAGGGCTTCCTGGTGCACCTTGCCAATCCATTGTCATTCCAGGTGTTCCACTAAGTCTCTGTATGAAACGAAATGTTTTAGCTTATGTCACCGTGCTTAGCAGAAGAACAAGTAAGATCAATCTTTAGAAAAGCTTGGTGAAGCAATGCGAAAGACAGAAGCTAGCATAAACTAAGACATTGTGAAAGTGAAAGGCGCAACCCTAGACAACATTAGAACATGGCTTTAAACAGATCATTAACATTATGCAACTGTGTAAACTGAAGGAGTCAGGAAAATTAAATACTTTGAGTGATGAAATAGGATGGTTGAGGTGATGATACCTCTTGAGAGAGGCTGTTCCAGCCACCAATCCCGGTATTAGAGACATTAGACATAAGATTAGAAGAAGCCATAGGGCTGGGACTTCTATGTCGGAGTCTATCAAAATCACCAAATCCTTGGTTAGACATCATTCCAGATACCCTGAACATCTCTGCAAATCAACAAAAGTTTTATAAGAAGCACAAAACAAGACAACTGACAAGAAGGCTAGTACTAAAGTAGGTAATGCTGGACTGAGTCAGAGAAACTGAAGAAGCAAAGCAATGAACTTGATCTCACACTCTTGGACTTATTTGAAATGAACTGATTTGAACATTTTGTTAAGAAAATAAAAGAAAGAAATCTAATGAATGAACTCGTCCCAATCTGGTGAAAGCACAAGATAAAGCTGAAAGGGTATATACAGTTGAGTGAAGGAAACAGAGAAAAGATAGATCCGAATCAGAATCAAATTTTTTTAAAAAAAACCTTGATTCAATAAACGGCTGCATATCGGTAGGACCTGCATAAAAGGTGTAAGCTTTTGATGTTCGGCGAGAAGCTCCGTCAGGTATTGAGAGCTGCTGAGCAAAAACAGATCAGATTTCGTTTAAAAAAAAAAAGATTGTATCGAAAAAAACAGAGTTAGGAGAATACCTATCGATCTCAGGAGTGCTTCTAATCTGAGGAGAAGCAGCTCGAGCAGGGGAGAAGTAGGAGTTGTTATTGTACAAACCAGACATGAGGGGCTTTCGTGTTGCTCAATTTCTTCTTCTTCTTTGTACAGAGAGCTCAAACCCCAATATTGTTGCGAAAAGGTTTGATGAAAATCGCAGAACTAAAAGTAAAGAGAGAAAGAGAAAAACCAAAGACACCAAATGTGATTTCTGCAAGAAAGACGCCAGACTTTGTTTTTTGTTTTTTTCTCTTCTGAATTTTTTTTTTAAAACAAAATCAATTATTTTCCCTTTTGATCTTTTTACGAGAAAATTTTAACTGATACTGGAAATATCAGCTAAAATGATTTATAAGTGACAGCGTGGATCTCTCTGTTACAAAGGTTGAAACAAAATTAGTGATTTTGTTTTTTTTTTTAATATCATCAACTGTCGCCGTTTGATTCTGAAATATACCAATAAATAAAATAATATGTAAGAAGAAGAAACTTTGGGGTGTGTGCGTGACTACCTAGACCGTATATTTTAACGCCGCTAATAGTGAGCACGTGTCAACCATGCAATCGCTCATCAGACCTGTCTTTTTGCCCTCGACATATATTTTTCCTTTTTATTTATACTAGTATTAATTAACATTAAATGTGTTCAAACAATTTCTCCAAGTATTTTGTAGGGTGGTGGCTTGATTGATTGGTCTCTCTCGCTCAAGACTCTTCCAAGTCTCCTATTCTAGGACACTTTTGTAATTATACAGTGTTCTATTACTATGATAAATATCAATAATCAAATTGATAATATTGACACTAATATCACTTGTAGAAATTAGAATCATAATGATGAAACTATTGGTATCATCGTTTTACCCAATTTACTTTGACAAAAGTTTTGTCTACTTTTACATATGTATATATATCTCTAGTAAGTTCGTAGGTGCTATTTTTTCCAATTGGTGGGTGCGAAGCGTGCGAGTATTCAAAGACCAAAGGAGCGGGAAACGAGAAGGCACGTGTAAACTGTTAAACGTTTAAAGCGAAGAGGCTAGCTAAGGCTTACCACTTAACAGATCTAAAATCGAAAAGGGGTTTAGGGTTTATACTCAAATTCATCATCTTCAAGTTTGAACAATGGAGAAATACGAGAAACTTGAGAAGGTTGGTGAAGGAACCTATGGGAAAGTGTATAAAGCCATGGAGAAGACCACTGGTAAGCTTGTTGCTTTGAAAAAAACTCGGCTTGAAATGGATGAAGAAGGTATTCCACCAACCGCTCTTCGTGAGATCTCTCTTCTCCAAATGCTCTCTCAATCTATCTACATTGTTAGACTTCTCTGCGTCGAACATGTTCTTCAATCCAAAGACTCTATCTCACCAGTTTCTCACTCTCCAAAATCCAATCTTTATCTCGTTTTTGAGTATCTCGATACTGATCTCAAGAAATTCATTGATTCCCATAGAAAGGGTTCGAATCCTAGACCTCTTGACCCTTCTCTTGTGCAGAGGTTCATGTTTCAGCTTTTTAAAGGTGTGGCTCACTGTCATAGCCATGGTGTGCTTCATCGTGATCTTAAACCACAGAATCTTCTTTTGGATAAAGAGAAAGGGATCCTTAAGATTGCTGATTTGGGTCTTGCTCGTGCTTTCACTCTGCCTCTTAAGTCTTATACTCATGAGATTGTTACCCTCTGGTATAGAGCTCCTGAAGTTTTGCTTGGATCTACTCATTACTCTACTGCTGTTGACATGTGGTCTGTAGGATGCATCTTTGGTCAGTCCTCGCTTTTATCATTCCTTTTAATCTGTCTTTTGTTCTACTATTTGATTGTTTCTCGTCTTTTCTTTCAAACTTGCAGCTGAGATGATTCGGAGACAAGCTCTTTTCCCTGGTGATTCTGAGTTTCAGCAATTGCTTCACATTTTCAGGTATTTGAATCTTGTTCCACCAATCTTATTGATAGTTCTGTTGCCTCTGACTGATACATCATACATGAACGGGTTTAAAAAAGAATGGCACATATTAGGTGTGATTTAGGATCACCAATCTAATATATCTTAATCAATAGTTGTTTTTTTTTTGGGTCCTGTAGATTGCTAGGAACACCAACTGAGCAGCAATGGCCTGGTGTAATGGCATTGCGTGACTGGCATGTGTATCCAAAATGGGAGCCGCAAGACTTATCACGTGCTGTTCCATCTCTATCCCCTGAAGGAGTTGATCTTCTCACGGTAATGCGCTCTTCTAATTATTCATTGTTGGACAAGTGGCTTATTCTCTTCCATAGTTGATCTCTTCTGTAGCTTAAAAGTCTCAGATTTTTTGGGTTTCCTAGTTGATGATAATCAGTTTGAACTTTTGAACAATATGCAGCAAATGCTGAGGTACAATCCAGCTGAAAGAATTTCAGCTAAAACAGCTCTCGACCATCCCTACTTTGACAGCCTTGACAAATCTCAGTTCTGAAGTTGCACTGATCGATTATTAGGCTTCTATTTGGATTGTTGAATTTGATTGCTCAAAGTTATTGTCATCATCACCTTGTGAATTTGGCATTATTCTGTTTTTTTTTACCACATCTGTGTCTCATATTTTCTCCGTTTGAAAATTTTCTACTTTTACAGAACAAACTTAAACAGCTTGTTTGTCCAATTATGCTATGTCATATGTTTTGAACAAGCGTCACAATTATCTTCAAGTGGCCAATTTTCTTTGTTGATATCAATAAACAGATTTATCATGCAAAAACGGTTTAATCTCATTCAGTAGGCATATCATACTAGTGTACGTAAATTGGAGCCAAATCCACCCCAAATATTTCCTGCTTCATTACAACCACCATTGCTTCTCAAACACAAGTAAGTTACAGATCGCACTACACAAAAGAGGTCTCTAAAGCTAATTGAAGTAAACAAACAAATGTTGGGTAGATTCAATTAGACCAGACATGGAGAATGCCATTTGTGTTTCCTGTGTATATTTCGTTACGTTCTTCGTCATAGAAGAGCGCGGTTATGTCTTCCAACGCTTCAGTCACCGCACTTTTTCTTTGCTTGGAGCTCCGCAAACCACTGCTACTGGACTCCTCTTCCTTTGGATGGGCACTTCTTCTTTGCTTAGAGCTCCCCAAACCACCACTACTGCACACTTCTTCCTTTGGAGGGTTGTCACTTGCTTTTATTTTAGCTAAGCATTTACCAGTCAAGATATTGCTTATATTAATTGATCCCGCTGCATCAACAACAAAATCACAACAATGTCTCAATAGCACAACAAAATCAGACTCCCTTTGAAATTTTTTTCTATAAGGTTTCTGGATTCAAATCTGCTTACCATTTCCTTCCATCCACTGATCTTCGGTATCTGCCTTGCAATATGAGATGATCAGATCCTGATCGCTTGTTATGTAGATATTATTTGTGTTACAGTCTGGATGCCAGAGAAGATGATCCTCAAACGAGGTTACAAGCTCTCCGCGGAAATTCCACACAGAAACATTTCGGTTCCTGAATGTTAGAAACAACTGGTTCTCATACAAAAATATGAATGCCGATGGTGTCATGAATTCAGTTCTGCTAACTTCTACCAGCTCTGCATTTCGGACCTTTAAGAACAAAACACTGTTTAGAAACACCAAAGACACAATAAAGACGTTTGAACCAAGAAAATACTGTACCACTCACGTCAAGTATTTGGAGATTCTCGTTCTCTTGCTTAACTAGAAGCTTTTCATTGAATTGTTCAATAAAATCAATTTTTTTGTTTCGGTGAAGTAAATGCTTGAAGGACTTAAGAACCGTGCCATCTTCGACCGACAGAATCTTCAAGGGAACATGACTTGTAGATCTCTTAAAGATCAACAACATTATCCCTGGACTGATGCAGGTAAAACACATGCACACGTTAGAGTGACAACTACACAAAACACATAGAAGCAACTAACTTGAACACTTGCAAACAGGAAACATAGAAAGATGTAAAAAAGTCACCTGATCTTAATTTCCTGTACATTTTCGTCCGCTATTGAATATAGCATGGCATAGTTTTTAAGATCAAACACCTTGTAAACACTGCAGAACAAGGGTACGGCTCAGTCAAGAAAGTTCAAGTCAACGCAGTTTGGGTAATAAAGAGCATAAGAAAGACCTGTCCTGTGCAGAATATGTCAACACTTTCCCATTAACATCATCAAACTCAACAAAACCTGGCCACTTAAGTGACTCAGACTCAAAAAGAGAAAAGCCTGCAGCTGCTCGACCGCTCCGAATATATCTAACAGTTAAAACCAAAAAAAAAACATTACTTTTAAAGAGTCTGAAAACCCAACTTAATAAGACACAACAATACAA
Source organism: Nasturtium officinale (assembly GCA_963854855.1). Taxonomy (NCBI): domain Eukaryota; kingdom Viridiplantae; phylum Streptophyta; class Magnoliopsida; order Brassicales; family Brassicaceae; genus Nasturtium; species Nasturtium officinale. The sequence continues at coordinate 8,206,908 of OY978511.1, forward strand.
GAAGTAAGCAGGCATACTCGATTCTAGTGGATCTACATTTCAAAGAGCTGAAATTATCAGAGGCGTAAACAGAAACAGTGATGAGAGAATCATTGTTCTTGTTGTAGAACAGACTCCGGATGATTTCATCAGAACTAATATTCAAAAAGCAAAGCCTTTTATTGGTCTCTGCAATCACATAAACAAACCCATCAAATCACATTGAGAAAGCAGAAAATAAAGTCAAGAAACTGAGGCAAACAAGTAACTACCTCTGCTGAAAGAAGCACAAACACCAGAATGAGCAAGAGCAAAGACGATGTCGTGTGCAGCAACAATCTCAATAACTTTGGTTCGTTTCATCAAAAATGGTAATGCAATAACACAGTCTCCTTTAGGATCATGCGTATCATATTGCTCCTGAATACATAAAAATTCAAGTCAATATCCAATTGGGTTAAAGTTAAAGAGCTAATAAAGGAATGAGAAATCGAAAATTAAGATAAAACAAACCACGAGACGCATATTGCGGAATCTCTCTTGAGCAGTGGTGAAGGAGAAAGCTCGATCCAAACGAGAAGAGATTTCACGGCGTTGAAGCTTTTTAACGGTATTGACGAACCCATCGGGACGAGACCTCTTTTTGGCAATAACTCTCCTACCGCTGCAAGGTCTAGGGTTTGATATCATCCTTCTTCCTTCCATCACCAAACAGAGAGATCTTTAGGGCTCAAGAATCTTAAACACCACTTCAACTTCAACTAAGAGCTCCAATGCGCTAATTCGCTTTTTCCAATTACAAAAATTTCTGTGTTAATCTGAATCTCTTTGTGGCCTTCGTATTATAAGGTAAATATTATATAGGAATGGAAAAATATCTTACGAAAGTTAGGCTTATGATATTTTTCTGAATCTGTATGTACATTTTTTTTTTGCTCTTTCTAAAATCAGGTTTTTTTTTGGTAATTATCGCTAATTGTATTTAATCTCCATTTAGCAAAATTTAGAGCTAAATAAGTGTGGTGCACTTATGTGAGGCAAGTCTCTCTACGTTAAACTATGAGTTTATACTGTCTCTGTTAATACTTAATTGTTGTATAATAGGTTAATTATCTGCTTTAATGCAGCGAGTCCAGTAAAAATGAAAAAAAATACGATTTCGACATAAAAATGAAACATATATATCTCTTTTTAGCAAATATGTTGAGAATTTGGTTAATATATATGTTTAGAATTTGCAAGGATTATTTTTTTGGTCAAAAGTTAGTGATAAAGTTAACTCATCATCAAACTTTAGTAACATCAAATTATTAAATATATATCTTTCTGATACTTATCAGCAGCCTCCACCAAGCCTCCGATGTTGATCCGTCAGCTAAAAAATTCCATCAATAGTTTGACTCCAATTTTGTAGTATCCAAACCAATATCAAAATCGAAAAACGTAGTCTCTATTCATGTGTACATCATAGGAACACATTGCATATAAATTACATAACAAAAAAAGAGAACTACTAACATATATATATATATATGTACAATTAAAAAGCTTGAAAAATGAAAAATCAATAAGATCGAAACATTTGGTCGAGGATGATGGTCAATGCCATGGCCACACGAGGTTCCATCTCCGGTTCAACTATGAGCTTAAAGACATCTTTTCCAAAGGCAACTCCTCCGACCAGTGTTTCTTTCCTCTTGATCTCCGCTGTTTTCTTCTTGCTCCTCCTCTCGTCCAATATTTTGCAGCTTCTCTGACCGTACGATCCATCTATCTCGTACAATAGCGTCTTCTTGGCGCTAACCCACGCTAAGCTCCTTCTGTTTGTTATTATATTTACGTTCTTTCTCGCCGTCAAGATTGGGTCTCTCTCTGTTTCTCCATCGTATACCATCCAGCAATCTCCCAGACTCAGCTTCTGTTCAAATAAATTTACAAAGAAGCAAATTTAGGATCACTACTTTCATAATAAAGTCCATATTGTACATCTATTAGCTTAGAGTTTACGATTTTAGTTACGTTTGACTACTAAAGATGTTTTAAATGACAAAAGAATTTACCTTGCGGCGGATGGAGAGGAGGGGTAAGCCTGAAGCGTCCATAAGGACGATGTTGTCTCTAGGACAATTCATGTAGTTGTCGACCCTGAACACAAGATCTCCATTGGAGTTGTAAACTGTAAATCCGTCGCAGTTGAAGAGAAGGGACTTCTTCCACACCGTTAAAACCACGGCTGCAGCTTTATAATCGGAGAAGCCATCGTCACTTGTGTTTGGGAACTTTGGGTGAACTTTTGGCATCTCTTTTTCTTAAATTGTCTGTTTCTTATGTGTTTCTTGATGATTCTTGTTGTAGAAGATGAGTTGATCTTTGTATGTATGACAAATGAGAAGAGGTCTTTGAGTGTTTATTTATACAAAATGTAAAAAGAGAGAATATGGTGCTCTAGTGAAAAGAATGGTCTCATCTTCTTGTTGTCCACTATAGAGATATCCTTTTCAGTCTACTACTATAAGATATCTACTCTTTAATTTAGGTCCATTTTTTTAAATTTCATCAACGTAAATTTATCGATTTCTTTTCTATAATCAAATATTATAATATACAGTTTTCATTTTACCTAAACTCCAACAAAATATTATATAGAAACACTGTCTTTGATTCCTGATCTGACCACTATTGAACCTACACAAATACTATATAGTCTCATGCTTAATATGAATCTTACACTAACTTTAATTCATAACGTTGTCAATTATACCATTTGTAAAACTGATAAATTAAAGTAAGTACAAACAATAATTTTACAATTTTCTTATAATATCATTTTTTATCAACGCTGTCTTTATATATTTTATCTCGCTCTCTCTCTCTCATATATAAAATTAAGACATATAATGTTTTTGGTTTACTTTCTTCTATTATTCTTTTATGATTTTTCACGTTAAACATTTCTCTAATCTTTCTCTCTTTATTTTGCCTGACAATTCTTTTAATATACAAGTAGAGAATATCATTGTGTACCACTAAAATAAAAGAGAAAAGAATCTTTAGGAACGAAAACCTACGGGCCATAATCCATCGACATTTCCAGTGCATATTTTTATAATGGAAAATGTGTTTTCTATTTTAAAATATTTTCCCTTTTCTCATATTATTATTTCTGCAGAATTATCGAATCATTCTCCAAAATTGAACCGAAAGTATTTTTTTTATAGTAATTTTGTCAACAGACAGACAACATGTCCAATTCCAAACCGAAAAGTAAAATAAGGTATAATCCCTAAGATAACCAATATGTTGGTGGATAAGTTTCTCGCATGTCCTAATTCCAATTCTGGTTAATCATGACTCATGAGCTTTCTTAATCCACTTATATTTCAAAATATCCGATAATATACTTTTATAGACACCAAGCTCTTAATAATTATTACCGTGGACATTGAGTTGAGGAAAAGTAATATAGTGGAGGATAAGAACGAGTGGATAGCAAAGTTCAAACAGATATATAAAAAGAAACCGTTCAAACATAGACATGAAATAAAAACGAGTTAAGAAGTGGAGTTTTGAACCAATCTTTGGTTTAATATGATATTATAAAGGAGGACCACCATATCATCATTATATATAATTTAATCATAAGAAGGTGTGTGGCGGAGAAGCAATTAACGGTGGGAAGAAAAATAAAACCATCCCAGCAAAATTCCACTATATTTAAAAAATTAAAATCTAATAATAGTCTCCTCTTGATATTTTTCCACGTCCATTCTTATTCCACTTGCGTTGACCTCTTTTTTTTTTTTTTTTCATTTAGATATCTATTGTTTGTTTAAAAACTAACAAAAGATTGCGGTTTCTGCGTCATACGTACAAAAATGATTACGACCTTTGAGAGGTAAGACGCGTTCCACTTTCGCAAAAAACAAATGGATTGAAAATTACGCTCTGCACTTAAAAAGAATATGTTCTCTATTTAGTACAGACAGATAGATCACAGATGTTTTACAAACTAGTCTTGTCTTCCTACTCATCAAATCTGATTCCTCACTGTATACCATTATATATTCGTCTTAGCTTTAGTGTTTATATCATAGCTCATTTTGCATCTCACCTCGTACGACATCATTTAATGGGTAGATCCTTTAATAAGCTAGATCTATATCTCAACATCTCTTGTTCGATTTCCTTCATAACTTTGTCAGACATACTAGAATCTCCAGATAGATGTTAAACGTAATCAGTCTAACCAGTGCTGAGATCATACGATACGAAAATCCAAAACTATATAAAAAAACAAATCTAAGCTGAGCTCTAAAACGTAAACAATGCGACTGACTTATATAGCCGACTTAGATGGGATCTAAATATTCCCTTCGAGATTTAATGAATGTATAAATATGTTTTTATAAACGTGGCTGAACTTTACAAAAAAAAAAAAAAAAAACGTGGTTTTTTCCAGTCTAACAAATATGAGTGTTTCTTAGAATAGTTTTTCATGCATGCATGGAATTTATGGTAAGAAAATTAATAATAGTGATCAAATAAACGTACTAGTGATCAAATAGATAGTTTAATTTTCTGTTTCATTACCTTTTGAGAAAAATATGAAAATCTATTAAACAAACCATGGATAACGTACTGTGTAAACTGGTTCAGTGAGAAACAGATAAAAACTCTTATCGCCTTCTACTTTGGTAAGTCAAAAGTAAAGAATAAAAAAGAAACACATGAAAAATGGAAAATAAAGCTAGGAAAAGAATGGCACAATTCTATGCCAAAAATCATATACAACATCAAAGTTTCTTCTTCATATCCTCTTTTTTTTTTAATCGTATCAAAGCTTTTCAATCAATTTGGTATCGCTCTTAACCCATTTCTTCTTGCGCGCTTCTTCCCCTTCAGCATTTCTCCTGCAATGCATTAGGGTTTATTTACCCAAAAAATGAGATGTCGCATAACCACCACTCTAAATCTTTTTCTTTTGCGTGTGACCTGCTTCTAAAGCATTGGCCGTGTAATACTTACTCATCAAGGATTCACGTTACAGTCACTCAAGAACCGATCTTCTCGATTCAGATGGTTTCTCCAATAGTTTTTGTACTTTGGGATTCCCAGCTCTAGCCACGGCTTCATGTTCCCGTTATAGTGCAATATGGCTGCCTTTTTTATGGCTTGGGTATTGATATTGTAGTCATAACCAAGCCCCGATAGAGCCCATTTGTCGTCAAGAGCATAAACTTGGTCTTGAAATGTAAGCAAGCTTGCTTGCAATGCAATTGCTTCTCTCGACTCATCTCCACCACTCAACTGCTGCACAATAGAAAAGAATCTCATCGGTCATATTCACCCAATATTTCTCTTTTAGGTTTTCCTGAAAACTGACCTCTTTATAAAATTTCTGGAAGGTTTCTGAAACACCCAATTCCCTCCATCTAGCAAGATCAACGACATTCAAACCAGACATCCAGAGACAAGCATTAGTATCCAAACTTCCTCCCTTGAGATTTTTTAGCTGACCCAATCTCACAGCGCAGGACTTAACAGCACCATTCACTTTCCCTTCCATATCAAGGTCCCAAAGGGGAGATAAGTCTCGCTGGACTACAACATCATCATCCAGAATCACAATCTTTTCCAACATGTCAAATAATTTGGGAAGAAGATAGTGAGATTGAGAGAAAAGGGATAAGTAGTGTGTTCTATTCTGTTGTGACGCCAAAAGGTCACCGCTTGGGAAGGAAATACGGAATTCCACAGGCAAAGCCAGTTTCATTTCAGGATCGTCCAGCACGAGTTTTTCAATGTTCAATACTTGAACAGTTGCTTGTTTGCAGGGATTCCTAACAAACCATTGTTTCATCGCAAAGAAATTCTGCTCGTCTGTCAGTACATGGAAAACAAAGTTTTTACTGTCCTGAAACATCAACAACCAACCAAGAATTAGAAAACAGAGTTCTCTGACTCCATGAAAAATAGAAAAGTAAAGAAAACTGGATTTAATAAGTACCCTTGCGTGTAAAACTGTTGAGTTGACAACTACAGATGATGCAACTATATTATCGGAAATGATAACAAAGTGAAGCAATGAGGGATCTGAAAATTTCTCACTAATGGGATCCTCAAGTGAACCTGACTTGAAATGTTCCACAGTTAGTCTCATTGACAAGCAATGAAGACTCTTAGGCATTGTCTGTATTGCAAGCTGGTAGAGGAACACACTCTGTTTCATGTGGAAACTAGCTTCATCTTCAGTCAAATCCAGGATCTGTCTCAATTTCTTATCAACATTGTTACAGTCGACTGGAAACGACTTTGCCTTTGCAATTACAGCTTCCATCTTCTGCAACTTTTTATCAACCCTGACATAACCGTGGATATAGATACACAATAAGTACGATTAAAGGAAATTAGCAGAGGATTCTACACATAAAGGCTTCCCCTAAAAGAGAACAAACAATATCCATGGCATCCCTCCTACAATCTAGTTATTTTTTTTGGGGTCAGTATCATCTAGTACATTAGTTTAAGATATTGGCGCAAATAAGGCCCTCAAAATACAGATATTCCTGGGTTGCCGCCTAATGAATAAGTGAAGAGCGAACACTGTGATAAAGAATTTCTAGATAACATAAAACCTCTAAAAGCAAGTAAAACACTAGAAAACAGGATGTCCAAAAAATCTGAAGGCAAACTAGGAGAGATTCATGTGACCAGAATCCAACAAGATCATTTCCATTAAGGAACAAACTATTAGTACAAAATGGTAGAGAACTTACTGTGGTGGAAGGTCAGCATCTTGTGAACTTTCACTAAGAATACGCTCAAACTCTTGGATATTCTGTTTCATATCCCGAGTCAATTTGCTCTGAGAAGGCATTTTAGCGATACTTGGATAGTATGCCCTAGCCACAAATAGTTGGTCCTTCATTTGCTTCACCTTAGCATCTTTCATCGGTTCCTTATTCTTTTCCCTCCAGTTGCAGTAGCTCCCATACTCCACTTCACAAGTTCTCCAAGTATCATCAGCACTTACTATTGCCCCCTGAACACCTTTATTTGAGGTTTCAGTTTTTGTTTTCTGTTCACAAAATAAGGCAGAATACAAAATAAGGCAGAATTAGGTTAACTTTAGACGGTCACTAGAGATATACAGAAAACACGACCCATTTATACATTTGCAGGGCTTGGGTTGGCAACAACTGTTGGGGACACTGGTAATTCTGCAGATTTAAAGTTGGAGATCAGAACCAAAATAAAATAATGGGAGAGGAACTTTCAGAAAGCGAAACTTGTAAAGCAAACCTCTTTTTTTAAAATCCCTGGCGCTTGTCACAATCATATCTCTGGAACCCACATTTATGTCGCTTTTCTAGCATGTGAAACAAGAAAACAAAAACGTTAATAAATTGTTACAAACACTTTCACCATCTCACATCCAAGCAACCAGATCTTTACCTCACCCAAAAGACAACATGAGATACATGAAGTAGCATTATTCATGAAAATATTTCAACTTTCTAGTCTCCTTAGATATTTTGACCTCTAGTTTGTTTGTCAGGCAAGAAAAGTTTTCAGATTCACTTGTAAATTATGGGGCATCTTGCATAGTATTCCATAAAATAAGCAGGAATGTAAGTTTTTTTCTAATGTTAGCATTCACATTTTGCAGGATACTGTTAGCAAACCTTCTACACATAATTTTAGCAAGGTTAAGCAGATCACATAGCCCTGTTACCTATAATCAAACTACAAAGCCTATATCTCTTTACATCAATGCCAGTAATTGTACAGAGTATATTCTTCAATAGCAATGAAAATTAAACATATTTACACCAGATCTGAAATGTGTGTCAAGTAGAGAGCAGTGCGTAAGATAGCGAAGAACGTCCAACCATCATAAAGGCTTAAATCTATAGATACATGAAGAGATCTAAATTTGTTTGGAAAAAAACTAACCTATATCCATAAGACATCACCGTAGTATAAAAATGGAACAAGTCAATGCCTTAAATCTACAATGAAACAAGTGAAACTCCAAATGGAGAACCAACCTTTGGAAGTACTGGATTGATTTTTTGAAGAACCTCATCGACACGTTCAGATACATCTCTCTGTGAAATCGAAGAAAAAAAAATGAAAAGCAGCGATGGGAATTGAAACAGTGAAACGAGAATTACAAATTTACAATACCTGAGCATGTTTTGTAGCATTGATTCTGCTATAGCTCTCAAACTAATTCCATAGAAAGAGCATTAGAAAAAAAATCAAACAACAAACCATTACTGAAATCAATAAAGAAACGAAATGCTTACAGAAGAAGCCGGTTGAACAGTGACAAATCCTGAGAATAGAGTGAATAAAAGAGATGAGATGAGATTAGATCTAAAACAGAGATCGAAAAAAAAGAGAAAGAATGATAGATACCAGGAGAGTGAAAGCCGTTGTGAAGGCCGAGTAAGAAAGCAAGAGGAACAAGCATAGAAAGGATAACAAGAACCAATACTCCAATTACAAGAAATCTCCACCGGCGTTTTCCACCACCACCACCGCCTCCGCCTTTCATATTTCCGATTTTAAAATGAATGAAAATGGCTTGTGATTACAAACACATTGGATCCCCAATAACGATGTCTCTCAAATCACACTCTCTCGATACACTCAAATCACTCTCTCTCGTTCAACGTTTTATCAAATTCTCTTCGTCGCTCTGTGATTTTGTTGAATGCAGAAACTTATAAGTGCTGCACTTCGTCCGATCGCATCGTCTCTTTTCCTTTGCTCTTTTTTTTTTTTGTTTTGTTTTGCAACTTTGGAGAAGGGAAGAAGAGAGAGAGAGATTGGTACACCCAACTCTATTCTCGCACGTGTGGCATTGTCTCTGCCGTTCGATTATTCATCCCACTTGCAAGATCTACCTTTCGATCATAACACGTGTCTTTCTCACACGGTGGTGATTTATCTTATTTTAAATATATATATTTATTTTTTTCACGTTCGGTTATATCGTCGCTCTCTGAATCCAAAACTCCAGAATGCCTAGCGATATTTTTCAACGCCGTTGACGCTTATTCACTGGTAATCTTATCTCTCATCCATATTTTCCAATTTCGTTTGTGTAGGAAGAATTTGGTTAAGTAAAATAGATGATTTGTGAAAGCATATGACAAGTCTTGTGAAATCTTTGTTTCATTTAGATTTTAATCTGGTGCAAGTTTGTGTGGATGTAATGAAGGGGATGAGTTTAGCTTTTTATTTTAATGCATCGTTTAAGCTAACCTGTCTAAGGTTCTGTTGTTCTGAACTCTGAACTGTCTTTTTTTTTTTGACATTGACTGAATATGATTTTTCTGTGCTTCGTATGTGAATGAATCAGGGACTATTCATTTTTATAACGAGCATGATTTTGATCGCTAGGAAAGCATTGGCCTCGGTGCATAATAAGGCTATTCGTTTGACAACAAGGGAAGTGCATTGCCTAAGTTCCATCTTAGTTTCTCCTCCTCTCGTGTCTCTTGACTTGCCTGAATATTGGATTCCGTACTCTGATCCTTCATCTCCTGTTTCCTTTGGTAAATACTTCCCAAAAAGTGTATTGTTGTTGCATTTACATGGCTATATCTTCTATCTCCTCCATATATTACAAGAACGTTCTCTAATTGTATGAGTTGACTTTTGAAGTCTTTAGTTGTACCCCTCGTATCTCTGTTTATGTTTTGTGTGTGTGTGTGTGTGTGTGTTTGTGTATACAGAGAGTGAACAAAATACTGTGGTAATAGATGGTAAAGTTATCGCCGACAATATCAGAACAAAGATTATTAGTGAAGTGTGGAAGATGAAAAAGGATGTTGGCAAAGTCCCTGGCCTTGCGGTTGTTTTGGTTGGCCAACAAAGAGACTCACAAACTTATGTTCGGAACAAAATTAAAGCTTGTGAAGAAACTGGTATCAAATCTGTTTTAGCTGAATTGCCTGAGGATTGCACTGAAGGACAGGTTATCAGTGTATTGAAAAAGTTCAATGAAGATACATCCATTCACGGGGTTCTCGTGCAGCTTCCTTTGCCCCAAGTATGTTTCATATTTTTTGTGTAGTGAACCATGACATTGTTATGGTGGGTGTTAGTGTCTTTGATGTCAAAGATTACTTCTATGTTAGGAGGTCAAGTTTCTATGCTTACTATGTTTTCATTTTTTTTTGTTTGGAAAAGGTATGATTCTTTGTGTTTTCATTTAGTTTTTAATATCCAAATCTTTTTCGCTATGAGGTTTCTCTTTCCTGCTGGTTGGTAGAGCATCTGAATTTTCTTACTTTTGTAATTTGTTTTCATGAGAACGTTCTTGTGTTTTGTTTTTTGTTTTCCGTTTTTCTTTCTCAATTGAGTACCATCATGTGTAATGGAAGATATCTTTTACAGCATCTTGATGAAACAAAGATTTTGAATATGGTGAGATTGGAGAAAGATGTTGATGGGTTTCATCCTTTAAATATGGGGAATCTTGCAATGAGAGGGAGGGAGCCGCTATTCGTATCTTGCACTCCGAAGGGTTGTGTGGAGTTGTTAATAAGATCAGGTGTTGAATTAGCGCGGAAAAATGCTGTGGTGATTGGGAGAAGTAACATCGTTGGTCTGCCAATGTCTTTATTACTGCAGGTATTAGCTCTTTTTTTTTTATCTGTTAATGCAATAGGGTTCTTATGCATGAGCATTCCGGTTTGGGATTAACTATGTATTTATGTCTTTGCTGACATTCTTGGGTAGAGGTATGACGCAACAGTAAGCACAATACATGCTTTTACAAAGGATCCCGAGCACATTACAAAGGAAGCTGATATTGTGATTGCAGCAGCGGGTATACCTAGTTTGGTTAGGGGGAGTTGGCTGAAGCCTGGAGCAGTTGTCATTGATGTTGGCACATGTCCGGTTGAGGTAAAGAAAAATGTATTGCTAAACTTATTAAGAGTCTTGTACTTCCCAGTGAAAAAAGACTCATACAATAGCATGAACATGAATCCATTCTAGATCAAATGTATTTCCTTGAGAATTTTTTTGGTTTCTGGTTAGATATTGGAGCATAGTGTGTTATGTTAAATGCGAAAATGATATGGCAGGATAGTAGCTGTGAGCATGGTTACCGTCTTGTTGGAGATGTATGTTTTGAGGAAGCATTAGGTGTTGCCTCGGCTATCACTCCTGTGCCTGGAGGAGTCGGTCCCATGACGATTGCCATGTTACTATGCAATACATTGGCTGCTGCCAAGCGGATATCTCCTTGATTATGGTATCTTTTTCTATTACTATAATTTCTTTTAAAAGAGATTAGGATATTCCATGTTGTTGGAGCCTGTTTAATTTGAATTATTATGTTGCTTTCTTATAGACTGCAACGAATTTACTGCTTTGTGTAGAATTATGTAGACGGTAATGTTGTTGTTATACTGGCTTTTACAAGATTGGAAGCCAATTTAGTTATGAATATAAGTAAGTCTATGGTAGTTGGACCATTAAAAGTATATGTTGGTGATACTGGCAGGTGTACTAGGAGAAACATTGCGTCTTAGTTACAACAAAATTGAAGGATGACTCAACCAAAAGGTGTCACCTGAAGGATCACACGAAAGATAGGCTTGTTGCAACATGTATACGTGTCCTTAAGTTTGTTCTTGATGACCTAAAGTGTGAGAGGGGGAATTACTTGAAGACTTTCTTTCCTTTAATTCGGTTTTAAATATATCTTTTTTGCGGTTTTCAGTTTTTTTTTAGAAATGTAAACCAACTAAAAAAAATCGTGTAATCTGAAATCTCCATTAATTGAATATTTTATGTAGTTGTTACATCTTTTGAAGACCAGACTTGTACAGTACTTTTGTGTTTATCAAATTTTAAAAAGTGACATCATCCGTACCTGATAACAATTAACAAATAGACTGCATAAACCAAAACCAAAACACTTGATTTAGTTTCTAAACCAAGATCTGTATCGGTAAATCTCATATTCATTTTTCCTAAAACTCAACAAGAGAAACAAAAAAAAAAACTGTCTTTTCTATCCAAAGTACAAACTAAAACCGAATGATTTCAAATAAATACAACAATAGAACAACTTTTTATTCCAAACCAAACCAAACCAAGGCAAGCCAAACCAAAAAAATCTAATTTGGATTTGGTTAAGATATTTTGGTCGAGGTGCTCAAAGAAAAAAAGGAAAAAGAAAAAAGAAAAAGGAATAAAGGATTCTGATTCCGAGTCTCAAGTTCCAAAGAGAAGAAGGTCTGTGAGAGAGAGAGAGAGAGAGAGAGAGAGAGAGATCTGGGACGTCTGGAAATGTGAAGGAAACCAAAAAAAAGGATCTGAGAGTTTTGAAATTTGTCTATAAAACAAAAATGGTTTGGGAGAAAGAGAAGATCGTCGGAAGTTGTATATTCGGAGGAGCTGCTTTCGCCGTCGGAGCTTCTTTCCTCCATCTTTTCCTTAAAGGTGAGCTTCCATTAGGATTAGGTTTAGGTTTATCTTCTCCATGGCGCATTTTGAGAAAACGAAAACCTGTTCGCGTTTACATGGATGGTTGCTTCGATATGATGCACTATGGTCACTGCAACGCTCTTCGACAAGCTCGTGCTCTTGGTGACCAATTGGTCGTTGGTGTTGTTAGTGACGAAGAAATCATTGCTAACAAAGGACCTCCCGTTACGCCTCTTCATGAAAGGTCTCTTACTCTTATCTCTATCTCTCGAGAGAGATTACAATTCGTTTTGTTCCAATTTCCTTTTTGTTTGATTTTCGATTTCGTTCTGTTTAGAATGATAATGGTGAAAGCTGTTAAGTGGGTGGATGAAGTTATTCCGGATGCTCCTTATGCTATTACTGAAGATTTCATGAAGAAATTGTTTGATGAGTATCGGATTGATTATATTATTCATGGTGATGATCCTTGTGTTCTTCCTGATGGTTCTGATGCTTATGCACTTGCTAAGAAGGCTGGTCGTTACAAGCAGATTAAGCGTACTGAAGGAGTTTCTAGCACTGATATCGTTGGTAAATTGACTCTCTCCCTTCTGATTTTGTTTCCTAAGATGTTTAATCATATCAGGTTTATGAAATTTTCTATTTGCAATTCTTGTACAGGTCGTATGCTTCTATGTGTAAGAGAAAGATCTGTCAGTGATACTCATAGCCGTTCATCGCTACAGAGGCAATTTAGTCATGGGCATAGTAGTCCAAAGTTTGATGATGGAGCTACTTCTGCCGGTACTCGTGTTTCACATTTTCTTCCTACTTCCCGCAGAATTGTTCAGTTCTCGAATGGCAAGGTATGCAAGTCTTGGAGAGTGTCCTGTCCTCAAGTTTATATATTTCATACTTTTGTTTCTACTAGTTATCTTACTCTAGCGCATAACTTAGATCTGTGCATGTTTCTATATCTACAACAAGTTTATGATCTAGTAGGTTGAACAAGTACATTACCCTTGATTTCTAATAAGTTTTTTTTTTAATTATTATGGAACATTGGCTAGTTTACTCTTGGTTCTTACCTCCTAAAACTATTAACAAGTTAATGTTTCACACTTTCTATGACCGTTCACCAGTCATTGGATACTTTTTATGTGCGTATCTATATATTCTTTATTAAGTGTACGAAAGTTGCTTAACATCCCACTTATGGACTATGTCAAGTCATACCCGCTTGATGCATCGTAAGATTATTTTCCTCGATAGATTTCACTTGTCCCTTACTTCTGTCTCTTTACTTCATTATTTCATTCTCCTTCTCATATTTATCTGCCGTTGATCAAATGTACATGCTTTTGTTGACAGGGGCCAGGACCTGATGCACGCATTGTTTACATAGATGGTGCTTTTGATCTTTTTCATGCTGGCCATGTTGAGGTATATTAAGTTAATTTGGTGCATACAAAATAAAACTCAGTTTATACAGTTGTGAAAGAAGTTTAAATGTATTGGATACTGTAGTTTCTTATTAAACGCTCCTGCAAATAGTGAAAGATAATGATTTATTGGATATTAGAAAATTTAAGAATTTATTTGCGAGTCTGTTGATGACGAGAAGTGGGTTGTTGATTATAGAGTAATGCACAACATAGGAAGAATAAGTGTTATTTAGCGACACTCCAGTTCTTTCTGCCAATATTGATATTTGTTCTTGAATTACTTAATTTGTACAGATTCTCAGGCGTGCTCGAGAGCTTGGAGATTTTCTTCTTGTTGGAATACATAATGACCAGACTGTCAGGTTCAAAATAGCCTAACTTTGGCAGTCTGCTTTATTAATTGTCTAATCTTTTCTTCATCATGCCATGGCGTTATGTAATTGGCGATGTTAGTTTTAGGCAAACAATAATAGTAGTCCCCTTTCTGCTATCTAGCTTAATTGTTTGGTTGTGTTGAGAAGTTTATATGTACATGATTGCATCTCTGCTTAAATTCGTCTGACTATATTGTACCTTGTTAAACGTTACTGTGCAGTGGTAAAAGAGGAACACATCGCCCAATCATGAATCTCCATGAAAGGAGCTTAAGTGTTCTGGCATGCCGCTATGTGGATGAGGTGATCATTGGTGCTCCATGGGAAGTGTCAAGAGATACGGTGAGGCTCTCTGCACTTTGCTTAATAATAATAATAATAATATACCAAATGGATTTCATGAAAAGATAATTTTAACGATGATTTGGATATTGCAGATCACGACATTTGACATTTCGTTGGTGGTTCATGGGACAGTAGCCGAGAGTGATGATTATCAAAAGGTAAAGTAACATTTGAATGTGTGTATATATACTAGGTAAAACATAAAGAGCTGTGTTTTCTGAGAATGCAGGAGGAAGATAATCCGTATGCTGTACCAATTAGCATGGGCATATTCCAAATTCTAGAAAGTCCTCTTGATATCACAACTTCCACTATAATCAGGAGGATTGTAGCAAACCATGAAGCTTATCAGGCAAGTTTCTATTTCATAGCTTTGTACTCTTTGTCTTCTTGCTTCACTTGACCAATATCTCACTCGAAATCATTTTTTGTATTCTATAGAAACGTAATGCAAAAAAGGAAGCTAGTGAGAAAAAGTACTACGAGCAGAAGTCGTTTGTGTCCGGGGACTGACTGATGGAATCAAAAAGCTATAAATACTTCGCTTTTTAACTCTTTAAGTCCATCTTCGGTTTCTCGCTTATGAGAATGTCTTGTACTTGACTATAAGTAGGATGTTACTGATGACTACATATTACATTTTGTTCTCTAGTTCTACACTTCACATAAAGATGGCATTTTGATGGTTTGGCACCAATTTCTTCACTCTTAGGTAAAAAAGATTAGTTGAAATCATTTTTGAAACACATTATATTTTGTTAATTGAAGCAAGTATTATTTGTTCTTCAACTCTGGTACCTTGTATATTTGTATTGAACGATGCTATCTGAATCGAATCTAAAATCCGAGCTCCTAAACTCAGCTTGGGAACATTAACTCTTGTTAAGTCTTGAGAACTTCAACTCTCTCAATAATTGATCCTTTTCTATGAAAGAAAACAAGACATAAATTCAACTTGCAGTACTGTTTTCATCAACTGAAAGAAAGAAAGAAAGAATCTTGCACATAACTAATTCCTCAAAGACTAACAAGCTCCCCACATAGGTGCATCATTCTATTTTTATACCCACAAAATATAATAAAGTATTGATTAGCAAAGTTCCAGGTGATTAAGATCATCTATATATACATATATATATATATTCCTTAGCATTTCCCACAGCTGATCAGCCTATTGTTTCATGTCATTGGTTGTAAATGCTTACGGTATTTTTCTTTTTCTTATCCCAATTTTCTAAAAGAACACTAACGGTTTTATATATACTATTCCAGTGCCTTGAGGGATCGTAGGTTTCCACCTATACAAGCCAAAGAATTGCCACTTTTGCAATGCACTGTGTCTGTCCTGACTGATTATGAAACTGCAGAAGAGTATCTTGATTGGGAGGTATTCGCCTTACTCTTTAGCTATGATATGTCAAGCCAGAATCCAGATATTTAGTGGCTAACAAGGAATTGTTTAATCCGCACACCCCGATTGACCAACTGCTGTTTCTTCCCTCATATTATTTCCTTACTCAGTAAACTACTTTGCTTTACATATCACAGCAAGTACATGTAGTTTGTAAATTTGTTCTTATTTGTGGTTTATCTCCAACGCCTTCCCTGATTTGTCTCTCAAGGTCGGAAAGCATGGTATAATAATCGAGTTTACTGAACCTGAGACTAATACAAAACGAAGTGCAACATATTTGCCTGAGGTGCCAGCTCATGAAGGTACCATTTTGATTACAATATTTCAAGTACTGTGAAGCTATATACAGCTTTGATCACTTGGTATGCTAACGATTACTTTTGATTCTCACCAAGGCTGGACAAAGATAGAGGCAATAGATTCGCTGGTGCGTAAAGCAGGATACAATGGTGTAATAACAGAAACAGTGCGCAGGAGAATCAATCTAACGCGTTACCAGAGTACATTGTTCAGCATGCATTATAGTGAATACCTTTCATATGTTAAGGCGACAAGGGGAGCTATCGTCCCGGGTATTAATGGGACCAACAAGCGTGCCATTGCCTTGTCTTGATCTGCACCTGCAAAAAGAAATGCCATTGATTCTGTTTGGTTTCCTCCTAATTTTATCTTTCTATCTGTGATTCCAAATTGTCTGGCCCTCGTCTTAGTTGAAACTTGATCTTGAGTTGACTTTGTAGAAGTAGTCAACCTTCATAGTCGATAAACGAGATAAAAGGCCCCACTGTAGCTTTCAGTATTCTTCTCAATGTTATCATTCCTGGAGAAATTTAAATTAGTGAGAAGGAGATTGAAACAGAGCAGAGCAGATACAAAATATTATAAGAAAAGAAAATACACTCTCAGAAATCCGATAGATATTCGAGTCTCATAATTCAATCCATCAGACATCCTCAAATCCCCAAAATGATCTCACATAAGCAAAACGTTTGTTCTTTGTTTTACGTATGCATTATTTTCTTCATCTTCCTCACCAATTTTAATACCAAGTTGATCATGAAGTGGAGCAGCCATGTCTAAAGCGTGTTCGTTTTTGTTTAGCACATGAATAAGTAAAAAGACTAGTTCATAATTGCAAGATACAGAACAAATGCTAAGTAGTTTTCCAGAAGAATAAATGCGCGTAAATGAATCATGAAACACCAAATATACCTTTGAAAGATACGAGCTGTCCATCATCATTAAACATCATCCTGTTTGATACAATCTTTACATTCTTAAATGTTCTATGAAGGTTTTGCCTCAAAACCTGTACAAAAGTGACCAAGTACGAAAAATCATTTTCATTATAGAGGCAACAGAAGAAGCAAAGACTAAATCTACTTAAACTAAGGCTCTCTACACACACCTCTTCAATAACATCAGCAAGTCCTGTTGAAAAAATCAGAACTGGAATCTCAGCTGTTTCTTTCACCATTTAAGCATAATTGGAAACATGATTTGACTTTGTAGAAATAGTCAACCTTCATAGTCGAGTAATACCAAAAGTTTCAAAGTCAACCAAGTGAATTTGATTCTATAAATTCAACTCAAAATTTGGAGGTTATTTCAGTTTAATAAAAAAACATGAGCTTATTTCTTTAGATTTATAAACTCAACTCAAAATGTAATTCTATAAAATACTTTTATAATCACCCATCTTTGATTCGTCTCTCAGCTGCTTAGATTAGCTTTGATCAGGAGATATACTCGGATTAAATATTAATTTAGTCAAGCAGAACAACAAATAACTTTGTTTATTCTTCTAATCCACAATTTCAAATGGATCTTGTCTTGAGCCGATGACGAACGCCATGGTTTTTGTATGCAATGTGCCGCCTAGGACTGAGGACGCCTAAACGCCGGAGAAGACGCAAATACTTGCACTTATTTTCTGAACCCTTGGGACTCGTACACTCATTTAAGCTACTTGTAATGCGATCAACATCTTTACCAACCCCAGCCTCACACGAATCGTTCTTGCTCTGAGGCTGGGGTTTTTCTGAAGTCAGATTCTGCTCATCTATGGGACTGAGGCATCTCGTATGATCATTGAAGCTACTTGTAACATCCTTACCAACCCCAGCCGGCCCCAAGTGAGGCACAACCTTTTCTGGTATATGTTCTGCACTGTGATGCGAACCCATGAGAGCCATGCATCCGGTACGCTCACTGAAGACTCTTCTAACTGTAGCTATGCGATCAACTTCTTTACCAACCCGAGCCTCGCATGAGTCCTTGTAAGTTATGTAGACAGTAGCATTTTTGGATTGTAAGTCCATTTTCTAATGATCTCTCTGCGGGCCACTCCGGTATGCTAACTGGATTGTGGGATACACCCGCATCGTACTCATTGGTTTCCCCTATACAATATTAAATCATCAGCAAGTGGGAGAACAAATGAACACCACTAGTAAGTCACGTCAAATGTTTTTACCTCGGATTCTAACAATATTGCATGTCAAAGCAAATCCAACAGGTCGATGTTCATTAATTCTAGTCTGAAAAGTTTGGGGCAAAGAGGTAGATGGATCCATTGCAACCAAAGTTATGTAGTAAGGGGAAGGAACAGGACTGACTCTGAGATGGTATTTCTCTACGCATGTGAGCTGATATTTTTTTCCCTAATCAACAAAGACAGTTATGTATGTAAGTAATGTGGTATAATATTGTTCATTAATCAAAGTAAAAGAATAGAAGAATTGAGACCTGAATCATATTGTAACGATGAAGGCCCATCTTAGCATAAAGGGTGACTAAGCTACAACAAGGAGACCGATCATTACAGATCCTTTTATGCAGTGTACGCGACCCGTATGTGATAGTACCCTTGGCATCGAACGGCTACATTATTGTTACCAAATAATCAATAACTAAGGAACCCGAGAAGCAGAGGAATGTGATCATTCGGAACCCTAGACTAGTCATGATCAAACAAAACACAATCATGGTATAATAAGATGTAAGAATTACACTGCATTCAGGCCATGGTTTTTCCAAACGCTTCAAGTACTGAGCCCTAGCGCGACTGTTTCTATGGGGGGGTCTGATCACCATCTCTTTCGTCCAAGGTTGTCGATGTTTCGGCGGAAACGAGCGGACGATACTTTTGGTCAATTTAGGTTTGTCGACGCGATTATATCACCTTTTCCATCCGGCCGACTCATATATGGGCTCCAATTGGGCCTTCACAACCCATAACTCATTATTATTAATTATTTTTTTTTTATCTTTTTCCATTTACAAGCAAAATAACAATGATCCTAGTCTAGAATGTGTATATAGAGTATAGACATACATTTTTAATAATTGCGATTTTCTAATATTTTTCAATAGTCCAATAATTATATTAAAATCAGTTAGTATTAAATATATATATATATATATATATCCTTACCCTTGGAATGGCTTACCAAAAATATACACTTAAAGGGAATTTTCAAAATATTAACAAATTTAGTTTTGTAAGAAATCTATAAAATTCATAAAAATTCGTACACAGCAAATACAAGGGAATATTGTGGAAGAATATTATAAAACATACAAACCGTATTGTTAATGTTTTTAATCATACAATACATTATTACAAAATTATATATCAAATAATCGTCTTAACCTTACTATATTGAATTTATATACTGAATAAAAAACGAAATATATATATATATATATTTAAAGGAAAATCTAAACCGGAATCATTAAACCGAATCTCTTAACCAAGAAAATGAAGCTATAAAGCCTTTTCAACTTCAAGACTTGTGGGATACGTGATTATCTCTCTCCCGCTCTCCAATTCTGTTTTGTTGAGTAAAAGAGTAAAGAAGAAGATGATGATGGAAGACGAATTTCAAGAACGTTACAACAATCTCAGCCTCGACGACATTGATCTCTCTCTCCTTCGTCTCACTTCCCCCACCTTATGATCCCTCATCATCCGCCGATGAAAACAGCCCTCCTTTGAAACGCTCCTCCCCTGTTTCCGACGAATCTGATCACCCTAAACGCAGATAAATCTCCCCTCAAAACCCTATCTTTATCACACCTCCACTTCTCTTCACTTACTCGGAAACTCAATTTTCCTCTATTCATGACTCGACCCTGTTCCCGAGACCTGTTGCCGAGAAGCAATCTGCTTTCAAGACTCCTCATACAGAGATTGTTATAATTAAGCATTTTCTTTAATCTCTGCTCTCTTATGGTTTTAGCTACTAATTAAGAATCTCGAATCGGTTTGGTTAACAGACAATGAAGATGGCTAATAATTGCGCGGAGGAGATGAATCGTGGAGAGACAAACTATGCTTTTGAGGTTTGGAGATCATTCGTTTTCCTTTTTAAGTCTAAAGATTACAATAAATGGTTTTGATTAGTTATGGTGAATTGCAGAAGCAGCAACAAAAGGAAGAAGAAGATTGTGGAGGAGAAATGAGGATAGAAAGATCTGGAGATGGATATGTAATTAGATTGAAGTGTAGATGCAGAAAATAAGTGCAAGTATTTGCGTCTTCTCCGGCGTTTAGGCGTCCTCAGTCCTAGGCGGCACATTGCATACAAAAACCACGGCGTTCGTCATCGGCTCAAGACAAGATCCATTTGAAATTGTGGATTAGAAGAATAAACAAAGTTATTTGTTGTTCTGCTTGACTAAATTAATATTTAATCCGAGTATATCTCCTGATCAAAGCTAATCTAAGCAGCTGAGAGACGAATCAAAGATGGGTGATTATAAAAGTATTTTATAGAATTACATTTTGAGTTGAGTTTATAAATCTAAAGAAATAAGCTCATGTTTTTTTATTAAACTGAAATAACCTCCAAATTTTGAGTTGAATTTATAGAATCAAATTCACTTGGTTGACTTTGAAACTTTTGGTATTACTCGACTATGAAGGTTGACTATTTCTACAAAGTCAAATCATGTTTCCAATTATGCTTAAATGGTGAAAGAAACAGCTGAGATTCCAGTTCTGATTTTTTCAACAGGACTTGCTGATGTTATTGAAGAGGTGTGTGTAGAGAGCCTTAGTTTAAGTAGATTTAGTCTTTGCTTCTTCTGTTGCCTCTATAATGAAAATGATTTTTCGTACTTGGTCACTTTTGTACAGGTTTTGAGGCAAAACCTTCATAGAACATTTAAGAATGTAAAGATTGTATCAAACAGGATGATGTTTAATGATGATGGACAGCTCGTATCTTTCAAAGGTATATTTGGTGTTTCATGATTCATTTACGCGCATTTATTCTTCTGGAAAACTACTTAGCATTTGTTCTGTATCTTGCAATTATGAACTAGTCTTTTTACTTATTCATGTGCTAAACAAAAACGAACACGCTTTAGACATGGCTGCTCCACTTCATGATCAACTTGGTATTAAAATTGGTGAGGAAGATGAAGAAAATAATGCATACGTAAAACAAAGAACAAACGTTTTGCTTATGTGAGATCATTTTGGGGATTTGAGGATGTCTGATGGATTGAATTATGAGACTCGAATATCTATCGGATTTCTGAGAGTGTATTTTCTTTTCTTATAATATTTTGTATCTGCTCTGCTCTGTTTCAATCTCCTTCTCACTAATTTAAATTTCTCCAGGAATGATAACATTGAGAAGAATACTGAAAGCTACAGTGGGGCCTTTTATCTCGTTTATCGACTATGAAGGTTGACTACTTCTACAAAGTCAACTCAAGATCAAGTTTCAACTAAGACGAGGGCCAGACAATTTGGAATCACAGATAGAAAGATAAAATTAGGAGGAAACCAAACAGAATCAATGGCATTTCTTTTTGCAGGTGCAGATCAAGACAAGGCAATGGCACGCTTGTTGGTCCCATTAATACCCGGGACGATAGCTCCCCTTGTCGCCTTAACATATGAAAGGTATTCACTATAATGCATGCTGAACAATGTACTCTGGTAACGCGTTAGATTGATTCTCCTGCGCACTGTTTCTGTTATTACACCATTGTATCCTGCTTTACGCACCAGCGAATCTATTGCCTCTATCTTTGTCCAGCCTTGGTGAGAATCAAAAGTAATCGTTAGCATACCAAGTGATCAAAGCTGTATATAGCTTCACAGTACTTGAAATATTGTAATCAAAATGGTACCTTCATGAGCTGGCACCTCAGGCAAATATGTTGCACTTCGTTTTGTATTAGTCTCAGGTTCAGTAAACTCGATTATTATACCATGCTTTCCGACCTTGAGAGACAAATCAGGGAAGGCGTTGGAGATAAACCACAAATAAGAACAAATTTACAAACTACATGTACTTGCTGTGATATGTAAAGCAAAGTAGTTTACTGAGTAAGGAAATAATATGAGGGAAGAAACAGCAGTTGGTCAATCGGGGTGTGCGGATTAAACAATTCCTTGTTAGCCACTAAATATCTGGATTCTGGCTTGACATATCATAGCTAAAGAGTAAGGCGAATACCTCCCAATCAAGATACTCTTCTGCAGTTTCATAATCAGTCAGGACAGACACAGTGCATTGCAAAAGTGGCAATTCTTTGGCTTGTATAGGTGGAAACCTACGATCCCTCAAGGCACTGGAATAGTATATATAAAACCGTTAGTGTTCTTTTAGAAAATTGGGATAAGAAAAAGAAAAATACCGTAAGCATTTACAACCAATGACATGAAACAATAGGCTGATCAGCTGTGGGAAATGCTAAGGAATAGAGGTTCACTCTGCACAAAATACACCTAGATATTTGGTGCTTCATTTGTAGTTTCAAGCCCAACATTTTCAAAACTGGATTACTCAGTTTATATAGGAAGTTAGGTACAAAAATAAGCTGCAGCAGAGTTGTGTTGGAAAAAAGGATAAAATACACACCAAACTCAAATAGATTACATATAAGACGACTTAAGAAGGCAGAAATATGATAAGCAAAGTTGAGGGACAACAAGTTCAAACTTGACAAAAAGAAACTCTTTTTAAGGCAAATCATATGAACAACACATCATACACTTGACTTGTCCAAATAAATTATATGAGAAGCAGGGAGAAAAACTGAGTGAGGAAGAGTAAATACCTTGTCAAGGCATAATCTTTGAAACCAGTGATCAAGCGGCGTGCTTCAAGTGTACCAATACATCCACGCAATCGAGGCTCCCCACCATTCACTATTTTCTTCCAGGTAACAAACAATGGACTAACAACACATTAAACCCAGAAAACAAGAAACAGTTAGTTCCTGCTATCACTAAGATAAGGCATGCGATATCAGTCTGCAGAGAGTTGAGAGCTTGCATGTCATAACAAAAAACAAAAAAGAGGAATTTGTTTAAAGAAAGTTACTGATTGGCCTCTTCAAAGGCAGGTGGTGGAGTCTCTTCGTTGTTGTAGTGAGAGACCAAAGTGTCAAAACAGTAAACAGCCATTTCTCTGTTAGCTGACACCATTGTTTGCTTTGAAGGCAGAAAAATCCAAAATCAGCAAGTAATGTGAACCTGAAATATCCAAAATCCTTTTTATGCTTCTACAATCATAGTAGGAAAGAAGAACGCTATCTCGCATACACACACACACAAAAAAAAACCCAAAAATCTAAGAATGAATTACACGAACAAATAGCATTATAGAAAGAAAAAAGTTGAAATTTTTAATTGCGATGAAGATCGAGTAGAGGAAATTGATCTATTTTGTAAGTAAGAATCAAATTTAAAGGGCATGGAATCTACAAGGATATGGATCTGTAATCAGAAAATATATCAAAACAGAGAAGGAATCAATAATGAGTGGAGAGATCGGAGAGAACCTGATGAAAAAAAGCGCAGAAGAGAGGAAGAAAGAGAGGTGAAGTTGATGAAGTGTATACGTTTAGTTTAACAATAAAGGTAGTGACAATTTTTGGTTGTTGTGTCTTTTTCTCAATCAAGGACATCAATCATTAACTATTTGAGCTCCGGCCCAAGCTGCTTCTTTTATTTATTTTTCCTTGTATATTATTAACAAAAATTACAAAAATCAAGTTATGAATTATAGTTATAGCAATTAATAAATAAAAAAGTTGCTTTTAAAATGCTCACAGCTATTCAATGTTTTAAAAAATATATATAATATATGATAACTTAAATAAACAAATTAGTTCTGAATTTAAACGTATACAAATTCATTTTTAGTTTGTTTGGTTATTCTCTAATATATTTTTCTGAAATCTTATTGGCCAACAACAATAAAATAGCAAACATTTTTTCAAACAAAAAATAATAATAATAATATTTGGACTTCCCTGAGCACAAATTTCGAGAGAAATACAAAAAATATAGTTTAGCGCCAAAACGTTATTTCCAAAATGGGCATTATTAGCTCTCACCCTCTCACCCTTCAAACGCAATCTCTCGGGATCTTCACACTTATTCACCTTCTAGGGTTTCTGAGCAACGTCAATTTCGCTACTCAGGCGCCGGCGCTGGAGGATCAAAATATGCAAAAAAATTCAACCACCACTTGTACTTCCCTTCTTCATGAGTTACAGGTTCTCTTCATTTTCCTCGCCCTTCGATTTTTCATTTTCTCCAAAATTGTCTTTTGATTGCGATTATTTCTAACTATTTTGATCTGATTTTCGATGATTCCATTATGTTTAACATTTTAATATTGATTGAATTTGTATATGATGCATTCCGTAGTTGGCCTCGTTGTGTATTACTTACTAGTTGTTGATTCAAATCACTTGTTATCTCATATTTGATCAATTATCGAAATTGATATTAACCATAGTGTTTTTTTTTTTAATTTTGATGTAGATAATATGGGATGAGATTGGTGAAAGTTACAATGAACGAGATAAGATGCTGCTAGAACTTGAGCAGGAATGTTTGGATATATACAATAATAAAGTTGAGAAAACTCGCAAGTACAGAGCTGAGTTACAGCGATCTTTAGCTCAAGCTGAAGCTGAAATTGCCAGTTTCATGTCTGCACTTGGTCAACAAGTCCCGTTTCCAAAGGTATGGTACTTTTTTTTGTATCACTGCATGTTTGTTTCATAAGAGTCTGTGTATATAATTGTTGTTATTATTTCTGTTTGAGAAGAAACAAGGCTCTTTGAAGGAGCAGATATCCAATGTGAAGCCTGTATTGGAAGATCTAATCATGAAAAAAGATCTCAGAAGGAAACAAATCACCGAGACTCTGACACAAATAGCAGAGATCTCTTCTAACATAGCCGGAAATGATTGTCCTGTTAGCTCTGGTTTAGAAATTGATGAAAGTGACTTGACACAAAGAAAGTTGGATGAACTTAGAGCACATCTGCAGGATCTTCGTAATGAAAAGGTGTTCTTGTATTCATGTTTAAGTATTTGTTCTAAAAATGTTTTTGGTTATGTGCTTATCATTTTAAATTCAATTTCAGGCTGTTAGACTGCATAAAGTGAACTCTTATATCAATGATATCCAGGAGTTGTCAGAGATTATGTCATTTGATTTCGCTAAGTCCTTGATTAATGTTCATAGCAGCTTGATAGAGTTTTCGAATACTCATTCGAAAAGCATTAGTAATGATACTCTTGCTAGATTAAAGGAACTTGTAGAGTCTCTGAAGAAAGAGAAACAAGAGAGGCTACTTAAGGTGATCACTAAGTGACCTTTTTCTTATTTTCTATGTCCTTACTTACAGGTTGGAACATCGTTAAGGTTTTTTGGTTTCGTATATACGTATTATGTATATGGTTTTTCATGTCTTTTTACTGCACTTGAGGACTAGAGTATTCAAATTAGGAATTTATTTTATTTTATTTGGAAGCCTTTTAATTGACTTGCTACCATATTTCATCCAAAGGAAATTCAGGACATCCATGAAAGCAAACCATAGACAGTATGATTGACACCTAGACATTTTTATTTATGCAAGTTACAAGGTTTGGGAAGAACCATGCATGAGCTGTGGAACCTAATGGAAATACCTATGGGTGAGAGGAGAAGATTTGACCATTGCAGTAGTTTATTTGCTGGTCGAGCTGATGATGCCTTGAAAACAGGAAGCCTTGATCTGGACATTGTCCTGGAGGTAATTCAATGTTTATATTTGGTTACCTAGCATTTCATCTATTATTGATATATATGAGTTAGCGAGTATCTTACGTTTTCTGACGTAATATTTCTTTTTGTTATAGGCTGAAGATGAAGTGACAAGATTAAATGCCCTCAAATCCAGCAAAATGAAGGAACTAGTATTGAAGAGGCTGTGTGTACTAGAAGAAATCTGCAGAGAGTTTCATATGGATTTTAATAGCGATGCTGCAAGACAGAGTCTTGTTGAGCTCATTGATTCTGGTATTCTACGATTTCTTCTTGAGTAGGTCAATTAATCAATTTAGTACTTGTTCAGTAACCAAGTTTTCCTATGCAGGTGGTGGTGATCTGTCTGATTTTCTTACAAGCATAGATGGGCAGATCGAGAAGGCAAAGGAGGAAGCTATAAACAGAAAAGAAATCTTAGACAAAGTTGATAAATGGAGGCACGCGAAGGACGAAGAAAAATGGCTTGATGACTATGAAAAGGTAAATACCAAAATCCGTATAAAAGTTAGTCTTTTTGAAGAGTCACCATTTACGTGATAAAAATAGAGGTAGTGTTAGGTTAACTAAAGTCGATAGATTTAGATAGAATCAATCTTATCTCAAATGCCAATTTTCTTTTTATGGTTTTTATGTTAGAGAATGTCAACTTTTTGTGTGAACTTTCAGTAGATTAGCTTTTTATATGTTTTCTTGATTATCTTTTCAATTTTGTTTCCTCAACAGGATGAGAATCGCTTCAGTGCTGTAAGAGGAGCGCACAAAAACCTAAAACGTGCAGAGAAAGCTAGGAGCCTTGTCAACAAAATTCCTGGTGAGTCTTTATACAAGGAGATTTGGGGCCTTTATTGGCTTTAACAAATGTTCGAACATACTCTTTAAACTGATAGTTGGTTCCAGCCAAAATTCGACATCTCATTGGTATTTGTTGAGAATTTATGATGTTTTTCTCATTGCACTTGTGAGGGTAAATTGACTGTGAATGTAATTTTAGTGTTTGATCCAAATCAAGTGAAGTTTTTTTTGAGACTTTTGTGATGCTTACTCCTGAAAATGTAGTCGTTTATTAAAAAACTTGTGTATAGCTGATCAGTCTTTAAGAAGATATTAACCCTATTGTGTTTCTTTTCTAAGCGATGATCGATGTTCTGATTACGAAAGTAAAGGCATGGGAAAAACAAAGAGGAGTCCCGTTCTTATGTGATAAGGTAACTAACTATGCATTTACTTAATGTCTCTTTTATGGTCGGCTTATATGATTTATGCCTTTTGATTCCAGCACCCGTTATTACAAACACTAGAAGAAGACATCCTTATGCGTGCACAAAGAGAAGACGAAAAGCGTCAATTCCGAGTATGTCTTCTAAAGACACATAAAAACATGGATTTGTGAACAATCACTACATATGTTGTTGGTGGAGCTAACAAAACAAAGCTCTGTTCTTTTTGTGTACACAGGAGCAGAAACGACTACAAGGTCAGCTTGCTACAGAGAAAGAAACAATGTATGGTTCAAAGTCTGCCAAGAAGAAGCCATTGGGACCGAGTCTCAACACAGAAAATGTGACTAAAACTCCAATTGGTCGACGGATTGGTTATACACCTGGACGTTCTGCTATATCTGGGGGAAAAGATTATAGAGGTAATGCTGCAATACCGTTGAACTATGTTGCTCTTCAGAAAGAAGATTGATAATGAATTACTTTAAAGGGAGGTTGGGGGTCTGAGACCTCAAGTATTTTTTGTTTTTGGTTGGTTCTGCTTACATTGCTATTGAAGTTTACATATATTAGTAGCTCTGAGTATAAAGTAGCTCATTTCATTCATAAAGTTATTGATCTCCAAACCATATTTACATGACCACCAAGTGAAGGATTAATTTTGCTATTGCAGCTTTAAAAACGAAAGTATTTTGATTTCTTTCAGACGAGTTTTTAGTTGATCATGGAATAGGAAAAAAATCTCATAGATGGTTTCTGTTAAAATACAATCATAATTTCCATAGCCTAATCTGTAGTATTTGTTAAGCCGAAAAAAGTTGACAACGGTTATGAAAACCCATAATGGGATCTAGCTTCTGTCACAATGTGTAAGGTTTACAACTAATAAGCTTTGGTCTCTCACAACATTCCCCCTTCAGCAGAAAAGTTCTTTAAGTAGTGGTAGTGCCTTGGTTGAGAAAATTCATGGTTAAAGCAATTTCACATCTCCCCACACTCTGTAATTATAACTGCAAGCTTAGGCCGGTTGTTGGGTCCAATAGCCACGTTCTCAATCTTCCGCATCACCAATAAACCATCCCCAAGCACTCTCTGTACATCAAAAGAAGAATTTGCAATGAGTCATAATAACAATATTACAAATTATGAGCACAAGGGTTCATGATGACTCGGCAATTTATAGGTTTTAGTTTTTTCATATCAGACCTTTGCAGTTATAACCATAAATGGAGAAGGAAGAATTTGATAGAAGAAAATGGAAAAGGTGTTCCAATTACGCAACATGTGTATGTGAAAAGAGGACTTACCCCGAAGACAACATGCTTGTTGTCAAGCCAGTCGCATTTGGCACAAGTGATGAAGAACTGCAATGCAAAGAGAATAGGTAAATTATAGCCCTAAATGATAACAGATATGCTCAACCAACAACTAAAATATTGTACCCTTCAAGATTTATATATTAGTTAAGCATCATAGTCAAAACAGAATACATCAAATGCTTGCAGCTTGCAAGTCATTTCACAGGTAAAAAAAGGCCCCTAAGATGAGAGAAGACTGAAATTACCTGGCAGCCGTTTGTGTTTGGCCCACTATTAGCCTAGAACAAAAGAATGAGAGCGATAATATTAGTGATCCAAGTCATGAGTCTTATATAAAATTCAAAGCTTGGCATATGAATAAATAAAAACTCAAGAGGAACTGATTCAATATATTAACTACATAGAGAGATATATATATATATAACCCATATTTTTACACAAATTGAGAAAGCCAATGACATACCATGGAAAGCAGTCCTGGGCCAGTATGCTTAGCAGTAAAATTTTCATCGTCGAACTTGTGACCATAAATTGACGTGAATCCACTACCATCATTCTACAAATTGGGCATCCAGCAACAGAATCAATATACTTCTTGAAAAAACGATAGATAAAGAAGAATCTAGTGAGGATTTCATTGGATGTAAAGGGTAATACATACAGACCTTAAGAAAATCACCACTTTGAATCATAAAATCCTTGATGACCCTGTGAAACTGGCATTCTTTGTAACCAAGAGGCTTTCCAGCTTTTCTGCATTTTAACCCGACGAAGAAGAGATTAGATTTAAGTAGCAATATTTCCCCAATTTGTCCAAACCATTTTACGAAGCAAGATAGAGAAAAAAAAGAAAAAAAAAAGAACCTGTGTTCACCAGTACAGAACTGCCTGAAGTTTTCAGCAGTTTTGGGAGCAATATCAGCGAAGAGCTCCATCTTGATACGACCAGCGGGGATGCCACCAATAGAGACGTCGAAGAAGACAACTGGGTTTTTAGGGTTCGGTGGTCGGACATGCCACTCCACGTTTCCACCGCCGCTTGAAGGAGCTACTCTTGTTGCTGCTGCTGCTGCTGCTACCATTCCTCCTCCTCCGCTATTCATCGCAACTCAAATCAATTCTTTGATTTCTCACCTCCGGGCTCGCCAAACACACAAATACCTCCGTCAAAATTGGTGAAAAAGCTCCGTTTTTGGGCTTCAAGCTTCTTTGGGCTTTATTTTTTGGTCGAAAATGTATTTGGACCCACGCAGATCTCAGTATATTATTGTACAAATTTAAAATTTTTAGTTAAGTACTGGAACAGCAACTCTTGAGTCTACTGATTTGGGTAAACAGTACACTGTCTGGATTTCAAATCTAGTATTGTGCATGTATGAGTTAATACACATAAACAAAGATGTAACATAGAGAAAAGTAAGTAGCCTTTATCAGATTTTCATAAGCTCATATATTTTGTGAAAGAGTAATCAACTAAGACAACAAAAAGTAAATTTCAGAGGCTGCTCTTGCGTGTGTAGGCTCCATAAGCACAACTCCTCATTTCTTACCACTCCAATTGTTATCAGAGTTCTTCCAACACCGCCCACAGTTTCGGATCCGCATAGTTTTCAATGAGAAAAACTGGTTTTGCTTGCATTAGCAGGCTTGCTGGATTACCTGTAGTTAGTCCAATCACTGGCATTCCAGCTGCAACTCCAGCTTTTATCCCAGAGATCGAGTCCTCGAACACTAGAGTATGCTCCTTTGACACGTTAAGCATTTCAAGAGCCTTTAAGTAAGGCCCCGGGTGTGGTTTTGGATACTCACATTCAGACCCAAGAATCACTGCCTGAAAGAAATCAGTCAGACCAAGTTTTGATATCATGAGCTCTGCGTTTTCTTTTGGCGCGTTTGTTACAGCTGCTCGTTTTAATCCACGATCCTCGATCCATTTGGTCAGTTTTATAAGCCCATCAAGAGGCTTTATCTTTTCTGCAACAATTCTAATCAACAAGAAACAAAGTTACTCCAAATTTAACTCAAACCTGAAAGAAGCTTTGTGACATTTTAAGAGAATAATAATACAACTTACTTGCGATAAAGAGCTTCCTTTTCATCACAGAATTTTAACCCTCTTGGAACATCATCAGGGAACAGAATTTGAGCAATTTCAGAATTGTGTTTTCCAGCAATATTATTAACGAAGAACTCCTCGTCGATTAGGACACCATTGTTAAAACCAATCTGTAAAATGATACAAAGATGCAAAATTGATTAACACAAGAACTTGAGAATGAGTAATATTAAGGTTACAAAACATAAGGTTGACATTTTTTTTTATTAAGCCATCCTCTCAAAATTAAAGATATGATTTAAATTAAAAAAAAGGAAGGAAACCTCTTGAAGGAGTTCTTGAAAGGCAATAAGGTGGATGGGATCTGAATCACAAAGTGTTCCATCAACATCAAACAGAATGGCTTCTAAAGGAGCAAGGTGTGACAGAGAAGGTTTGCTGCTTCACAAAAAAAAAAAAAAAAAAAAAAAAAAAAAAAAAAGAGTCTAATTAAAATTATGAGATTTTGGGTGAGATTGCATCAAAAGGATCAAACTTTGGATACCTCACATAATCGAAAGAGATTAAAGATAAAAGAAATGAGAGATCGATAGCACCATCTTATTCCTATCAATTAGCTTCAGTGTTTAATATCAAGAATTGAGGCGAAAATAGTGAAAACTAAAGTTCCATTGATCTTGGAGACACAAATACAGTAGCACGAAATCACAGTTTTCTAACAAAACTAAACAAAAATTCCTAGAAACGTAGTGCTAGATGACAATGGAAGCTGAGACCTGAAAATTACCCAGAAGAACGGATGCATAGACGCAAATGAATATAGATCATGCATACAAAAAAAAAAAAGAGATTAATAAAAGTATCATTGACGATCATAAAAAGAAGCGTACCTCTCAGAAGGATTAAGATCAGAGAAGCCATTCATTGTGATGAAATGGACCTAAATGGATCTTCTATTGGAAAACAAAAAAGAAATGAATGGTTTTGAGATATATATGTGTACAAACAAAGAAGACAGATTGAAGAATATGAAGAGGTAAAAGCCAAAAGGCAAAAAGGTATCAAATGGTCGACCAGAGGAAGATTCGGGGACTCTTCTTCACCACGTGTCGCCACTATAATTGTCGAAACTTTAAACCGGAAATTCATTACATTCATCCGGTTCAGGAATAAATTCGGTTTGGAATTCGTAAGTAGGTTAGGTGTATTGATTGGTCACACTCACACAGACAGATAATCTTTGTCTTTGAAGTAAGGTTACAAGTTTCATTTCAGACTCATCCAACATTAAGATTTAGTTTTGTTTAGCTAAATCGCGGATTAATCACTAGTTATCGTATCGGAAACACTCTTTTAACTATTAAACCCAGTTCTCTTTTTGCGTTTGACATAACTCTTTATTACCAAACTGAACAAAATGCAAATTTTGGAATTACAAACATAAAGCCATCAAGGAAATCAAATCTTCAATAACGCAAAGTTTTGAGAATACTTCTTCAACACGAAATCAATCTGATTTGGAGAGTAATGTGAGCAAGAAATCTCTGTAGTTCCCTTTAATATTTTCTTCTATTCTTTGGGCTAAAGTTTCACCGTAAAGCTGATGATACTCTTCTTTGATCTCCTTCATCTCAGCACTATGATCTGCTCTTGTAACTAACACTCTTGTCAACCATTTCTTGGTAGTCTTGTCTGCCTCTTTGTTCAGAGATGCATCCAAAATCTATAACCAAATGACAACAAAACATTAAACCAAACAAGTTCACTCTTGTGTCTTGTTGGCGTTTTGAAACTATTGCAAGGAGAGAAAAGCTTCACACCTTGCTGAAATACAGAGAGGGTTTGAGCAAACAAAGCAATGCCTCATTGATAAGCGGAGACTCAGATACATCCTGGTGATCGATGATCATCAAACCACAATATTTCTTGATCCATTAGAAAACAATTATATGTACAGAATCAAAACAGAAGTGAGTTGTCATATTAATGTTACCCCAAGAAGATCAGATCCTTTGATTTGGTTAAAGTGTTTGTAGACATGTTGAAGATGAAGTTTGCTTCTTGTACTCAAAATCCTAACAACCTCATCTTTCTCTACGGCTTCTTCTCCGGAAGAAGCTACAGCCTCGGCCAGAATCTTAGCCTCCGATTTGGTGGAATCTTCCTTCAACTTATTCCCTTCGTATCTATACGCACTCACTAGTCCCACAAGCAGCTGTAAAGAAGCAGAACAAATGATTGAGATTTGAGAATAATGTTAAGGCCGTGCATTGAAAGTGTGAAGCGACTAACAGTAGATAAGAATATACTGACCTTTCGATGAGGGCCGTGGACATGAGAGGCTATGTCTTCTTCCATAGATTGGTCAAAAAGAGAGTGATAAGCTTTACGTGCACCGAGGAGATCCTCAGCAGAGCGAGTGCATGAGACCTCCACGATGAGGTTATAAGATTCTTCTCCTTTCTTCAATGCTTTCTTCACTAATCTCGCATCTCTCTCCCATGGATGCATCGCCCACATAACCACCGCATTCTACACATCACAAACCAAACTATTAGACTATATATTAATACATTACGGAAGTGAAGATGATATTAATGCACTACAATATTAGTTTTTGCACGCATTATCAATTGATATTAAGATGAAAGCCCATGATTTCTCTGAAACAATCAGTAAGGAAAATAAACAGCAGTATTAGTGTTTTTTTTTTTTTTGGTAAATAGCTTCAGTTTTAATTTCTTTTAACCAATTTAAGCAATTTTAGATTATTATTTTTTCATCAAACTATAATGTATTATGTATGGTTGGTTTTAATACTTTTATTAGGTAAAAACCAAAAACAACAAATTATTAATATTATTGGTTAAGAAATAGAAGTTGTTAAAAAATGAATGGATCTAGCAGTGAGAAAATAAATAGATAGAAATAGAAAAAATGAATAAAGAAATTAAGCTGGAAAAAAGCAAGAACCGAATGAAAGAACCAACATTGAAGCGAGAGAACTCAAGCTTGAGGTGGTTGACGAAGTGATCATGGCATTTCTCAAAAGCTCTTTCTTCATCTTCTACAAAGAAACTTTTGCTTGCTTTCCTAAACAGTTTTCGATGTTCCTTATGCGAACTCCCCAGTGTAGTTATCAATGCTTTCTCATCAACTCCCATCCCTATTCATCCATTTTTGTTTTCTTGTTTTTCAATAATCTCTAATCCAAATCATTCTTGTCTTCCACATATCGTAAATAAAACCAATCATAAGGTTTTAGAATTACCTGAGATTGCTTCAGTGAGGCCTTCGAACTCAAGAGGAAGAGCCATTTTCTTTTTTTTTCTGCTTTGATTTGATTTCTGCGGAAAGGTGGAAGAGGCGTTTTATATGATGATTAAGGGTAATGTTGTGTTTCAAGGATTGAAATAAGGGTATTTTAGGTATTCTAAAACCAGATTTAAGACAAAGGCTAGGGGTATTGTTGTAACAAGGAAGTTAACGGCCATGAAATTTACTGCTGCTGGAAATACACTTCAGTAGTTAGACAAATTAAAACTTATTGTTTTTTGTATTAACTGGAATTAATTAAGTTTGACCTTTCTATTAAATGTATTTAACTGTCATTATATCTATCTCAAAACGAGTTTATGGGAAAATAAAAGAAGAAGAACTTTTATTCTTTTTTGTACAAAAACACCTGAAATTGCAAACAATCAACCCCATTTTATAAACATAATTTAGTAAGAAAAATTAGTTTTTTGAGAAAATTGTTTTTGCAGTTTCAACATATATTGTTTGCAGATCTAATATTGGAAAAACGCTTAAAATGAAAACTTTTAGACTTTAATTTTTTTTTTCTAAAAACCAGAAGGGTTCTATCATATTTTGAACATTCAATTTGTTCACATAACCTCTTTACAAACTTCATTTAGTACCTAACAGTTTTAAGTTGTTGTTTTTAATGGAAACACCTCTAAATTGACAGAAATATATTGTTTGCATGGCGGTTACAGTTCCTGTTTGTGGGTACCATTCATCACGAGTTCGTAATGATGCTAAACATAAACTTGTTTAAATGATCATAATTGTTTTTTAAACATCTAAAAAGCTGGAAACTCTTACAAGATTTTTTAAATAACATAACGAGTTTTTTTTCTCCTGTAATATGTATTGTTTTCAAATACTTTTGAATAAGTTGTTGGAAATTTTCACTAGTCTAGAAAATTTTATATGTTTACACTGTAGAAACATAGTCATCTTTCTCGTTAAAATTATCACTTTTTGTTAAATCGTGAATCATATATCGAATCCAACATTTTTTACTCTGGCCTACATCTTAGTTCTTATTGAATTTCGAACGTTAAATGGCAAATCGAATTCTTAATCTCAAAACATTTTATCGCAACGTATTAATAATTCAAACCGAAATGACTTTCTTGTCAATGGTTTAATCTTTTTAAGAAATCTACTAGACCAAGAACACTTGATAATCATGACACAAGGAAGTTGAAAATTAAAAAAAAAAATGTCACAATTACTGGCAGTGATAGTAATTAGGATCTGATCACATGGAAGATTAAGATTAAGATCTGAAGTTTGCATAGTTGAATCTGAAAAAAAAATTAACAGAATACAAGTAAATGTAAACTACTTGCAATCCCAACGAATCTTAAACGAATAAAGTTCTATATAACAAAATAGATTATTAAATATATAATTTATTTTGGTGCCAACACAACGTATTTTTATTGCAAACTCACACTCTTAAATAAAAAAGGTTCGAAGATCATGGCAAAAAGAGACAATATCTCTTCTTCTCTTAGCCACTGCATTCTTGAACACAAAATTATGTATTCTCATTATGTCCAGACTGTCCCCTTTGAATGATCATATACGTAATTTTTTGAAGGGGTAGATAAGAAGGCTCAATCACATTTGCTTCGCAATAATTAAGCATATCTAGATATTCAACAAGTATCACATGGTGTTTTATAAATTGTTGATGCCTATCTGTCATTGAGGTTGTACGACCACAATTTTTTTCATATCTACATGTGTCGCTTAACAAAATGGTCAACCAATTGTTACCTTATTATAAATATGAATTATATTATTGGAGATTGAAATATACATTTTTTGTTTTAGATATTTAAATATTGAAAAGTGTTTTGTTAAACTTTCGATGACGTGTCCATAGCACATTCATATTTTATTTTAACCAGTTACATTTTAATTCATATAACCCATTCGTCAAATTATTGACGCGATATATATATTAATTAAATACAATATGTATATTATTGTGTGTTTTAGACTTGCGTACATTTCACACCATACCTCAGAATAGTTTGAATACTAATCATGATATAAATCACTCATTAAAAATGTTGCAAGATTACGAGATAACTCACCTATGAACCATTGGATCAACCTGTATGTGTCGTTGGCACTTTGGCATCAGGGTTCAGTTCATTCACATTCGTTTACATTAGAGTGATCAGTGAAGTAAAAAGAGCAAATATTACATATAAATTCTGGCAAATCTAGATGGTACCAAATAAATATTACAAGAAAATAATTACACTGTATTTGTACGATATGTAATTTTCTACGTCCATTACACACGAACTTCCATCTGATGGTAATTAAGGACACACATATTGTGTAGTAAATAAACTGAAACATTATATTTATTGCGTTAATTAGGTTGACTAACAATTTCATTGTTTTAGAAGAGGAGACAATTGAAAACAAAATTTATGAAGAAAAGTCGTCTAGATTAATGCTACTTTCCTATTAAAAATAAAAGTTTATTGACAAAAAATAAAAAAGAAGAAAATATCACGTTTTACACGACGAGACGACTTACAATAATTTAGAGGCCAGCTGTTTTGAGCCCTATCGTTCGCATTTCGCAATCTATCCATTTGTGTTGGTTATACTTATACGTCACTCCTAAGTCACAAAATCCAGTCATTTTCGATTCTCTGAAATATTATTGATATGGGCATGCACATGTCATAGAGGCAGACATGTTTACAATTATAATAGTTGAACAACTAATAATACGGATATGGTCCCTCTGGGCGTTCTCGTTTTAATGACATATATTTATATGAGCATGCACATGTCGCTCAGACCGATGTAGGGAGTCTTGTTTTATTAGTTTGTCTTCTTTTTCTAACCACCACTTCTTCTTTTTTTGGTAAACTTTGTAACCACCAATTAATAACAAAAAAAAAATGTGAGTTCCTCACCAAAACCATATATTTTTGTCATAAATTTATTTTTGTCCTAGACCATTAACTATACTGGTATTTTGGTCCAATGCCTCAAATCGCAACCTTATAAAAAATCATTTTTCACATATACGATACCACAGAAATCTCTAGAATATAACAATTATAAAACATGTATATTATATATACAAATTAATACATGCAAGTTGAAATTCAGGTATGGCGATGAATATGTTACCTAACACTTAGTCTTTGATAAGAAAATATATTTCAGTTAAGAAAGAACATGTAGCCTGATATACAAATTGTGTTAATATCAATGTCGTTGAGAAATTTGTTTTCCCAATTTTGTTAAACTTAAAAGTAGAAACTTTAAATGTAAATGTTACTCAAATTTAATAAAGTACAGATGTTAAAAAAAAACGTTATCGTGAGGATCTATTTGTGTTTATTGGTAAGTAGTGGCTAGATTATGCAAAAAAGTTATAGAAAGAGTACCACTCAACAATATGTAACTAATATTAGACCATATTTAATGTCGTGGAAACTAAAACTCGACAGAAATAGGTTAATTAAGTCATTACAGTTAAGTCTTTGGGGGTATTTATGTCAAAGTAAGGTTCTCTACAGCATAATTACACCGCGTAACTAACTCAGCTTTAAACAAAACACATTTGAAACTGAAACAAAAGAGAGAGATATAGAGGAAGAAGACGTTTCAGAGGAGAAACATAGAGACTCTCACAAAATGGCCACCATTAGAGTACTAGACCAAGTTCCTTCTCCAGCTCAGGATTCCGAAATTCTCAATCAAGCTTTTCGCGGTACGTTCATTCATAGACTCGAGCATTTCTGTGATACTCTGCAATTCACGAGTCTCTCTGAATCAAATTTGTCTATCTTATATTTTTGTAGGATGGGGAACAGATGAGAAGGCGATTATAAGAGTTTTAGGTCAAAGAAACGAGAGCCAAAGAAGGAGAATCAGAGAAAGTTACAAAGAGATTTACGGCAAAGATCTTATCGATGATCTCTCCTCTGAGTTATCTGGTGATTTCATGGTAATACTCTTGACATTTTAAATCCTTAACTCAATAGCTTAGAAATTTTCTTATTTTACATGTGATTGGTTTATTCCCAGAAAGCTGTGATTTTGTGGGCGTATGATGCAGCAGAGAGAGACGCTAGGCTTGTGAACAATGCTTTGAAGGAGAAGAAGAAGAACAACAAGATAGAGAATTTGCAAGTTATTGTAGAGATCGCTTGCACTACTTCTCCAAGCCATTTAATTGCTGTGAGGAAAGCTTATTGTTCTCTCTTTGACTTATCTCTTGAAGAACACATTGCTTCCTCTCTGCCTTTTCCTCTTGCAAAGGTTATTCCTTTTTCAATACTGGGTTAAAGTTTTGCTTTTTCTTTTGGGTATAATGTGAAGGTTATATTTTCATGTCTTGATTTGTACAGTTACTGGTGACTTTGGCAAGTTCGTTCAGATATGATAAAGATAAGACTGATGTAGAAGTAGCTACTATTGAGGCAGCTATGCTACGTGAGGCCATAGAAAAGAAGCAATTAGATCATGATCATGTTCTGTACATATTAGGAACTCGTAGTATCTACCAGCTCAGAGAAACTTTTGTTGCCTACAAGCAGAGTTATGGGAACACAATTGATAAGGTTCAGCCTCTTAATTATGGTTTTGTTTGGTTTCATTGGTTTGGTTTTCGTTTATATTAACATGTTTTATTGTATGGACAGGATGTTGATGGATGTCCGGGAGACGCTGATCTGAGAAGTCTGTTGCAGATAGCAATCTTGTGCATTGATTCCCCTGAGAAACACTTTGCAAAGGTACTAAACATTGAGCAAGAGAGAGTAGACTGAAAAATATCTTAGAGAAGGTTCTTGTTCCTCAAGAATTTGTGTTTATTATTTGGCAGGTTGTAAGAGATTCGATTGAGGGTTTTGGAACAGATGAGGATTCATTGACAAGAGCGATTGTGACGCGTGCTGAGATCGATTTGATGAAAGTAAGAGGAGAGTTCTTCAACATGTACAATTCAAGCATGGATAACGCTATTACTGGTGATGTTTCTGGAGACTACAAGGATTTCCTCATCACTTTACTTGGATCCAAAATCTGATTTTTTTCTTTCCTTAATTCAGTTTTTATTTTTTTTGGCTTCGCATGTGAACTTGTATAATCAATGCTTTGTTTCACCAACTTCAGTTTGTATTGTTTAAAAATAATCAAAGTACTCTCGATTTTTGAGTTTATGATGATATATACTAAAGTAGTGAATATGTTAAACATGAAATCAATTATCCTTTAATTTTGTTCAGACAATACTTAAACAAACATGCAAATGAGTCAAACGGTTCTGCTTTATAGTTTTTTGATTATTGTCTAGTAGTGGAAGAAAAATTGGTGAAACCGCTAAGCGTATGAAAAAGGGTGTTTGAAGGATTAAGAACAAACCTTCATTATGTGTGAAAGGTATAGCTTTGCTAATTTAGAAGGGAGATAATATACACTTTTAAATTACTTGACATTATTATTCTCATGGATAATATAATTTAATACGAATATTCCACATGAAATTACGTATCAAAGACGAAGATCAAGAAAAGTTGAAAAATCAAATACAAGTAACAGAGGAAGCCATTTTCCCCAAAGCATTTATCACTTACCAGAATTTTACTAATTCAGATCGATTTCTCAAATTTGAGAGGATAATTCGTATCTTTGAAAAATCATCGAAAACACAACTTTAAAATAATACAAACAAACGATATACTTTAAATTAGCGAGTGCCAACTTTGACCATTTTTTATTGAGAGTTATAAAAGATTTGATATCATATAATTGTGAGTAAAAAGTTTTCCTGAAACCAAAGGTTTAATAAATTTGAAGAGAACTAACAGAGAATAAACCCGCGATTAGTCGAAGATGAAGAAGAGATGTGGTTTTATTTGTTAAGTTAAATAAAAATCAGAAGTGTTAGTTAAGACCAAGTTTCATCGTAATCTCATAGGTCATATCTCGTGATAGCTTTTATTTACTCGACATGTTTACACATATTTTATGATTTGTTACATAACCACGCAGACATATTTTATCATATCTCCATCACAATCAGATAGAACTCACAACTCCATCGTCGTTCTCCACACCCCTAATTCGAGAATTCACAACTCTACAATTCTGTCTTATCTCGCCTTGAATTCCTGTCAATGGTCTAAGATTTCCCATCCTAATCATTGCGTCAACGAATGCTTGAAAGAACACGGTCATGTTGCTGCTGTATAGGTTTACTAGTGGGATCGTGTCGGCTCCTGGAGTGGAGAAGAGTTCTTGGTCACTCTGAATCAGACCTTTACCAGTACGAAGATTGGTGTAGTATTGACTATCGAAAGCATTTGGAGTCACGGGATCAAAGTTAACCAGAACGGTGCCGTTTCCGTTTTGAGGGCACAATGCACGGAGTTGGACGAGGTAAGTTGGGTTCAGAGTTGGGTCTGGTCTGTTTGTACCGTTGAAGTTGTAGAGACGAGGTGTCACAAATTGGCATTGTGCTCGTCCAAATGTGTGACCACCTACCATTTTGACAATAATTGAGGTTTAGTGAGATACATTGCATGTTTTGTTAGTTTGACTATTAAATTCCACTTAGTCGTCGATGGAAGAGTGGGTGTCGTTAGCTATCATTATAAGAAATGAATTGCATATTTATATGTAGCTATATAAAAATACTTATATTAAAACAACATGAAAGTCTTCTTCTTCTTTTTTTTTTTTTTTTTTTTTTTGATAAAGAACAACATGAAAATCTTACCAGAAAGAGCGACTAGATCTGAGGCACGGTTTAGGCCAACGTCAGCAAAAGATGTTTTAAGTTGAGCAAGAGTGAAAAATGGAGAGGGAAGAGCTGTATTGGCCAAACTGAAGAAAGCTTCGAGGCTGTCTCTCCTCCCCAACGGAACCGGCCACCATGGACCTCCCGACTAGATATAAAGCATATTGACATCAAACTCATAAACTATTAGAATAATTACATCCGATATAAGTCATATACATACCAAAAGTACTGAAATTTGAGAGGCGATGGTGAGAACATCTGCACAAGACACTGTTCTTGGGCAAGCTCTCTCAACGGCTACTTTCATTCTATCTATGACACCAAACCCTCTAGCTGAATTTGCGTTTGGAGCAGCATCTTTTTCGGTTCGGAACGATGTGGAATTGTCAAGCAGGATCGATGCATCACAGCCCTACAAAAACCATATACATGACGATTGTATTTGTTGATTAATATGCCTTTTGGCCTCTATTCTATATCTATATTACGTTAAATGGTATGCAAAAGTAGTTATGTCCAAATAATGAACACGTCATTATTTTTTTTAAATGAAAATATAATTTGAGTTAGCAAGTCCTTACACAAACAAATATTACCAAAAAAAGTCCTTACACGAACAAAGCAGTCATGGAAGTGAAGGCGAAGGAGGCTAGCTGCAATACGAGGATCAGTCTGTAGTTCATCGACAATGATGTTCCCAATAATATTGAAAACAGATGGGCAGGTCACAGAGTAGAAGTCAGGCCTCAACTGAGCATTAGAGTTTGATGCTTGAAGCAGAAGGCAACCCAAAATTAGGGCTCCCATAGCACTGCAAGAAAAGAAAGGAGAAACCCCCATTTTTTTTTTTCAAGAGGAAGATAAACTATGATTTAATCAGTTGGGAGTGTGGCTGATGGTGTAAATCTAACCAAGGCGTAGAGGGAACTATATAGACAAGTTGGAGTATTTTCTTCTATCCTAATATTTACCAACTTCTTCTATCCTTCTATTTTACTTTTAGGTTGGGTTTTTTTTTTTTTTTTTTGGTTCAACAGACTATTAGGTATTAGAGTGGTTGAGACAGAGAATTAAATTTTCAAATATATTCACCGATTTCTTTGACGATGCTCAGATTCTTTGCACATGATTTAATTTCCACTGCGATAAATCAACCCTAAGAGAGTAAGGTACTATCTCATTTTTCACACCTTTAAAAACAAATATTACTTACCTACAGACATTTTTATTGTAGCTGTGGACTTTTTACTTGCTACAAATCGACGTACAGTGTTATAAAGACATGTTGACCCCGCCTATATTCTTAATTCTACATTTTTTTCAAGATATACATGATTACTTCTGAAAATTGATTTCGTATTATTGGGTTTGATAAATTATTTAGTCAAAGACAACAACCAAAAAAAAAAATTGATTAATAGATGACAGAAATTTCAAACGGCAAGATATTGAAATCGAAATTTATAATTTACTGAAGAAAATTGGTGGTTGGATCGCTATATTTATAGTTGTTTGATACATGTAGCATATTAAATGTAATTATTATCTATATAGATGAAGCTAAAACATTATCATGTAACAAACATATATTTATTAGCGATATGTTCTTGTTGATCTCTGAATTTCTGAGAGGATAACTAACTTTCAAAAAAATCGAAAAACCTGCGAATTTTAATAATTTAAATAGGTGCAATAGTCTATGCCTCGGAAATCACATCGACAATCGCTAACAAAATTTAGGCTTTGAGATAGAAATCATCGATTGATTCGGCGAGTACCAAGTGCAAACGTATTCTCTGTCTAAGTGTATATGTTGTATATAAGAGCTGTGCCAATATTTACATAAATTATTATGTGCATAGTATAATTTATTATGTATATAAGTGATTATAAATTTTTGGTACAGAAACCATATATATATATATATATATATATTAGTGTGGTTTTATTAGATCTTACTCCAATTTATTTCAAAGGAATGTTTTTTTTTTTTTTGTACACGGGGTTACATTACAAGACAAAGTTGTTTTCCTCGTAGAACCTTCCTAACAAGGATTATTTTGTTTCTTAATTAGCAATATTTTTATCAATTGTGTTTTGTCCTTCCCTTTCCCGTGAATAACGCTAATGTAGCCTCTGAAGCCACCTTCCGAAATCGATAGATTATACAAAACTACAGATCTTGCCCAAAATAATTTAATCTGAAATAACAATACATATGTCAATTTCATACGAATCCATGTATATGCTAGAGTTTATGGTTAACCTAATCTAATACTTTAGCTCCTTGTCTTTTCTTCCCATTTATAACCAAGAGTTCAACCCGGACAAGAATGACTAGAAATATCAACGAAGACAAATTGAAAACTAGTTAATTATAAAGTAGGAATGCAAGTAAAGGAGAATAAAACACTTTATTTTTCTACATTCATCTTTCATGAAAACAAGATGAAAGCGAAGGCAAAAAGTAAGAAACAAAATGAAAACATTAGTTCAATGGTTGGGCAAAGAGAGAGACAGCGAAAATATTAATC
The DNA here is from genome assembly GCA_963854855.1 of Nasturtium officinale. Classification (NCBI taxonomy): domain Eukaryota; kingdom Viridiplantae; phylum Streptophyta; class Magnoliopsida; order Brassicales; family Brassicaceae; genus Nasturtium; species Nasturtium officinale. Next base: position 8,250,198 of record OY978511.1, read on the forward strand.
AAGAGATGGACAAATAAGACACGGATACCACATTGATCAATTTGTTACATATTTCAGGTGAGAATTCTAAAAGTTGCTCAGTGAAAATTCTAAAAATTGATTGAGCTGAAAATGTGAGGATGTTTGAATTAAATTTACAAATATGTCTTATTGAAATATATATTTTAAAATATTTTTAAAATTTAGTATTATTGGATTAATAAATTATATAATTATTGATTTTTTTTTAATAATTGGATTTGAAAGTTTCAACTGAGATTTTATGGGATTTCTTAGTGAAAAATACAAAAATCAAATATCATATTTTTATTTGAGAATTTATAAAATTTAATAAGAAGATTTCTAATTCATCAAAATTCAACAAACTCTTTCAACTTTTAATTAAATTTAAATTATTATTTCAATAAAACTCATAAATATTTTTATGTGAGAAGTGAGAACCTGGACTCGAACTATGACCTATTCTTATTTTTTCCACCAAGGATGATAAACGTGGTGTTTCGGGCTCAGTCATTGCTGTAAAGTAAGAGACAATTTGAAAAGAAAATTTACAGAAAAGAATAGGTCAAATAAAAGAGAAGATTAAACGAGGAAACGACTGACAATAATTTGGCTATCTATTTATTTGATTTGGATCATTTGGTTTTATACCTTGACATAAGATCCCGTGATTTTCGATGCAATGTCACAGATAGATATGTTTAACAATACATATATATTAAACAACTTATAATACGGATATATGGGCATTCTCGTTTTACAAGTTTTTTTTCTTTTATAACCTTAATTTCACAACAAAAGAGAATACAAGAAATTTTTAACTTTGTTTGATCCATTTATATTGGTCTAGATGTCTAAAATTGCAACCTTATAAAAATGATTTCTTTCACATTATCACATATAAGACATGACAAGAACATTCAAAAATATATCAAATATAAAATATTGAAGTTTGGAATTCCGGTATGACAAACATGAAGACTTTTCTTTGATTAATTAAAAAATCAGTTTAGACAACAATATATAACCTAGTAATTTAATTTGTGTTGATATTAATGTCGTTGAGCTCAAACTTGTCATCGAGGGAACCAAGTGTTGGAGGTCGAGTTTCGCCAACTTGAAGGGAGATGTCAGATGTGAATCCCAGCTCTGTCTTGACTTCCTTTTCAATTACTTAAAACAATAATATACCGATGGAGATAATATGATCACAACTTACTTGAAATCACGCACCAAAGAAGAAGAATAAAGAAGCATTAAAACTTGAATACAACAAAAATTCGGTGAAGAATCCATTGTCAGATATTGCTACTTTTCCTACCATGTCATTTTATCACTTACCCTCACCGTCGATACATTCCAAGTTTGACTTATTCTAATTCTCATCAGCCTTTCCATTCTCCACCTCCACTCCAACCATCTCCTCACCGTTTAAGTCTGGAGCTTGGTTTAGCTGCTGCATCTTCCCTGAATAAGTCTCCTCTGAATCACCATCTACAGCTCCTACTACTGAATCAGTCTCCATGTCGTGATTACCATCTTCCATCTGAGGCATGTTGTTCTGGTATTGCCCATACACTCCTTGTGCCTATCCAATGCATTAAACAGATCAGATTTTCCAAGAAACACCAAATTAGATATCCAAGCAAGCTTTTTTGCTGTGTCTTTACCTGGTACATCTGGTTCATCCTATCGTGAACTATGTGTGCCATCTCTTCAACATCATGAACAAGATAAGGAGTTCCAACTTCCTCCACAGTACGATCCGTATACGATGTGTTCTCACTCAGATTGAGTCCCAGCCGATCGGGTCTTTGAAGAAGAAGTTGAAACGTTGGTTGCAGCTCATAACATTGTTCAAAGAGAGAACGGCGGCAGAACACATACAAACCAAGCCGAGCACGTGACATTGCAACTACCAACCTTCTTACATCACGTAGATGACCTACAAAGCGTGTTCGTACAAGAGACAGCAAAATAAAATCATTTTGTTGTCCTTGGAACTTGTCCACCGTAGTCACCTGAGGAAATAAAATCAGACAGTCAATGATATTACATGAACTCTATCAGATTAATTAGTATCTCATAAATACTTGAGTAGGATATTTTACCTTGCTTGGCGGGCCAATGAAAGCATAAGGAACACATCGACGGTTGATGACATCACGGATTAAGAGTTTCTGCCCATTATATGTCGTCAATATTGATATCTTATTCGCAGGATATCCTAACAATCTCATGTATATATAGACACTGACGATATATTCAGCTTCTCCCTGATTTTGATAAAACCATGGAGATGGTGTCGATTCTCCTTTCCCCTCATAATCAGGCACATTTACCAATTGATAATCATATGAGAATCCAGCATTTGCTCTATGGAAGATAGGTGCTTCCTTAACAATGGAAAGGTCTCCCAAATCTCTGTATCTCCAGTTGTAGAGTTTGGCTAAGCTTGGCCTGGCTCTTCCTTGAGCGTTGAGCTCAATATAAGGAATGCCAAGACGGACAAACCTCGTAAACAAACTCTGATCCATGTGACTATATTTCTGGAAAGCCATATTCTTCACCACGGGAGGCAGCTGATGGTGATCACCAATCAATATACAGCGCTTGAGTCGTGCATGACCATCTTCTTGCCTCTGAAGCAACATTGGTATGAATGTTTCAATTTCCAAAATCTGAGCACTTTCTTCCATAAGTAAGTTATCATATTTGAATCCCAACTGAAGAAAATCCCTCCTCTTTAATGCTGCATGAGTACACGTCATTGCTACAATCTTCGCTTGTTTGGTCATCAGGTAATTTGCTCTATCAGCAGTAGACTTTAGTAGTTCAAAGGCCCTACACTCTTCTAGCTCTTGGAACACAGTCTTGAGATGAGAGAAACAACCTTTAGCTGCCCTCATGTCTTTCTCAAATGACTCCCCACTAAATATAGGTTTAGGGGTATCTGAAAAGAAATCTTTGAACGGGAAGCGATCTAGGACAAAAGATTGATTGCCTTCATTTCCTGCACAAGCAGCGAGAAAGAGCTCCCAGCGCGAGTATACATGAAGCAACCAGAAATACCCAGCTGTTTCACAAGTATATCCTACATCATCTGGAAGCTGAAGAGATCTTGCTAGTCTCTCAACCTCACTGAGTAGTTCCAGACGCCGAACAAGCATGGCATTGACACGGCCTTGCCTGCTAAAGTCAAGATCAGTGGCAAGCTCTTGTTCACCTTGACCCAAACGAAGTAGATATCGCGCTGGTACATCTCTCTGAAAAACCAAATCCATGTAGCATTTGACTCACAGAACCCCATTATACATGTAAACCATTTAATATAAAAGCAACGGAGATTCTAGTAGTACCTCCATTATCTTCTCAAAAAGATCATTCAAAGCCTGATTTGAGTGAGTGATTATTAAGGTCCTCTGAGAAGGACAGTTGTGATATAGAACATTCAGTATTTGCACTGCTGTATCAGTCTTTCCAGTACCCGGTGGACCAACCACCATAGTTAACCCAGGCTGAATACCAGAGATAATTGCTCCAACCTACAGGAAAGAGTAGTTAAGGACATGGTTTAATTACAAGTTACAACAAAGATCAATGTCTTGACGAACGTAAAGCTGGCAAGTATAGCCAGCAGAATTACATAAAGACCAAATCAGTATACTGCTCCCAGGGTGCAGAGATTAATAGTACCTGTGTAGGTGTAAATTTAACTGAGTTCTGCTTCGGCTGGTCCTGAGGATAAGGCCCTGGATCAGGTGGGGTATATGCCTCAACAATAAGCTTCTCCTTTGCGGAAGCATCCACCATATTAACATTGTCTGCTGGATTGACTTCATATATCTTATTTCCAGAAAGAGCATTAGCATTCCCTTTTAGTGTCTTTGGAAGTGTGATTCGAAACGGAGGCCTTGGATCCAGAACTTCAGCACCATCAGCATTGATGAAAGATACCTAATATACACGAAGTATGAGAGACATGGAAAGATAACCAGCTCTAGATCACATCATAAACCAAAGAAAAATATTTACTAACCTCATAATCTGGAAAACTTCCACTGAGATGGTTTGCGTCAAGGAAAGTATCTTTGAAGTCCACTGTTTCCAACAGGTTTGGCATATTAGGCCACTGTGCAGCAGAAGGGTTGCCATAACCAAGAAAAACATTATGCAACCACTCCGGCACGATACAATATTCATTCATGAGATCTCTGATGGATTCTAGAATAGCCTTGAAGTTGTTCTCCTTTGGTTTCCTCCTCATTAGCACATTAAATGTGCTATACACATCCTCAGCACCTTTTTCAGCAATGTCCGTAATATCTATGTGGTACTGTGCAGCATCTAAAGCAACAGTCGCAGTCCTCATTTCACCTTTTGGGGGCTTCCATTCATCTCGTTTAACTCTTCCAGTAAAATCATTCATCAGATTACCCTCCTCATCACGGATATCGATGATTTCACAACCACGAACATACTGAAGCCCAAGCCTCTGTGGAACTGTAGCTTTATCAGCTTCATCTGGACCTAATGGCTCAAAAGAAGGACGTATACAAAGCAAAAACAATACGTCATGCTCTTTAAGGGAATTCCATTCAGATCTTATCTGTGCTCTGTAACTCTTAATACTGAAAGTAACTTCTGCAGTCACAGATGATGGCTTCTCTTCCCCAATACTAGGCTGTTTCACCTGAGCGATTTTGAATTCATTAATCGGAACAGCCATTCGTGACCAACCACGAAAAGCAGTTTCTCCCTCGTTATTTATGTGTGCAAGAAGATGTGGTACAGCTTCCTGTATATCTTCACGAATCTCATAGGTAGATTCTAGACGGAAGAGATTGAAGTTTCTAAGAAGGTAATCATGGAGTGTTAGAAACTGAAGATTAAGCTTTGGAAGAGCAAGACAACCTTCCCCAGAATAGTTAATACTTGGAATAACACTTTCATCCCACATAATTTGCTCATTTGGGTACAAAGGCAGAGCGTTAATGGCTTCTTTCTGAGACTGTTGCTTCTCAAAAGAGGAGACAAGAACCTCAGTCAAAAAATCTTTACTACGTGCCCAAGGATCATGTCTTGAAACCAGTTTGAGCTGTACAAAAAAAATGAAAATGAGAACCAACGTAGGTGTAAACGTGTATCATTGACTTAAGTAATATTGTCAGGGAAACAAAGGTATATTAAAAAATATACTAACAACAGCAGCAGCAAGAAACAAATGCAGTTACATATTTTCTTTCCAATCTCTACCGGCACAAATACATCTCTTCACTAATTTCTCATGCTACTCTACATAATACTGTAATGGGAATTTACAGAACCAGATATTCTACGTACACATTAGTGTCAACCCGATAGATCTATTAGCATGTAAACTTAGATTTTCTAATTTGTTTTGGTAACCCTTAGTAAACGAAACTGGCAGAATAGACATAATCATCATAGGATTGCCTCCGCAATATTCCATAATGATATCCTAAATCCCCATGCAAAGTTTGAAATATAATGCACAAAGATAATACTTTGCAAATGTAAACCTACACAAATAAGCTTCCCAGATATGTACCTTTGAGCAGACAACATCCCTTAAATCTTCAAGAGAAAGCACCGACAATCTCCTCCGAAGATCAGAACTCTTGTGAACCGAACCAACGTTAGCCAAAGACAGATCTCGCAACTGAAGCAAACATAATAACAAAATGCAAGAATTTAGGAAATAAGGAAGAAATCAGATCGATGACTTCAAAAGTAACAAAACCAAAAACTTAGAGCACAAATCTAACTATCTACTAATCAACCATTATTACCAGGACAATACCTTAGGTATTTTGTTAAAGGCAAGTAGCTGAAATGCCATAACACGATCATAATGAAATTGAAGAGCTTCATCATCAGTTAATTGTGTTCCATCATGGTCCTTAATCTCAAACTTTTCATAGAACTGTAACAAGTCAACTAATTGGGCGAAAAGCTTCCCTTTTTCATGTTTGTATAGGGGACTCAGTCGACATTTGGCAACAACTGCTACATCCGCCACAATAGGTCTTAAGTATCTGTAATAATCAAGATCAAGAGATGGAGAAAGACAAATAAGGCCCAATAATGAATAGTACTGAAATAGCCAGTATAGGCGTATCAGTACCAAAAAGAGATATTATCAAGAACAAAAAATATGCAGAATACAAGCTTTGACCTTCTTAGTCTACAAATAACTGGCATTGAGGCCCTGGTGTGAAATACTAATACCTTCTAGTTGGAAGTTGGTTCAGCATATCAATGAGAAATTCCAGGAATCTTTCGCAATATAGCACAGAAGAATCATCGAACAATCGAGATCCAGCAGTATAATCAACCTCATCCGCAAAAATCCCATGACCAAGCTCCTGGCAAAAACGATATGAATTTTGCATAACTAAGTAGGATTTATACTTGAAGAACATAGACCACTACAGCAGAATAAAAACAGGCAAACATACCACAACGAATTCTTCTATTAGGCCTCGAACAAAATTTGCCTTAGGTGATGAGGATGGATCAAATTTCTCTCCCTTAGACATTGCCTCAGCTGCCCATTTCTTTGATGACCTCTTCCACTTTTTTATTAGATCAGGTTGAAGGCATAGCTCCATCTACAATTGTGAGAATCAATAAAGATATCAGAGCAACTACAGAATACTTTACTATCTTTAACAAAATCTGTGTGAAGGCATCCCCCACCTGGAAACGTCCATAAGACAAACTGTGCCAAGATTGTAATCCTGCTAGACTTAGAACAATCTCATTAACCACCGCATCTTCCAAACTCTGTAACATCACGCAGTAAAGGATATTGAAGAAAGCAGAAAAATTGCACGAGGATACAAAGTGTGTACAGATGTGGATAAAAAAGCTTGACAAACATTTTTAGAGAGTAGCGCACACACAGAGTTATATTGTCCGTGATTACTGCTAACTACATTATGTAACTTGTGATCTTGAGCCATGTGCAGCAGCATTCTACTATACTTGCTACCTAAACGATATCCAATAAACAGAACAAACCTGGAAAACGTTAATCATGAAGACCAAATAATTAGTCTTCTCAGCAATAGTCAAGTCTCTTCCCTACAATGGTAAACAAAAGACAATTAGTCTACCAACTGATGATTATCTCAAGAACAACAAGAGAATCATAACTACCAAAACAAAAGATAGAGCACAAACCTCTTTAACGCGAAGAACCTTCTGAAGGAACTTCTTGAATAGATCGTCCCGATCATGAAAGCAAATCCAACCTGCCACATTCTCCCGAAACTACAAAGCGTTTAAAGCAATGTTAAACATCACAATTAGCCACTCCCACAATAATTTCCCGACATTCAAATCCGATGAGTAACAAGTTTACCTTCTCGTTAATCATAAGAATCATGGACATAACATGCTCGAACGTAGCCGTCTCAGGATCAAAATTGGGCCATAGATAGTTCTCCAAGTACTGACTCACTTCCAGAATCATAACTCGTTGAAGTGGAACCGGTTTACGGCCACTAGTAACCTTGAGCTCCGTCACATAAATCTCCTTCACCACTTCTGGATTGAACGGTTTCTCAGGGAGCTTACCTGCAGTTTTAATCCAGCTCTCCTCAGCAATTTTCGTCAACCTATCTTGCTGAATCTCCGATAAAGTGATGGAGCTTGGCAAATTGGATCCAGCCTTTGCCTCTATTGGCTTCTCAGCCGGATGGTTAGGTAGCTCTAATGGATACTCAGCCACTCTGTGGCGCTTGAAGTCGTACGTTCCGGTTCCATAGACCTTCGTCATTTCTCACTCGAATGCTACTTGCTCGAGAGAAGTGAGAATCAAGACATACAGAGAACGAAGAGGTTCAAAGAATGGAAACGAGTTCGTTGAGTCGGGATTTTTAGGGCTTTAAGCTTAGCGAAGGTGAATGTCGTCGACGTCGAAAATAAAGGCGGTGTTTACGACCCGACCCGACCCGACCCGATCCACGCTAGTTTAGTTACAGTTGGGCTTGGGCCGAGATTGATCTAATGAAATCGAACCAAAGTTGATCAATGAATTTCTTAGAACTGAAATAAACCAAACCAAAATCTAAACCGAATCCAAGTTTTTCGAACCGAACAGTTCAGTGTCCACCATCCATGGATGTTTGTGGTGATGTTGCATCCACGCGCGTGTGTGTGCGATACTCACTAGAAAAAAAAATGGCTAACGAGCTCTTCTCTTTACGAATCTATGGCTTCTTTCAACCACTCTTGGCTCTCTTCTCCACTCGCCGATACTCCTGCTTTCTTCTTGTCTTCATCTCCACAACCAAAATCTTTTAAAGTCTCTCTTTTTCGAGCTCGGAGTAACTCGTCCTCGCCGGACCGCTCGTCGGATGTTGAGCTCGACTTAGATCCCGTGAAGCTCGCATTGAAGAAAGCCCAAGCGTATAAGAAATCGAAATCGGAGCAAAAAGAACAAGACAAAAATGCTGGCGACGAGGAATTGCCATTCTCGGTTAAGGTTGCTATGCAAAAAGCCAATGATTACAAGAAGCAAATAGGGATTGGAAGTGATGATGTCGAGAAGACTAAACCCAGTTCAGTAAAACCAGGTTTTTTGCTTGACTAGATCATCAGTGCAGTTTTCCAATATGCTTTAGTAGCATTCATCTGTGTTTTCTTTGCCATTTCGTTCCTTGAAAAATTTGGTTTTTATCGGATTTAGTAGTAATTCTTTGACTTTTAGCTGTTTTAATGGAGCATTGTTCTTTATGTTGGCCATTGAAGATTTGAATTGCTTGTTGAGGTTGTCAATATATCCAAAGTTTATGTATATATGATTCGACATGTTAGTATGTACAAGTTCAATCTTTTTTCTTGAAAAAATGTACAATTCAATCAAAACTTGATTTTGGATTTTGATTTCTCATGAGTTTCAGGTAATACAGAGCAAAGTTTTGTTAAATCATCAAAAAAAATTGATGAAGATAATGATGGTGAGAAGCAACAATTGAAAGTCTCTAGCATTGATTTCATTGGGCTTGGCTTTGCTGATAAGAAGAGCACAAGGGGGCTTCCACCTGGATTGGTTCCTGTTGTCGACTATCTTCCTGAAGGCGACTTGCCCGAGGTGGAGTTTATTGTTGGTGATAAAACAAGATTTGCGCAGACTGAAAAGGAGCTCGACCAACAAAGAGATGAAAACTCTGATGTATATAAGCCCAAAGTTTCTACATGGGGAGTTTTCCCAAGACCTAGCAACATCTCTAAGACGGTATGTGATTGGCCCATCTCATGATCGTAAGAGGCCAATTTTGGCTGTATGAATTTGCATCTTCTGATGAGAAGTTTGTCAAATCTTCACTTCCAATGGTTTTGGGAATGTATGCTTTCCTGTTGGCATTTATGGTCTCAAGTAATGAGGATTGAAATATATACTTTTCTGGTTTAAGTTTGGTGGTGGAAGGACTCTCCAACCAGGGGATTCAGTTGAAACCGCTGAAGAAAGGACTGCGAGAGAAGCACGGACAAAAAAATTGCTCACTGCCTACAAAGAATCAATCGGACTGAATATTGATCCCAAACTCAAACTTGAGTGTCAGAAGGTACTCCCTAGACATTTTTCTCTTTTCTTTTTTTGACTACTTAACTGATGCTTAAGTCAATTTGGAAGCTTTTAAATTAGATGTAATACTGCAAAAAATATCTATCTTATGAGTAATTTTTCTCTTAATGGGAATGCTCCAGGCTCTCTTTAGAATCCTATTTATAGATCCTATGGTCGCTAGGAAGGATATGGGCTCAACTGAAAATGCGATATGGACTCATGTTTGCTCAAATAGATTCTCATATATAAATATTAGATTTGCACGTTGCCACATTTTCTAGAAAGTTTAAAAATTAATTTGAGTGGAGAAAAACTAGAAAAAGTTCTCTACTTTATCTGCAGGCATGTTCTAGACTCCTATTTGGGCTTCAAGGTAGCAAAAGGCGTTTTACTCATCGTCTACAGCATTCCCTTGATTTTGACAGCTTCTTTAATTATGGCAGGCACTAGACAAGGGGAACTCGCTTATGGATTCTGGGAAACTTAAAGAAGCTTTGCCGTACTATGAAAATGTCATGGAGAAAATAGTTTTTAAGGTAATTTCTGTAAAGCTGGTTTATTACGTCATTTTATACTCATGTCTACGTTTATGCATTAGTCTGCTCATATGACTATTCTTTCTACATATGCCTTACTCGTTTTGACTGCATGAGACTTCTTTAGTATCTACCCATCAGTATGTATGTAGATCAAAAATATAAGAGTCAACCATAGTCAAGGAAAAAGAATTTTAGGAACCTGATTATTTTGCATGATTAGTTTCATGACCTTGTTGGATGTCACTCTATCGATATGTTAATCCATTGATCAGCCTAGATCACCTAAAGAAGTAGTCTGCCTCCAAAATGATGTTACTTTAAGTTCTTATGTTTGCTGCTGTAGATATGACCTTAACTAGTTACGAGTTTAGTTGTGTAGAGTCAGCTTCATGGATTAGCGGCTTTGCAGTGGTCTATTTGTCAGGATTCACTTCGAAAGTAAGTTTTTCTCTCTTTAATTTTCGGTTGATGCAAATACAGAATGATAATTTATTTCTTCTTCAGGATTTTGACTTTTTAATGGCTTCATAAATATTTGTAATTGAACCATGGTTCCAAAATCTCTCTCAAGCTCCAAGAAATCCACAAAATACATTGAAGCATCCCTGTTTATACTTACCAAATTGATGCCTCATTTGCAAACGCTCTAATATATCCTCAAAAGTAGTCATCTTGAGTATTGGCCTTATGGGCTATTGTGCGCTAAAAACATTATTTTGGAGTGATTGACAGGGCAGACAAGGCAAGGGGAATGTATGAGAAGCTTCTATCCCACCCGAATCCGGGTGTGAGCAAGAAAGCAAGGCAGTTCATATTTAGTTTTCAGGTAACTCAAACACCCTTAAAAGTACTATACTGACCAAGCACAATGAGATAGGTGATTTGTTTGCTCTCTGACTAAGATCGGACAAGAGCCATTAAACTCTATTTGTTTGCATATTGTGGGCTCAATGATAAAAAGAGTTGGCTGAATAAAAGTCAGCTCGTAGTATATACCATAAATCATAGCGGTTTCTATCCTCTGGGTTTGGCAAACAATTTCCCTTAAAAATGTGAGGGTTTTTTTGTTACACGCTTGTAGGCAATGGAGATGCTAAAGGTTAAGGGGTCGAGCTACATGGAGGGAAACATTGGTTATCAGAACTACTTTGAAGCCTTTGTCAATGATAAAGTGAATTACAAAGTGCAGGAGGAAGAAGAAGGAGAAGCAATGGGGATGAATGAGACACTCCTTTATATGATTCTTCTTGCATCTCCGATTCTAATGGTTTTTGTTGTAGCTGCACAGAGAGGGAATATGCACTGAAGACACAAATTCTTGTCTACTTCTTACATGTAAGTGTTGTAAATACATAAGATAATGTGATGCAGCACAGTTAAATTAGTCGTTGTTTGGTTTACACTATTGTTGACCTTGACGAAAAAAATCATTTTATTACAGTTGAGATTTTCTTATTTAATTGAATGAACATAACAGACTATAAGAATCAAACACCAAAAGAATAAATAATCAAAGCTAAAAAGCTTTAGCTTTTTCTTCAGTTGACCCTAATTTCTTCTACCTTTAGATGAGTCTAATTTTTTTTTCTTTTGTGGATCAAATATTTATACTGAAACAGAACAACAAACCCAACTAAGAAAGAAGTAAATGATGAAAATATAGAAATTTTAATCCACCTCCGAAACTAGGAATCCCCAAGTTGACTCGAAAAGTCTTATCCACATGACCACACATACCACATTTCGTTCCATTTAGTCAAATGTAACGTCTTGTGTAAAGGTTTGATCATACCAAAGTCTGACTACTTCTTGGTCTGGCCCTGACCAGCTGTCGAGCCACCTTTACCTCCTACGGCACCACCACCAGCTCCTCCGGCTGAGACCGTTGTAATTTTAAACCTTTCATTTCTGAAATCTGGAGGGCCCAAATTAAGCCCTCTCATAGAGACACGTGGCGAACCAGCACTTAGACTCCTCTGCATGGTCATTGACCTTGAAGGAGAACTCGAATCTTGTTTGAATTGGGACATAGCGTCTCCTATTTTGTTGAAGAAACCAAGAAACTGGTCTTTATTTCCACCTGGAAACATCTTTTTAAGCAGATGAAGTTGTCCCACGTAAAGCTCTCTCATATACTCTAATACCATCAAGACTCGCATGTCCATCTTCGATCCCTCATCATCACCATTATAATCACCACCATCAATTTGTTCTTCATAAAGTGTGTGGTAGCTATCTCCCATGGTGCTGTATTGTCTCTTCATACTCCCACTTCTCAACCTTGTGGATTCAGGGTCATCAAACAATCCAAAGAAGAGAGTGTTCTTGCAGTTGTTGTCATCTTCGTTTTCTTCATTCTTTGTGGACTGGTAATTCAGAGAATTGATGCTACGTTGCTTCTTCCCCATAGACATAACTATTCACAATGTCCCACAAACGAAAGAAATTGGCCAAATCTTATATATGATCAGTAATGTATCTTTTGTTTTTGTTGTGTTTAGAATGTGTTTCAAGGTCTGAAGAAGAAAGCACAAAGATGTTTAGATATAAAAAGAAATGAAGGTTTTGGAAGCTAAATAATGGAGGAGAAAAAGATAAGATATTTTGCTTGTTCCAGACTTGTCAACACCACGTTGCCACGACTTCTTCAATGAGTCCAAAGCGTTTGATTTTTCTTTTTCTTTCGACCAATCATGAGGTGACAGTGTATGTAAATGTAAATGTCACCATTCTTGAGTAGTTTCATAGGAAGAAAGGCTGCAACTTCGGAAACAATTCAAACAAGTGCATACATTACATTACCTATGTTTCATAACGTGCAGAAGAAGCGAGGATTATATTACATTAAAAAAAAAGTATATTCAAAACCGGCGGAGGCTTATCTGCTTCTGGAAGGTAAAGTTTGCACGGATAATACTAACTTGTGTAATTAACTTTATCATTATGTAATTAATTAATTATAAGCACTCTAAACCCTAAAAATACATTAACATGTTGAAACTTATAATTCTGAAGTTCGGTCACATTTAATATTCGAATTGTTATTAATGGCGATTTCATATGTGGTTGAAGTTTAAGCTTGTGTTACACACGTTCAAAATTTACATCAGATAAAGTCGTTGCAAACTCTTATAAATTCTAAGAAACACAAATCCACAACAAAGTTGTACGTAAACTCAGAATCCAGTGCATTGTCATTCGTCCTTCATATTAGTCGCATTTTCCTCTTGTGTTCAAATTGTTCAAAGAACATTGTCTTCGGTTTCATTTTAATTTAAAATCATATTTTTTTAGTTAATGAATTTAAGAATTAAGACTAGTACTCTCGAGTTTTTCCTTATCCTATAAAGCAATATGTGTATGATAAAAAAATGTCAAAACACACTTTTGTGGACTAAACCAACACATTTAAAAAAACAAATAGGGTCCCATTTAAATATAAAGAATTACATTGTCGGTTCACAATAACAAAATATGATACTTCGTCTTTAGTTTAAAGGATTAGAGAGGAGCCAAAAAAAAATGATCGAGAGAAAAAGACAAGAGAACAATATGCGCATTATCTCGTGTTACACGGAGAAGCAAATAATCAATTACCCCTAAAAAAGGCCCCAATAATAAAGTGAAATAGATACACCAAAATCAATCTCTTTATTAGTTTTAGTGCTTGTCAAAATCATAAAGTATTCAAATCTTTCATTTGTTTCAAGTCTGAACCAATTCACGTTAAAGTTACAAAAGGCACTGAGACAAAACCGCACACGTATCTTTACCCCACCAGTCCATTATAATCTTCCATTTTCTTCTGCTCTAAACAAACAATAGCTTTGTCTTCAGGCAAAGTAAAAAATCTCAGAAACATGGTTCAGAGGAAGACTTGTCAAGCAATTGAAACTTACAATCTCCAACCTGAAACCAGATTCGGGCAAGAACTTCTCAAGAACCTTGGACCGGAGATGATGATGATGAAGAGAACTAAACCTAGGAAGAAACTTAAAGAGAACACTGTTTCTTCTCAATCAGGTAAGCCACAAGCAACACTAAAACATGATCTTGTTGCTAAAGTGACAGGTGGCTCGCCTAATTACATGAAAGGTACTTCTAGTTCTGAGGCAAGGAAAGAGAAGAAGAAAATATTTAATCTTTCTAGGAATCAGAAGAACCAAACCGGTTTGAAACATGATTCTCGTTATGGAGTTAACAAAGATAGAAGTATTAACAAAAGGATCGTTAGGGGTTTGACAAAGGCTCCAAGTTTCAAGAGATGTTCACAGAGAGCTACTTGTTCTTCAACTCTAAAAGATTCCAAGTTTCCTAAGTATCTGATGCTTAATCATGGCGAGACTTATGATGAAGTTAGTGGAACCTCTGTTTTGAAAGTCTGTCCTTACACCTATTGTTCACTCAACGGTCATCTTCACTCCGTGGAATATCCTCCTCTTAAAAGCTTTATATCCTCGAGGAGACAGAGTTTGAAGTCCCAAAAGAGTGTGAAAATGGAAGCTTCTAAGGAAGATTTTGTGGTAATGAAGCTAGAAGAGAAGAAAGAGTGTGAGTATGGAAATGGAGAGGCTTGTGAGATTGATCTTGATACTCAAATCTCGGAAACTGTCTCTGAAGGAGCACCTCGTTCTGAAACTGATTCTGATGATTACTCTGATAGTGCTGAAATGGTGAGGTTTTCAGAAAGTGATCATGATATTGAGTTAAAAGAAACTGAATTGGAGGAGACTTTTATAGATGACTCTATGAAAGAGATCCAAGATAAAGCAAATATAGATGATGAATATGATGATCAATCTGGTTGCTTTGACTCTGAAGTTAAGATTAATTGCTTTGATTCTGAAGTTATTGGTATGATGGAGAACTCAGACGCTGATAATGTAACTGAGGATGAAGGTGATGATGTTGGTGAAGAGACACTAAAGGAGGATGAAGCTGAAGATTTCAAAGAGGAGTCTCGAGAGCGAATTGAAGTTATATCAATGCTCGAAGAAACTGCAAAGTTTCCATTTAACTTTACACAAAAAGAATCTGATATGGAAGAGACTTTGTTAGATGACTCTGTGGAAGAAATCCATGAGAAATCAAACAATAATGGAGAAGCTGATCAGTGCAGTTGCTTAGAGTCTGAAGCTATCAATATGTCGAAGAACTCAGCAGCAGATAAAGCAACTGAGGATGAAGATGATGCTGGTGAAGAGACAATTAAGGATAAGGCTGAAGAAGAGTCTAAAGACCGGATTGAAGTTATATCGATGATAGAAGAAACCGCAAAGATTCCATATAAGCGTACACGAAAGCCCTGCAACCAAGAAGAGCCAGACTCAATTATTTCATGGACTATCAATAAATGCAAGAAACCCATTGCAGAGACAGAGGATTTGAGAGACTTCAACCCAAGAGACCCCAATTACCTTCCACTTGTAGTTGAGGAGGATACTGAAAAGATAGACCTCAAGCATCAAGACATAGATGAGAGGAGAAACTCAGAGGATTGGATGTTTGATTATGCTCTGCAGCGTGTCGTTAACAAACTTGCCCCGGCAAGGAAGAAAAAAGTTGCATTACTCGTTGAGGCATTTGAAACTGTGCAACCTATAATGCCACATGGTAGAGACCCTGCACCAGTTTTACGTTATGGAAGACACCTTCAAGCCTGCAATTAACTGAGGTAACTAACAAAATCTCTTAAAGCTCAGCTAATAAACCAAATATGTTGCAAGTTCATCTTATGAGCACCTTTTTTGTGCTGCAGGTCAAGGGATGATCGAAGAAAGGAAACTAAAGGAAGGTGAATGGCTTTTATTTATTTACCTACAAGTATCAAACCCAAGTGTAAACTTTGATGGTTTACTACCTTAGCTTTTCGTGTGGTGTGGTTAGTTATGCTCCTCTATCTATGTGGGAGGACTAAGTGTGTGCTTGCTCGAGGACCCAATGTTTAACTATTTTAAATTGTGAATCAGACAATGTTGTTGTGCACGATTGCTCTAAATGTTAGACTGTTGTTTTCAACCTCTAACAGACGATTTATATAGTCTGGGTTACTTGAGAAAAAGGTATGGAACAGTATAGGAAACCAAGAAGTCAAGAACCATCATCCATAATAATGTGATAACTTAGCAAGATCATCACAAGAGTGTTTGCGAGTCTAAAAGCGAGACCTAAGAGTTAACAATTAACCCATATACACTTGAGGATGTCCAGAAATAGAGCAAACTAAATCATTAAACTAAAATCCATTCCTAACACACAAACACCAAAAGCTAATGTAACCAGCAAAGCACATGAAAAAGCGAGACTAAGGATCCAGAAACTGAAACTCAATCCTTGGTGACTTTGTTGACAAGGGACTTGTGGATGTGAGGGATCACACCTCCTCCTGCAATGGTTCCTTTGATGAGAGTGTCAAGCTCCTCATCTCCTCTGATTGCAAGCTGCAAATGCCTGGGAGTTATTCTCTTCACTTTCAGATCCTTACTCGCATTTCCAGCTAACTCAAGAACTTCTGCAGTCAAGTATTCTAGAATTGATGCAGTGTACACAGCAGCAGTGGCACCAACTCTTCCATGTGCTGAAACTCTTGATTTGAGTTGACGATGAATACGACCCACTGGAAACTGAAACAAGACAACATTCAAAAACAAATTAGCATATAAGTTAAAGCACAGAGAATGGATTTCCATTTATCAGACAGATGACTTGGTGAGTTCTTGTAATATACATTTCAACTGCATATACTTATATATACCATCAAACATGGAACTCTATGGATTCAGTAAATCTAAAATCCTGCTTTAACAATGAAGAATCAAAAGTTTTCCCAAAAGCAAACAAATGACTGAATAAGATTTTCCAGAACAAAGGAAAAAACATGGATAAAGAGAAACAGAACACACACACATACACAAGAAAAGTAGATAATCCCATTAAAGGCTTGGTATCAATTGGTAGCTAATTAGTTACAAAACAAAAGGGCACCATTGTATAACAATTATTCTTCATATGCATATAATGCTCATAGGCGTAGTATCAATAAAATTTGAAAAATCACAGAAGCAGCGATTTCCAATAAATGCATGTAACATAGAACCAAACACACAAATCTTGAGCATAAATTATCCTCAGTTATCCTAAACCCTCAATTACAATTGAGGATAAACAAAAAAACCCTAAAACAAATTAAACTGAGAGCCACTTAAATATTTTCAGCAGGCAAAAAGGAGCTAGAATATGAAAGGTACCTGAATACCGGCACGAGCAGAGCGAGAGATGGATTTCTTCTTGTCTTTGTTAGCAGCCGTCGTCTTTGCAGCTATAAGCCCTTTCCCGCCTTTACCTGCCATAACTTCAAGACCCAACGAAAAAGAAGACAAAATTTATAAATTTCCAGAATACAAGAAGAAACAAAAAGGTGTAACAGATCCGTCGTCGAATTGAAGATTATATATATACCGATAGAGAAGCAAAACAAGATCTGGCCAAGAAGCGAAGCAAGAGAGATAGTGTACGTCGAATAAAACCCTAACTGAGATCGAGAGAGAGAGAGAGAGATAAAGATGTAGCTGAAAACGAGAGCGCGGTGCTCAAAAATTATGCGGGAGCTTTTAAATTTTGGAGTTGGTGGGGCTGTTTTGCTATATATTCTGTTTGGATTCCTTTACCAGTCTTTATCTTTTATACCCCAGAAAATAATTTAGTAAATCCGATTTATTATAATTTTTACTTTTTTTTATTTTCTTTACCTTAAATGATAATTCTCCTAATTAACATTTAGGAATTAGGATACTGACTTCAACTTTTTTTTTGTCAAACCTTTCCTTATTCAAATTCTCAATGGAATGTAAATGTAATTCTCTAAAAAAATTTCATTCTATTTTTATGAGATTTAGTATTTGCTTAAAACTCTAATAATTCATATTACTGGATTGGTATCCTTATTTTTTTTAAACTATTGCCTTATTATGAAACAAAATATCAAAAATAAATTATTTAATATTTGAAAGATAATTTGTAGTCACGAACAAAGGAGTGGCTAAAAAAATAAAAAATAATACCTCTCATGAACGTATTAAAGTATTTTCTCTTTCAAATTTTTGATAAGGAAGTATACGACGATTTTGAATGTACAACTAAACTCATGCAACTTTTTCTCTCAATTTTATCAATAACATTAAATTTCTACCAATCACCCAAAAAAGAAAGTGAATAGGGAAAAAATGAAGATGAAATGTTGATTGTATGATCAATTTTAATTATGCTCAATCTCTCCTTTTGCTAGTTAATGTTGCTCTTATTATTGTAATTTCATTATCATGTAACCTTTTCATAGCAATTTTAATAGGATGCCATTTACATAGAATACAAAAAAAAATGTTGATTGTAACAAGCTCGTAAAAAAAGAGTGGACATACTCTATTATCTACTCCATTCAAAAACATAATCGCAGCTAATAACCGACAACAAACTAGGCTTGAACCTATTCTAAATTTTCAATACAGAGATACCAATTTCTCTAAATTGAATGTTATATCCAATATGTAACATTTGACAAATTTGAGATTTCTTTATTTCTTACACAAATTCAATATATGAAAAATTTTAAGATATTGTTTTACATATATTTCAGGTTTAAAATGTATTTGATCTTGTGTCAATATTATGAAACATTATTTAATTAACAGAAAACCTTTTTTTTTTTATCAATGCTGATGATTACATTACATCTCATCTAATCCGCTTAATTTATCTATGAGATTACTTCGGTGTACGAGAGATACTCAGAATATGCCAATACGTATACAAGTACGTATACGGAGGGGTCTTTCCGTCATCTTACTCGGTATTTCTCAACTTATTCCGGACGATTTGCTAACAGACTCAGGCTTAAGTGGAATCGCAGACACGTCCTCTCGCAAAGAAGCTTTAAAGGTAGTTTCGATCAAACCAATAGCATCAGATCTTAGCCACTTGTGAGATACCAACACCGTTGATCTCACGACGCGTGTCCCTGATCGTTTTACAGATATAGCTATTTTGAACACGTGTACAACAGATCCTTTCCCTTTATAAATACCCCGGAACAGAGCTTATCCTCTTTGCTGTTTTGTTTTCACCGTTTTCATATTCTGTTTACACTATCTGGATTTTTTTTTTTTTCATTCAATCTAATTTTAAATCGCCGGAGAAAAATTCGTCGGAGATGTCAAAACCAGATCTCTGTGATTTCTTTTTTAAATGATGAAATCGACGGAGAGATTTGCGTCTGATTGTCGTTATAATGATCACAAAAGCATAAAGCATGACGTTTGTGTGTCTTCGCGTATCTCGGAAACTTTAAACTGTTTCTAAAGAGCTAAATTTAAAGCAATATCTCTCCTTTTTCTTTTAATATATATATATATATATATTATACAAAGTTTGCCCAGTTTCTAAGTTATTCAATGCGTTTATCTTCAATTTTAGATCATAGTTTTGGCAAATATTGGAGTTAGGTTTTTGGATTTTTTTTTCTGCTCGGGGTTTCTCGTTTTATTTTTTTGGGGTGATTCGATCTGAAATTAAGATCTTTTACTATTATTAAGTTTTCGTTGATCTGAAATTTCTGTACAGAGTTAAAATATATATATATATATATATATCTGATTGCTCTCAATGCCGTTTGATGTGAAGATCCAACCGATCGATTCAGATGTATCGGAAGAGCTACCATTCCCGGAGACAATGAGGCAAATGCCAAAATCGCGACTGAAGCGTCTCTTTGAGCGTCAGTTCACTATCAAGAACGTCTCAGAGAAAAGTTACGGCACCGACTTTGAGACGCCGCTTTCAAGAGGAAACTTTGGAGATTTCGAACCGAGCTCAGTCTGTTTAGCGAAAATGGTTCTTAACTTCATCGAGGATAACAACAACGGCGAGAAACAGCGATGTGGCCGTAGCCTCTGCAGTTGCTTTAGTGGGAGTGGTACAGAGAGCTCTGATGATGAATCTGAATTGTCTGATGGTCGAAAATGTTCTTCCGGCGAAGCTTGTGAAATCCTCAAGGTATGATTCATCCATTTTTTTCCCTGGAATCTAGGTTTGTTTAGATGAGCAGAAACTTGATTTTTGAAGATTCAATTTTGTAGAGTTTGGTCCTCTGTACAAGCGTTTGCGAGTGGAATTTGTTAGCCGATGCGACCAAGATTGTTGAAACAAGTAACAATTGTAAACTTAAAGACGAAACGTTCCTGAAAAGTGTAGCCAATGGATTAGTGAGCTTAGGTTATGATGCATCTCTATGCAAAACTCGTTGGGAGAAATCGCCATCTTGTCCTGCTGGTATATTTCTTTACTTAGCTTGTTGGGTTTAGAGAAATTACTATGAAGCTTTCAATAAAAACAGAGTTTGGCTGTTTGTGAAAAATGAAACAGGGGAATATGAGTATGTGGATGTGATAATCAGAGGTGAAAGACTGTTGATTGACATTGATTTCAAATCGAAATTCGAGATTGCTCGTGCAACAAAGACGTACAAGTCCATGTTACAAACTCTACCTTTCATCTTTGTTGGCAAAACGGATCGGTTGCAGAAGATCATCATTATTATGTGTAAAGCCGTGAAGCAGAGCTTGAAGAAGAAAGGACTTCAAGTGCCGCCATGGAGAAGAGCTGAGTATGTGAAATCTAAGTGGCTGTCTCCTCATGTTCGTACTGATCAAAACTCAGTCGAAGAAGACAAGCAGGAATCAATAGATATGTTAACTGAGTCGGTAGGTTCCTTAGTCTTTGGTGTCTGAAGCTTTATATACATATGTGACATCACCCCTCGACAGAGGTGTGAGTTGTAGGAGTATTCAAAAACCCTTATAGTTTTTGATGATAAGGGTGAGTTACAGGATACATACACGTGTAAAAGTGTCTCCCTTTTGTCTTTTTTTTTGGGATGTAAGGGAGAGTGTGATCTATGGTTGCTTTGTGGGGTTAATGCTATTTTAATTACTATTATATGTTTTTAATCATAGTATCATTTCAGAGGAAAATTAGTTGCGTTCTATGTCGTTGTTACTTGTTACTTAGACAAGAAAATGTTGAGATTCGAGGCATTAGAAAAACCCGAAAGAGTTAGCAAAAAGAAAACTAAATATTGGTGTTGGATGATCCTATTAAAGGCATGCTCACTATTAACAAACTGAGTTTAGGATTGGGGATTATTTATGAGCATTAGTGATTCATTTTATTGATTGGCCACATCTGCCATCTGTCATGTTTTAGGAGACTAATTAACTGATACATGCATATAATTTTGAATTTTAATAAAGGTTTGTGTTGCTCTTAAGTCAAAACTGAGACAGCCTATAATCTTGAATTTTAATAAGGTTTATGTTGTTTCTTTGTCTGATTTGTTGATTTGTGAATATAGTGTTTGTTTGAAAAAATTATAAATTTTGACAAGATTGGATGGATGTTGCATAACATTGATATTGGTATGATCTATAGTCATACAAGGTCACCACTAGTTCGGTATTATATTATTCCCTTATTCGGTTTGTTATATTTGGTTGCGTCTTAGCTCCGGCATCAGTTTGTCCGAAAAACTAATATATTTTCTTCAAAGTATGAAAAAATTTATATCCACATTGAAAACGACTGAGTATATCTCCAAAAGAAAGATGTTTTTGTCAATAATACGATTGGTTAGTTTTATTAAAATTGAGCCAAGTCAACACATCTTGGGTTGTAAATCCTTTGCATTAAGCTAATATAAATAAGCTGACATAAGCATGTTAGTTAAATGACAATACTACCCTCAAAAGCCAAGTCAGCGAAGGCAATCTTAAGTTTTAATTTGTATGCTTTTTATTTTTTGGTCAAATCGACAAAATTTTTTGTTTGGGTTTCATCTTTGTTCCCCCTTTGAAACCAAGTCTAGCGATCCAGTGTTCCTCACCTAAGCTAACCTTCTCTGCTGGTCCACGATTCTTAACGTACACCCACCACCCCAGGTTTCCGAGATCCCTTCTTCTTCTTCTTCTTCATTCTACGAGTCTGGGTTGGTCTAAATTCCTATTGTAACGGCTATCGGATAATAAAACGGATCGTGTTTTATTTGGTCTAATTCATGGAGATTTCTTGCCGGACCTTTGTTTTCTTCTTCTCTCTCTGCCTCTTGTCGTCAACGTCTCTTTCGATCGAAAACTTTCACCAGGCGTAAGTGTTATTTCTTCCTCTTCTTGTTTTTTCTCTCCCAGGAAGCTCATCAGATTTTTTTCTTCTAAGGGAAATTATTTGGTTTAGAGTGTATCACAATTTGGGTTTCAAGTTTTGTGTTTTTTTTCGTTGTTCGGACTATTTTACCGCATCTTGTAGCTGTAGCAATGGGAAAGAAAAGTACATTGTAGCTATAGATCTCATTCTGTAGACTGATTCGATGCAATCTGATGGAAGTAAAGGTTTTTATTTGTCTTTACATGAGAACCAATGCATATTCTTATAAATGTATTGTCTATCGCTATTTGTTGCTCACGTATTAGGTTTGTTATAGGCTTATAGCCACATTGTTGCAAGAAGTGTCATTGCTGTAGACCAGTAGCAATATCTTGTCATCAACTGTAGCTGCCGTTTATATCCATTGATGTAGTAGCAGAACATTTTTTGGAAATCTGTTATGGGTCTTCTTAATACTAACTGGTCCTTGTTGCGTATGCAGTTTTCCTATTGTGGAACCTGCTCCAGGTCATACAAAGCTTCAGCTTAGCAGAGAAGGTTTGGAAGCTATTAGCAGAATTACAACTCCTATCGCTGCTGTTGCGGTATGTGAGAGTGATGTTTGACTGATTATCAATTATTTTGTATGTTAATTCTATCTGATCCTGGTTTTTTCAGACCAAGAAGTTTTTTTGCTTTTCCTCACGTTTCGCTTTGGTATTTCCTATGCTGTTGAAACATTAGGTGATTGGCCCATATCGTTCTGGAAAATCATTTCTACTCAATCAGCTTCTTTCCCTTTCCTGTTATGAAGGTGCTTATTATCTCATATACTTGGGTTCTGCATGTTACTTATATTATGTACATAATCTTTTTTTACTGAACACTGGCTTACGACATTCTCAAATTCATCAGGTTTTGGTGTTGGACACATGCGTGATACGAAAACAAAAGGTATCACACAATGTCCTGAGGACAGTGTCATCCTTTAATTGCAAAATATATATTAGCTAATAAAGGTTTAATTTTTTTTTGTTCGGATCCCACTAAATTGCTGTATATAGGTATTTGGGTCTGGGGAACACCATTAGAGCTGGAGATTGACGGAATTAAAACTTCCGTTATTTACCTCGACACTGAAGGGTTCGAAAGTGTTGGAAAGTCAAATGTTTATGATGACCGGTACCTAAACAGTTCAATACTTGCTCATGTAAAGTGTTTTTTGCAGAACCTCTGAATATCTAATCAATTTCTCTGTAAATTTTCAGGATTTTTGCTTTGGCAACGGTAATGAGTTCTGTGCTTATCTATAATCTTCCTGAAACTGTAAGTTGTCCCACCTTTCTGATTGTTCGGATTGCATGCATTATGCTTATATCCAAAGACAGCAAAACCTTACCAAGGCTTCTGTATGTCAATGTCAATTATCATGCCACAAGTAAAGGCAAATACCAAAGTGTTTTGAAAGACCTAGGTAGTTCATCTTATACAGTAGAATGATTTATCCCAAAAGTGAAATCTAGTGTCTCAAACAACTCTTTGTGATGTTTCCACGGTAGCAATCTTAGATACAACTTCATTAATATTCACTTGCAGTAGTATGATTGAAAACCATTCTTTTGCGTTAGTAACTTGAGCGAATTTAGTGACCTTAGTGTCATTGAGTAGATAGTGTTGTAAAGAACTTCATCTACCTTTCTCTCTCTGATATGAGCTCTCATCAGATCCGCGAAGCTGATATTTCTCGGCTCTCCTTTGCTGTTGAGTTGGCGGAAGAATTTTATGGAAGGTTTGCTCAATTGTACTCTGCACTTTTGTCTTGTTTAATATGTCTGGTTGTCTGTGTTGATACTGACTGGGTTCTATTTTCAATGACTCATGCAACTGAATTGGCAGAGTAAAGGTACACCCTTATGGAACTGCTATTATTCTCATTCATGGCAACCTTCAAAACTTTGTTTCTGATTTTTATACATATCCTGTAGGGTGAAGATGTTGCTTTTGAACCATCAAAGCTTCTGTGGCTTATCCAGCGTGATTTTCTGCGTAAGTGCATGGTGCTTTCGACAACAACATTCATACTTGTTAAATAGAAACAGTACTTAAATTCTATGTAATCTCTGCCTATTTTAAAATGTGTTTCTTACTCTTTTCTAATATGACCAGCAATATTTTGTTGTGCCGCTGGTCATGTGTGATCCATTTCAATATTAAAGTTTTCTCTGTATTTATGCAAGTGAGCTGGTCATGTCTAACACTATTCCAACTTTATTCAGAAGGGAAATCGGTAAAGCAAATGGTGGATGAAGCTCTCAGACATGTCCCTAATGAAGATGGTTAGAGTTCCTTTCTATTTTTTAACCAATGTCGCCTAGAACATTTCGTTCAAGCCTCTTGTTTATTGATTTTTTTTGTTTCTTATGTTTTCAGGTAACAAAAATATTGACCAGGTATGTTCTTCTCTGTTCTGCATCACACAGGTAATTATCAAAGTTATCTCAAAAATTATTCTTAGTATCACCTTTTTCAGGTTAACCAGATTCGGGATTCCTTGGCTATAATGGGTGACAACAGCACAGCCTTTAGTTTACCACAGGTAAGGAATTTGTAATTTTTTGCATATTTTCCAGCCTTTACTCTGAAGAAAATACAGAACTTGGAAACTTTAATCCAAATGGTCATCTTTGTGCATGAAAACTTATGATCATCATTGAAGGTCTTTGCTGAATTACCCGAGGAGAAAAAGTTTTTTTGTGTGGTTGCTTCCTTTTAGTCATGCTGAAATGCACAAAATCCCCGCTTTTCAGTGCATGTGGATCCTTGAAGTATAATTTTTTCCGAAGTTAGGTGGTCTTCTTTGTGATAACTTTGTTTCCTGTTTTGCTATATAGCCCCATCTCATGCGGACGAAGCTGTGTGATCTGAAGGATGAGGACCTGGACTCTACCTATGTTGCAAGGCGTGATCAATTGAAAAAGCTCGTTGCGAGTATTATCCGCCCAAAGATAGTGCAGGGCAAAACACTAAATGGGAAGGAATTTATTTCTTTCCTGGAACAGGTGTGTCAAACTTTTTTCTGTATGGCTTCATTCGCTAAATTCCTCACAACAATTATATGAAAAACTGGAAGCGTGTCGTTAAGAAACCAAAAGGAATAGGATTCTGCTTTTTCTGGCGCTCTTACATATTTTATCAAGCGAATAGACATGATTTCCCTCTTCTCATGGATGGCTGTGTTTTCTGGCTGCTTTTAGTTATCCGATAGCCTGTTCTTGTTATATTTGCATAAATATTGCTATATAAATATCCCACTGCATATAAATTTATGAGTACGCACTTTTATAAGTGGTAGATTTGTTACTAGACATCTGATGCGCATAGGAAGCGTACGCTATGTTATAACTAATGGCTTTTACGACTTGGATATTATGTCTTCTATGCTTACTCTACGGTATCGTGATATATTCCAATTCTGATTGCTCTAATTTGTAGATTTTAGATGCCTTAAATAAAGGAGAGATCCCATCAACAGGATCACTAGTTGAGGTTTTCAATAAGGGTATTGTTGAGCGATGTGTGAAGCTGTATAATGAGAGGATGGTAAAATTGCGGCTACCTATGTCTGAAGAATCTCTGCAAAGTTCCCATGAAACAGCACATAATGAAGCTACTAAAGCATTCGATGCACAGCATTTTGGCAGACAGCATGCTAAGAAATCTGTTGATCAGTTGGATGAGCAAATGCAGGAGGTATGAATTCATATGCTGCTATGAATTTAAATAACTTTTCAGACGGTAGCTTAGTGGATGAAACGACAGGATGATTCTTAACTTTTGTTTGCAGATTTTGGTATTCTACTTAATATAAAATTTGCAAATGTACTTTCTTATACATTCTTGTGCCCTGGAAATATTATCCAGGTATATAAGAATTTTGTTCTTGCAAATGAATTCCAATCGTCGAAGCTCTGTGAGGCACTATATACGAAGTGTGAAGATGACATGGACCACTTACAGACTCTCCGACTCCCTTCCATGGCTAAATTTAATGCAGGTTTCGTGTTCTGCAATCAAAGTTTTGAAAAGCAATGTGTTGGTCCCTCTAAACAAAATTATGAGCAAAGATTAACTAAGGTAATATATACATGTCTATGTCATGCTAGAAGTATCGAATTCCAATTTGACCTTAGAACTTGTATGCAGATGATGGGAAAGTCACGGTCTTTGTTCATCAAAGAGTACAATAACCGACTGTTCAACTGGCTGGTTGGGTTCTCTCTTGTAATGGTGGTTGTGGGTCGGTTTATTATAAAGTTCATTCTATTAGAAATGGCGGCGTGGATACTTTTCATATTCTTGGAGACATACACAAGGATGTTCTGGACAGCAGAATCTCTTTATTACAACCCAGTCTGGCATTTCATCGTTGGGACATGGGAAAATGTTGTGTATAGTCCCGTTCTCGACTTGGACAGGTAATAAAACATGTCTTGAACAAACTCCGGCCAAACTTGTCTTTTTCTCTCTGTTCATCTAATTTGTTTGTATTTTTGTTTGGTGAATAGATGGGCGATTCCTATAGTGTGCATAATTGCAATTTGTGTGCTTTATTGGCGGTGTTATGGAAAGAGGAAACACGGAGCTCGTTGGCTTCTTCCACTGTACAATAACCAGAAGAATGGTAGGAATAGGGAACGGTCTGAGTAAACACGTTGCTCCTCCTTCCCCTTATACTTATAGCATCATTGCGGGCATGCTCGTTGTTTTTATCATCCGAAGCTCTCTGCCCATTACTACCATTTTTTGGACGCGGAAGAATTTCAGTAACAAGTGAAGAGGATGCTTAATCGATCCAAGTTTGTTTGATTGTACCATTTATACAATAGAATGCTCGGATATGTTTAATTACTCTCCCAGTCACAGTTCGTTTTAGATAAAAAGCTTAGAAAGTGTTTTAATTTTATTTATTTATTTAAAGTAGTTTGTTTATACTGGAATATTATGAATCTATGAAAGCAGAGAGAGACTACAATCGAGCTCTTCTGTTTTTTTTTGTTCACTTCAATAGAGCAACTTGAAGACAACGTTTTATTATCCAAATTTTGTTATCTTTTTATCTGTTTATGCTTTTGGTTCCCCCCCTTTTTGAAAAATCTTAGAACATGACAGAGAGACCAAGAGCAATTGATAAATCAGATAAAAAGGCAGGCAGATCTGAGGCTGAAGCAGCCGTCACAAGCTTCCCGTCAGTTACACATCCCTTTGACTCCACAACCTCACCTCCAGCCACCTTCACCATCACCTTCATCCCCTTCCCACTTGCGCATTGCTTTCCCTGCAATTTCATCCAAGAGAAACATCACATTTCTATTGTCAATGTAACAAGACATTGATATAGGCTTTGGAAACACCACTGTAACAAGACATTGATATAGGCCCTCTAGCTACAATGTTACGTTTTTGACAGAGATTATCTGAAAATTTTAAAAGTAGAAGCAATGTATTAACCTTAAGAACACCAGTGGCTGCGAGAAGCAATTTACCCTGACCAATAGCTGCAAAAACCTTATCTTTCTCAGCAAATTTCTTAACCAAAGTAATAGCCTTTTCATTCATCACAAGTAGCTCAGGTGATCTCCCTCCTGGAACCACTATACAGTCATAATCATCTACACATACATCGTCCCATGATGCAGTCACAAAGAAGCTGTGTCCACGCTTCTCTGCAGGCAACTGCCGTCCCTCCTCGAGGTCATAAACCAAAGTTGCACAAATCTCTCCTTGCTTCTTGTTTGGTGTCACTGCATCCACTTTACATCCTAAAGCTTGAAGTGCTCTAAACGGTACATTGATCCCATAATCTTCTACATAGTCCTTAAGATTGAAACATAAAACATAATGAGTGTGATGGTCTAAACAAGATTGATGATATGACTAAAGATTACGCATTTTAGTGAGGAATTGGAACTCACACCAATGAGGAAAAGAACACAAGTTTGATTCTTCTTAAAGCTAGAGATCTTGGCGCCAAGAGAATCGAGCAAAAGTCTAATCCCATGACTAAGCGTTGGCCAACCAACAGTACTCATGAAATTGCCATCCTTAACGCAATCAGTGATCTCAAACATGCTCTGAATCCCAGGCTGCTGCCACCACTCACCGCCGGAGAGCTCAATCAGTGGCTTCATGCTTTCAAACGCCGTGCATTTCACACCGCCGGCAAGGATTCCAGCAGCCATCAGCATAACCTGGCTATGGCAGCTGGTGAAGATCAGCTTCTTGGATTCGGTGAATCGCGCCACGAGGTCGACGCATTTCTCGTCGGCGCTGAGAATCTCAGTGAAACGTCCACCGGGGATGATGATGACGTCGTAATGATCGGGAGTAACGTCATCGAAGTTGGCGTTTAAAGTCAACTGGTCAACGACCAGCTCGGTGTATAGCTTTGTATACAACAACAACAAAGAAGTCAAAATTGAGTGATAATCACAGAATTAAATAAAATAAAAAAAATCGAAAATGGAAAATGGAACGAAGCATATATATATGTATTAGTCGTGGGAAAAATGGAACCTCGAGGCCCAAGAAATCGTGGACCGACATAACGCAGCGATCGCCGGTGGTGCGGTTAGGTGAAACGCAGTGAACGCTAACGCCAAACGATTGAAGAACATAGAGAGGAACTATCGTCTCGTAGGCTTCCATGTAGTCTCCGCATAACAGTAAAGCCGATTTCTGAACCGCCGATCCCATCGTTTTAGAACTCTATGCGATTGTTTCCAACAAACGAACGACTCCATCAAATTATTTTCAATGTATTATGTATATATACACACAATTCATTTTTTTAATACATATATTGACATGTGCTATTTTTTTCTTATATCATCCCCACCAACTCACTTTTACCAACTTTTGGGCAAGCTTTGGTTTTACATTACTGGTCGGTATACAGAAAACCGGAAGACATTTAGTCAAAGTCCAACTTCACTAGTTCATAGTCCATAGTCCATAGTCCATACTACAAATCTATCTCGATCGGTGTTGTAGTTGAACTATCATAACTTACGATGAGAGACTTGTAATTCAGAAGGTGGCTTATCGTTGGGGACCAAAATTGAATATTAATTATGCCGTGCAAATGGATCATCAGGAGATCCTTGTGGATGCTTCATGTTATTTATGATGTCTTTTAAAGTATGTTTCGACCCTAAAATTATAATCTCGATCATTTGACTAATAGAAGAGTTTGGAAACAGAGTTGGTGAAGATAAGGTTCGGTTTGAGATAGGCTATGGGAATTTATTTGCAATCTAACTTGTTTGCACATGACTAAATTTTAATTCTTAAAATGGTCTACAAGTTAAATATCTAAATTTCGTTATCCGTGACAACATGCTTTAAACATTAATTACAATGAATATGAAACAACTAAGTGGCATTAGATAGGACATTAATGGCGATCCCTATCTTAAGTAGTAGTAGTAGCTATATTCAATTTCAACCAGATTTTAAAGTGAACTATACATACATGCATTTATTTATACCTCTGAAATCAGGTATCGTTAAAGTAATAACACCGTAACAAACGGTTACATTATGAGTTATGACCAAACAACCATGCATTATAAATAATATACTTTATTCATACTACGACGCAAGTTAATCGATGTCCATACAACACATAATGTTTAGCTAGCGGTAGGGATCTTGATGACAATACGATTTGCATCAACCCAAACCCTGACGCGGTCGCATTTTAGGTCGCTAGTCACCGAAGTTCCATCCAAAATCACGAAAACACTAAGGCTTGAGTTCTCTCCTTTTATCACCAAAGCCGCATAGTCTCCATTTGTTCCCATAAGCTCCGGCCATGAGCTCTTCCCTGTGCATGCACGGTCGAAGCAACCACATTAGATTGGTAAATCAGTTGCATTTATTTTACCAATCATTTGCAGTTTAGAGATCAATATATATATTGTTAGAGTGTAAACTAACGTCCCACATCGGATAATTAGATAAGAAGTGTCTAATATACAAAGAGATTCAATCACTAATTAGTTTGAGTACTTTTGGGAAGGAACCCATTAGACAAAACTGTGCGGGCCTAAAGAGTAAGTGCAAAGCGGACAATATCAAACTAATAGTGAATTGACATGTACTTTCAGAAGCCCAATATATATAAGGTACATATATCGCTCGATTTCCATGGAACCAAATAATATAATCGATTTGACATGAATGAAAGAAAACTAATGGCGTAACAATATCAACAACAACAACAACAAAAAAACAATAAAAAGTAAGGTGGAAAGAAAACCAAGATAAGGACACCACTGGGATGCCATTTTTCTTCCCCTTCTGTTGTACTTTGCGATGATATTTGATATGCTTGTCCTCAGAAATTTGAATCCAATTTATAGAATTAGATAACACGTAGGTCAATATCTCATTTTGGTGTCCTTTGAATTAGCTGTACCTTATTTTCCTTAATACATAGCACGTGCATGGTGTCGAACGGAGCGGTTCGTCAACTTAATTAATAGAACATTAGCTCAAATTAAATTATGAGCAATATATTCAAAATACTTTCCAGGAACATTCAGATACATACACACATGAGCGCGGACCTAGAATAATACTTTACCCAAGGGAGTTTAATAATGGATTTTAACAAATCATAATTGAACTAGTGACATTTCTTTGTAATATTACATGTTTATTTATAACTTAAGACATTAGTACATATATCTTTTTTATCGGCTGTCCCCGAAGGAACACATTAGTAAATATATAACCATTTGAGAAATAAACACCGAAATTATTTAGGCAACAATAACTTACATCGATCATGACAAACCAACTATGCATGTCTATGGTTTATTTTAATATTTATTCATACTAGCTACGACGCATTGTAATCATGGTTTATAAGTAAACCTAGCTAGCCGGCGACAGGGGGTTTGACGACGATACGGTTTCGATCAACCCAAACTCTGACCCGGTCGCACCTGAAGTCTGCAGTCACCGCTCTCCCATCCAAAATCACGACAGCATCGACCTTCGAGTTCTCCCTCTCTATTACCGAAGCCGCATAGTCTCCGTTTTTACCCACAAGCTCCGGCCATGCGTTTTTCCCTGCAGTAGAAGCAACCACATATAGTAAATATTTGCATGTGGCATTTTAATGATCAATTAGCCCATTCGTTAATTCTATTATTTAAAATAAAATTAAAATAAAACCATTACCATGAATGATGATTGGGCTTTTTTTGTTCAGATATATCCGAAGAAGGATGATTGGATTTGTTTTATATGTTACAGATCGAGTTAACAGTTCTATAGTCTATGAAATTTTATTTTCGATGGCCTATATTATTGAAAGATAGTAAACATTTGTAAGTTTTTTTTTTCAGTTTAATCCACAGAATATAAATCATATATTCACTCATATTATAGTATTTGCAAACGTCTTGTCTAACTTAAATGTATTCAAAATGTGTTTGACATTAAAAAAAAAAACTAAAATATATATTGAACGTAGCTTTCATTGTGTGATAATCAAAATTCCATTGCAGTGTCATTTGAATTACGCGTGTATCGTGATACATGGCACGTGCATGGTGAAACACAGGAGAGGTTAGTCAAATTCTCAGATTAAGAACAAAAAAAAAAAGTAGGACGAAATAGAGAGTAGATCACTAGACAGTTTTATGATTTGCTTCTTCTTTTTTTTTTTGTCACTCAACAGTTTTATGGTTTGCTTTGAATGAAAAAATGGACGAAAGAAGATTTAATTAAAAGTCGTAACAATATCAAATTATGATTTACTAACAATACAAAAAAGAAGGAAAACTTACCAGGACATTCGGACGACATTTCTCTTCCTCTTTCTCTCTCGATCGATAATGTTGTGATCTATTTGCCTTGAGTCCAATTTATAGAATCGGATACGTGGATCTTCGTGTCGGTGAGGTTGTATATTCAAAGCCAAAAATTTTGACCATACAAACTTTTGATAGTTCTTCCTTTGACATTTGTATTCTGTTTGATAGAAGATTTTGACACACAATTTTATTTGTAAAGCTTTGAAAAATTATAAATTTATAATCGAATAGTCAAAATCTTATCGAGAACAGTATAATGTTTTAAATAATAGCAAAGATAATGTTGATTTTTTTTAACAATTATAAAGTCCTAAACACAATTGTAGCTAAACATTTGTTTTCTACAAACCATAAAACAAACGTCTAAATGCAATGCATCGTTATTTAGTTTTCTTTTTTTTTAAAACAAATTTTACAGACGACGTTTAGAACAGTTAACGTCAAAAGTCGAAATGGTAAAATACAAGACCGGTTCTATACATAAACCGTAGACGGTATGAAGATTTCCCTCATTAGTATTAATGACATTTCTTAAGTATCCTCTGTAATTAAACTGTTCATTTTAGCTTTCTAAATTGGCTTGTTATGATGACATCTTTTAATCATATAGTCGTTATTTTGATTGGTTCATTTTTAATTTTTAAATTTAAAAATATAACTTAAATTACATAAAAAATATTAATTATTGTAGAGATGAATATACTGTAGATAGTCTAAGATTGGAAGAAGTGTTATAGTCATATTCACAGCAATCGCCCAAAGCTTCGAATTCGACCCTAACTCTCCCCAATTCCAAGTTTCTAGGGTTTCTACTATCCCCAATCTGTAAACCCATTTTCGATTTCCTTTGTTTGCGATTTCAAACGATGATTGAATGTTTACTCTATCTCTGCAGAGTACAAATGGCGGATACGCCTTCGAGCCCGGTCGGAGATGGTGGAGAAAGCGGCGGCTCGGTTAGGGAGCAAGACCGATACCTTCCTATAGCAAATATCAGTAGGATCATGAAGAAAGCTTTGCCTCCTAATGGAAAGATCGGAAAAGATGCTAAAGACACTGTTCAGGAATGCGTTTCTGAGTTCATCAGCTTCATCACCAGCGAGTATGTTTCTCTTTAGTTTCTCGAATTGCTCAGGAAACTTATTGATCATGTGTTTTGAGCTTTCCATTTGTGAGCAATCTTTTCTCAAACTATAGCTTGCGATTCAGTTTAGTTCAGAAAGTTTTAAGAAGTTTTAGAGCTAAAAAAATTAGTTTTTTTTTTCACAATGTCAATTAACCATTGTAGGTTTTGGTTACCTAAAGTTAGTTGCTTTCGTATTAACCTCTTTGCAGATACTTTCACAAGCTTCTACTATAATTTATCTGAATTCTCTATCAAACAAAATGTTTGAAATTTATTGTCTTTTAACCATTTTAGGCAAATATGGAGTAAAAACCTGTTCGAAGATTCGTTTATCTTTATGATCTGTTTGTTATTTTCTCCTTTTTGTTCTTGTTAAGGCAAAAAGTATGTTTCTTGATCATATATTGAATATGTTTTAGGTCTTTGTGTGATAAGTTTTCTTTTTATTACATGAGGTGCCTATCCTTTGCCTAGGAGGAATACGTTATAAATTTATGAAACTATGATTAATCTATGGTTCGTCTTAGATAAAGGTTGGCTGTGGCTTCACCTACCATGTAAATTTTAGGTTCAGAAACTGCTCTATGGATCTTATGTTGATTCTTGGGATGTAATGGTCAATTGACTGGTATCTGTTATATCTCTAATGATTGCTTTGGATTTTTGTGCTAATCAGGGCCAGTGATAAGTGTCAGAAAGAGAAAAGGAAAACTGTGAATGGTGATGATTTGTTGTGGGCAATGGCGACATTAGGATTTGAGGATTACCTGGAACCACTAAAGATTTACCTAGCGAGGTACAGGGAGGTATGTTGCTTTGACTCCCTAAACATGTGGTCCTAAATACTTTCTTCAGGCTATTGTGTTTCAATAGGTTAGTTGTTGTGAGGAGCATCCAAGCTTGTCATGATAGAAATTCTCACAGTTCTCTTCGAGATGTTCTTTGTTGGCTATCTCTCGAATATATAGTTTTTGAAGCAAGAAAGATCATTCTAGATCAACTCTCAGCGTGCATATTTTACATTTCTACACTTTTCCTTTTTATGCTTTTGCTGTTAACTCACATACTAAATCAAGAAGTTTTTTTGACACTCATACTAAGTCAAGAAAATTCTGTATACGCGAGACTAATTTGGTTCTTTTCATTCCCTGGGTATGGTTTGGTGACACATCTGCTGCTGATGCAGTTGGAGGTAAATAAATCACATACCACATCTCTACATATTTAGTTTTTTTCCCTCAAGAGTGTGTTGCCCATTGGCGTCTTACATATTATGTGTGAAACTACGTCAGGGTGATAATAAGGGATCAGGAAAGAGCGGAGATGGATCTAATAGAGATGCTGGTGGGGGTGGTGAAGAAATGCCGGTATGAGTTTGACAAGTTTAGATACCAATGGTATAGCCTTTTTGTATGTTTTTAGCTCTGACTTTACCATTATGATTCAATCTCAGAGCTGGTGAAAGAAGTTGCAAGTAAACCCTCTAGAGATCAAGAACAACGCCAAATGATCAAGTAATTCCTCTTTTCTATCACACCAGCTCATGTACACAAAATGATTGCATGTATGTTCTTTATCCTACCTTCACATATAACAACTGATGATAATAGATAAATGTAGAACATTAGACACGTTTTTGTTTAAGCCGTCAAGTTAAGATAGTTTTTACTACTTGATCTTTAAATGTTATCTTGTTGTATGAATTAGTTGTGCTCAACCCTTGCCTCCTTTAGATCAGGGTTTGTCTAACGTGGAATTATCTAAATTTGTGCAGGGGAAAATTAGAGATCAGTGTGTTGTTGTTTTTATATTTGAGCTGATCAACGACTATTTCGGGTTTACTGTCAATTTCGGTTGTGTTAGTTTAAACTTTTGGTTATCTATTTCCGGTTTAGTTTGTTGTATCTAAAGATTTCTCTGTTAGATGGCAAGAACAATTTTAATCGAGGAAAACTTGCCCAGACTATATTCTCTCTCGTTTTTGTCTCACTTTAAAAAAATATCATAAGAATACAAAGCCCTTAAATTATTATTATGTCCGACAAGTGTATAGTACTTAAGAGAATTACATTTAAGGCAATTGACTTTTTTTTTTTTAAATTATACCGCAAAAGAATATATCGCAATCTAACGATTTTGCCTTGAACGAGTAATCAAATGCTTAAATAACGAAAACCATTTATAGTTTTTAAAAATGTGTCACACCTTAAATTCTTTTATGGTAATAAAGCCTTTCCCTCGTTCTTTCCGGAATTTTCTTTTCAACCTCAAGAACCAAAAAAAGACCATGGATTCTCAAGAAGCAGATTCATCATCGAGTACAATCATCTTCTTTTGTTTCTTTCGTATCTAAATATCTATTCACGTATCTAAAGAATGTAATATATCTTCCAAAGATGGTTTTATATTTTATAAAACTTACCAATTCGGTATGCTTCCAAAGTCTTTGTGTTAATGAAGAAAAGCTAACTTTTGTTACAACAGAAGAAGGGAGAGAAAAAACAGAGAACCAAATGCTGCTGAAGCAAACAGAAGAAGAAGACACAAGCGAAACTTGAGACTTGTTCTACACCAGAAAACTACAACGTCCTGGGACAACGCAAACCGCTAAAATAAAACGTGGCAATGATAGATTTTGCCATTTTGGTCGTAGGTGCGTTACAAGAACTATTGCATTTTGAGTCAGCGTTTCATGTTGGATAAGTTTGTTCGATCAAGAAATTGATCATCAGATCCATTTGTAGCGAATCAGTCAATTTTCAATTTCCTAGCTAATTGATAACAGTGGTTTTTTAAAGCTCTAGTGATGCTAAGCAAAATCATAAGCAAATTAAAGATGATATTATTTAGCAAAGAAGGCAACGAGTTTATAATTTATTTTATTAAAAATAGCATAGATGATCCCAGGGATGTAACCAAGCA
Source organism: Nasturtium officinale (assembly GCA_963854855.1). NCBI lineage: Eukaryota > Viridiplantae > Streptophyta > Magnoliopsida > Brassicales > Brassicaceae > Nasturtium > Nasturtium officinale. The sequence goes on from OY978511.1 coordinate 8,286,462, forward strand.
CAAATGAGATGAAAACTGTACAAGGAGATGATTTGGTCATCATCCGACAAGGACATAGATAGCATAGATGATCCCAGGGATGTAACCAAGCACTGTCAACAACAGACATATCCAGAACTCTATCTGCATTCATTTAACTAAAGAGTCAAGACAAGAAATTAATCAAATTAATAATGGTATAATGAGTGCTTACCCCACAACCATATCGGAGGAAAACGCCGACGGGAGGTAAAAGAATCGCCAGAATAATTTCCAGGAAAGTCTCAGAGCCCATTTTTGATATTCGAATATGAAGACTGAAGAGAGAGATGTTTTTTAGGAAAAAAGAAGGGAAGTGGTGAGTGGGTTTAAGAAGTAAAACAAAAGGTGTGTAATGTATGGGGTTTTAACACGTGTACTGCTTGCAGTGTATCACGTGACACGTGTCAATGTTTTGGGTGGGGAATGTGGCCCTCTGTGTTACAGACCTTCTCCGGTATAAAGACCGAACACGTCAAACATCTGCTTACTTCAAAAAAATTGTTTTCATTAATTCCATGGGATCTCATCTCAGAGGTATTTTGATCTATGCAATTAAATTTTGCATTTTAACTATTAATGACATAAGATATATCAGAAAATAACTCGCGTAATTTAGTAAACTGTTGGAACAGAACAAATAGTTGAATTTCTAGAGTTTTTAAAATGAAAATAACATATTTGATGTCTCTCAAAGTGAATCCTATTCGATCTTTCTCCTAGGTAAGAAATGAGAAACTTAATACAAGAAATGTAGAATAATGTGAACAAAACCTGCTCAAGAAAACTAACATAGCTAATTAAGCAGCTCATATACATATATCCGCAAAGATTAGTGATGCTTTAAAAAGAAATTGGAGTCGTTGTTTTGTTCCTTCAATTCATCTTAAATCCATTTTGCTAAATCCAGTGTCTTGCATCATCTCCACAAACTCGCTGTAATCTATTCTTCCATCCTGAAAAAAACAATAACATATGTAACCATTACACAGCAAATTAATTGTGCTTAATTCGAAGTAAATTGAAAAATGCAGATTTACGTTGTTTTTATCGACTTCGCGTAAAATGTCGTCTAAATGAACGTCCGCTAATCCAAACTGCTCGCAAGCTTGCTGGAGTTCGTCTCTGGTTATAAAACCACTTCCATCTTTATCAAAGTAAGAGAAAGCTGTAAACAAATTGTCTTCTTTCTCTATTTTATTTAGATGGACCATCGCTGCTATAAATTCTCCATAGTCTATAGTCCCACTGTTATCAATGTCCGCCTGATCAAATGTTATATTTTCCAAATCAGTTGATATACATCATATTTTGATCATATGGTAAACAAAAAAGGTAAGTTAAGTGGACTTACTGCTTGCATTAATCCTAATATTTCTGAATCTTTAAGGTTAGCACCAACTCTGTCCAAACCTTTCTTGAGTTCTTCAAGAGTGATGTGTCCGCTATTGTCTGTATCTATCATCTTGAACATTTTTTTCAACCCTGCTATCTCTTCCTCTGACAAGCTTTCTGCTATAAACTGTTTTAATACATAAAGATAGATTGGTTGTGTTAAGTCTCTCATTCAATTCCATAAGCTATCATTGTCCATTTTTGTAACATATGATAGAATACATATATATATATATATATATATATATATCTGTCTCACCTTGATAGCAATTTTCTTGAGCTTGTTCATAGCTGAAAACTGTGTCAAACGACTGAGGACAGCAGAATCAAGAGGTTTATCAAGAGCAATACCGTCTACTCTGGCCCAAGGATGGCCTGCAACACAATTAACATTTTTACAAATCTATATAGATAGCTCTGTGCTTACTCTCATAGATTCAAAATGAGAAGATGTAAATTTTTTGGAAACAAGAACACTAACAGAGAACTTCATGAGCTGTCATTCGTTTCTTAGGGTCTCTAATCAACATCCGACGAACCAAATCTTTCGCACTTTCGGATACACTGGGCCATGGTTCTGATATAAAGTCAAGATCACCTTTCAAAACCTGCTCAAAGATGCCTTGTTCCGTTTCTGACATATTAACAAATTCATTCAGTCCCTACCATTAAAACATACTCAAAAACATGAATCAAGAACTGTCTCTTACCATCCCAAAACGGAGGGACACCACTTAGTAAGATGTATATAATAACTCCAGCACTCCAAACATCACATTCATGACTATAATGCTTCCGTAATACTTCTGGTGCCACATAATAAGGGCTCCCAACTACATCAGTGAATGTTTCTCCTGTAATCATAACATAAATAGTCCAAATATATCAATTTGCCATCACTTAAACGAAGATATCAAATACAAGTAGCGTTATACGATACAAAACCTGGTTTAAAGAAGACAGAGAGACCAAAATCAATAGTCTTTAGAGCAGCTTCTTCATCTCCACTTACAAACAAGAAATTCTCAGGCTTAAGATCTCGATGCATTACACCAAGAGAATGACAAGCTTCAATAACACCAACAATGATCCTAGTAAGCTCAGCAGCTTTTCTCTCTGTGTAGTGTCCTCTCTGTATAATCCTGTCAAATAACTCACCACCTGCACAAATCTCCATCACAACATGTACAGCTACTGCATCTTCGTACGCACCAACGATCTGAATCACGTTTGGATGACCAGATAAATGATGCATTATCTGAATCTCTCTTCTCACATCTTCAATATCTTCAGGCGTCGTTAACTTCCTCTTGGCAATCGTTTTGCAAGCGTACTCTTTCCCTGTCTTCTTCTCCCCGCAAAGAAACGTCGTCCCGAATTGTCCTTGACCTAATTTTCTCCCAACACTGTAAATATCTTTGAGATTCTCTGTTTTTCTCCCAAGCACCGAGTCTATTTGTAAACCAGCACTCGCCATACGTTTCATGTTCTTCAGCGGTGGCTTCGAATTAGCGTCTTCTTGGACGTTTTTGTTCTCCGGGATAGGTTTAGGAGGTGATTCTTCGTTTGCCATTTTCACCGGTGGAGGTGGCGTGCTTGGAGTTGGTAACGTGACTGGAGCTGGATCCACGGTGGAGGAAGCGTGACCTTCGTTGCCATTAACGCTCTTATCGTTCTTCTTTTGACTGCTCCCATCTTTGCTACTACTCGTAAGGGTCTCGTCTGGTTTCTGATTCCGCCACACAGCAGCACTAACGGATTTAAGGAACTCATTAGCGTTCAGATTCGGACCCACGCATGTGTTTCCCATTCAAACAAAAAATATATATATATATATTCAAACCTAAATTATCAAAACCTAATTTGATGTCTCTTCTTCTCTCTGTTTTAGATGATCTCTATAACTCTCCGAAATCGACACAAACCATTCATCAGCAGCATTAACCTAAATGAATCCATTCGAATATTGCTGCGTCTTTCAAATCGACACAGCTTTGGAGAGACCTGAGATGATGATTGTTTTATTTTCGCTCGTAGGTAGCTTCTTCCGCACGTAAGCCGGAAACGAAATTGTCGAGAAACGCCGTGGAATTGTGAAATTTGGTGGAACGATTTTGCTTCGGAGAAATCTGATGAGCTGATCAGAGGAGGAGGAGAAGAAGAAGGAAATGATAATAGCATGACCGTCCATTTCCTCGTCAAATTATGGAAAGGATTTAATTTCTACAGATCCCAATTTAGAAGGATTCACTTTTTTTTTTAAGTAAAAGGTTTATCTTTAACAATTAATGACAATATATATATATATATATATACGTTGAGTGATTATATTAGTCGTAACTATTGCAAAAGATTTTCAATTAGTAAATACTTTCATCGAAGAAAATATATAACAAGGAGATTTGCAGAAAACATTACTTTTGATGTAACATTGTTTAGAGATTTTTAGTCTAAAATATAATTTTGAAACATGTGATTCATATATATATATATATATATATATGTAAAATATTACTCTATCTGTTTCACAAGTTTTTATAATGATTTTCATGTAAGTTTATATTTTAAAACATATTTTCTAAAATAGAACAAACTTCAGTTTTTAAAATTATATTATATAATTTTGAAACTTGTGATGCATAATAAACATAAAATTATATTATATAATAATTATATTTTAAAATTATAATAACTAGATTATTGAAAAGAGTAGTTAAAGATATACCCTTATCTTTAAAAATAGTGAATCCTTCTAAAATTGGGCTCTAAAATTTTGAAACTTGTGATGCTTAATAAACATATAAAATATTACTCTTTCTGTTTCACCAGCTTTTTAGGATTTTAATGTAGTTTTAGATAAAAATGCATAAGTAGTTTCCAAAATAGAACAAAACTCAGGCCTTTTTAAAAAAATATATAAACTTGTCTTGTCTCTCCGATATTAATTTTTACTATATGGACGATTACAGTTATCGGTCTTGTAGATTTGTTTTCCTTAAGTTCTATCATCTATGCCACCGATCTTCATAGCTACTTTACATTTTCTATAACCGAGGATTTTTGGATTATTGACCTTATAATCTCTTTAGGCTATAGACCATAGCATGATATAAGTTAGTATGTTCCCTGATGCTGATAAGGGATAAGATTCAAACCCACCACCAGTCCACATAGCCATTTCTTGGGAGTTGCGACAACAATTTCTTATGTAGTTGCTAAATCCTTCTTCTAATTGTCATTTACACAAAAATAAAAAATAATAGAATTGTCATTTTTTACCCTTTTATTTTCATCCTCTTCCATTTATAGATTCCTTGTTATAAAAACAGTTCTACTTACAACAAGTAAAAGCTATATCCTGTAACGATCGATAAAATTTAGATAGATAAAAAGTTTTAATAAAAAAATGCACATAACCTTAAATTTTCAAATTCACCTATTAATTAATATAATGGGATCTATCAGTAATAAATAAATAATAACAGTATCCAATAAGATCTTAAACAAACCAAAAAAAGTCTTCACGCACACTTGATTTGTATCTCACCAAAGTAATTAAAAAAAACCTCTCCTTATTAATATTGGAATTTCTTCAAATCGAATCTGTAATGTATCGGGCATGGTAGAAACAAATAAAAGTACCTTATTGCAATTTTTTTGTCATCTTCTATTTTTTTTTAATTAAGTAGGTAAACTTAAGAAATAGACAATTAGTAACCGATCATATACTTGGTCTGTTCATTCCAAAACACCTTCGATTGCTTCACCATCTCAGACCGTTCATTCATCATCCTCTCCTTCCAATACTCTTTGCTTCTACAAAAGTATTATGCCTTCATTAGATATTTATTGAAAACACACATTTCTCATCAATAATCCTTGCAAAATCGACTTCCATGGATAAACTTTAAACATTCTTTTAACTAATGAAAAAAGCGTTAAACATTCTAGACCACCCCAAGAAAAAATAGAGACAACTATGAAATACTCGCTAATCTTGGATTCAAACTTGATGCTTTTACTTAGTAATTTGAGGAACAAAAAATAGATTAAGTAGTCAATTTCTAGTAACTTAACAAATGAAACTTTATTTTGTTAGTGTATATCAATATAGTCACTACTAGTTCAAAATTGAAGGACACATATCAAACTGATTTGGTCCCATTTAAAATTTGTCTCACCGTATCTTTAAGAGAAGATGCAACTCTATCATGTGAACTGCTTCCGCGTAAACTCCAACCTGATTCCACAAGAATTAGCCAAGATCTCACTATAGATAGTGGAAACAAAAAGTATAGAAGAAGAAACCGCTTAATGTTGAAAAAATCTAAACAAACCTCTCTGCAGATGGGACATTTGGATTGTTGTGGCGCTGCTTTAATGCCTTGGAAAATCATTACAGAAGCAGCGGAGCACGCACACGCTTTACAAAATATGTGACCACATTTTAAAGCGTAGGGATTGAATACAGTTTCCTGCCCAATATTCCAAAACAAATATTACTCTTCATCTCCATAAGATAAATGAATATTCGACTATGTAAACTACATTTTTTGTTTGAGAAAAAATGTAGCTAGAGTTTAATTTTATTTACTAGGCAGATTGCGCAAGTTAGATCAAACTCGAGGTCTATAGAGTTTGGCAGCATGAGTTTCATAGCAGGTTGATCTTCGTTGATATTATCACAAGACACACGACCAAACGAGTTCTTGAAGTTTCCAAATTTATCAAGCCCAGAGTTGAGATAAAAGGCTCCAAGTTCTATGAGCCAAGGTGAATGCAATAGCTCTATGCGCTCTGCTCGCATTTTCAACTTGAAATTCTTCCCATTCACTGAACTATGCACCTATAAACATTTCAAACCCGTTTAATTAGTGAGGTGCATTTTTGTTCAACAACATTTTTAGTTTATCTTTGCAATAATGTCTAGCTAACCTTGTCATATTTCTTGAGGATTTTACGGATGGCAATCGCATTCATCGTGATGTATTGAATCAATATTTGACCCTCTTGAACTAAAGCTTGTTTTCCATCGGAGAAACAACTGCGTAAACGCATCATGTATCTCTCCATCCCAGTGGCTACATGAAGATGAAGAAGATGCCTCACTCTTGACCTGAAGCATCCCGCTATATCAGAAGCTTCCTTCATCAGCTCCTCAAAGAACATCTCATCACACCCTGCATTGTTTCATCATCTTTTAAATCAACCATCTAATCTTACTCGTCAATCTCCATTATGTTTACCTAATCGTCCCAAAGAGAGAGAGAGGAATGCCAAAACCATGATAACAATTAAACAGAGTCTTTTTGAAGATCAAAAGACAGCAATGCACCTATTAGATCGTTCCCCATATATATTCTACTGATTTTGGATTAGACTATTGCACAAAGATTACAAAGTTAAATGAAGAATACAGAGAAAAGGGACAGAAGTTATACATACAAGGACAAGATTGGCATTCGCATGAATCAGAAGAAATGTCCGAGGAGCTGATGTGTTCATCACCAGATCTTGTATAGTTACATGTCTTGCATTTCTTCAACACTTTCTTGAGTTTTTTATATTCAACATGACGACATTTTTCTAGGAACCATTCCTCTTCTCCATGTAGAAATTCCGTGAACGTTTCTCCAAACTTCATCTTCGCACATAGTCTCAATCTAAGGCTGCAATATTTATGTATATATGCCAATATGAGATACTTTCCAATCGACTAAGAAAATAAATTTTATTTTCTAGTCAAGTTTCGACAGTGAATTTGAGTACGTCCCAAAAGACAATAACCCGCTTAGTGCTTTTTTTTTAATTGAAACGATTAACTATTGCTTACAGAGAGTAATATCGTCAAAAGAGATAGAGATCGAAATATTTCGAAGCTAATTACCTTATGTCACGTCAAAACCAAGGGATCTATTCAGTTTATTAAGAAAAGTATCATTGGGAGGAAAGCTTGGTGGAAGAAGAAGAAGAAAACTCTATCGATCAAAGTCACTTTTAACTCTATTGGGTATTTTTGTCCAAAAAAAAACTATTGGGTGTTCCAATTCCTATTTTTAGGGCTTTGTTTTGCTTTTTTCTTTCTTTTATGGTATTTTTAGGGTTTTGTTAGACAACCAAATTCTTAGCAAACTTGCTTTGGTACCTCCAATGTATCGTTTTATACGGCTTGCCACTTACGTGTTAGTGTGTTAGGAAAGCGCATCAGAATTTGATCCATGACCGCTCCAGTGGAGTAGTTATTTACATTAAGGTCATCGAGTCTCGTAATTTTCTTGGTGCGCGAACATTAGCGAATAAAAACAATATTTAGTGTATACATTAAAAATTAATTAATTTCTCTTAAAATATATAAACTTTATTCTTTATTCTTTTTTTTTAATTAGAACTTTTAGGAAAAGATATCAAGCTTAGTCATGTTGGCATATCCAGTTATGTTTGGTCCAACCGTTCTATCGGTTCAAAAATATTTTTGAACTCTCGTATCAAAATGAGCGGTGCAGAACATGCATATCTGACTGACAACTAGAATGGTTAATTATCACAAAATTCAAAACAAATGTTGATTGATGAATGAACCAACACAATAGTTGAATGTTTCTTAAAAACGGTGTAGAAGAAAAAAAATGAATAAGAAAAGCTTAACAATCAAGACCAATCAAGTCCAAATTCTAATGTGCTTCTCCAAATCAGATTACATTATTTACGAGATTTGTTTTTTCCTCAAATTTGGAGAAAATAATAGGTTGGATTCTTGCATGCTTGATTATCAATTGGAATTTAAAATATTTTCGGACCCTATTATTATTCCAAATATCACACTGTAAACTCATTTATTGTTTTCAATATTTTCTTTCTTCTTTTTTATTAAGTTCCTTCTCGATCTGGTGACTCGCAAGTACATAAGAATTCCCAAAAGCTAAAGTTAAAGTTGTCAAATAATCAATTTTGTCGCACTAAATTGATATCATTACTTGGAAGAAGTTTAAAAATGCCTTTTAGTGTGAACCCACGACCGGTATATAAAAAATAATTAAATCAACAAAACAGTATGAATGAAGTTTCAAGTAAAGAAATATATTCCATACCTTTTCACTTAGCGGTAACATGTCTTTTATAAAAAAAAGGTTAAGGAATCACGAAATTTCCACTTTTTCTTGTATGTTAAACAAACCTCCGCTTTAAACGATGGCCTTTGGTATTGGAACTTCCACTAATAAGTGATAAGTAACAAACAATAATAAAACACATAATTGGGTTTTTCTTTTGTTTTCATGTAATCATATGGATGCCAACATGAGTGGGTTTCGGATTTAGGAAAATGGGGGCTAAAAATACCATATTTGGTGTTCAATGATTACATTGTGACCAAAACATGTTGATCACTAATTTTTGTTAGTATGATATTGACAGACGCAAATTAAATATGTATAGAATGATCAAAACTCTTAATTTGTTACAATTTTTGCGAGTGGCGAAAATTGGAGACAATTTAATAAAATATTTTTTTAAATGAGAATATTCTTAGAGAAAAAAAAACCAATGAGAAACTTTTAAAAAACATTTTGTTTTAATTGGCGTCAATTTCACACTTGTTTTTACCTAGCTTTTTAGTGACTGACGCGAGATTGGCGCCAATAAATTAAAAAGGAGAAAAAATTATGCTTGGTATAATTGCCCATGTCTTCTTTTCTCTATGAAATCTGGCTCATATTCGTTAGCTTCATGCTTGCTTTTATAAAAATAAAATAAAAACTTGGCTTTGGGTCTCCTACTATTTAGTCTATATATTTCTGTACCATTAAATACACCTATGAGTTTCCTTGAGGCTTGAACTATCAAGGATATTTTGAAGTTGTAGGATAAAACTTACAACCTTATGAGATAATCTTTGGTATAACACAACAATCTGCTTTGGAATCGATGCTTAATTGTGGAAAGTTGGTAACTATACTTTTCTATTTTTATTTCAAGAGATGTGTAGAAGAATCATACTAATGATATATATAGTATGGGAGGCGTAGCGAAATATATAAAAACATCTTCTAGCATCTTCGGTATCCAACTCGTGGTTAGAAATGCAGAGATAAAGAAAGCATCATGACTAGTATACGTGTCTTGCCTGATCTGTAATTGAAAGCATATATCACTTTTACTTCCGATGTGGCTTCCTTCAAGCGGTTGAAAATTGGTCTTCCTACAGCCAGAAGACTGGCAAACGTGAACTCAGAGCCGACGTTGAGAGAAGCAAGTTAAAACAAATGAACGGATCTCTATTTTTTTGGCCCCCAATTTTTTAGAGCTCCATTAATTTTTTTACATATATAAAAGTATTCAAGTTTATTTGGCTTTCTCTTCCAATTTGTTCATTTACTTTGATTTTCTTTATTATATACAAATAGGTTTCCCAGATTTTATCCAAAACAATTTAACAAGAAAAATGTATATATTTGCCTTTTTCTCCCTAAATATAACTAAGTTTAAGTAATACTATAAGTCTATATGTAGTTTCAGTTTTAATGTTGAAGAAAGAAGAAGAAGTAGTTTCGGTTTCAATAGACAATAGTACTCAAATTTGGCCTATATATTTTCTAAAATAAATAAATGTATAAAACGATGTAGAAGTAGGAAGCCGAATACCTTTCGTTACGCGGAAATCCCACTTAGTTATCTTTTCATGCAACAAGACGTGGCAACTTTGAGTTTAAAAGTCAGATTCTATATGCAAAATAAGGGGGTGGGTGTGTAAACCATCATCGCTTTTTGCCCAACTCATACATGTGCATATATATACATAGAGTTTTAGTATTCTTGTTGAAAATGACGAGCACTAATTCACAACCATAATATAGTCAGATATGTATTTATCCTTCCAAACAATGATTTATCTACATTTTTAGTATATATCACCGAAATCTTTGACTCCCAAAAGTTGAATTTTGAAACTCAGGAAAGTTTTGAATCTAATAGTTTTTTCTCTTTTGATAAGAGAATTTAATTAGTAGTTATAGTTTTATATAACCTAATTTCAGCGTTGGTATGAAGTCTGATTAAAGTTTTTGTGCTTTCTTCTCAAAGATCTAGGCCGTCATGTATGGTCTATTATTTGATCAACCAAACTTTGTTATTTTCTGTCTAGTTTTTCAATTTTGAGTTATGTAGAAAAGTATTTATAAATTAATTTTACAAGTGCATTGTTATCAAATTGATCATATATATTTCTGATTTAAAGTAATTTAAATATTAAATTTAAATGCTAAGGTCTAATACGATCAATAATCTGATAAAATTCATGTTAATTATATCTTGTTTGGCTAAATATATTTTGAAGAAAACATAAGTTTTGATTAGAGTCATATATGCTACTAATGTCTGATTCTTAAGAAAAATCAGAAACGGGTTTGATATTTTTCAAATATTTTGTTCGTATTTTCAAAGTTCCTCCTAAAAAATTCCACACCTAATTTTCAAGTTTTTATCATTTTGTTTGGACTTTAAAAATGGGCTTGATATTTTTTGGCATTGTCAAAATATAAATCCTTTGCGTCTACACTCTAACGACTAATTATAGTACAATAATTCACTATGATTCCAAAACAAAAAAATTTTGTTTGGACTTCAGAAAACAATTAATTGACTAGAATGTGTTCGAAAATAACAAGTTAACAACTACTACTGTCCGCGTCAACTCAACACTAAAACAAATACTAGTTGTTAAGGATTTGTCATTTCTCCGGCCACATGCACGCCTCCGCCAACCCTCTTTATTGGGCCTAAGGGTTGACCAATTTACCTCAACTCTATTATTGCTGACGCCTTGCGCTTGAATTAATGGAAAAAAATAAAAAGTGAAAGACGAAAAATTTTACTTTAAATCATTCAAAATATTTTAGGTGTGGACTAAATGAAATTCATAAAAAAAATATAAATATATATATATATATCAGAAAATTACTCCACACATAATTACAGTATTAAAGTATACACAGCACAACAAATACATATATACTTTTGATAGTACTATACTACTATGTAATTATAGAAGTTACAAGAGTAAAGAGGCTTACAAATATTTGCCATTTTATCGCTATGATTTTTGGCCACTGCTGCAGTAGACATTTTTCATTCTATTGTTGTCATCATCTTCCATCATCAACCAAAAGCGAGGAATAGCTTATTATCCCCATTAAGTTCTTTTGAAAACACACAAAATGTCTTATTAGAGCAACCTATTATTATAGACTTTGTCCACAAAAAAATTCCTTGTTTGGTTTGTCCAGACGAGATAGTAAAAAATGGCTACAGCCTACAGATTATGAATCCCATCACACAAAACAGACAAATATCCAGAAGATATTATTTTTCCATGAGAATCATATATTAATGTTAAAAAATAGTGGTATAACCAGAGGTAGCATACAACTGTTCCCGGTCCTCATTCTATATGTCTGAGACTTTTTTCTTAGGGGGATGCTCTAATTTTAGTCACAGTCTTAAACAAAGTCCAATGTTTCAAAAGTAAGCCTACAAACAATAATTAAACGACAAAATATAGTGATTTACGTTAATGTCGTTGTTACGTTACCGTCCGAATTGAAATATGTACATTACGAATAATGTTAGTATAAAAGAAACTATTAGTATCAAACTTGGTTTTAAGTTTCAACCTTGTAGATCAGTAGTGACGTAGTGTATTGAATGTACGACCAGTTATTTTCTTAAACCAAATATATAATTCAGAGACTAACTTTCAAATATTTTAATCTCTTAAATCTAACAACCACAATAAACCAGTATTAGTATTCAAAGTAAAATTTAATTTGATATTTTGTATAATATGCTCCAAATATACGAATTAAGTGCACACTAATCATCTACCTTATATCAAATCATTACATTTTAAATATTCAATATCAATAAAATAATTTGAAGGGATTTTCTATTTAAAGTATTTTTTGTTTTCAAAATATATATTTCCAGATAAACAAAAACAAAATCTACAATATCTAGCAAATACTTGTTTTAGTGTCCAAAAATAGTATATATATATATTTATAGTTTTAACTTTTAAATATTTTATTTTGTAGGGATATATCATGGGTAATTATAACAAAATTATGAATTAATTTAAAATACATAATATATATATTTTGATGAATATATATATATATATATATATATATATATATTACTCTCTTTTTTATGCAACCATATATATTACTCAAGTACTACACTAAAACAAACTCATACAAATACTTAGTTTCTCCTACAAAAAAAATCTAAGATTCCATGATTGATCACATATTATTAGAAGTCAACTAAGTTAAATAATAATAATTTACATACTACAACAAATTACAAAAGCTAAAATATCATTTTTAAAATAACATTACATTCACCACGGAAAACATCATCATTGGTTGTTTTTCTTATTACAATGTAATTATTAACAAAAACATTTAATAAAAACCGAAGTTGACACAATATATGCTTTAAAATAAAAAGCTGTAGAACGGAAAAATATATTAGTAAATAATTTTGCTGATTCCTAGTTAATTATGTTAGATTAAACCCAATCTAACAGATTTATAATAAATAATTATGTAATTCAGTTGCTAAACGTTTTCTAAAAACAAAAGGTGCCCGCTCATGTGAACGACGGAATTGTGGGATTAGAGAAGTCAGTTTTATAAGCAATAAGATTTCAACACATGGACGTGGCAAGTCAACACCACAAAACATCACCATCATTTCGTCAACTTTGTGATAGATGAAGTCCAAGCCATCAATTCTAAATTAAATTTTGGTTAATTACGTCTTCGACGGGATGGAAAAAGAAGGATACAATAAGGGTACCCATGTTTTTTTTATTTATGCACATAAATCAATTATAACTCAAAATGTTATCAAAATGATGTTTAAAAAATTATGAAATTGAGTTTGAATTTGAATGATGTATAATTTGATGTATGTTATTTATAAAATTGTTAAATCCAAAAAAAATTCAACATCAATCAACAAATATGTCATGATATTGTAAACCAAAATTTGCCGTAATTTCCTTTCTCTCCGCCTTTCAGTTCTGTTTGTTTAACAAATGCAACCTTTAAACAAACAAACAAAACCAAGGAAGTCAGTGTTATATAGCATGTTTTAAAAATTGTTTAAGTGATAAAATTATAGTGTAGAGTTAAATAGTACTAAAATAATTACAAAATGACCATTCTTTTATTATATACCTTCGTTATATTTCTTTTATATGCTTTATAACGGATTAATGTGTCAAATGCCCACTTATAACTTCTCTGGACTTTATCTGTAAGGGTTTTCATTTATTTTTAATCCCTTCTGTAACTTTATCCTTTCCAACTCTAATTATCCATAAAATCTCTATTCACTCGTTTTTATTTCTCTCTGTTATTTTTCTTCTATGTAATTCACCAGCCGAGCCCTCACCAAGTTACCTTGGAAATTAAACTGGTATGAGTGCTTGACAAAAAAAAAAGAGTTGGCAGAACTAAAATCTCCTAAAAGGAAAGATTAATTAAAAACATTTTATTGCGATCATAAATGTGAGGCACAATAAAGAATTTTTCAATGGGAGCGTTTCGCATAAAAGTAACCTATTTTCATTATAAAATAGTAAATACACATTTTAAAGTTATAGGGACAGAGGTTTTTGTTTTCATTTTGAAAACAGTAGTCTCTGGAAACGAAAATCTCTGAATCGGCGGATTTACCTTTTTGAAGTGACATCGAAACTGAATGCTAACTGAGCAGCCAGGTTGACAATTTTCCCGTTGTAGAATCTTGATAATTTTGGAGTAGTGTAAGTTTGTAGCTAATTAATTAAAATTTTCAGTGGTTTTTGTTCAAGATAGAACATGTAATCACAACTAGTCGAAGCTTTTCTTCACAATTCGAAAAAAAAAAAAATATTGCTATGTAGTCGGAAAGAATTAGCGGCATACCAACTTTCCAAGGGTATGTTACAGTTCATCAACTTATGGTAGCTATTTTTTTAAGGGTTCAAATAGTGGTAACTATTCTTTTTGCCATGCATAATAATTTTATTACGTCGTTGTCGTATACTTTTGAAATCACAACGCGAAAGGAAATTGGTTTAGCGGCTGCTATTTCTATTTTTTGAAATCATAACTTTCTTCTATAGTTTGTAGTGACGATATTTCCTATAAATCGGTTCGACATAAAAAAAAAAGATGTTGGTCAAATAAAACAACATATGGTGTTAAAAATTTTAAAATATGTTCAACTTATAAATGAAAAGAGATGGTGTATTATTATAAATGAATATACACCATGGATTTCTTTCACGTGAAAGACATTTATAGAGCTTTACCATTATTGTATTACCAAAGTAGATCACTACATAAGAATGAATGGTTGGAAAACAGATCCATCGAAAAAATGGTTGAATTTGTTGGGTCGCGAAAGAAAAATAACTTATTAGGCTAAAACTAGATATTCCCCAAGTCTAAAATATCATTGACGACATTGTAGATATATATGTGTATATATATATATATATTACACGTCTTGCAGTTATTGATTCTTTACTAAAAAGGATGAATACTAGTAATAGAGATATTGAAAATCATAAAAATAATTTGTCAACAAATAACAAAACAAATATAAAAGAAGACACCGATAAGAAAAACATATATTTATCAATTTTTTAGCATACAGATATATTCAATCCGATATACATTAAATATCAATTAAAGATTATTTTTAATATATGTCTCGCTTTAGATTTGTAGGATAATTTAGTTTTATCCCTGTTATTTAGTGTAAAAATATAGTATTGATGTAATATTAGCAGAAGATTTTTTATACATGCATGAGGAAAAAAATACAAGGTATATATTCTCTACTCTCTAGTGTTTTGTCTTTATTACAGTCGAATACTGAAATTCATATCTTCCTTAACCGCAGGCAGTGATATTAAATAACAAAAATGTCACAAAAATTTAAAAAAATCTTTTCAAAGCATGTAAACTCCGTAACAATTCATGATCAACAACGAGTGAAAAAGAATTTATTAATAATGGAACAGCTCATTTTTAGATAATAAAAAGAATAATAACAGCAAAACAGAATCATCATGTCCTAATAATTCCTAACCGAAGTAAAAAAGGAAGAGAAAAATACAAGGCATTAAAAATCGTTGGAAGGAGAATATACCGAAATAGCAAAAGGAATATCTCATAGAGAGTCTCTTATAAATGGCGGTTTCAAGACGCTTCGACTCTGTCCTTGTTCATAGGCAGGTTCAACGCTTATTCCACTTTCTCTCTCTCTCTCTATTTACATTTTCCCCTGAAAAACAGCAACTCGAAGATTTGTCCTCTCTTTTTCTAGACTCTTCTGACAATATTTTAAACACTTTATCAGGTTAGATCCCTCACAAACTCCTCTTACAAGAAGCTTGACAGCTTGTGGTATATCTCTGTAATTCTTTCATTTTAATTTGTCTTTTGGTGTTTATGTTCGTGAATGCGAAATGGTTTTAGTTAGGACGTTATCATGTTTTGTTTGTTATGTGGTCCTGTCTGCCACTTCAATCTCTGTTCGTCTTGTTTTATGAGTTTCCTCTTTCTTTCCAACTTTCTTGGATCATTTATTTGGGTTAGTTCTCTTGAAACGTTTTTTATATAAATATAATCTTGAAACGTATTTGTAGCAACTCAATTTTTTGTTCAGTTGACGATTACACACAACAAATGAATAATGAAAATTTGGAAAGGGTTGAGCAATATTTTTCTAATAAATGATATTCATTCTGTTTCACTATACGTATGATGTTTTACGAATATATTTTTTTTTTGTTTCAAACTATTTGTATTTCCCAGAGTTTTATGGAGAAAATGAATTTATTAAAACTTTGTAATCATTAGTATTTTACAATATTGTTTTCTTTAATTATGTCTTCTTTATTATACAATATGTATTTTTACTAGTTGAATTGTTTCAGTTAAATCTAATATATTAAGTTTTAAGATCGGAAAAGTAAACAAATATAATTTAATATAGTTTTTTAAATACAATGTGTTTATAAAATTAAACGCTGAGTATAAATTTTCTTCGCGGAGGTGTGTACGCAGTTAATACAAAATATCTCGGTGTCTTGGTCTCACTTAAGTCTGTAGCCTCGTTTTCATATTTAGTGGTCACGTCAGTAGTCAACGTTTGGGGTTGTGGGTAAGGGTAACGTGAGTAATGACAAAATAGGAATGGTTGAAAATTCATATATATAAATGAATCTCCCGTTTCCTCGTTTACATTTTAAAAATTGCGAGACCAATAATTTAGGAATCAACCATTTGAATATAGTAGGTGAACATCAATGAGTGGACTGGTCGAAAATTTAAGTTGACTTTTATGAAACTTCATTTATCTTTCTTATATATAAAATGCTTGATATATTAAAAATATGCATCATAAAAGAAAAATGAACACCTTTTTCGTTAAAAATTAGATTCTAATATGGCCAGTTTAGACAGCATACTTTATGGGTTTTAATTTTGAGATCAGTGAAATGAGAGAAATAAATAATATTCAAATTTTTTGGTCAAGAAACTAAAATTAGTATACTACTTTAACGAATTTTCAAGTAGGGTATAATTCTATAGTTGCTTTTTTAACGTTGCCTAACTTAGTTTCAACTTTCAAGTTAGGTAAACTGCTTTTATTTTCTTGTAATGATTTCTTTCTTATTTTGTAAATCCAAACGAATTGAAAGATATAAAATCTATAAATTTTATCAAACTTTTTGTCAAGGTAAATCGATTGAAACAGTAAAATAAAATTCATAATATTATCTTTGATATCTTTCTAAGTTAATGATCCCACAAGTTATGTTTTAATGAGATTGGATCGATTCATAACGCCCAAAAATGTGATGCCTGCCGAAAATTCAATTGATCAATCATCAATTGTTAATATTAAGAGTTATATATATATATATATATATTAAATTTGATTTTGTCAACGAGTGACTAATATTTAAGTTTATTTTTATCATGAAATTGCAGTGGAAGAGAATAATGGCAAGGGATCAGTTGCAAGTGTTGACTGCACTTGACGTGGCAAAGACGCAATGGTACCATTTCACAGCGATCATAATCGCCGGAATGGGATTTTTCACCGACGCTTACGATCTCTTCTGCATCTCCCTCGTCACAAAGCTCCTCGGCCGCATTTACTACCACGTGGATGGGTCAAATAAGCCTGGGACTCTCCCTCCTAATGTCGCTGCTGCCGTCAACGGCGTTGCCTTCTGTGGGACCCTCGCTGGTCAGCTCTTTTTCGGGTGGCTTGGTGATAAGCTCGGGAGGAAGAAAGTTTACGGTATGACGTTGATGGTCATGGTCCTTTGTTCAGTAGCCTCTGGTCTTTCTTTCGGACACGAGCCAAAAGCTGTGATGGCCACGCTCTGCTTTTTTCGGTTTTGGCTTGGATTTGGCATCGGCGGAGACTACCCTTTATCCGCAACGATCATGTCTGAATATGCGAACAAGAAGACTCGCGGAGCGTTTGTTTCTGCGGTTTTTGCTATGCAAGGGTTCGGAATCATGGCTGGTGGAATTTTCGCTATTATAATTTCCTCTGCTTTTGAAGCTAAGTTCCCTGCCCCAGCCTATGCAGATGATGCGTTGGGATCCACGGTTCCTCAGGCGGATTTAGTATGGCGGATAATCCTGATGGTTGGTGCTATCCCCGCGGCTATGACATATTACTCGAGGTCGAAGATGCCTGAGACCGCAAGGTACACAGCTTTGGTTGCTAAGGATGCGAAGCAGGCGGCTTCGGATATGGCCAAGGTTCTGCAAGTGGAGATAGAGCCAGAACAGCAGAAGGTGGATGCGATCTCAAAGGACAAGTCCAAGGCCTTTTCCTTGTTCTCCAAGGAATTCATGAGTCGCCATGGGCTTCATTTGCTCGGTACTACATCAACCTGGTTCCTTCTAGACATCGCTTTCTACAGTCAAAACCTTTTCCAGAAGGATATTTTCAGCGCGATCGGTTGGATTCCTCCGGCTCAAACCATGAATGCCGTTCAAGAGGTTTTCAAGATCGCACGAGCGCAAACACTCATTGCCTTGTGTAGTACGGTACCTGGTTACTGGTTCACAGTTGCATTCATCGACGTCATTGGAAGATTCGCGATTCAAATGATGGGTTTCTTTTTCATGACTGTCTTTATGTTTGCTCTGGCTATTCCTTACAACCACTGGACTCACAAGGAGAATCGAATCGGATTCGTGATCATGTACTCCTTAACATTCTTTTTCGCCAACTTCGGACCCAATGCTACTACCTTCGTTGTGCCAGCTGAGATCTTCCCAGCAAGGTTCAGATCCACCTGCCATGGTATCTCTGCAGCATCAGGAAAATTAGGAGCAATGGTTGGTGCGTTCGGGTTCTTGTACTTGGCGCAGAGCCCTGACAAGAACAAGACAGACGCAGGATATCCTCCAGGGATTGGGGTCAGGAACTCGCTTATTGTGTTGGGTGTGGTTAATTTCTTGGGTATTCTCTTCACTTTCTTGGTGCCTGAGTCTAAAGGGAAGTCACTAGAAGAAATGTCCGGTGAAAATGAAGACAGTGAGAACAGCAACAACGATAATAGAACGGTCCCAATAGTTTAGGTGGTAATACACCTTTTCTAATAGTTTTTTTTCTTTTTCTTTTTTTTCTCATTGCGTATGCAACCTAAGTTGTTCTTTGTGTAATGCCTAAATGCTAGAGAAATCAACATTTTCATGAATCGATTTTCAAATGAGACTTATGATGTCTCAGCATAATTGGTCGATTGCTAAATTGAAGACTTGCTAGACTTCTACACTGCAGTGTTTTAAATGAAAGTTTATGCGTTGTGGGGAATTTGAGAACATAGATAAAGGCTTTACACAAAGATACATTATGGCTTCATCTCTATGGAGAATTGGAGATGCTTTTTATTTTTGGCCAATAATATGCACACACACAGACACACAATTTTATAAATTTAATAGACAATAAATTCCTTATAATTCCATACCTAATCCTCAAATTTTGACTTTAAAAAACGGGCATGCTATTTTTTTTTGGCATTGTAAAAAAATAAATCGTTTGCGTCTACACTTTTAACTGTATAACAGACTAATTCACTATGCTTCCAAAGCGATACATAATTGTTTTGAATAAAATAATCAAATCTTAAAATGATATTTAATGTAAAACGGATTGGGTATATATGTATGCTAAAAATAATAATTTGATAAATATGTTTGCAACTTTTTAGATGAACATCAACATAACCTCTCGATGAAGCGGGAAAACACAACACCTTGCTATTGGAAAAAGCTCAAAAAGAATACCAGAAAAGCAGTAAACTTGATAGTAAATTTCATATATAGCTACTGAATAATGAAAGGAAAAATCTAGAACTAGGGCTCCAAACCTAAATAGATCTTGTGGCTTGGAGTCATGTTTTCGTCTTACCTTCTGTCAAGGAACATGCAAACAGACAATAAGGCAGTAATTAAACCACAGCCTATAAAAACCACAAAATTGTCATTATCCAAGGTAAGGGCTTTTTGATGAGCTTCAGTAACAGTGAGAGAGTTCAACAAGTTGAGATCGTCTCATAAATTTTCCCGCAAGCCACCAACAAAACGAGTCACAATTTTCTGGTCCGACTCCTGCAGATCAACACGCTTCAAAAGCGAAAAGAATTGGGTTGAATATTTTACTACTGAATTCTTTTCTTGTTGCAACATGTGAAAGCGTTGGAACATCATTCGATCGAAGTTGAGTGGTAAAAACGTCTTACGCATCTTCTTTTTTAAAGTGTCCCACGACAAGATTCTAGGTTTACTCAAACGTTCACGTGATAACTTTAGTTGCGACCACCAAGCTGCGGCTTTGTCGCGGAATGGCATCACAATCATGGGAACATATCCCTCCAATGGTACGCGTTTGAACTCAAGGGTCTCTTCCACAGTGAAGATCCAATCGAAAAACTCTTCGGCTGATTCTCTGCCATTAAATTCTGGAAGTTCACACAGGAACCCTTGCAATTCTTCTTGCTCTTCTGCGAACGGATTGCATTCATTAGTGGGTTATTCTTGTTCTTGTGGCTGCACATAGATGTGACCCTCCTGCTGGATGGCGAGATTTTGCACCGCCGTTGCCAATTGTTGGATCTGTCGTGTTAGTGTTTGCGCCTGATCTGTCGGAGGGGCCATGGCGAAAGAAGGTATGTATGTATAATACTACTTTGAGAAAACTCTCTTTCAAACCTGCAGCTGAATACTAAAAAGCTATACCCTAGCTATATATAAATACGGCTCTAGTCTAGGGTTTCAATCAATCCTTCTATATTCGATAGAGTCAAAATAAAATTAGCTTTTATCTCAATAAATAAAATGTAAGTAAACCGTAAAACCACATGCAATAATATGGAAACTGGTTTAAACCTAAAAGTATATACATATATATATGTATAAATGAAAATCACTCTCCTTTGCTTTTGTCAATAGCTTCATTACGGAAATGGAGAAATGGTTTTTGTACAGCCGGAAAATAATAAAATATCCAGCCGTTGGATTTAATGACTTTATACGTGATAGCGATTGGTTTGACTAATTTTTCCGGTAGCTGCGGTTTTGTAAAGATTGCTGATTTAAGTCGGTAGGAGAGCAATATTCTCTCGCTTTTTTAAAAAGGGAAAAATTATCGTCGTCTGTGTCAGATTTTGTCAGAGTAAAATTAACAAAGACACTTTGTATCTTATTCATCACAGATTTATAGTTTCATTTGCGATTTTGCGAATGGCGGAGAAGGACGCTGGATGCGTGAAGGAGAAAGGTTCTGGGAAGCGCTGGGTTTTTCTAATCGGAGCTATAGTTGCCGTTCTTTTAGCCGCTCTGGCCGCTTTGTTTTTGAATACTCAAAATTCGTATATTTCTGAACTTACCGGGAAAATATGCAATTGCAGTCAGGTTAGGTATTTCTAAAAGCTCTTTGTAATAAGTTTCTGATTGGAAACTGGGAATCGATTGAGCTCGTGGTTGAATATTTGGTTAGATTAGAGTTTATGTGTAAGATGTTAGCTTTCATTTTGATTTGGTTTGTTTTTCTCGACTTCTGAATCATTTTGGTTTGGTTTTTAGGCTGAGCAGCAGAAATACATTGGGTTAGTTGAGGACTGTTGTTGTGATTACGAGACTGTGAATCGATTGAACACTCAAGTGTTGCATCCCTTGCTTCAAGACCTTGTTAAAACACCATTTTACCGATATTTCAAGGTTGCTTCCTATTTCTTTGATCATAAAAGATTACTTCTTTTTTTTTTCACTTGAAACAAGAATCCAGAGGTTGTGTTATTCTTTGTCTTCCAGCTATTGGAGGTGTATGTTAAGATAGCTCTGATTCTATTTAATAGGTTAAACTCTGGTGTGATTGTCCGTTTTGGCTTGATGATGGTATGTGCCGGTTGAGAGACTGTAGTGTTTGTGAATGTCCTGAAAGCGAGTTCCCTGAACCATTTAAGAAGCCATTAAGCCAATACAATCCTGTTTGTCAAGAAGGTAAACCACAAGCTGCTGTTGACCGTACCCTAGACACAAGAGCTTTCAGGGGTTGGACAGTCACCGACAATCCCTGGACAAGTGATGATGAAACTGACAACGGTCTGTCTATCTAACTTTTATTCATTATCTAAATTCATTCTTGTTTTTTGGTTCTTTTTATGTTCTATGCATTTCATACTTGCATGTCAACATACTATCACTCTGTTCATATGTAACTGGCTCATGAGACAATAATACAATATGGAACTAGTAGCGATTTTAGTATTATATCAAATTTTGTTAGATGCAGTTTATGACGACCAAATACATGATTACAGATGATATGACATATGTAAATCTTCGGCTAAATCCTGAACGGTACACTGGCTATATTGGCCCATCAGCTAGAAGGATATGGGATGCTATATACTCTGAGAACTGTCCCAAATGTAAGTTCCATGGTTCCAAAGTGTTTCTTGATTTCTAGATTTGTGTCTTTATACCCTTATTATTCAAGTGGCTGATCAGTTCTTATGGATGTCTAACCCCTTTAATTATATTGGCTTCTACGTGATGAGTAGCTACATCTCAAGAGTCATGCCAAGAAGAAAAGATATTGTACAAATTGGTCTCTGGTCTTCACTCATCTATTTCAGTTCATATAGCTTCAGATTATTTACTTGATGAAGCTACAAATTTGGTAAGATCTGCCTCATGAATCTGTCTTTGCCGCATGATATGTTTCTTGAGAATCAGAATGATCCAATGGTGTCTCTTTTTGTGTTTATGTATCAGTGGGGTCAAAACCTGACATTGCTGTATAATCGTGTGTTAAGATACCCAGATCGGGTTCAGAACCTATACTTCACATTTCTGTTTGTTCTCAGAGCAGTAACAAAGGTCAGTTACTAATCACTCTTCTTTATCTGAATCCAAGGGAAAGGGGCCCCAGTGGTCTAGAATAATCACATTTGGTTTCTTTTCTCTCTCTCTCCTTCATGATTTGTAGGCAGAAGCTTACTTGGGGGAGGCTGAATATGAGACTGGTAATGTAATTGAGGACTTGAAGACCAAATCTCTGGTGAAGCAACTAGTTAGTGACCCCAAAACTAAAGCAGCTTGTCCAGTACCATTTGATGAAGCTAAGCTCTGGAAAGGCCAACGTGGACCAGAACTGAAACAACAAATACAAAAACAATTTAGAAACATAAGGTTCTTCTTGAATCCTTAACTACCCCAGTGTGAATCTCTGCTTGCTCCTATTCTTTTCTTGAGCAATAATGAATTTTCTACTGACTAGCTAAGTTAAAGTGATTTTATTACTTGATGATTACAGTGCAATAATGGACTGTGTCGGCTGTGAGAAATGCCGTTTGTGGGGAAAGCTCCAGATTCTCGGCCTCGGCACAGCATTGAAAATCCTATTCACTGTCAACGGTGAAGATAATCTGCGTCATAGTGTGCGTTACTAACACAATCGTCCAGTTTTTTAAATATGATGTAGTTTTATTTTCTTTGATTCTCCCTTGGGAATAGCATTTTAGTGACGCAACAAACCTATCTTTGTTATTTTCTCAGCTTGAATTGCAAAGGAATGAAGTGATTGCGCTGATGAATCTTCTCAACCGATTATCCGAATCAGTGAAATTTGTTCATGACATGAGTCCTGCGGCCGAGAGAATCGCAGGTGGACAGGCCTCTCCAGAGAACAGCATTTGGCAGAGAGTAGTGACATCTTTAGCGCAAACAAAAGGTAAGAAAGCATAGAAGAATTTGTAAACCGTAATAGTGAAATGAGACAAGATTCAGAAACTTGTTTTCTCTGGTCACCAAATGTTGAAATGCAGCTGTTTCTGGGAAGAGTAGCTAACTATTCTATGAGGTGTGGGGCTTGTGGGATCAAAGCAGTAACGACGGGAAAATATATACTTTGTTGTAAAGTAAAAGACCAATTTTGCAGGAAACAGTTTTACAAAACCCCGTTGATTTGATTGCATCTTTAGACCTTTTTGCTTTACTGATTTGTGTAACTCTAAAGAATCTTACACGAACTAACAAAGAGATAGTAAGGATTTTGAATTGGTTTACTCACAGTATAGTGTAACTTTCAATTTCTTTAGAAATTCAAACCTGATATATCTAATGTGGAACCATTGAACTAAAGGTGTTTTAGAAAGCACTAATTGTTTGGTCAGGACCAATGGTGCCTTCACATCGGATATTCATATATTTCCGAAAGCAGAGCGAGACTATTTCCTTTTCACATAAACAAAATATACGTTTGAAAGAAAACAAAAAACTAAAAGTGATATATTTCAAAAGTTTGGATTTTTTTTCGTATAAACGCAAACAATACAAATTTTGTTTGGAAATATCAAGACTCATATCTGATAAGGATCAACACTTGTACAGTCCTCATTCTCTGGACCTGGAAGAACCAGGAGTGAACTACAAAAGGTAACTCTACTCTAGAACATAGTGTACTTTAATACTAATCAGCAAAAACAAACACCCAATATATTTAACAGATTGTCACATGTAATAATGCAAAGTGGTTGGCAAGAAATTTAAAAGTGTATTACAATATTGAAGACGAATAACAATAATTAAAGAAAAGATAACAAAAAGAGTTCAGCTTTTGCGGTTGACTTTGGCCAGAAATAGTGCGAGACATAAAGAGACACTATAAAGGGAATCCTATCCTCCACCTCACTCACTGAACACTTTTTGAGTATGTGTTCTTTAATATTGCTTCACCACATAAAGCTCTTTTACTAGATTAAAAAAAAAAACGGATTATTCCAATTCCAAACCTCAAAACATGTATCCTCTATGTGAATTATGCAGTGATAAAAACGAGGATGTCTCTTAAGGAATTTGATTCCTGCCCGAGCACCATACATAGGAGAATTCGCCATATATACTAGCCTATTAGATACCATCACTTGGTTTAATTATTATTTTGAGGTATTTTTGGTTCACCAATTTTCTTTTAATGTTAGACCGAATAAGATAAATATTTTCTTCAATCTCCTAAGTCTTTTAAATACATTACAAATTCAGAAAACAATACAAGTTGGTTAGTACTTACAACGTAGTATTGTAGAAGAAGATCGATGTTTTCCATACCTTGACAGACTTCGATCTTGTATGATGAGAGTTAGGACATGGAAGTCATTGTCGACTGTCGTCGTATTTTTTTTTATTTTAATTCTCACAGCGTCAAGGTATTAATCAAATTGCATGGCAAAAAGATTTGAGAAATTTTATTTTTTGTGCTCTCCTTTTTTAAAAAGCTTTTAAATATTCATCGATTTCAGAAAATAGTATTTTTGAATAACAAAATATAATAAAAAGGTGGTGGGAGCAGATAAATGTCATTGATAAAAATAATTGTCTTCCGATTTCAGAAAATATTCATCTTCACTGATTATTTATTGATTTTTCTTGCTTTTGGCTCAAACTTTTCTCGTTTCTCTACTTTTGCTTTTTTGGTGCCTTCAAATTTGAATCGTGATAAATCCTACTTGCCACTTGCCAGTTGGTAACTGCAAACTGTTAACTACAATAAAACAGCTATCAATGTCGTTCTTTCTTGAGCGATTCCAATTGTTTTCCTAGGATCATTAATTTTTTTTGTCTGTAATCCCCATTTTTTACCATCCTTCTTCATTTTCGTCATTTTGAAAATACTCTTATATTTTTTATTTTTTTTTAAATTAAATTTCGATGGGTATAACTAGGTACAACTAGGTACAACCACTAGCTAGTTGTACGCACTATATCCGTATTATATCTACAGTTATTCCAGTTGTATCAGTTATACCAGTTGTACTTGATCGTGTGTTCATTGATATCGAGTACAACTAGTCACAAATTATCTTGAGTTGTACCAGTTGTACCATAAATAGCAGATTCGAACCGTGGTCGCGCGCGGACGCGGACGCATGCTGTAATTCAAACCAGTGAGCCATTGTGTTTGTCTAGATATCATATACAATTATTTATATATATTATCAATTTTCATTTTATTAATGGCGAAATCGTAATTTTATGTAAGAGAAATAATGTGATTTTTTCCTCTCCAAATAGGGTATTTGAGAATTTATCTCTTTTACTAATAGTAACGGTGGATATTCCCATTGTAACAGTTGTACACCGTATATGTAATACTGTATTTCGATTATTTTTAGAGTTTGGAATGTTACATACATCTTCACTCACACAAATCGTATTTTTCTGGTAGTATACAAAAATTATTATTAATTTTATCAGTGTGAGTCAATAATACCCCATTACTATAGTTTAAATCTCGTTATAATATCACTTTCGATACGATCGAGGCCATTGTTTATTCTTCGTCTTGCGTTCAACTGTTGCATAAAGTTTACATTACAAGAAGAAAAAAAAGGTTCATGATTAAGCATTAGGTAAAAGAAAACGTAAATGGACCAATAAGATCTTGTATTAACAAAAAAAATTATCTGTGATTGGAAACTTACGGATATGTTTCTATATAATAATGCAAAGTTGAAGTTAACGTCAAAAATGGAGCCATCCGAGA
The DNA here is from genome assembly GCA_963854855.1 of Nasturtium officinale. Lineage (NCBI taxonomy): Eukaryota > Viridiplantae > Streptophyta > Magnoliopsida > Brassicales > Brassicaceae > Nasturtium > Nasturtium officinale. The sequence goes on from OY978511.1 coordinate 8,313,018, forward strand.
ATAATGTTTGAAAGATTTGCTAATGTAACCTCTGTTTGACCAAATAACATTGACCGCTCGAGCCCTTCGGCTTTCGTCTTTCAAAGTTTTTTGCGTGGCCTTATTATAAATCCTACAAAAACCGAACACTTCGAGAATCTATCCGAGGCACACAGCCACACACGACACTTATATTTGTTTATATTTGTTTTCCATTTCTGAAAAATTGTAGACATAATTAAGAAAAAAAAAATAATAATTATAGACATCACTGTTTATTAGAACAGCTATTTGAACTGGATTTCTAATTTAAACTGGATGTATAAGTGTAACGCTCGGTGTTATAAAAATCATATGACGATGACTCAAACCCTACGGTTAAATGTTCATCACAAGAAAAACCCTATTCGTCTTTTGCTTAGAAATATTAGTTGTAAATCTGTATTCATTATAAGTTAAGACATACAGTATATATATATATATATATATTTACAAAAAAATGACTTCTTCAACATAAACATTCAAAGTCCATTCCCTGCAATTTCAATACTTGATGACCATTATTAACGTTTTAAATAACAAAACTACATGAATTTTTATGTGTTTCAGGAATTAATCTGATTTTGGTGTTAAAAGATATTTCGAATAGAAGAAAAATTTGACATCTTACTTTGAAGGTATTTCGCTTAAATTTATAAAAGTTTTTTTTAAAACTAAAAAAAGAAAAAGAAAAATGGAAGCTAGGATGAAGGCATGATTAAGTGCTTGACTTAAGGTGAAAAGGAAATGAAGTGTTGCACGTGTGCTCCAAATACCTCATCATTACAGTGTCATGTGCAACATCATATTGAAAATTTATCATTATTAAATATTAATCGCACAAATTTTTTTTCCTAACCATTGCTATTTGCTAATAAATCGTTTCCATCATTCTACTCTCAATCATTTCATTTCTCTCATCATATATTATCCTTTGTTCCCAACTGTCCTCAACTCATGTCCCTCAGTTACATTAAATTAAATTATAAATGCTTAAATAATTATATGGCATTTGACTTTAAAATATTTAGATGGCTTAAAGCAGAGGCATTAACTAATTCTGTAGTTTCACTTCATTTATTTTTTTCTTTTGTAAATTCAGTATGCTATAATTTCTTCTATAGTATTGGTTTGTATTGACAGTTAAGAAGAAAAAAAACATCTCTTGTTAAAAACTCCTTAATACAAACTAAAAAAATTGATTTAGATGGCAAAAAGCAGAAGCATTAATAAACTTTGTAGATTCACTTTATCCTTTGTATTTTCTGGACTCATTAACAAAGACCCAAAACAAAGATCAAAATACTCGCAAATCTCAAAGCCTTTCCCAATCTCTTCTTCTTCTTTTTCTGTTTCACTCACTCTCTTTCTCTCGTCACCACCACTACCACTACCACTACCACTCCGTTGATTCATCATACTCCACCCAGAAACATTTCTCTGGTTAATTCAACACTTCAAGTCTCTCTCTTTTTGTTTGTGTTGTTTGTTTTCCTTGGCATTTTTTTTTGTGGACTCTTTACTGTATCTAGGTTAATCAATCCGAAGAAATGAGAAGTAAATGGAGGAGAATGAAACTAGCTTTGGGTCTAAATCTCTGCACTTATCTCCCAAGAACCTTAGAGGAATCACCCACTGCTTTGAATTCCACTGAGAGATTGTCTGATGTTGCTCTGCTTTCTCCTCTCAGCTGGCCCATGACCCCCACACCCTCTTCTCATGGTCTGAAGTTATCCAGAAACAGCTCTAAATCTTTAAAGGTTTGCTCTTTACAAGACCCACACTCTCAATCTTGTTTCCTCTGCATATGTTTGGTATTGTGATAAAGAGTTGACTTTGGATATGAGTTTGTCTTCTTCTTGTTTTTGTTTCTTCTTATATCTATTTAAATTACTCTTAATGATCCTGTAGTCTTCTCTATTCTTTGGTTTTTTGCTTTTATGTTATATAAGCTTAGTTTTCAGTATTAATTTTGGTTTTTCTTTCTCTCTTGCTATTGTGCTTAGAGATCTCGACTCATTGAGTTTCAGAAATGCTATAAAAATTCATTATCTTTCCTTTATCCTTATATTTGTAGCTGTAATTAAGTGAAAGCTTGTATCTTTCGGTATATCTAGCTACTTGGAAAAGTACTTACTTTTGGTTACACTTTGGTGGTCTTTGATACAGCAAGTTGTCTTGGATACTGAGTACTTATGAAGCCTATAGAACATGGACTCACACATTTTTCTTTATATTTTTGATGAGCAGACATGTTCTATTTGCTTGACTAAGATGAAAGAAGGAGGAGGACATGCAATATTCACAGCAGAGTGCTCACATTCGTTTCACTTCCACTGCATTGCTTCGAATGTGAAACATGGAAACCAAGTTTGTCCTGTGTGCCGTGGAAAATGGACGGAGATCCCAATGCAGCACCCAAGCTTTGATCTTCCTTATCTCTTTGCTCGATCTTATAACAATGATGCAGCTATTAGCCTTGTCCATCGCTTACATACACCTCGTCGAGTAATGAATCAAGGACGAGTTTTAGCTCCTGAGCCATTGATGTTCGACGATGATGAACCGTTAGAGCAGCAGCCTGTATTTTCGGGGAAGAGTTATAATGATGCTTTGGAGAACAATGATCCTGTTAGAATGATGGACTTGAAAATATATCCTGAGGTTTCCGCTGTACCACGAGCTGAGTCCCGTGAGAAGTTTGCTGTATTGGTGCATCTCAGAGCTGCTGCTATGGTTACTGGAAATGCTGACTCCCTCAACAATCAGATTTCTCTGTATCCTCGAGCTCCTGTTGATCTTGTCACGGTGCTTGACATCAGTGGTAGCATGGCAGGAACTAAACTAGCTCTGCTTAAACGAGCAATGGGTTTTGTGATTCAAAACCTTGGGTCAAATGATAGGCTCTCAGTGATAGCTTTCTCTTCTACTGCTCGTCGTCTATTCCCTTTGACTCAAATGTCTGATGCTGGAAGACTCCGAGCCCTTCAAGCTGTTAACTCATTGGTAGCAAATGGTGGTACCAACATTGCTGAAGGTCTGAAGAAAGGTGTCAAGGTGATGGAAGATCGAAGAGATAAAAATCCTGTTGCAAGCATTATCCTTTTGTCTGATGGACGAGACACCTATACCATGAACCAACCTGATCCAAACTACAAGTTGTTACTTCCGTTGTCTATGCATGGTTGTGAAAGCAAGCGGTTTCAAATCCCGGTTCATTCTTTTGGTTTTGGATTAGATCATGATGCTTCACTAATGCATTTTGTTTCTGAAACCTCTGGTGGAACTTTCTCTTTCATTGAAAGTGAGTCTGTGATTCAGGATGCTCTTGCACAGTGCATTGGTGGACTTTTAAGTGTTGCAGTACAGGAGCTAAGGTTGGAAATCGATGGTCTGTGCTCAGATGTTCATCTCAGCTCGATTAAAGCTGGGAGTTACCCGAGCCTTGTTACTGGTGATGGTCGTTCAGGATGTGTTGAGATTGGTGATCTTTATGCTGATGAAGAGAGGGATTTCTTGATTTCTGTCAACATCCCAGCTGAGAGAGCTGGAAAGGAGACGCCACTTCTTAAAATGAGATGTGTCTACAAAGATCTTATGACAAAAGAAATTGTGACACTTCAAAGTCATGTGCTTAACATTCAAAGACCAGATACTGTTGGTCAAGAAGTTGTTGTGTCCATCGAAGTGGATAGGCAAAGAAACAGATATCTAGCTGCAGAGGCAATGGTAAAGGCAAGAGCTTTAGCAGAGGGAGAAGATTTAACAGCAGCAGTTACCGTTATCCAGAATTTTAGACAAGTTTTGGCAGAGACAGTCTCAGCAAAGTCGGGTGACGGGTTTTGTGTAGCTTTGGACAGAGAGCTAAAGGAAATGCAAGAAAGAATGGCGAGTAGACATGTCTACGAGGTATCAGGAAGAGCTTATATTCTTTCCGGGCTTAGCTCACACTCATGGCAAAGAGCAACAACAAGAGGAGAATCAGGAGATGGTTCGAGCTTTTTCCAGGCTTATTACCAGACTCCATCAATGGTTGAGATGCTAAACCGGTCTCAGGCTACGTCGCATCATAGACTTATCCAGCCGTTGATATCATTTGCATCTCAACCAAAGCCAAGGTGAAAAAAAAAAAACCAATGTAAAATGTTTCAGCTATTTTGATATCTTTTTGGGGGTTGTCTGTAAATAAATAAGAAAAGTAGACAAGGGGTTTAAAGGGTCTAACAATTTGGTAATTTCCTGGTTCTGTATGTTGGTGTTATTTCAATTTCTTCTCATGTAATGTGTGTATAAATGATATATGAAGTTGGGTATAAATTCTTTGTTCAGAAGTTAGAATATATTTAGTTCCAGTTTTGGAACAAAGCAATGATAATATTTTGTAATTGAGAATCGGCGAATGTGTTTATTGGATCTATTGTATTTCTATTCTACATTTATAAGTGTATTCCTAGGTCTGATGGACTGGACTTTTCAAGATTTTTTCAAGAATTTTTTACAAATATACTATGTGATGACTTGGTAGAATCGCTCAAAATCATCAAAGTTGCTGCCTTGTAGAAAGGAGTTCATAAAGTGGAGGTTTGAGGAATGTATCACCAAACATAAAAATGAAGTTTTATGTACTCTTTTAGTTTGGGTCCATCTCAATAAAGGGTCCCTCGCGGAAGCATTTTCTTTCACAAATGATGTCCAAAACTGTGATATGTATTTGACTTTTGTCCTGATCTAATGATATTAATCCTCAGCTTCTTAATATTCTACATGTTCGAACAATGAATCTTAGCTTAATGATTCACATTTTTAAGGTGGAGCATGATCTAAACATTCCAAGTCTTACTAATTCATAGACAAAAGCGTGTAAAATATTGGCAAAATTCAAAGGTTTATGGTAAATGGTAAACTTACACTGGATCACGGGACAAGCAAGAAGTTGTCAACGCTACAAGACCGTTAAAGTTAAAAAAAAAATCGTATTTGGACGGAATATTATAAACAGTAACATTTACATGAGACTGCAAGAGGAACAAACGAAAGCTACAAGCTCCATTAACATATATTTACTGCAAGAGGAATAAACGAAAGCTACAAGCTCCATTAACATATATTTACATAATCAGAGCTATATCATAAACATATGGAATTCGAATTTCCCTTTTCCTCTAATTTACCGCAACTGTTCAAGAGCTTGTGTATTGTTGTTGTTCAAAAGCTTCATCATGAAGTTAAACCTGGTGTCTGGAGATGTCTTTGGTTGTGGCCAAGTCGCTCCTTGAGGGATCTTGATGCATCTGAAACCTTGATCTTTGTAAAGTTTGGTAGCTCCTAAGTTGTTAAGATCACAGTGAAGGCCGATAGCTCTACATCCCCAGTTCTTGGCTAAAGCCTTTGCTTTCCATATGAGTCTCTTGGCTATTCCTTTACGCCGGAAATTCTCTCGAACCGCCACATTCGATATGTAAGCTATCCCCGTCCTGGCTTTCAATCAATTAGTAACACACCATCAAACCTTTGTAAGATTTTTTTTTTTAAAAAAGGAGCACAACACACATTTATAAGACTTGGTCCTTAGTCAAAAGAACAGAGGCACAGAGAGCTTGATCATGGATATATAAAGATATCGAAAAATTCAAACCTTCTCTGGCGAAGAGGTCCTTTTCTTGGAAGAAAATCCGCCACAGTATCCACAGTCAAGATTCCAGCTACATAACCTTTGTTTAAGCTGATCTTAGCATCAAAAGCTCCAATTTTGAAATCTTCACTTCCAAAGCTGATGGTTTCATCTACTGAGCTACCTATCACAGCGACTAAACAAGTCCTACGACACCCTGCTGGAACAGAAACCCCCATTACCATCGCCATTAACCTATCCACTCTCAGAACAATGTCAAGCGGGAACGAATATCCCGGGAAGAAAGAGCTGCAGTGAGTCTCTGCTACTTCCCAACAGTCTTCCAATCTTGCTTCTCGAACAACGATTTCAGGTGAAACCGCTGGGAAAAGATCTGCTATTTGACTTGCATTGCACGCTCCTATACACAAACATAGGAAAAATATCCATCAAAGAACAAAATTTATCACCCAACGCCAATGAAAGCACTAAACTTGGAGGACTGAATGTGACCAGACCAGAGGCCTCAGGTTTATGAATTACAATAAAACAGTTGATAAAGCTCATGTATAGGCAAAAGTCCTAAAATTTTACGCTTCCTGAATACAAAACCACAAGCTATGCAAATTCAATACTAAAAAGCCTCTAATTGGATTCAATAGTGGGTTAGGAAATTGGAAGTCAAAATCTTTAAAATGGGTTTCTAATAATAGATCATCAAGCTTTTAACGAAGCAGAGGTCAAACCTGATCTGAAATATGGAGCATGAGAAGTAGAAAGCGAAGGGGAGAGAAGAGATAGAGACGATGAGTGTCGTCTTCTACGATGGAAAGAGAAGTTAGAGACTCCTGAAGAGGGAACGAAGCGGCCATAAGAGTTATGGTTGATAGAAGATGCTGAAACCGCCGTCGTCCCCAACGGTGTGCTCTGCATATCTCCTCCCTTGGTCGCACTTTTTCTGCTTTTGCTCCAAACCCACACGCCAATGATTTGTACAACAGACCGGCCGGTTCGACCGAACAATCGAAACTCGAGATAAATCCTCTATTCAATTTTTTGTTTAATTTAATAGTTTTACTTTACCACCACCAATTCACACGTTTTTTTTTTTTACAAAGGTAACGGAGCAGTTGGCATCATCTGTACAGGTGTAAGACAAAAGCTCATTTGACTTGAAACTTCAGATGTAAGACATAAATCACATAATTACTGATGTCTTAGCCAAAACATCTAAAATCAAATCTAATGCGATTCATAATTTCTTGGCCATAAATGTTTGTAGTTACTCTTATGCAAATCTTCTTATACAATGATACGGTTATAAAACAATATACGATTGAGAAACATCCAAATATAAAAACGAATATCACTAATTCCACTTTAGACGACTCTAAAACTTATCACAGCTTTGAAATGGTTCAAGACCAACCTTAAATCCCAAACAAAAAGCTTTGAATCGCTGTCGCTAAATTTTGAAAACTTACATCTAAATAATGAGAAAGAAACAAAAGGAAAACTATTGGAAAAGAAATTTCAGCGAAAAGTTGACGTGGGCAAGTGAGAGATTTCAAAGCTCTGATGAGTCTGATCCAATGATATTTGGTGATCACCCAAAAAGACAAATGTACATTCTGACCGAACCAGCTTATCTCGATCCACAAATCTCGCCACGTGTCTCGCCGACAACATAGAAGTGTACTAACCGTGTGGTTTTCAGATGCCACGTCTCCTTAGAAATTTCCGCGAGAGAAGATTCGTTTCTGATATCTCTCTTACATGGCTCGCTTTCTCAATAGTTACTGTTCTCTTGCTATTTTTCCTTATACTACATTAATAATTCATTTGATCGAATGCTCGATCGGTTTAGCCATTTTGAGTGAGCTAATTGAATGCTAATGGAGAAGAAGAAACTTATCGAACAAAATATGGAGAACAATTAGTGAAGGCTTTATGTTTTTTCGATAAGTAAGCATTACTCTTAAGTCTTAACCGGGTTTCAAGTATCCCTTACCAAAATGTTCAGGTGTTTTTAAACATTCTTGTTTAATAAATGTGCCCTATGATTAGTTAGTAATAACGTGACGTTAATTCCATGTAAAATACAAAATTTCAAAACAAGATAATGTTTTTTTTTTCTTAAGACGAAGAAGAGAAATAAGTACATAAGTAAAATTAAAGAACAAAAAAATGAATTTGAATCTCTTTCGATAATGATAGATCGTAAATTACGTTTTTAAGTAAAGTTTTGGTAGCAAGATACCCATAATACCTTTATTTACATAACAGAATTTGAGTAAAAAAATAATGAAGCAATTAAAAGTTTTTGTTTCTGGAAGAATGGTGGTCGATTTGATTATTAAGTGATACATCATCTATTATAAATTAAAAGACTAGGCAATCCGCCAAATGCTGCGCGTTAAATGTCATATTGTATTTATCCTTGCGTTCAACCCTACTCAGCCATGGACGCCAGTCTTCCACAGACGCCACGTGTCAAGATTTTATTTTATGGAGGTGGATCGTTTTACCAAGAGAACTCACCTATCCATGATAAGTATGAATGATGATATTCATATGAATACAAGTTACGACTATTGTTAAATTGGTGATATTTATTGAATATAAAACCAATATGATTATTTTTTAGCCCAAACTAAACGTCTCTTTCTGCGTCTTTCACTTAAAAGCTATATACTATTTAGTATATAAATTCTTAATTTGTAACATTCTTCCTCGTAACTACTCTTTTAATGTATTAAATTTGGAAAGTAAAATTGATTTGTAGTATAAAACTTCAAGTAGTTTCCCGTTATGCAAAACAATGAAAAATAGTTTCTTGGCTTTCAATTATTTTCCACTCCGCAAACTTTTCTTTCAGGGTGTAAGTTTTTTTTTTTGTTATTACCGTTTTATTGCCTTTTATTTTTGAAGAGTACTGTTTATAAGTTCCCCCCGGCCACTTTTGGTCGACGTCGAGCATCTTTAAAGGTGGAGAGAGTTTTTGATTTGACTATAATCCAAGTTAACATTTTAAAAATATACAAATCTTACACTTGTTTTAATTTTTAATATGTAGCAATCGACCAAAAATAGAATATACAGCATTGAGAATTTGAGATAGAAAGCCATAAATAAAGATAAATCAACAAAGCCTTGCTTATATCCATTTTAGATGAATGATTTAATTTTTTCAACACCGAAATAAATTGAAAAACTTATAAACAAAGATAGTTGTCGCTAGTGTTCCCTTATTTTACGATATACAAAAAAAAAATAAAGGAGAAACCTCAGGCAAAAGAGGAAAAACCTTAAGTCACATTTTTCCATAAATACACTCTCAGGATCCTCACACATCATCCACATCTTCTTTCTTTCTCTCTCTTTCTCTCTTACTCCGTGGAGGCTGCTAAGTCTACGCATAAGATTGAAACAATGACGAAGGATGAGTTGGTAGAGGAGGACTCGTTCTCCGGCAAGGACTACCTAGACCCACCGCCTGTGAAGACGTTCGAGGTGAGGGAGCTAAAGAAGTGGTCCTTCTACAGAGCAGTCATCGCTGAGTTCATTGCTACTCTCCTCTTTCTATACGTCACCGTTTTGACAGTCATAGGCTTCAAGAGCCAGACCGACAAACTTTCCGGCGGCGGAGCTTGCGCCAGTGTCGGCCTCCTCGGCATCTCTTGGGCCTTCGGTGGCATGATCTTCATCCTTGTCTACTGCACTGCCGGCATCTCTGGTCTCTCTCTTTCCTTAACCATCTTTTTGCATTATCTCTATGTTTTACTATCCATTTTATTGCTCATTTCATTTTTTGGGGGTTTCAGACTTGTACCGCATAACACAAGAAAGACCAGCTAAATAAGTTTCATAAATCTATTACATTAATTTTTTTGCATAGCTTTAATGCATATGCTTCATAGTTCGAGGCTGGTCCTCTTAACAAAAAAGAGAATTTTCTTATATATTTCTGACCCCAAATAAAGAGATTTCTGGTTCCGCCACTGGAATCAACTATAGAGTATAGACTAGTGAAATGAGTGACGATGTTGTACGTAGTCTAGCTAAGACTTACTCGATCTTAAAACAAACTATCTCACTTGGATAAGCTGGTTGGATCAAATTATGTACTAATCATATAAATGTATATAGGTGGACACATTAACCCCGCGGTGACGTTTGGGCTATTCCTGGCTAGCAAGGTGTCGTTGGTGAGAGCTATTTCATACATGGTGGCTCAGTGCCTCGGAGCCACTTGCGGAGTTGGTTTAGTGAAAGCCTTCCAGTCGTCTTATTACAACCGCTATGGCGGTGGAGCCAACATGCTTGCAGACGGATACAATGTTGGTGTTGGTGTTGGTGCTGAGATAATCGGCACTTTTGTCCTCGTCTACACCGTCTTCTCGGCTACCGACCCTAAGCGAAATGCCCGCGACTCTCACATTCCTGTAAGCAATTCCAATTCAAAACATCTAACATCTTAGACAAAATTCTGCTATTATTTGTAAACATAATTAAGTGGATACACTTTACTCGAAGTCCTCAAGCTGGTCTCAGATTGCTATGCTAGAAGTGTGCTGAGGATAATGCAGCACAGAGGAAAAAGAATAGCTAGTATCGGGGGTTACAAAAGTATATTATGAGAAATAGAAGATGTAAAACTTTAACGCATTATTACATACTAGCTAATAAATTAAATTACTAAATAAAAAGTGATAGTGTAGTACTACTGATATTAACAGAAAGAAAAACCAGGATAGAGATTTTGATTTCGTTGTCGACCATTATGGACTAGGGACGTAACAGAATCTAAATCTAGTGCCAGCTATTAGCTATATAATAAGTACCGAAAACGATGTCGTCTAACCATTTTGGCGAAACGAAAACAATCAATACGGACCAAGTAATTAATAAGTGAAGTGTAGCGTCTAGTTTTCTTCTTCAATGAGATAAACGACGAAAGGGTGTCCAATTATTTCTCACTCAGTTCTTGTATTTATCTTTGGTACCAAATACATTTTCACGATATAACGACATATCTTTGTCATCCACGTCCCTTCATCACATGTCTTTGTATGTAAATGGTCCATAAGTTTTCCATGATACTTGTACCTCTAACATCTCCTTTTTGTTATGCAAACATCTTCCACGATATTTGATTCTTTACCTATCATAGTAATATATGAACCTATGATTGTTTTATTTTGTTTGAAATTAATGAATTGAAGGTATTAGCCCCATTGCCAATTGGATTTTCCGTGTTCATGGTTCATTTAGCCACAATCCCAATTACTGGCACCGGTATTAACCCGGCTAGGAGTTTTGGAGCTGCCGTGATCTACAACAATCAAAAGGCTTGGGATGACCAGGTTAGTATTTTCACCATCTAATAATATTTGTTCTTGATGCGCCTGCCTTGATTAACTTATTAATAAGATTATTTCATTTAATATACAGTGGATCTTCTGGGTGGGTCCATTTGTGGGTGCAGCCATTGCAGCTTTCTACCATCAGTTTGTGTTGAGAGCTGGTGCTATGAAGGCTTATGGGTCAGTCAGGAGCCAGCTTCACGAGCTACACGCTTGAACTTAATTTTTCGAACTATCGAAGAGGTGGAGTGTTGTTTAGGGGCAGAAAGGGAGAAAGATAAAAAGGACCTAAACAGAAAAAATGGACGGTCAGTGACATATTAATGTCTTATTTTGTTGTGGCTTTGAACCTTTGAGGGGAGGTTTGAGTGTGACTTGTACTTTTTTTTTTTTTTTTTTTGGTTAGAGGTTTGAATGTGTGTGACTTATATAACAATTTGTAACATACACGCCTCGAGTGAATGTATCAGTACTATGTGTTATATGATGTGTATGTTATTTTTACATCCTGTACTTATTAATGCTTCTACATTTGATCTATCACAGTTATTACCTATACTTGAACGTTTTGTAATATGACTTTTAAGTGTTTTGTAATCTAATATTGCGGAACTATAACGTTATATCAGTTTAAAAAAAATTAAAAAACTAACTAAAATGTTAGGTCAAATATATATATATATTTTTTTTTGGTTTGTCAAAATAAATTAAAATTTTTACATTGTCGTATGAATATATGTTGATTATTTAGTATACGTGTCAAATTAGTTAGTTTTTTACACATCATTTTGTCAAATTATTTGTGCTATTTTTTATATTGGTTTATTAAATTTAAAATATGTTGAGATTTAGCATACGTGTCAAATTTGGTAGATTTGTTTTTTTTTTTTAGCATACGTGCAATGTTCCCAAATAAAATAACACAAAGTAAAAAAACAGTAGAAAAGCACCGCCCGGCTTCACTAGTAGAATCCATCGTCTGAGTCTCATTCTCCAAGAACCCTAAAAATTTCATAATCACAATCCTCAAATAAAAACCCAGTAACCAAAAAATGGCAGCTGCAGCACCACCACCACCTCCAACAGCAGCACCAGAACCAAACATGGTACCAGAGACTTCACCAATCGGCCACCCTATCTTCTCCCGGATCCGCCTCGCAACACCTTCCGATGTACCTTTCATCCACAAGCTAATCCACCAGATGGCCGTATTTGAACGCCTCACTCATCTCTTCGCCGCCACTGAAGCAGGTCTCGCTTCTACACTCTTCAACTCTCGTCCTTTTCAATCTTTCACTGTCTTCCTCTTAGAGGTCTCTCGTCATCCATTTCCCGCTACGGCGTCTCCTGATTTCACACCATTTCTCAAAACGCATAACCTTGATCTCCCAATTGAGGATCCGGAGAGTTTCAATTTCACGCCGGATATGTTAAACGACGTCGTGGTAGCTGGGTTTGTTCTGTTTTTCCCGAATTACTCTAGCTTTTTGTCCAAGCCTGGTTTTTACATTGAGGATATCTTCGTTAGAGAGCCTTATAGGAGAAAAGGGTTAGGGACTATGTTATTGACTGCTGTAGCTAAGCAAGCTGTGAAGATGGATTATGGAAGAGTTGAATGGGTTGTGCTTGATTGGAATTTGAATGCTATCAAGTTTTATGAGCAAATGGGTGCTCAGATTTTGCAGGAGTGGAGAGTTTGTAGGCTTACTGGTGATGCTCTTGAAGCTTTTGATAAGGTCAACATCTAGATACTTGATGGTTTGATGCTGAGAGGTATCGATCGTAACACTTCCTTTTGCTTTAAGGTTCAAAGTCTGCATCTTTTTTAATTTTCTCTCTTGTTCTTACTGTCATGGAAGTGTTGGTATTGATTATGATGATGTTTATCTCTGCCAATGGATTGCTGAATGAGTAAAACCCTTTTGTTTAGTGAGACATTCTGAAGTTTCTTTACTAGTTTTGTTCCTCGTCAGTATTTGTTGTATGTTACAGAATTGAATGGATCTCCATAACTTGTTAGGCACAAGTCGTCAAGATGGTCATTTAGTCCAATCTTATCCACACTAAAAGAAACTATTTAGAGCTAGCCTTCTTGCTTGTTACTTTAGAGGAGACCAAACTATAAGTCCATGTGTCCTGGATAGAGAATTGAGACACCAGACTTAGAGAATACATGGTTTCATATTAACTCTAGTATTGTAAGACCACAACAGATTCCTTTTGGTTCCTTTCAGATTGGGAAAGTTAAGATGTTAGTACTAGGCGATAGTTCGTGTTCTTGGGCTATGGCTCAACATTTCAAAACCACGCCAAAGCAGATGAGCCATAGCCTAAGGAAGAGCATTTGTGTTTAACCCGTTTTTACTTGAGTAAAAGCTTTCTTGGAGATCCTTTCTGATCATCGTAGTAATACATCACAGCTTTGGTTTTTAATCCAAAGCTGTCTATATGAGCATTTCTATGGGACCAAGATACAATTCCACTTGAAGGTCTCATATATAATTGTCAACAAAATTACAACAATATCGTAATACAATTGAGAAAAACAGATTTCAAAAGATGATTGATAACATGGATAATTAAATTACGGTAATGATTTAGATCGAAAGTAAGTTTATTTGTTGATGACGCGACAGTGGCTGCGAATCTCACCCCCTTTATCTCCAATTGTAAGAACTTTGATGGAACTCATCTTGATCATGGACCGACCAAACTGATCAAGGAAAGTGCGGGAGTTTTGTAAAAGACTTGCGATGGAAGCGGCGGAGGGATCAGCCAACAAGGCGGCGTCGGAATCTCTAAACTCTTAGCCATAATTCGATTTTAGATTTGATGTTTGCTTTGAAGTACTTGGTTCTTTTTGTATTTGAGGAATCACTTGGGAGAGTTGCTTTATATAGAAACTGAGACTCTATACTCCATATGCCCGTTGATTTATTTGATATTATTTTAGCAATTGAAAAGTTATTGAAACAATTATATATCTGAATAGTCAGGCAAAGTTCCCTGCATGTGTTGTGAGAATGAAGGAAGAAGGATTAATTATTAAGTTACAAGTCAACCGTATTAATTAGAAATATGTATATGTAACTCCTCCAAATAATCATTTAGCTTCATTAGTTGAACTTGAACCATAACGTGAACATCCATAATTCAGATATTATAAATTTCACTGCCGTCTGCAGGACCAATTTACATAAATTCAGGGAATTTATTTTTACTGTCTGAATTTTATCCATCTTTGTTCAAAGTTTATTTGTTAGTTGGCCATGATCTTATCTACAGTATCGTCAACAAACTCAAGGACTAGCTGGTCCTTTTCTGTCGGTTTCCCTCGGATTCTCTATTTCTAATTTTGACTCAAAGAGTAATATATATGTTTATAGTTTTGTTCATATCAAATTGATCCAGAGGGTAATAATTTGGTTATCATTGTCTATCTAAAATATAATTTGTATTTCTGACTCGACATTGCAGCCAATGTTGCTGGCTAAAATTGTTGAAAAATAGAGCATACTTTGATACCAAAAAGTTCTTGAATGTTTTTTTTTCGAAACTGTAGTTCTTGAATGTTAGTTAATAGTTTGCATGTAACTTTTTGCACCTTTCTTTCTCTAAGTAGCCAATCCATTTCACCCTCTAGAGACACCATTGTCTGATCAAATTTACCCATCTTTTGGTCAAAGCAATGTCTTGAAACATTTACAAAAGCATTTTGCTACATTGTCAATAAGCTGCTGTGTCAGATCTGGAATCAAGATTCAGTAAACTAGCTAGACAAACACGTACTACAAAAGGAATGAGAGACAACAAAGAAAGGCTTTCGAGTTACAAACCAATAAAAGAAAACCAAAATTAACTGTTTTAAGCTTTGTGATATTTTGGAAGCGATCTTCTTCTTTAATTCGGAGCTCATAAACACCTTTAAAATCCCTCGTCACGAGACAGTATTATGGTCTTGATCATCAGTATCTATAAACATTTATGCTCTTCAATCTTAATTCATAATCATACTCTGTTTCCCTTTAGGATTAATAGGTAGACTTGGAATATGGAATGGTTCCAATGCGGAACAACACTGACAAAGTGACAAAGTCTTGAAATCATACAGATCCTTTACTGATCTGAGATCTTAGAGACCAGCCTGTGTACATGAAGTAAATGTATGAAATTAGCCTGTTTTATAATGTAATTAATTTTAAAGAATCAATTAGAGTAGACTATCTAGAAAACGTGAGTCATAGTGTTATTACCAAAACCATATGTTTTACGACAACTGTCTTTGCTTAAACCATTAAGTCTTTGCTGCAGCAAACAATCTTATCATTCTCATCTTCCGATCATCTCACAAACTTGTAGTATCAAACAAATAAAGCTCAATGGACTTCCCACACCACCACCAGCATCACCAACACCATCACCACCAACGCGACGACGACGGCGAAGAAGATCGTCAATCCTTCGGTCCACCACCGCCACACAACAATTTCACCGATGCTCCTCCACCTCCTGGACTTTACCAGCCACAACCTCATTTCAATCCCTACGCGGCTCCACCTCCGCCTGCGCCTTACCGATCAGAACCTCAATTTGATCACTACGCGCCTCCGCCATCACAAGCGCCTTACCGATCAGAGCCTTACTTCGAAGCTCCATCACCACCGCCTCCATTTGGTCATGTGAGTCATGTCGCTCACCACACCTCCAACGAACCTTACCAACCGGAGAACCACCGTTACGGAGGTTATCCGCCGCCACCTAATTCAACACTGGAAAGTCACGGAGGTCACAGTGGTGTCACTCACGTAGCTCACCATAGCTCACATCAGTCCCCAACGCCTTCTGGTTTCCACCACCGTCCTGATGAGAATCGTTTGCCTGATAATCTTGCTGGATTCGTTGGAAGGTCGACGGTGAAGGTTTATTCTAAGGCGGAGCCTAACTATTATCTGACGATTAGAAATGGTAAGGTCATTCTCGCTCCATCTGATCCATCTGATGAAGCACAGGTATGTTCATCTCTCACCATTATCCAACAATTTCAGTTCTTACTGATATGTTGATTCCGATTATAAGAGAAAGCCTCTGCTTTGATGTGTTTGATTCATATGCATCTCAATCTGAATACTTTAGAATCATGATTCTTAGCTCTTGTAATTGTCTTTACTCTTCAGTTGGAAGATTAAATCTTGTTGATTATGAATTAGTTTTCTTAGATTCTCTTGTTATATACTATAGGCTATGATCCTAATGTTTCCATTGATTGAGCATGTTCAAGCAGGAGACTTTATAGTTTGTGATATCATAGTTTGTTTCCATTGATTGAGCATGTTCAAGCAGGAGACTTTATAGTTTGTGATATCATAGTTTGTTTCCAAGATCTTCAATTTTGTATATCTGAAAACATACAACGATAATTGCTGTCGTTATTGGTTTTTATGTATGTATGTATACTCATGGTTAATTTCTTTAGAAATGGTTTCAATTGCGCAGCACTGGTACAAAGACGAGAAGTACAGCACTCGAGTGAAGGACGAAGATGGTCATCCTTGTTTTGCTCTTGTAAACAAGGCCACTGGTGAAGCAATGAAACATTCTGTGGGAGCTACCCATCCTGTAAGCTTTTCTTCCTTATGTGGTGTTCTTTTTGTCTTTAGGCTTTCGTTATTTCCAATATGAAATCTCAACTTGGGACGGCACTTGATGAGAATTCATAAACAACTCACGCCAATTTGGGTATTGCAGGTGCATCTAATTAGGTATGATCCTGATAGGCTTGACGAGTCTGTACTATGGACAGAGAGCAAGGATTTGGGTGATGGGTATCGCACAATAAGGATGGTTAACAATGTGAGGCTAAACGTTGATGCATATCATGGTGACAGCAAATCTGGTGGTGTCCGTGATGGCACACTTATCTACCTCTGGGACTGGAACAAAGGCGACAACCAGCGTTGGAAGATCTTTCCTTTCTGTAAGTATTTCATAAACTTTTTCTGCTTGGTTTGGAGATTGCTTTTATTGGATCAAACTTGAGACCATGAGGTAAAAGCACTGGTCAAAAACAGAGCTAGAACTATAATGAGCTAGTAGTTTATTGATCAAGTGTTGACTTGACTTTGAGAACATGGTTCGATTAACTAACTCCAAGATTCTTAACTGATATGTTGAACCAGAAATATAACCGTTGTGTGAGAGGGACGAGTGTTGTAAATTATCTGAAGAAGCATATAATTATCCTCTTTTTAACAGAATTTTGTAAATGCAGGAAAATTGGTGGGTAGAGTGGTAAAAAGTTGTGTGTAATATGAATAAGGAAGAAAGATTTGTTCATTGTTGTTGTGTCTTTGTAAGACTTGAGTTTGTGCCGTTGGCATCTGTAATCTTGTATTTTTCAAGTACAGGCGTTCTTACAGATGCATAAACTAGATGTCATGTATGTCTTTCTCGTAATCTATTTTTGAAATCTTCTTTAATAAAAAAATAAAATCTTTTAATGTTCCTTTTGCTTAAAAGTTTATAAATTCGTAGTGAAAGGGAAACAAACTGTACACAAACTTTTCGAAACAATCTCTTAGTGAATGAAGTATTGAATCTGTGATGTTGAAACACAAGGCGTTTGTCTTCTTATTTTTAGTTGTATATAGGAAAGGCAAATCAAAGACTTTTTTTTTTTTTTTTTTATGGTTTTCTGTTGATATCTATTCTAAGCAGACTTGGGCACGTTTGTTTGATTTTCTGTCACAGCTGTCTCCTTATTTTAATAATTAGTTAATAGTTAACTATAATAGTTCTCGCATGTTCTCTGTGTAATATAGAGAATTGGAATTGATTCCAAAATATCTACATCAGTTTCTTGGGCCCCTGGGGAATCGTAGGATATAAATTGAAAAGTTGGGCCCTCAAACATATAACACCACAACCATTAGCTTACGCAGACATTGCATTCAATTTCTCTGGGAGCTGAATCTGGCATCATCATTTATGTTTGACCAATGAATCTGATCATTACGGCTCTTGCAGCCTATTTACACGTGTAGATAACCATTAACTTTTTTTCAGATTCAAATGTTAAAAGTATTTCAATTTTGAAGTGATAGCTTAGCTAACTATTGACATAAACTGAAATAGTTTGGACTAGATTATCATTTATCATAGCCTTGGTTATGATCAAAACAATATAACCATTAATGGTTTGGTTAAGCCAATTTAAACCGACAAAAACATAAAAATGTAAGTTTATTATTCCAACATACGATAAAATGTCTCCCATACATTTTCGTCTATGTTTTTCCTTTCAAACCGTGCTTTAATTCATAGGCCTTGTCGATCCTTCAACATTGTCTGATCTCGCATCAGGCACTTCAACGGCCACGATCGCAACTTCGTTAGTGTCGGTTTTATTTTCTAGTTGGTTCGCTGTTGGCAAATCCGATTTCGTCGAACCTTGATATATCATGTATAGTATCATCTGAGCTACACCGAATAAAAAACCGAGAATGTTTGGCATCTGAAGACATAACAGTAGACATTAATCAGTCAAGTAATTAATCAAAATGAAGTAATTAAGATGAATGTGAAAAATGTAATTAATATTACAGCGATGAACTTGTCCTTGATAAGAAGTCCATAAAAGAACCACATTACGGCGTTAAGAGTGAGAGACAAGGAGAGAAGAAACGGCATGTATTCCACACTCTTTGTTTTTATAACCTTTCTCTGCGACATTTAACAACACATTTTCAGATGTCGTTTTTCAATTTACAATTCAGAATAAAACGGCATGATCTTTGAGGAAAGCTAAAGGATCACCATGACACTTAAGGGAGAAGCAAAGACGGCGAGACTGTAAGCAGCACAAACCCATCCAACGGCTGAGACACGATTTGGTTTTGAAACAAAAAGGTCAACTAGAAGAATCAGGAGACCAAGTCCACCGATGTTACATATCACTATCAACTTCATTGTGAACATCTGCCACGTGTACATTCAGATTAGTTACAAATTGCAATCAAGATTTGAAAAACTAAACCAAACTAAGTTAAAGTGTTTAAAATGACACCGGATATAACAATGTCCCTAATCCCGTTAATTTTCTTATTCAAAAACCAAAAAATCGAAATAAAATTAAATCTAGTATAGTTATATATACATATTAATAAGCAATAAATCATATTAAATAGATAAGTATAATTAATAGTCATATTACTTAACTAAATATTAATTTATAACGTAAGGTATAGTTTAATCTAAAACTAAACCTAATGAATCGGACTAAACCAAAAAACACTTATTGCTCCCGTTATGAACTTGTCAACCCAAATAAACACCAAGACTAAAAAAAAGAATTGAATCGAAGCAAACAGTTGAACAGAAGTAAATATATAGGAACCTTGGCCTCTCTTGGTGCGTAAATGATATAGAGAAACAAATAGGAGATTTCGATGAAACATCCAAAGGTGTTAATGCTAATGATGAGATAAGCATGTTTCTTCATTATTCCGTAGTAGAGGAGAAGAGTTGCACTTGCAAGTGCACATATGTACGGTATCGACTGAAACCCTTTTGATGTTTTCTTCTTATATATCCCATAGAACGTTGGCCTATAATTAATATACATATGTTCGATCAAATACTTTCATATATTATAGTTCGAGTCTAGAAATTTAGGTACGTAAAAAAAAGAGTCTAGGAAGTAGACACTTCATAGGTACGTGTCTTACACTGGTGACAAGAACACCCCGAAAGACACAATGTTGCCTGAAAAAAAAAACAGAGTCAAAGATTATCTATCATTTAAGAAAACGAGTTTTATCTATCTATATATGCACATGTATACTGTGTTGTGAATATATGATATATGATTTAAACAACAGTTTCTAAAGACCAAAATTCAAAAAGCATAGGAAAATAATTACCCAAGAGACCAAAGATGAAAGCAAGTTGATGAACCTTGATGAACACCATTCTTCACTTTTATATCTTTCCCTCTCTGTCACTCTTTGCTAGTTTCAGATCTCTTTGATTTTGGTTTCTTCATGGAAACCCCATTTTATATTGGTCTTGCAGGAGAATGCGTCATTCTTGCTTTTTCATTTAATTTTATTTCTTTCTCTTTTTGACACTAAACTTAAAGTTTGGTTCAAGTTTTCTTGGATTTTGTTTTATTATACATTTGTATCACTCAAGAAGCACATATAACTCTTGCATGGCTCTAAATTGTTGGTGATAGCTCAAATACTTTTTCAGTTTGCCAACCAGCAAATTTTCTAGTTTCTCGTTTTATTAAAACCAAATTTTAATTCCATATATTTAATACTCGTTCTGATCGAGGAAACCATGCATAACTAAGACTTTTTTTTTGGTAAATATCACAGTAATGAGTTTCTTTCGTTTGAGATAAATCTCGAGATTAAGAATGTTGGTAGTCAATGGTTTTAGGCCTGGAGATTTAGGACTGAGGTTGGACAACCATTATGGAGTATCTTGTAATATGTCGAGACAGTTTTATAGCGACCACATCGCAAATTTAATATGTTTCCCGGACGATATAATTGGTCTCAGGACTCAAGCTCAGCTTTGTAAACGGAGTTTTGTGTATAATAACACTTTTTGAGAAATCATTAGTTATTATGAGAATTTTTTTTTGTTAATTTTTTTTTTAAAATATTAATACTACCGGTGTTTCGTACGTAAACATTCATACATTAACCAATTTTTATTATATTCATATAAAATCCCATAATTAGAAAATATTGTACGTATACACTAGCTCTGATATTAGTTATTACTGACATTCATATAGTATACGTACGTACAGTACATAACAAAATAGATGGTAAATCAGTAAAATTGACATTAAAAGTGTTATCTGCGCCAACAAATATCAAGAACCGTAAAAGGCTTATATAAAAAATAAAAGAAAATCATATCTGCCTAAATTTATCATGTTTCTTAGCCATATATCAATTTTGTTGTAATATCATTTTTCGTCTCAAAATTTTCGGACAACAAAGCATCTCTCTATTACGGCCCACATATAATGCAAAAAGTACCAAATGTGAGAGAACCCATGGCATTCCTTTAAGGAAGAGAATGAATATAACAGTATCTTTAAAAAAAAAAAAAAGTGTGTGAGTCCTAAGAATTGTGGAGAAGTTTAAAGATTCATTGACATATATCATAATGAATATTTTAATAAAAAAACTTAATAAATAAATACGTGTTTGGAACGTCTTTGTCATTGGGTCTGGTTCCTAATTGTTCGGCATTCTGAATCCGACAAAATATATTCCATTAGGCCAAAAAATCCTGAAGTTGAATAATTTCTGTCAACTAATTAAAATAAAGACATATCACTTATATGTATCAATCTCTGAATATGGTTCAATTTTGTGAATATAACCAAATTAACTTAAGATTTGTTTTTGAGATAAACATTTCTCATCTGCTCTACTTAACAGTATCATCCACTTATAAAATGACTTGCATTTTTTTTAATTTATTACAACTTTAAAGTAATGTTGTACAAACGTGATAAGATTATTTGCTTGCATTGCACATATCTTCATAAGAGGATTTGTGAACATCTTAATAAATATATACCTCTATAGCTATATGCAGCGATTCGAGCAGGTTATTTAATTAATAGAAACAAAATGAAAATTATTAGCATCAAGTTATATATGTGGGTGAGATGGAAGCATGGATGTGTTTGTTAGGCACAGGCCTTGAAGTCTTGCTTGCTTGGGCTATTTCTTTGTTAGATTTTGTAATTTGGTAGTGATCAAGACACAAGCTTTTAATTCAAACTGATTAGACAAGATTATTAGCTAATGAACAAGACATTCCTTGTTTACTTACCTATAATAATATTTTATCGAATAAAACCCAAAAAAAAAATATAGGAGAAATTATAATATGGGAAACAATTGGGGTTTAAAACATAATTATGGTAAATATAGGAGCTTGATCTGCAAATATCCCAATTAGGAGTGAATTGGTTAATTTTAAGACCCGTGACGCGTTTTCCCCACGCAGCTCAGATTCCAGAGGTAGATGATGATGATGTCATGATGATGATGATAAACACCTACATTGCATTTTTTCAGCTACTCACAACATGAACCAAAACCGCGTTTATCAACCCAGATTTCGCATCGTCTCTTTCAATTTCTGGTTTAATTTTGTGATTCCCTGCTTAAATTCCACTTTTAGTCATTAGACCCTTTCACTGAATTTTCCGCCTTTCTTTCACATTTCGTATCGAAATCGACTTCTCTGCTTGAGTTTGTTTTCAATTTCGCGTATTTCTTCGCCAATCTCAACAGGGTTTCAGATAGTGTAGAAAAAATTATACATTTCTTACCAACATCGTTGGAGATTTCGGATGTGTGTGTGTGTGTGTTCAAAACAAAAGAACGAAAAAATCTTAATTTAAGCTGTGTGTTAACTGCTTATAGTATATAGCTTATCAGTCTATGTATTTTTTTTTTCTTTTTCAGAAATCTATCTAGTCAAGAGGCATAGCAATGCAGCTTCGTGTGGAATGCTAATTCGAAAACATTGTTATTCCTGGATAGGTGATAGTCATTGCAACGATTGTACATCCAACTTTTATAGTTTACAACCAGAGAAATAGACGATTAGTTATTTCCCAGATGGTGTGTTCAGTTGGTAACGGAAGAATGACAGTTATGGCTAGGATTCTCCAAGGTCCTATTGTCTCTCAGAATGTTGCAGGTAGTGAAAGGGGAAAAATTATTTTCTCAAATGATTTATTCTCCAGTTTCGTACAGGCATTTGTATAATTATTATGTGGAAAGGTTATCATGTTCTCGTAATCTTGTACCTGATATTTTTATTTTTATCTGTTTTAGTAGTCTTTTGCTGTTTTACAAATCTCACCTTTTGAAGTTTATGTAGGTTTTGTGTTTTTTTTTTCAAGGGGATGTTGGAAACCAGAAGTTTCTTGCTCAATACATTCGCAATGAAATCATCGAGGCGGATGAACTAAATTTACTTGATGAAGAAGGTGGCTTTTCTTCTCACTTTTATTCACCTCTCGGTCTAGCAAGATCGATAATTTAAGGGTTCTTGGTTGTTGTTCTGCTGCTAATCTGTTAGAAGCTATGTTAGTAGGGATATCATAAAAGATATGAGGATTATGGTCCTTGTTGATTCATGTATTATTTTGTTAAGTTACGTGCAGAAGAACATATTATAAGCTGGGAGACGCTCATGGAAATTCTTTTAGTGAGCTTAGATTCATTCTTCGAGTGCTTCAAATTGGGTTAGGATTAGTTGCTTTGACCGGTATCCACTGAAGAAGCTAGATAATATCAAGTAACGTAGTTGGAACCATGACCTGAGACTTGAGACACAACCATTTCATTTGTAACATTTTAAACCGTACATATTTTTTGGCTTCATTATTCTCATTTCAGATATGCATATTTTTGGTCTGAAGCCTATGGATGATCCTTTAGACCTGGTAAGTTCCGGGAACTTGATATATTTTTCATTGGTAACATGTTGCTGGTATAAGGGAGATTTAATTTATTCCATTAGATAAGATCTTCGCTGTGCTCTTTTTTTCCCTTTGTTTCTGGCAAATCTCGTCTTCTCATTAAAAAAATAGGACAACATGAAGAACTAGCAATTATGTTCCTACTGATTTTGTTGTAATGTCATAAATATGATTTATTTGCATCCTCAATAGGCCTTTAATTTGTTATTCTGTGATTCTCGATGAGTCAATGCTGGATTCATGTTTTATCCTGTTGAAGGGATTGAGTTGTAATTATGAGAAACTTTAATATGGAGTAGCTTCATGCTCTGTGGCTAATTACTTAACCATGGGTATTGGTTAACTAATACATTAGGATGAGGAAGAAGTTAGAACCTTGCTTTTCACAGCTATGTGAAGTAATACCCCAGATAATTGTCTTGATTGAGGTTATACTAAATGCTTCAAATGCACATAAACAATTGTACTATGGCTTATGTATCTTGGTCTGTTTTGATGCTGTTCTTGTCAGTAGTTATTCCACCATCTTTGGTTGAGTGCACTGTATGGTGAATTACCTGCAATATATTTATGTTTGATTCTTTTATATGCATGTTTGATTCCTTTCGGCTTCTTCCCAGGTATATTGCAGTGCTTGTATGAAGCCAGTCAAAGCAAGTCACTATGCCACTCATGCAGGTGTTATTAAATGCTTCTTTTGAAAGTTGTTAAGTTTTGAAATATTTCATATATTGAAGCAATGCATATTTACCTGTTGAAACTGAACTTAGCAGCCTAGTGATTTGGGATGCTTTCTCACCTTCATTACCTGTTGAAACTGAACTTAGTACCCTAGTGGTTTAGGATGCTTTCTCACCTTATATAGGTGATGAATTGTTGTCATATATGCTACCCTATTTCTCGATGCTTATTTTAGTAATTGTCTTTTGGTCTGATCTTGTAGATCTTTGTGGGGTTTTGAGCAGTACGAGGAATGAAAAAGCTGGGCTGAAAAGTGATGTTCAACGCAGAAAACCTCCCAAAAAACCGAAGGGAAATGGACCCTTAGTTCGTGCTAGTATCCTTTCTTCTTGCATGGTCTTCTTACCTGACGTTACATTGTTCATGCTAAGCTAGTAAAAACTGATATAAGGATCTTAGACCACCAAAAGATATTTATATCTATTAACAGTAGCCTGCAGGCTGGTTTATATGCCCACCTTTTCAGTATCCTGAACAAAAACCTTAGACCAACTTGCAGAAGGTAGTAGCCGAAACTTGTTGAAAGCAGATGATAGAATCCCTTCAGAAACTCGTGAAAAAGTTATTTCTTTTTCCAACGTTGCAAAGGGCAGGCTTCCAACTAGATGTAAATGTGTGTTTCACATACTTTCTTTAGATTGATGTTAAAACTGTTTCTTGTGCTCTCCATTCGTTGAGAATTGTCTTGTCTTATTCAGCTGGTAATCTTCCAAATGATGAACTTCCAAAGAGTGAAGAGAAAAATCATAATTTTGTTGATCAGACTTACCACACAAATTTTCATAGAAATGACATGCAGTACCAAGGTAATAATACTGTGACTCCCTTGCTCAAGGAGAACTTCCCTTTTATATTTTAAGAAATTTCTAGGCTTGTGTACAGTGTCGTGACTACTAATGTTGTGTCCTATATCACTGAAAATCTTCTACTTGTGTTTTGGTATGTGGTTGTTATTTTTTCTGCAGCTCCAGCTAATGTTCCTGCTCCTCTAGCTACTAAAATTTATTACTCTCAAAGAAACAACCGCCTTAGATCAGAAATTGGGCACATGTTCCATGCAGCAGATTCTTTAGAACTAGATTACAATATTAAGGTTGAATCTACACAACTAGACAACACACAATCAAAGACCTCATTGCAGAGGAGTACTCATCTGGACAGGTAAAATTATTTGTTAACACACTCAAACAATTGTAATACATCGTCACATTGTTATACTTGACGAGATGAATTCATTTTCTGGTTTTATGTTCATTGGCTTGTTTTGCAGAAGTCATGTACAACCTTGAAGTCATATTTGTTAAGTTAAAGATGAGTTTGGGAAAGAAACTCTTAGTTTGTTGTTAAAATGGTAAGTGTGTATTTCTATTTTTCGGGTGTTGTAAATTCAAACATAATTTTGTTATGTCGGTCCAATCTGTACTGTAATTGTGATGATAGGAGAAGATATCAGTGTATGTGTTTGTTTGGCCATCTTGGTGTCATTATTCAATGAAGAAGGTAAAAACCTGTATCATGATGCTGAGAAATTTGATAATCATTTTTGAAGAGAAGAGTATATCAAAAGTGGATATGCGACGAAAGCCTCACTTGTTAGCTGTTAATACAGTGAAATAAATTTCAACTACAAGAACAATTGTAGTTTTAACATTTGTCAGCTATTTGATTTCTCCTAATATACATATAAATTTTAACCAAACAAAACAAATGATTCACAATATTGGATTCTTCAGGTTTTCATGTATTCAATCATCTCAATCCAATTAAAAATGTTACTTTGATGGTCCAAGAAATTGAGCAAAGCTTGGATACTTCGGCTCCCATCCTATTTCCGCTCGTGTCTGTGAGTTGTTCAGTTTCTTCCCTAAAGGACCACTGGTGCCTACAAAAGCCAAAGTTATCAGACTCTATGAGGCTTAAGATTTTCTAAGACAGCCAATGTCTGAAGCAACTCACTTGTGAAACCTTTGAACTTCTTATCAAATTTTCCGCTTTGAGCCATAAGGTCCATCACCTCTTGCCTGAGAAGAATGTGAGGTCAAACATGTGGAATGCCAAATATTTGAAATATCTCCAAGTTAGAAAGAAATCTGCATTACCTTGACACAGGATGGTTGTCACAACCCAAGAAAATCCGACCACCGGCTTTCTTCTTCATGATTGCAACTGCCAGCGATGCTGCATCCTGTTCAGGAACACATAACAGAACCTAATATGAGACTCAGGTATAGTACAGTGCCAATGCCAGAGAATGAGTTATCTTTATATTACATCTGCAGACTGATCATAATCACCTAGGAATTCATGAGTTTTGAACAGAACAAAGGAGAGAGCAAAATCACAAATATACCTCATAGTGTATGAGATTCAGGATATGATCAGGACGAGCATCAACTGTCTCTTTACTCAACCAGTAAGTATGTGCACCTCTAGTCTCTGTGTATAGAAAGTTCAGGAGAAACATAATGCTAAAATCTGCTAGAGACCAAAAAAAAGCCTTTCAATATTAGCTCATTCCATTTCAATTTATCGAAATCCAAAAGGATATGTAAAGCCCTGCCAGTCTAAGGACAGTCCCTCCACAGTCCAACACTACTTTTTCAGCTTTCAGAAGCACATCGGTTCTTGGGCTCTTCCCCAGTGGCACTACTGGAGAATCCTGCAGTAAATGGTAACAAACTTGAGAAATCCTTGTTGAATAGCAGCATATATGGTCTCAAATATCAAATGTTTGTTTGATTGATTTTCATATGTA
This sequence comes from Nasturtium officinale, assembly GCA_963854855.1. Classification (NCBI taxonomy): domain Eukaryota; kingdom Viridiplantae; phylum Streptophyta; class Magnoliopsida; order Brassicales; family Brassicaceae; genus Nasturtium; species Nasturtium officinale. The sequence continues at coordinate 8,340,038 of OY978511.1, forward strand.
CTTCAAATGATAAGAAACTGTTTGCATCAAACTACCTCAATAAATCCAATCTTTTGATGTTATTGAGATTAACAACTTTGAAATAGAATACTAAAATGTGGAGCTGAAACCTAAAGCTAGGAATTTTGGATGGAGAAAACTGAAAGAAAAAGATATATCTAAGTGCTGAGATAAACCTCATTGCATTCTCCGTTATCAAAGCAATCATAAGGTGCAGAACTAGATGTGAATACGAATGATCCATCACCATTCCAGTTTGATGCTGCCATCCTGATCCGTTTGTAAACACAAGCACAAACCCATATTAGACATAGTTAAATCAACGCAAAGTTTCTTGTACCGTTGTCTCATAGGATGAACAAAATAAACACATAATAGACCACATTTCTGGTAAATATTGGCAGAGCTTAATGCAAGGCGTAAAACAAAAGGCACCAGAAATACATTTCACAGACTATATCCAGTTGCTGAAATATGTGAGTTAGAGTAATTAGTCACCTGACTTCACCAGCATAATCAGCGCTTTGTGATGGAGGAGCACAAAATATCACATAGGAGAACTTGCCCTCAAATTCGGTTCCTTTAAGAGATGGTTTAATACCCAACTTCTCCAATTCATCATGATGAGTTGTTGTTACTGTGTGCCCAAAGATTTGACACTCTGGATGTTCCTGCTCCACATATAAAGCTCCAACTCTAAATTCCATTTAGTAAAAGCAAGACTCCACAAGAACTCCCGAAATTTCCATAATGGATTGTGTAAAATGAACCCACAACACATAGATAAATACATATTACAGTACACAAACGTTCTTGTTTTTATTATTATACAGAAATACTAAATCTATAGGATGTTGTATATATATATATATGTAAAATTATCAAATTCAGCTAGATGACAATAATGTAGCCAACTTGTTAAACTATCACAGAAATGATACCTGTCTCCATTGTTGTGCAACAAAACGTCCAAGAACACCCGGTCCAACAATCAACAAATCGTTTGCCCCAATTGAAACATGAGATTGGACCTTCAAGCCATCACTGGTTTCGCCTTCATACAAAGAAATTCAAGAGAAGCAACAAGATAAAATGGTCACTAGTTAGAAAAAGACAAGTCACAAAATCTTAGCTTACTCATCATCTATATGATGACAACCAAATATAATCATTATACGACTTTAATTAATTGAGCTCAGACAATAACAAATTGTGTACTAAGTATCCAAAATTAACATCGGATAATCTTAAAAAGTCAACGAGAGGTCAGCACCAGCTCACTAATCCTTAAAGCTATCAAATTGAAGAAGCAGACAAAATTAAGATACCAATGGCGGAGGAAGAAGAGGCTTGAATAGGAGTCGCCATTATAGAAGACTTTGATGGAAGAAAGAAGGAGACTTTGGGTTTATCATACTGGCGTAGCAAAGCAAACTCAAGTGAATATGAAGATGCTGAAGTCGAATGTTTGGAGAAATGGTGGGTCGATAGAATTCTTGAATTCACCGTCGGAAATGAGATGCAAGTGATGAAACCCATCAAGGATAAATATTGAAAAGCTTCGGTTTTTACGAACAATATTGAGTTGGCGTGGCTAAAGAGGTGAGATTCTCCGTGAGAATTTGATAATGGTGCTCTTGGGTGTGTTACTTTTAACCAATGGCGTGTTTACACGTCACGAAATCCAATACTGTATTATGGATTATTGGGTTTTTCATATTCTTAAAGTTTATGTGAATTAAGACAAATGCTATTTAATATTAATGTTAAAAATTCGATGGTTTACACACACTTCTTCCTATTAAGAATCTATCTCCTCACATGAGCTCTGCTTCTTCGGTGTCTCCATCAACATCTTCAACATCATTTTCCTCATTCTCATCAGCTGCATCTGGATCTATTCCCTGCATTGCATACCCCAAATTTGTAATGCACTAAATATCATTGCTCGTGCTTCATAAATACAATTTGGATATTTCATTTGATTTGGTTCCTAGAAAAAAAAACTGAAATTGTAGGTTGACCAACCTTCATCTGTTTCTCCAAACGATCTAGTCCCTTTTTGGCTGCCTCATTCTGTGGATTTATTCTGCATTACAATTTTTAACACTCGTTATATACTATTTCCCATAGAAACAACGACAACTATATAGGCTCTACTGGTTTAGAATTTTCACAAACCGTAACGCAGCTTGATAGTGTGATAAAGAATCTTGTAGCATATTCGTTGCAGCAAACACTTGAGCTAGCTTTAGATGAAGAGAATCATCAGCCCAATCTTTGAGATATCGTTCAAGTAGTGATACAGCATCCCCATTCCTCCCTTCCATTAGATGAAGTTCAGCTAGAGCTAAGGCAGCTCCAAGGTACCCAGGTTCAAGCCTCAGAGCTGACTCGTAGAACTTTTTTGCCTGTTAGAAAACCATTTCATTATTCTATTACACTAAAAATTTCTGTCCATAACAAGAGCATCATAAGAGGATATGCTCACAAGCTCTGAACGTTTCTCAGATTTGGTGTACCCTATGCTTCTCAAAAATTGAGATTTTGACAGCTAATTTCTTATGGAAGTGTCTCAGTTTCAGTATTTAGTAAAACGAACACACACATTACTAAAGCTTCGCAGATTCAGCTTTAGATGAAGAAATTCTGAGTAGAATATTGATGAAATGAAAATTGCCAAAATCAATAGAAGCATAATAAATCTGACTGTTTTTACCTTTTCCCTGCCACTTGATGTATTAGCATGAACATCACCAACTAATTTCAGAGCCTTTGCGGACTGAGGCATTGCATTCATTGCTTCTCTAGCGGTGTACAATGCTTCTTTGGTTTTACCAAATGCCAGATACGAATGTACTAAGCCTGAAATGACCTCAATAATGCAAATTAATTCACATTCCAATCTTTTCATGTTTGTTAAATGTTTATACGACCAAAATAGTACAACAATGGAACTGGATATCAGTTTTTCCCTTTGTGAACCAGACCTTGATAAGAACGAAGATCAGACCTCAAATTCTGGGCAGCCCTGAAGGCGATAGCTGCAGCTTCTGGTCTTTTTGCTAGTAAAAGAAGATTCCCCTGAAAGGTATGATACAACTAAGGATATATATACAAAAGTATTTTACAAAACAAATCCTAGTTAAACTAGCTTACCTTCATTATGTAGCCAGGTATATGTCTCTCGTCTACCCTAATACTCTGATTGCATAGTGAATCTCATCAGATATCAGACAAAGATTGAGCACAAGATTTCAGAGTCAGCAAGCTAACCTTCTCCGCATAAGATAATGCCGTCCTTGGATCTTTCCTTTCCCATAATACAGATAAAGCAACAAATACTTCTGCTCTGGTATGATCAATACTTAATAAATCATGGACGAGCTTGTTTAGCCTGGAATAATCACACTTTATCTGTAGCAACATCGCAAACTCATCCATACTGGTTAATGTGTAGGGATCAATTGACCGAACCTACAAAAGATGGTCTGTTATTATGCATTATATAAAGAAGTTGAGACAAAAAAAAATATCCATGCAGGGACTACCTTCTCAAATCTCATTATGGCCTCATCATTTTTCCCAATAATGGCTTCGACCTATACAAATGAAATAAATGATGGAAAACTTCAACAACTACCAAAATTATTTTCATTCAACATTAGGTAGAACGTCAGTTCCAATAATAAAAAGAAAAACTCGGGTGTAATTCTGTTTGCATCGTTGTCAGTGCCATAACTAACCTTTGCTGTCTCAGTCAACAAGTGTACATTATTTGGAAATCGTTGCAAAAGTTCAGCAAAGAGTTCCAGCGCCCCTGAGTAAAAACAAAAACACATTACACACTATCAGTAAGGCATATCTGACTTACCATCGCAGAACTTCCCGCAAATTAAACCTACAAGGCCAGGCACAAAGATCTAAAAGTGATATCTCATGCAATGTAAGGCAGGTGCATCCCATAAAGACAGCTACCTTTGTAAGCATGTGAAGCAACACAACTTTGGGCCTCGACATAACGCTGTGAAAATGAAAAAAAAAAGTTACCAAAAAAGACAGAATAAAATTTGCCAGATAAGCTACAACACGAAACCAATGAAACAGCCATCCAAAAAAGGTATATGAAATATTAGTTAGCTCGTAAAAAGGCGAGTTGATGCTAACACAAGAACATAATACGGGTTTATTCAAGATACTATCAAGACGATTATATTAACTTTCAACTCATGAACAGCTTCTCCCTAAAAATGTACAGTTCATCAGATTTGATATTCACGGTTCACCTAGTTCTTGATGAAAAAATTCTATACCAGAGAACATAACATATAAAATAGGACACTAACTCACTCGCACTAATCAGCATGACCACATGATTAAGGAGTATAGTTTCAAATAGTTTTCAAAGTTGTAAATACTGTTAAAAAGTATGCTTACTTGCAACCACCTGGTAGGATCTATCTGATCAAGCGAAACCTTTGCATTTCTATTTGATGTCTGAAATGAACAAAAGGAAAAAATTACATGTTTTTTTTAGAATTTTACCCGAGAAAAGGTACTTGCATAGAAACAGATGCAAAAAAACATTGGAGAAAATGATGAATGTTGAAAGATATAAGCAAGTGGTAAAAAGAATGTCGTAGAAGAGGGCACCTGAGTAAAAGATGATATAATATCTTTTGCAGGGACTCCCAGTTCAGCTAAACCTATGACGGCTTCGAGTACATAAGGACACTGCCTGCAGAGATGGTAACATGTGTCGAGTTGTTATTTAGTGTAAAAAGTGAGATATTACGACAATGTTTATATGCAGGGAATGGTGAGGAAGAAAAAAAGAGAACAGACCTTAAACACTCTTTATAAAAAGCAATAGCACCACGGTTATATCCAGAATTTCGATGAAGCTTTGCCATCAGTATATTCATCTCCAAGCTTCTGGTCTTGACAGATTCCATCTGACAAAGAAATTATAACTAAGCAAACCATGCAGTGTCGGACGCAAAGAATCCATTTAGTTTTACTTGCTTGGTAAAATGTATATGCATTCAAAGGTGGAAAGAGGAGGTCAACACAACACAATTCACCTCACACTCAGGAATATTAAAAAAATCCACTAATTACCGCCCACTAATGTTTCACTGAAGCAAATTACAGTGACTGAACTATGAATTATAAAACAATAGTGAGATATAAGCCATCCTATACAAAAGCAATCTATATTATGAGAAGCAGAAAATATTCTCGACAGCTCTTTTTCTGTCTCATACAAATATTTTCTTCTGTGTACCAATGTTTGCGGACCAACAAATCCAGACGACTAAATAAATTTTGATAACCAGACAAATAGATGACACTCCCAGTGAAGATGACAGAAGACATACCTCAGCAATCGCTGCTTTTGTTTCATTAAGAGCAAAGTGAGATGAAGCAATCTTGAATCTCACCTAGGAGAAAAGTTAGAAAAAAAGACACACATAAGCTCCATCGGAAATTAAAAAAAAAGCACAACATTTTCCACACCATTTTCTGGAAACCAAAAGGATGAAGAAAAACAACACAATAATTTACCTCGTTCTCATTAATAGCAGAAAAACCAGAGGCATTAACAGATGATCTGGTAGACAAAGATAATGAACTCCTGGAAATACTGGAGCTTTGCTTCGGAATTCTTGCACAATGATGCAACGCTTGCTTGTATGTATGCTGATGAAAAGGAAAAAAAAAATACATTTTCAGAGTTTTGAGATGACTTGAGAACTTTCCGCCAAAGTTCCCCAGAGTATAAGATAAGAAACAAAAATCCGAAATTTCTCTCTGCTCAATCCATAAATTTGTATAATCAGGATACTTTGAACTTTTATATAGTTGAGTCATAGTCAAGGACTCAAGATCCAAGCAGTCTTCACAGAGTTCAAATAGGAGAAAGAATAAAACTTTCGAGGATAAACATCTCTTTCTCAGCAAAAGGGAAACATAAAGCATCTCTGCTGTCATTGAAACAGATAAAAATATAAGAGATGCAAATGTATCTTACAATAGCTCTCCGGTACTCTCTCTGATGAAATAAAGCATCGCCAAGCAGAATCTGAAAAACAACAGAGAAATAATCTAACTTCAATCTCGGGCATAATAAAAAGAAAAATCAACAAACGAGCTCAGCTACTAAAATAAAAACATAGACTAGGGAGAAAGAAGCTAACCAAATTCTCCGCCTTGAGATGAGGACTAGTTTCCGAAGTAACAGTAGAAGATGAAACGAGAAAGCAGCCCTGGATTTAGACGCATCTATTAGATAATTTCGTGAATTCTTGATGAAACCTAGGGATTAGAGGAAGCAGAAAGAGTAAAAGCTAGACAAGTTACGAGCATTTCAGCAGAATCGTAGAGCCCATGCTCCATTAGAGTCGAGATCTGATCCTTTGGAACCTCCATTTCAGATAAAAGAGAGTTCGTTGGTAGTGGCAAATCACAATGCTGAGTTTTTTTTTCTACGGAGAAGCGTTGAAGTGGAGAAGATCCTTCACGCTCGCTCTTCATTTTGAAACGAGCAATCTCAAACCAAACAGAACAGAACCGAACCGAACCGAAATCAATTGGTTATTAATATCCATCTGAAATCTAGTTCGGTTCATTAAAACCCAATCTGTCGAAAAATCTCACCGGGTCCTCAATGGCGAGCTCGTCTTCGTCTTCTTCTTCTTCGAGAGCAATATTTGGTGCTTTACGGGGAAAATCATGTCCGATATGCCTCGAGAATCTAACGGAACGACGAGCCGCCGTAATCACGGCGTGCAAGCATGGGTACTGCCTTGATTGTATCCGGAAGTGGAGTGGCTTCAAGAGGAATTGTCCTCTCTGCAACACTCGTTTTGATTCCTGGTTCATCGTCACTGATCTTACTTCTAGAAAATACCGCAAGGAGAAATTACCGGTTCTTCGTAACCGTGAGGCATTAACTCATCACCGTTGGAACAATCCTTCCGATCGCCGGAGGTTACCTCTCCCCTCTCTCTCTCTCTCTCTCTCTCTCTCTCTCTCTCTCTCTCTTTCAAAGATCCTCTCTTTAGGAAATGCATCTTCTAGATTATTTTTTCTTTTCATTTGTTTATTAGGATTATTCGAAGGTCAAGGGATGTTTTGGAAAACTCAAGCTCAAGATCAAGGCCATTGCCATGGCGGAGATCATTTGGACGGCCAGGTTCAGTTCCTGATCCTATTATCTTCCAGCGAAAGCTTCAGTGGCGAGCTAGGTCGGTTTGCTATAGTTTTTCTCTTTTCTATCTCTGTAGCTTTTTTCTTTGTTTTCTAACTAGTGTTAGCTCTAATGCAGTATATACGATAGGCAATTACGATCTGTTCGTTTACACTCGAGGTCAAGCTTGGAACTAGTAAGTTTGTGTGTCATTCTATGTGCTGTGTTTGATTCTTGTTGTATTGAAGTTCTCACTCTTAGTTTATTGAATATATCCATATTGGAAGCTAAATGCATCCTTGTTCGTTGTGTCATCTTTCAAGTGTATGATAAATTATAGAGTTTTGCAGGTGAATGATCACACAAAAGCAAGGATAATTGGAAGAATTGAGCCATGGATTAGAAGAGAGCTTCAGGCAGTCCTTGGAGATCCTGATCCATCAATCATTGTTCATTTTGCGTCAGCTCTTTTCATCAAAAGCCTTGAGAGTGAGAATAATCGACAATCTAGGCAGACAGGGATGTTGGTGGAAGATGAAGTCTCCTCTCTTCAAAAATTCTTGTATGATAAGGTGGATATCTTTTGGCATGAACTTAGGTAAGTTTTTTTTGCATAGTTGGGTTATTCAGGTACATGAAACATGTAATCAACCAAAAACCAAAATCCTAGTAGTTTGAACATTGTCATCTTTGATTAATATTTCCTAGCGATATATATGGTTGAATACTGTTTCTGATGAGAAAGAAGACAAATTTTCAGATGTTTTGCAGAGAGTAGTCTCACAATGGAGACGTATGATGCAGTTGTTGAGTACGATGCTGCGGAGTTATGGCAGTAAATAAAAGGTAAAGAAATAGCTTGAGAGGTATGAGAATAGACTTAGATTATGTACATTATGTGGGGTGTGTTCAATGTCTATTGGGTAGAAATCAGTTTGCTTTTGTCAGGTTTTTTTCTGAAATGATATCAGTTTTCATTAATTGCTTGCAGATAACCGAGAATTAGAGTCTCGCCAAATGAAGTAAAATAGACAGTAACCAACGCAAGTGTTGCTGTCTAGGAAGTTCAATTGCTGGAAAGAGTGGACCAGGTCAGACCAAAATATAAGGTGGCAAGAGTTATAAGAGTAGGTAAGGAGGAAGATGTTGAGAATGATTCCAAGGTTAGGTGTGGGGTAACTTTAGAGTTAGCTATGTAGGTGGATTCTTAAATAGTTGGTCTCGCTAATTCCATTAGTCGAATGAAAAGTATGATGCACCTCTCTGCTTTGCCAACTCCTTACCAGTTACCCCAAAGTTTTTAACATTCAACTATTTTCCTCACCTCATCAATTTTCTTAGGTTTCAAGGACCACCACCTATTTCAACAACATTAAATATTGTGTATTATTGTCAATAATTTGTTGACTAATCTTAAAATATTTGTTAAAACTATACATATCAATTTAATTTCTCTTTTGTAACCGTGCCTTGGCTAAGGCCAAAATTTAAGTGGTGATATAAAAGAATAAAATTACTCCATAAAACATGTTATCCAATTCCACTATTATGGTATAATATCAGCAAGCAAGCTGGTGTAAACAAAATTAAAATTAAAATAAAAGGCTTCTTCTATAGGTTGGTAAGCGGCAATCCAGCTGCCATGCCTATTTGACTTCCCCATTCGAACATGGTGAGCTCGTCTTTTCACTCTCTTTCTTCTGCCATTTTCTTTTTTTGCTTTAAAGCTCTCTCAATCCTGCACATGAAGACCCTCATCATCACAACATTCTATCCCTCTTCATGAATAATTCTACATCAGGTTTCTTCTCATCCCTCTCTGATTATTTGTTTCACATTTTCTGACTATCAATGTTATGGTTGAAATGTGATGATGATGATTTTGTGTTGAGCAATACTGTCTAATTACAAAATATCTGATGTGGATTTAATTATTAGTGATTCGGATTTTGTGTTGATTTGGAATGTGGACTTGGTTTGTGCAGTGAAGAGGCTGGTTTCGTCTAAGGCAATGAAATGTTTCTACTTTAGTAAAGACAAACCTCAGGATGATGAAGCTAATAAGACGAGAAAGTTTGGTTCCATGTCGATGGCTAGAGGAGGATCAGGGTCTGAGTTTAACTCCGACACAAGTACTGCTACTTCCATTACTTCTTCCTTACACGTCCTCTCAGAGACACACAGTAACAATCTCACAGTATTTGCTCTTGATGACCTCAAAACCGCTACCAAGAATTTCAGCCGCTCCTTGATGATCGGTGAAGGTGGGTTCGGTGGTGTGTTTCGTGGTGTCATTCAGAACCCGCAAGATTCTCGTAAAAAGATTGATATTGCAGTTAAACAACTCAGTAGAAGAGGTCTACAGGCAAGCTAATATCTCTCCTTCTTTCATACTTTCTATATTGCAGTAGAAGAGGTCTATATATAATAACATAAGTCACATATGTATGTAATAACAGGGGCATAAAGAATGGGTGACAGAGGTAAATGTATTGGGAGTAGTCGAGCATCCGAATCTTGTGAAGCTGATCGGTTATTGCGCTGAAGATGACGAGAGAGGGATCCAACGGCTCCTTGTTTATGAATATGTACCAAACAGAAGCGTTCAAGACCATTTATCCAATCGTTTTATTGTCACTCCTCTCCCTTGGTCCACTAGATTAAAGATTGCTCAAGACACTGCTCGAGGACTTGCTTATCTTCATCAAGGCATGGAGTTTCAGGTCTCTTCTCCATCCATGATCTCAAGATTCTCAACAAATGTTTTTTATATGTTCTTGAAAATGTATTCATCTTATATACAGATCATCTTTAGGGATTTCAAATCGTCTAATATCCTTCTAGATGAGAATTGGAATGCAAAGCTCTCGGATTTCGGACTAGCTCGAATGGGTCCTTCTGATGGAATTACTCACGTCTCCACTGCGGTATGCTACACCTAACTTGTTATGTCTCCATTAATGGCTTCAGAATTCTGCATTTACACTTTGCATCTACAAACTCAAAAAAACGTGGTGTTTGTAAAAATTGAAGTTATAATGTTTGATTGGTAGGCAATAACCAAACTGTGAATCCACAGGTTGTAGGGACCATTGGTTATGCAGCTCCGGAATACATCCAAACCGGACACCTCACAGCCAAGAGCGATGTGTGGAGCTACGGAATCTTCTTGTATGAACTCATAACAGGAAGAAGGCCTTTTGACAGGAACCGCCCAAGAAACGAGCAAAACATCTTGGAATGGATCAGACCTCACTTGTCTGACATAAAGAAGTTCAAGATGATCATCGACCCAAGACTTGAGGGAAACTACTACCTCAAGTCAGCATTGAAGCTAGCTGCGGTTGCTAACCGGTGTTTGATGGTGAAGGCGAAAGCAAGGCCAACAATGAGTCAGGTTTCAGAGATGTTAGAAAGAATAGTAGAGACACCAGATGAAACTCCTAATGGACTGCCATTGATGAATAGCTTGACACCTAAAGATGCGTTTGAGGCATCAAGGAGGGAGAGAGTTAAGAGAAGATTTGTTGAACTTTTAATTGGGGAAAATGGTTGTCCTAATTTGCCTACTTGGTCTCCTAAACTTGTTACGTCTATTTGATATTTTGAGAGATCAACAAACTCAGCACTTTGTATTTGCAAATATTATTGCCATTATAACCAACTCATCACAACAACATCATAACATCATCTTTGCATTTGTAAAGAGGAAGCGTAGTACATGTGTCGTTTTGCTATGTATAAAACGTCACGTAGTTTTCTTTCGTCCAAGTATCTACCGTAAACGCTGTGTCGTTTATAGCTTAAAGTGCATTTGCCGCTGTGTTCTCTGATTTGTTATGCTCCGATTAAGCTCCGTCTATCTTCTTCCACAATGCTCTCTATCAGCCGCCGCCATGTTAAAACCCTAGCTTCCTCCTACATCGATCAAACTTACTCTGCTCAAAAACGAACCTACGTTGACGTTTACATGAAATGGAAGAAAGATTCTTACTTCGACAACATCGAACACATACTCCGATCGTCTCAGCTCAAATCCGTCATCGCTCTCAAAAACTGTATCGCCGAGGATCCTAATCGCTGCATTCCAATATCTTCCATCTCTAAGAAGACGCGACAATTCGATGTATCAACCAAAATCGCTCAGTTTCTAAGGCACTTTCCTTCAATCTTCGAGGAGTTCGTTGGTCCAGAGTATAATCTCCCATGGTTTAGATTAACACCAGAAGCTACAGAGCTCGATAGGCAAGAGAGACTCGTTTACCAAAACTCGGCTGAGGATTTGAGAGATAGGTTGAGGAAATTGATTCTGATGAGTAAAGATAATGTTTTGCCACTAAGTATTGTTCAAGGAATGAAATGGTATTTAGGTTTGCCTGATGATTACCTTCAATATCCAGAGATGAATCTTGATTCTTCGTTTAGATTTGTAGATATGGAAGATGGAGTTAAAGGTTTAGCAGTAAACTATAATGGAGATAAGGTTTTATCTGTGTTACAGAAAAATACAATGAAGAAGAGAAGAGGAGGAGAAGTCAACTATTCAGAGATAGAGTTTCCTCTGTTTCCATCAAAAGGTTGTAGATTGAGAGTGAAGATTGAAGATTGGTTAAAAGAGTTTCAAAAGCTTCCTTATGTATCACCATACGATGATTATTCATGTTTGGATCCAAGTAGTGATGTAGCAGAGAAGAGAGTTGTTGGGTTTCTTCATGAATTGCTTTGTCTCTTTGTTGAGCATTCTGCAGAGAGGAAGAAGCTTTTATGCCTCAAGAAGTTTTTTGGATTGCCGCAAAAGGTTCATAAAGCTTTTGAGAGACATCCGCAAATCTTTTACTTGTCTATGAAGAACAAGACTTGTACTGCTATTCTAAGAGAGCCTTATAGAGACAAAGCTAGTGTAGAAACTCATCCTGTGTTGGCAATAAGGAAGAAGTATATCCAATTGATGAAGAATTCTGAGTTGATTCTGAAGAGTAGAAGGAATAGTTTTCGGTTTTCGAATGAAGAAATTGTTGAGAAAGATTTAGATTTGGATTTTGAAGGTTAATGCAAAAGATTGTATATTCTTCATAGTATAATAGTCGCCAATCTTTATTAATCAAAGACATCATCGACGTATTTGTTTCTTTTTACCAGTTGAAAGATGCAGATCATCACTCAGAATAATACAAAAACTGTGAAGGCAAGAATGAATTTGCTATATAGGGAAAAAAAAGACAAACAAAAACAAAACGTATTCCCCAAAAAGACAAAATGGGTATAAGAGTTTGCTAAAAGAGAATTGTTTTCAGCTGATTAATTTCTGAATGATCTTGGACAGAGCTGAATATGAGCCAATGACTGAAGATATTGTTCCTACCATGATGATTAAGACACACAGCATCATCTACAAAACCAAGCAAAACATTGTTTGATGAATCTCACAACATAAGAAACAATATCTTTGTCAAAAACTAACATCATTATAGAGTTGCTTAGAAGATTAACCTGGCTTCGGGTAACTTTTCCCCGTACGATGCTCAAGAAACATGCTGGGGGAAGTATAAGCGTCTGCACATAATAGAATAGGATGAACTTAAAAATCCAAACTTAAGATCCTCATTTGCAGATAAACTAGAAAAAGGAAAAAGACAGCTTACGACTAGCATTGTCAACAATGATCCAATCAATGACATGACAAGACCTGCAAGATTTTGAGTCTTCTCACTAACAGAAAAAGTATGGATTCTTAAGAAAATTAGCTTTACACTAAAATGGTAGAGATGATCGTACCAAAGAAGGGAATTGCAAGACCGACAAGCAGAGTAGAGAAAACCAATGCGGTTCTAATGCCGATGGCATACCAATGTGACTTGTTGTTATGCCTTGATGGTATCAATTCCTCAAGACTCATTGCTACTGGAGATATGGTCAAAGCATATGTGCTTTCTTTTGTTAAGGGACACACACACATATGATGAATTTTAAGACAGCTTATAGAAGATCACAGTAAAAGAAAACTATTTCTGAATAATTTTCTTGCAAAAGGATATTTGGTAAATGGATTGACCACCTGCCAAAACAGTTAAAACAAAACAGTGTAACTCCTATTGTGATAACCAACATGCAATAAGTAGTGGAAAGAAAACACTTTTGAACTACTTACCGTAGTCCACACAGCAATCTTAGTTGCAACTAAATCTTGAGGCAAGTTGAGAGTAAACTGTGACTGTGTTGATTCTCCAAACATTGTATATCCCATAACAGCAACGCTGGCGTACATCAGAGTACAAATACCAAAACTGCAAAAGATCAATCTTTTCAAAATGCTTTCATATATGATATACAATGGATTTTTCCGTACGTATGTGTTAGAACTTGTTAGAAGAGTCATAAGCTTACCATGTCAAGAGAACAGCAGGATATTGAGTTGGTCTGGCCATAGAAGTATAAATATTTGGAAAAACAGCATGTCCTGAATAGCAGTAACCATAGAGCCCTATAGCTACAGGTAATGTTGACAAATTTAGTGTAGTTCCTTTGCTGTGAATTCCAACTTCATCTACCAAACCAATCCAAAACAAACACAGAACTACTAGCACCGATGCAATCACTCCTCCCGCTGAAAAAATAGTAACAAAATAGTTATGTTAGCGGGTTTATTGAGGCATTCAACCAACTAATGGTTGATATCTCCTAATGTTTAGAAAACCAAAATTACACCTGAGATATAACTCAGAACACTGAGATCTCTGAGCCAAACGGTGGGAAGAACAGCGAGAGTGGTTACCACTGCAAATAGATGACGAGCATCTAACTCAAACCCTCCAATATTTAAGGCAGCATTTGGATATAATGAAGACAAATTATCACTCTCCAATATTATATATTCCACACAACAAGCCTGCAAATATGAATACAATCATGTGAAGTCAATATTGTATACTCACTTCTGTTGAAGTAACATCTGAGTTTTATGATACTCCTTTTACCTTCTATGGTGCACCAAAAATTATGTGTATTGAGCAAAATGTAATACAAAAGAAGTTACACCTAAACTGAACTGTGTGAAATTCACTAGTCAACTAATCATTTCATAATAATAGTAACTTTTAAGATGCTTTTTTTTTTTAAAAAAAAAACTTTAAGATGCTTTTAGGGATCATTCCATCTAAAAATATATATTTGCCACTTTAGTGACGTCAAAAGCAGTTTTAAGAAGGAACACAATGAAACAAAGAGAATAGTTTAAGACAGCCTCAGATTGTGCCAAATCTAGATTAATGAACTAGTGGGAGAATATATGGGGCCCTTTAATAACGTGTTCCTCAACATGTCACCATACTTAAGATATCTTCTGTTGTTTTTTTAACACCACTTGGAATCTCTTTAATTATGTACTTTACTTGACAAAACGAGTAATGTACTAATTGCCAGAAAAAAGGAGTAATGTGCTTTATATTTTATAAAAATATAGAAAAAGTCAATTCCTGGACCAATGGAAGAAGTACTTACGTATAGCTCCAAGTAGAGTACTATCTGCAATGCACAAAACAAAAACAAAACAAAAAGTTAATATAAAACGAAGACAATGGTATCAAATTCTACTATTATAGATGGGGTAACGGGAAAGCTACCTAATAATCTCAATATTTTCTTAACTAATAATTGAATTTTCACTACGAGAAAGAGTAATATTCTGAAGTGTATTTGATGAGGTTTATTAGTAATTCACAGATTTATACTAAATTTCTAAAAGAATTACTATAAAGCTTCACATCTGAAACAAAAGACGTATCTTTTGGTCCTTGGCTTTTGGGTTGTTCGATTTGTCCCAAACCCAAAAGGCAATTCTCCTTTTGTGGAGGATCTTATAGAAAAAATTATTCAGTTTTCTCTAAGTGGTCCTTTAACTTTATATCATCGTCACTATAGAGGATAATTTTTAAGGAAATGTATCTCCTTACCGAGACAAAGATACGTCCAGTAGTACCAAATGCAGCTTGGCCAATGTCGGGATAAGTCTCGAGGTCAGCCTCACTGTCGAGGCAATAACGCAGGAGGATTCCAGTGTAGAAAGAAAGAATACCATATATAAATAGTATCATTAGTCCTAACCATCCTCCTTCTTTGGCAGCATAAGGTGTTGAAAGTATTCCAACCCCACATAGAACGTTCAATCCTGCACATGACCCACATGTTATAGAAGAAGAGCATCAAATTTTACTAAATAGTAAAAGATTACAATCATATTCTTTGAACCTAGACGTTATGGTCCTAACAGTTTTGTTCATGTGCTCCATATGCTATAGGACAATAGAGTTGATTGCTATTTTGTACTCTTCTCCCATTTTATAAAGACAAACGTCTACGAACCCGAAGAAGCCGTTCTAGGCCCTATGGTTACAACTTTTAGGAGGAGAAGACACAATATTATAGTAAATCATTATGATGAAAACTGACCATTTAGAACAGCTTGTCCATATGAGCTATTGCGAGACATTGGAATTTCATGAGAAACCATAGAAGCTTTCTCATCCTTTCGCATAGAATGCCTACGAGAAGGAACAGGAGGGAGCAAGCCATGAGAGCTAAGTCTATGTTTTGGTGGATGTTGTTGTTCATCTACTTGTGGTGATAGCAGAGGTTTTGTAACAGCAGGTAATGATTCCGGAGTATGTCTTCTTATCAATGAAGATGACAAGAAAGAGCTTCCGAATCTCGTCATGGAATTATTCCCAAGAAAACCAATATTGGGAGACGGCACACTACTGTAAAGATCAATTGACTGCCTACAAAATTATCAAGAAACATAAGAGATCAGGATTGAATCAACTCTTAAACAACAAAGAATGAACCAGTTTTACCAAAAAGAAACATACTTTTACAACCACATGTGGAGTTTAAACAAAGAGAAGGCAAATCAAAAGGAATTGAAAAAGGGATAGTGGAGATATAAACCTGTAACTCTGAGGCC
The DNA here is from genome assembly GCA_963854855.1 of Nasturtium officinale. Classification (NCBI taxonomy): domain Eukaryota; kingdom Viridiplantae; phylum Streptophyta; class Magnoliopsida; order Brassicales; family Brassicaceae; genus Nasturtium; species Nasturtium officinale. Next base: position 8,356,189 of record OY978511.1, read on the forward strand.
AAGCAGTAGTGTAAGAGCTAGGCTTAGTCTGAGCCTGGCTTTCATCATAAGCATCAGAAGAATCAGAATGGCTTTCACCATCTTCTTCAACGTAATCTTTCCTGTCATCTTCTTCCTCACTCTCAATGTAAAAGCTTTGATCAGAAGGTACGTGATTCATTTTCTCGCAATCCTCTTAATGAAATCTGATTAATTCGTGAGAAAGAAAAAGATTCAGAAATGGGAAACAAATGTAATCCGAATGAGGATAATTGGGGTCTATATCTAACCTTTAAAGCAACAGGCTTTGTTCTGTTTCTACAAACAGGATTTTGGAATTTAAAAAAAAACAGAGCTTCAATTATTGAGTCACAGATTCAAAACAGAACATAAAAAAAACATTGGTAAGATTGTCGGAATTTCGTTAACAAAGAAAATAACAAACAAAAACAGAGTTGAGAGAATTAAGATTGCATCGCTGCGTGAGAAATCGTTCAATCTAAATCATTTATCATAGGAGGATGAAGAGAAACAAGTCACAAAGATTAAAGAGAGAAGAAAGTGAGAATTGTTTTTTGTAAGAGTTTGGTGTTACCTGAAGGTTCAAACAACAATGAGCTTCGGATCAGAATCGCTGCAGAGAAAATAGAGAGAAAGAGAGAGGTGAAGAAGATGAAGAAGATATTAGAGGAGAGTGGAAGAGAGCAAAGGAGGGAAGGAGGAAGAGAGAGCGGCTTTTTCTCTGTAGACCTTCACAATTTACAAATTAAACTCTTTTATAATCTCCTTGTTTGTTTTCAAATCGGTAATTTATTATTTATCTATTTTATAACTTTTAAAAATATATTTGTTAATCATTGTAGAGTATATTGGTTGTAAGAGGTATTAGATTCCCAGTTTTAGGTGCGCTAAGAGACAAGTGTCTTCCAAATACAGAATTTTATATTGCTAGTTTGGGAATATTGATTTGATATTTTCCTAGTTTTTCTAAATTTAAATAAGTATTAAAGCCATAAGATTTGGTAATAAATCAGAATAAAATCAGAAGACGGAAGAGATTGTAAACAGATTATAATTATATGATAATAATCTTTGATTGAAAAGATGGTTATATCCAATGTTTGAAAATTCGCTAGGCGCTAATCGGTCGGCGAGGATGGGTGTAGCGTTTAAGAAATTAATCGGGGTGTAAACGGAAATTAATCGGAGATTATTTTTAGATTATTTTAATATTTTAAAAATATATTTATATATTATATTAAACTTTTAAATAATATTATTTTTAAAATTATAATAAATACATGAAAATATAGTATTAATAATTTATTTTATGATTTTTATTTATAATTTTAAATTAATTTATTATAAAACATCACAAATTCTCAATATAAATGTCTGAATATACTTGAAATTTTAAAAATAATTGAATTATATATGATTATGTAGAAGATAATCGGATTAGGCGGGGATTAATCGGATTAGGCAGAGATTAATCGGTTGACTGACTTTTTCGAAGAATTAGTCATTAATTGAGGCGGCGAAGATGAGCTTAGCGACTAGACGAGATGTAATCGGAGTTAGTTGGGTATTTTTAAAACATGGATTATATCTTTCTTTCACAATGACTAGTTAATGAAATTACGAAGACGAAGTTAAAGAGAATACAAAAATACAATAGTACTCCATAAACTAAGTTTTTGATGAACGAGTAGAGAAGCGTTCTTACACTATCAGGCGAGTGTGTACACGCGCGTATCCGCCAGTGGATTAAAAAGACAAGAACAGGTTACGACAACACGGATGTGACTGGGTGACGACGAGCTCTAAAACACAAGTGGCAAGTCATGAAAATGTGATTGGTTGAGATTAAGCAGCTTAATTCAGATTTATTTATCTTATCATTTGTATTTTCGTTTGACTGACTATAGAGTTTGAATAAGAAAATATCATTAACTTACACTCATTAGAGAAAGCGAGGGGTCATTTTCCAAATATAAATTGATTATAATATTCTTCATTTTTGACAGGCAAGAGCCAAATCTTGCATCAGGAGATAATTTAAATAATTATTGCAACACCTCAGCTGTGGGATAGTGCGATACTCTGACTAAATCTCATTAAATTTTTATTTTTTGTTGAAACAACAGGCTGAGAATATGTTCATCTATTTCCGGAAAGAAGTCTAACCAAAGAATGACTTTTATAGGATTAAATTTTGAAGCATGATCATAGCCAAGGAAACAAAAAGATTTCATTTGAAAAAGTCTCATGATAAACACAAAATGGTTTTTAAAACATGGGAATGAGATTTCTCTCTTTATGATCGTTGGGGGTTTTGTATTAGAAGACGAAGAGCTAAGATACGAAGTTGCATCGTGTGATGGACGTGTGGGAGGTGTGATGACGGTAAAAAGTAGTATTCATGAGAATTCAGTTGAACTAAGCGCAGGAATTGTAACGAACACACATCTTGATAGATGAAGAGCATGTGCCCATTTGATTTCTCTTTGTTGATTCTCCGCTTCCATCGATCGACATATATATCTCCATCCCCACATGCTTCATTGTTCTTTTCTTTTATTTTCTAAAATATATTTTAACACAAAACGAGAGAACGATCATCCTTACAGACATTTGAATATATGAATCACAAATCACGGCCAAATTGATGTCACAAATCAAGGTTAACTTAGACAGCTCAAGAATGGTATTGCACATCAATCATTGATTCAATTTATTATTTTCTTTCTTTCTTTGATGAATTCTTTGTTTAAGACTCCCCATCAACATATATAGTGTTTAACATTTTGGCATCTTATGATACTTTCTGTTTTGGCGACAAAAAAAGAAAGACAGATGATTTCTGTTCGTGGCATAAATTAACCATGTTATGTGTCTACAGTGCGAAGGTGGGTAGATCTCGAGACAAGGTTAGGTAATATATATATATATATATATATGGAAATATATTGTATAAGACTATAAGTAATGGAGATAACATCATAATGCTACTACCACCATACATATATCTTGGGATCTCACACAAAACTTACAAGAAATAAATCTGAATGGAAATAAGCTCGTGCAAAAAAAAATCGGAGATCCAGATCCTTCTAAATATATGAGATGAACATTTATTTAAAGATCTGTGAACTTTAGAAGTCATAGGATTGATTGTCATATGCATCTTTATGAGCGAGTTATGACTAAAGCCACCCATCGTCTACAAAATTTCCTATTCCAGCACCACTACAAAGGTTGTTTGGGAAACAATTTTACGTATAGTAGTTTATTTGCAAAAAAAAAAAAAAAAAAAAAAAACATTTTACACAGTGAGACTATTACTGAAACACTTGACTTCAAGCTAAAAATGTTCTGACCTTTGTTGTTTTCCTTATGATACCATTGCAGTCTCGACCACAACTGGTTTAGAAGCTAATTTAGAAGATTGCATTAGCAACCTCGACCTTTCTGCGGACTCCACATCTTCTTTAGTTCTTATAACTATTATCTTCCTCAGCTCAATTGGCTTTGCGCAATACTTTCTACAAAACACCAAGAGATAAAAAAAAAATACCTAGACACATTCTTCTCATTACAAGTGTTTTACGCCTGCCTATTTTTGCAAATACTAAAAGATTTGGGATGTTTAGATGCAGCTAACTAATTTTAATCGTTTCCAAGGACCATATGTGTAAAATACCAAAAACACAATATCCAAATGCACAGATAAACCCCATCGGAAAAAAACTGAGTCTCCTATCTCCCGTCGGCAAAAATGACGACGGTGATGGCATCATCGCCGATTTCATTCGCTGCTTCATTTCTCAAAATCAAATCATTTCCTTTCTCTCCTCGCTTCTTCCCCATTCGTACACTCCGTTGCTCTCTCTCCGCCTCCTCCTCCTCCTCCTCTGAGCCGTCCCTCGAATTCGACATCTCCTTCGCTCCTCCCAAACCCAAACCTTCCTCCACTCACGGAGGCGCTTCCTCCCAGCAGCAGCTCTTCATCCCTTGGATCGTACGTGGTGATGATGGCACACTTAAACTCCAATCTCAACCACCGGCGAGTTTAATCCACGCTCTCGCCGTCGATGCCACCACTCAAAACGCAAAGAAGAAAGATAAGCCAAAGAAGAAGCAACCTCAACCTAACTCCTCCACCGTCTCCGCCTCCTCTCCACCTTCAAAGTCAGTGCCAAAGCTCTCCAAGGCGGCTCGTAGATTTTACAATGAGAATTTTAAAGAGCAACCTCAACGTTTGAGCAAAGTTCTAGCTGCTGCTGGAGGTAACAACCAAACCAAATCCTCTTAATCTTCATTTGTGAAATTGGGAAGTTTCTCTAATGATAGAGATTTTGTTTATTGTATTGAATAGTGGCATCTAGAAGAACTTCTGAAGAGCTTATTTTTGATGGGAAGGTTACTGTTAATGGTACTGTCTGCAATACTCCACAGGTACCAAAATTTCTCATTTTTGGAATCAAAATGATGTTTTTGATGATAAAGCTTAGCAATTTTGTTTATGTAGACTCGAGTTGATCCATCAAGAGACATTATTTATGTTAATGGGAATCGTATTCCTAAGAAACTTCCTCCAAAGGTTTATTTTGCTCTCAACAAGCCTAAAGGGTTCGCCTTCACAACTTATTCTCACTTGTAGTTTCATAGACTTGTAATCTTTGGTTTTGATATTTGCATCACATTGTGGCAGTTATATCTGTTCTTCTGGAGAGAAAGAGATCAAATCTGTTATTAGTTTGTTTGACGATTACTTGTCCTCTTGGGTAAGATATTTCATTCTACTGTATATGAATGGTCAGATTCACCATCTAAACGTGCCTTTTAAAGTCTATTAGATTAGAAACTTGGTTTTAAAATATTTTCTTTGCAAATTAGGATAAAAGGAATCCCGGGACTCCTAAACCTCGCCTTTTTACTGTTGGTCGTCTTGACGTTGCCACAACGGGATTGATAGTAGTTACAAATGATGGTAATGAATTCACTCAACTCTATGTTATGTATCTTGATTTGTATAACTGCTTCAGGAAACTATGCTTCTCTTCAGTTCTTCTAAAGGAATTTCAACTTATTGTTATGCAGGAGATTTTGCACAGAAACTTTCACATCCTTCATCTAGTTTGCCAAAAGAGTGAGTTTACATATTCGTTTTACATACCATTATGGTTAGGTAATTATCAATTAGTGCCGAGTACTTCTTAATGAAAATAGATGTTCATTGTGAAGTTATTTTTTGTAGTAATCACTAAGTCCCGAACATTTATGTTTCATCTATGTAGTTCATGGGTTGTGTGTGTTCACACGCTCTAGTTTTCTGTTTATGTGGCAGATATATTACTACGGTTGTCGGTGATGTGCACAAACGGCACTTAATGGCTCTCAGTGAAGGGACAGTTGTGGAAGGAGTCCACTGTGTCCCCGATTCAGTTGAGTTGATGCCTAAGCAGCATGATATACCAAGAGCACGGCTGCGTATTGTGGTAATTTTCCAAAGCCTTCTCAGATTTAAAGCTCTCCATTGTTGTAGTCTCTAAAAGGTGTCAGCAGTCCTGATGTTGTTTGCTGGTCATGGATTATCTAGTGGAAAATTAGATGGGACATCTTAATCACATTGGAATTAAAAAGTGACCTAACTTCGAACTATGATCTCGAATTCCATTGACTTCCTCTAAGCTGTACAGCTTTTAAAAATGTTGATGGTTCTAATGAGAATAGTGCCATAACATTGTTTGACATTATATGAGTTCATAAACCAAACGTGTTACATTATCTAACCTAATGATGTTGGTTGCATGATTTCTTTTAGCTAAATTAACTTATTTGTGTGAACCTGTGCAGGTTCACGAAGGGAGGAACCACGAAGTCAGGGAATTAGTGAAAAATGCTGGGCTTGAGGTTAGTTTTTTCTTATGCATAGAAAATTTCTCCTTGCCAAAATGTTTGAGAAAAGCTTTAGGTTAATAGATTATCATGCCCATTCCTTGTGAACTGATGTTACAATTGCAGACTTTGTACCTGTGAGATTTGATTATATTCCTCCACTGATAGAGAGATTTCCAAATCGATTGTTATCTAAACCCAGACTAATGGTTGTTCCTTGACTTGGTCCAGGTTCATTCATTGAAGCGTGTCCGTATAGGTGGATTCAGACTTCCTTCAGATCTTGGGTAATTTTTGCTAACATCGTTTCCTGCATTCTGGCTTTCTTCTTGCTACAGTTCATAATTATAAATGACACAGGCTAGGGAAGCATGTGGAGTTGAAGCAGAGCGAGCTAAAAGCAATGGGTTGGAAGAATTGAAGACTGCCAATCACACACTACTTTTTGAGCCACTAGTTTTGGATTCTCAATGAACCCAATATTCACTGTAGTCAAAGTGTACTGAGTATTGAATATATGTAGTAGTCAGAACCATGAAACACCTATGGTTTTGATTGACAGATCAATTAGATTTTAATTAAAGGTGTTGTAAGCAGGCATGCTTGGCCGAGAGTGGTAGTTAATGGTAATTAAAACATGGTAACTAAATTCAGGATTTAGTTGTAGCCAATTAACTTCGTTTTTAGAACCAAAACTACAAAAGTTTCATTTTTTTTAATCTGTGAGACAAAACATAAAAGTGAGTAATTTACACGATAAGCAGTTTCTCTTCGCATAAACAACGACTTTTAAGACGAAAAAAACCTAAATCCTCTCTGCAGGACGTTGACCCACATACACATCCACATCTCCTAGCCATGCCTTGAGACTCGCTTCTTTACCTGCCTTGAACTCCTCAAACTTTGTCCTCTCCACAATATGTTCACCTTTACCTGAGGCTTCTTTTTCTTCTTCTTCTTCTTCGACTTCTTTTAACTCATTACTTTCCACATTGGTGTTAGACTCTGCCTTCTGTTCTTTAAAATCAAGTTGTGGCCATTTGATGTTGCTTGCCCTCTCCTTAGCCGACTTAAACACCGATGTGAAATAGTTGCTGCTTTCACTATTATCTTGGCTGTAATCAGAACCACGCGTTGTTGTTGTTGTTGTTATACTGCTGGATCTACTCCAAGGGCTTGTGGAGTTGAGAATCACCCCTCTCCTTGGTTGTTTCGAAGACATTATCGCTAAAGAGTTCTTGATGTCTCCTATCATCTCATCAACAACAGGTGAACCACACACTTTCATTGATTTCACCATGGTTATAGAATCTTCCAAGTCTTCTGTATGCAAGACTGTTTCACGGGACTTCTCCAAAACCTTACTGTTGAGATTAAGGACGTTGGGTGCTGCATTTCGGACGTGTTGTTGAATGTAGTAAAGCCCCACAGAAGGTTCGTTTGCAATGTACTTCATCATCTCCGCTAAGCTCTCGTTTATCTCCGCAAAACCATCAACAGTAGAGAACTCATGCATCCTACCAAAAAATTCCCAAAACATTTTAGGGTCTCTCTAACATCAACAATAACAAAGAAAAACTATCACATCTTGTTAACTCAAAAACAATCAGAACAGAATCAAAAAGGAAAATACAAACTAAGTGCAAATAACAGTATACGGATAATAGACAACCAAACTCAAGATTAAAAGGAATCTGATGCAGTCCAAGAAAATATGATCATTTTGTGTTGTTGCAGACTAATACAAACAACACAACTACTGTATGTCCTAAAACTTTGAGAAGATGAACCATCTGTACCAATCTAGATAACAGTTCTTATCGACCAAGGAACATAAACTACCAAAAAGGATAAATTTTGATCAACGAGCATTATAATCTACACACTTAAGCAAACACTTAAAACAATTGAAAGTCTTAAACCCCTTCAATCAAAATCTAGGTAGAAGCGATATGAAAACGCCAAAGTTTACAAGATAATAATCAAACATTAACATTACCCAGATGGAAAACGTACCCACAGAACACCCAAAAAAAACAGTAATTGATTTAAAAAAAAAAAAAGGAGCTTACAGGAAAAAACCCTAGATGACGACGAAGCAGAGAGAAAAGAGGCGAATTGGTGGTAATCGGCTGATTCGGTAATGAGTTTATTTGTTAATAAGGGATTGGAATCTCTGTGTCTCTTCTGATTTGATCCTCCTATCATTTGATCAAGGGAGCAAGAGAGAAATAAAGCAAATTTTGCTCAGCTCACGCTCAAGTAGATACAAAAATGACGAAGAAGACGATAATTATCCCAAGGTCTATTATGTTCGGTGCTCACGTCATCGTTAGCACGTGCCTGATGCCTCGCACGTTTCGCTGGTTATCGAATTAAAAAAAAAAATATATACACAAAACTAAATCATCGGAATCAAATAAATAAAAACTCCACAATTAAACATTAATTCACACTGTGACAGCCGAAACATTAGGAGTGTTATCAAAATTGAACCTTTTTATATTTTTGCCGTCTTCAAAAATTGAACCTATACGAGTCTAAAACATTATTAGTCATCACATGGTGGGGGAAAAATTAGTCATATGGAGCACAAAAAAAAAATGATGTGTCCAATAACTCTTTATGTTTTCAACAAAAAAAAAAAAAAAGAAGAAGAATAAGTCGAGATTATTATGTATATTTCTATACAGTAAATAAAAATAATAAAATTTGGGGATAATGATTTCTCATTGCTTTGGAAATGCTCTAAACCCACCTATTTGAATAAAACATAACTTCTTTTTAATGATTTTTTGGCTGTATTTAGAATTTAGATAAAATATTGTATTTGTATGGAATACATATAGAACAAGTTTTACATAGGTTTAACCTTTCAACCAAAAGAAGAGTTAGCAATTGGTTTAATATAAACGAATGCTGGAAAAAAAAAACAAAGAATACATTTAAATAGTCATGGGTTGTCGTCGACAAGAAAATGTGGTCATGGCCTCATGGGCCAATAAAAGGTCAAAGGGGTCCAAATTAAGTTAAAGGCTGAGGTCGTAGGGTCATAAAAACGAAGTTAAGGTATAATAGTATTGAAAAAAATCTCAATGTACCTTAATGATAATGCAACAAATGAGAATAAAGTTTAGTAAATAAGTTTAAAACTAATGATGAATTCCTACATAGTCTAAAATTTAAGGGAAAATATAAGAATTTGCTAATAGAAATTTAAGATTGTACTCTTTCAAGTATCTAAGAATTCAAACATAAGAATTTGCTTTCAAGCATGTGAATTGATTAGTTGGGACCTAATTTGCTTGGAGTGGTTATTTATCGCGTGTCAAACAATTAACCGCATCGTATCTTTGGAAAGAGTCATCAATTAGTAGACCACCAAACTACTTCCACAAGCTATAACCATAAGACCACCCCCATCGGAAAGGGATGGAGATGGCCTAACATCTAAAAATTCATCACGGAAATAAGCATTTCCCATGTTGCCTAGCTCTTTAAACCATTGTTATTATTTACTTCGAATCATATGTCCGTGATGAATTTTTATATATAATATATTAATTTTGTTAAAAACATGCAATATACGGAATTGAATTCAAATAGGATACAATAATGATATTAACAGAAATGACTACTAGTCTACAAGTTAATAGGATAAAATAATTAGAAGATTATTATATATTAGGAAAAGAATATTAATTACAATGTAAAATGTTGATATAGTATATACACTTTAATACCTAGCTAGGGTTTTTTTTTGTGAATCGTATCTAAATACGATAATTAAAACGTTACTATATAGCAGTCGTACTAAATGTGGCCACCTTTCACATCAACAAATTAAATTGCGCAAACCTTAAAATACAGATGATTGTAATTATTTTTAATTGGTAGCTGAAAAAAACAATCGAGAAGAACATATGTGGTTGGTGTAAAAATCTGATGTAGTTCCTAACTCCTAAGTACTTAGAGTGATGTCCACACTAGTACTTGACTTATAACATGAATGCAATTATTTGCTAAAACCAAAATATTTGAGAAAATAGATTCACAGAATTCACCCGATGCAGATGGTCCACAAATTTACCATTATTCATTACATAGATACGTGTGAGCGAATAAATCTACGTACAACTCACACATAGAAACACACAACAAATATCAAAATATATTATAGAAGTGTGCTTGCGCATGCATATGTTTATAAAGACATGTGATAATTGGTGGGTAGACAAAAGTACAGCAAGGATTAAGTAGTAAACACTATGGATTGTTCCTCAGTCTAAACAGAAAGAGTCAAAGAGAGAATCTTAGTTTAAAGTTTAAAACTGTAACTTCACTTCTCTTGATACTTTCTTAAACGCAATGTCCTTTCACTGAATAGTAGTATAATTATTAATTATTAGCAAGATTATGGGTCGTGTCCTTACTTTTTCATGGTTTGTTGTTTCGTTATTACAGTAAACAATAGATATGAGGTGTGCCATATTGCCCGGTTAATTATAGCCTTTATATGCATATATATATATATATATGAAAGAAGAGATAATTAAGTAACTAAAAGGAATATATGCGGAATGAAAAATGATAATAATAAAAAATGGAGTGTGGAAAAAGGTGGTGGAGATAGAGGAATCCATGTGTATCCAAGCACTTGCAGACAAAACGAGCTTCAGAGAAGAGAAAAGCAACCTTTAGCTTTTTTAAGACCACCAGACTCAGAAAAGGAGATTTCAAACACACTCTCTCCTCTTTTAGGGTTCTTATATTTTTCTCTCTCCTTTTCTTTAATCATGTCCTGGAAAATATCATTCGTCCTCACTTAATCATATCCACCACCATGAGACCATCCATGATGCATCTCTCTTGATAGATGATGTGTGTGGATTTCATGGATGTCATGAAAGGATGAGGTGCAAAAGCAACCCCACGAGCAATCCTTGTTTCACTGTCAAAAGACTAAACAAATTAGCCAAAAATAAATATTTATGCCCTAACTTTAATTTTTGCCTTTCCCTTCTTTCTTGCCCTTTCCTTAGGGCTCCTAGTCTTTCTTTCTTTTCCCGTTGCTCCATTTTTTCGTTTTTTTTTTCACTTTTCATGTTTTATTTTTTTTTCTTTTTGACCCAGACACCTCTCCTTTAATTTGCTTGCCCCCTTGTCTACATATACATATATATACATACAGGTCTATATCTCTCTCCCCCCCCAGCCTTATTGTTTTATATAAACCCTTTCTCTCCTATCTCAATCACCTTCAATATCTCTCTGGATCCCCAATCTCACCTTCATATATTTTGTTTGTTGATTCTCATCTTCTCTTTTGTCTTCATGAAATCGCCATTCAGGGATTCAAGAACATTAACCCAGAGGAGAGAGAAAAAAAGATCTTCAATTCCATTTTCGTACATGCAAATCACCATCCATGCTATAGATTGTTTCCATTGCTCCTTTATTTATTGCTTATATTTGTTCATGCATGTCCAGGTGGAGAGAGCATTTCTTAAAATTAGAATTAGGCATGTCTAGGCATTATAGTTTCCATACATAGCATGTATATATGCATCATGACACATATATATAGATGTACATATATATTTGCAGATAAATGTATTTATATATGTATGCCTGGCTCCCTGTATGCCATATGCTGAGCTCATCGAGTATCGATTACCTCCGTGGATGGCGTATGAGGAGCCATGCATATCCTCATACATATACATACGATTTAACTATGTTATGTTACCAATTTAATTGTGTTGAGCTTGATTTGTAGAATTCTCGGTTGATTGCGCCATAGTGTCAAAGATTAATTAGAGGTACCTTACTAAACCATATACCAATATGCTTCTTGTTGTTGTTTCCCATACATTCCTTTGATAGATATTTTGGCTACCCTCTGATTCTGTTCTTTCAATTCGTAATTTTCCTATACACATGTTTGTCATATCACAGCACTTTTTACGAGGATTTCTTCGGTGTTCACATCAAGTTTGGCTCGTTTGGAATTTTTATAATGAAAATGGTATAATTATATCGATATCTAATTATTACATTCCCGTACTGTTTCAGATAGCTTTTGTATTTTTTCAATTATATCGATTATATAAATCTATATGTATGTCTATAACTTGTGACCTACTCTTGTATCTTATAACCTAGTGATAGCTACTAAATTTTGGTTTCAATCACAAAATTGTTTACACATGCATGTTGTTGCAGCACCACACATTTTTGGCTTTGTTTTCGTGAGGTATTGCAATAATTGCATCTTGGTCTTGCATTGAAAATGCCACATATAATAGTTTTGTAATAAAAATTGAGACTAATTAGATATAAGTTGTTTAAAGGTCAATAATTTGAAATATTTGATTAGGTAAAGACTAGCTATTTTGGGTTATATTTACTTATTAGTTTTATTTATGTAATAGGTGTTTTAAGTTCCCTATTCTCGAATATTGATTATAGCTATATTGATATCCCTAAAATCGACTAAAGACAAATTAGTTTTATATTTATGAGCAAGAAAAATAAATAGGAAGTACTTAAGTAATTTACCAATACAAATGCGCAAAGCATATACAAAGACAATTTACATGTTCGTTAGATAATATTAAGTTCAAGCCATTAATCTTTGCGCTATAAACAAATAAGCATTGTTGTCATCTAGTCATTACTCTCTCTCTTTTTTTTCCTTGTTTCTGTCAATGTTTAGTATAGTGCAAATATAAAACGTTAGGAGTGTTGATCTTCTTTTGAACCTCTGATTACAAAATCACTTTTAAAGGATTTGTAAAAGAGCTTCAATATATACAAAGTACTATATCTATGTGTGAGCCTTAGTTACATGTCATTTGTCTTAGTCTATAAATTAGCTTACTATTTCTTTGGCCAGCTGAAAAAATGAGAATTTAATTGATTTCGTTTACACCATTGAATTGTTATTAAATTTGAGAAACCCTAGGAAATGGTGAGCCTGCGCTGCCTGTAATTATTCCAAACATCCATCAACCACGCGTGAAACTGTTTGACACAAACACATATGACAAGGTATAGCTAGCCTCAACTTTTTATTTTTCTTTTCTATTTTTTTCAGTTTAAGGAAATTTAGTATTTTCGATATAACAATATTGTACTATATCAATTTATGAACATACTTATTCATTATTCATAGGAATTTTAAGAAAATGTTTGAACTGTAAGAATTTATTAGGTTTTTCGTAGTCATGTTTTTTACCTTTATTATGTAGAAATATATTATACTTTAGAAAACAAATGCTATTTGATAAGCATCACATGAAAACATGCTTTTAATCTAATGTTGTAAAAACATATTAGAAGGCGAATCAATGAATTGAAAATACTATGTAAGAGATTTTAAAATTTTATAGTATTTAAAATTTTTCAAAACTCAACTCGACATTCATAAAAATAAATACATGATCTCTGTAAAATAAATATAAGTATGTATGTACACACATATAACATTGGATATCTTTAATACAGAAATTTTGTTATGATTTACAGAGAATCAATGAGTAAAATTTGCAGTAAATTTTCTAAAATGTGTTTTGTAAATGCTAGTCAGGGTATTGCTGGATTTAATTAATTAAGCCAAGATTTTCCTTTGGAAGCAACCTTCACTAAAAACCTACACGTACCAAAATTCTTTTGTCTCAATTATTTTAGTCGAGTTAATCAATATTCGTGTTATAGACTTGTAGTAAATCACATCATTGAATAGATATTAGATTTATCATATTCTTTTCTGTTCATATATACAACAACGAAGTTTTGGGAATATTAATTGTGGATGGTAAGGTAATGATGAAAGGAAAATAAAAAGAAATAATGTTTTACCTTTGCTTTTGGGAGTCAGCTTTTCTATCAATCATAAAATATTTCTTATAACCACTAAAGAAAATGTGTTTATAATAATGATAAGGGATGGACCACACTACTCCCTGTATCTCTTGTGATTGGGTATTAGGGAATGATGGACACATTTTTCTAATATAACAGTCAAAATAGGTCAGCGAAGAATTTAAACAACCGAGGGCCACGCTCAGCATTTTAAGAAAAGGTTTCATTCCAATCAATTATTAATTCGAATTCTAATTCTAATTAGACCGTTATCGATCTGTGTGATGTGTGATGTGAGATGTGTGTGTATTTTACATATAAGACATGCTGCCTCTTATCAGTTCATTTTGTCGTATATTTTAAATCATATAATTTGTAAAGATGTCAATTGGTCTAATATGGTTCGGCTCAAGTCCGTAGAATTTCCAGTTTATGTTTAAAGTAATGATGGGTTATACTTATAATGTGGTTCAAAAACAAATTTAATGTTGTCCGACCTAAGTGTAAAGTACGGTTTTTTTGTTTGTTTAACTTACCAACTAATAACGACTTTACCCAAAATGTTATTACACACTCAACATTCAAAGTATAAAATATAAGTAACATTAATTATATTTTTGTGTGGTAATTTCCTCTAAGCTTATGATTTGTCTTAAAATCTTTTTAATTTAACTACAACAGAGGCCCAATTTGGTATTTGTAATTAAAACATTGAAACGATAAAGACATTCAAACTTAGAAGAAAAAACATATTCAAAACTGAATTATATATATGACATGAAATGAAAAAGTAATTAGCACTTGACACCATTTTTTCATCGAAAAGTGGGTATAAAAGAAAATATTTTATGACAAAATCCATCTTTTAGTTTATGTGACATCATCATCTCACAGTCGGAAATTGCCCTTTAGAATGATTTTTTTTTTTGGGAATGGATGCAAATTTGATCAAATGAACAATTATTTTTTGTAAATAAACAATATAAAGAAAAATAGAATGAAATGCATATTTCTCTTATCAAAATATACGGACTACCATAAGGAGATTAAGAGAGTTGTATTATTTAATTTAATTTACATAGAAGAATGCCTGGAAAAGGTATACCTCTTTAAAAATATCCAACGTTTTTTTTTTGGGTGTGAAATCGTTACATTTCGTAGTAAAATTAAATTTGTACCTTTTCTTTACTCTTCTATATTTATTTTATCTCTAAAACATTAAACTTTGCTTAATCTATTCTCTTTTTTTCAAAACTGTATGCCACAGTCATAGCATTGTAATATTTTCTTGCATTTTAATTGAAACCCCCTTATCAAAAAGAAAATAAATTAAAACTGTAAATATAAGTATATAGTCCATTACCCTCTTATTCATCATCAGCACATTACATGCTTTATGATGCTGTTTTATGGCACTTCGGAATTAAAACCTTACATAAACCTCACAAGATCCTAACATTCCATGGCTCGAATATATATGCTTGCATATTGATCATAAGAAAACGATTTGATCACAGCCTGCAATTGCAACACAGTTTATATTATTAGCAATCTAAACAGTGACCATCTACTAAGGATATCTTCTGATTCAATTTGACAAACAAATCTGTCGGTTTATTATTTTGATAACCAATTATTATACAATTTTGTAACAAAAAAAAAAAAAAACAATGCTGATATTTTACATTACACATTTAAGAGGCTTCAGCAAATCAAAAGCTGAGTCCAGACTTGACGATGAGATCAAGAAAACTCAGAAGATTTCTGATATTTGGTCGTTCGTTTGCGTTTTCCCTCACAGCAATCTCAGCTAATTCAGCCAATTTAAGCAATGGCTCTACATTTCTTGGCAAACCAATGTTCCTATCGATAATGGCCGCTGCTTTCCCTTTTCTGATCAAAGGAACTGCCCATTCCGCGATCCCGGGAGGATCACATTCTCTATCAATAGCTTTTCGCCCGCTTAGTGTCTCAAGAAGCACAATACCAAAGTCATAAACATCACCTTCTCTATCACTCTTACTTGAATCCCTTTCATTCGAGCTTACCAATCCAAAATCCGCAATTCTTGCACACATTTCACCATCCAACAAAATGTTCGACGTTTTCACATCTCTATGAATTATTGGAGGATCAACCTCGTTGTGTAAGTAGTCAAGTCCTCTTGCAGCCTGCAACATGGTCTTCAGTCTCATGCTCCAATCCAACTGGGAAAGATCTCCATGAAGATGATCATGGAGTGTACCGTGCGGCATGTACTCATAAACCAAAAGTCTTTCCCCCATTTCCGCGCAATACCCTAACAAATTCACAATATTGTTGTGTCTGATTTTGCAAAGAATCTCTAGCTCGGACTCGAATCCTCGGTTATTAGAGTGAATGATCGTTGCAGCATTCGCTCTTTTGACCGCAACTTGTAACCCATCAGATAAAACAGCTTTGTAGACAAACCCGAAGCTACCTCTACCGAGCTCGTTGAACTCTTTAAACCCGTGAGTCGCGTCTTTAAGTTCCGAGAGGCGGAAGATTTTAGTCTCCCCTAGAGATACAGCGGTCGGGAGAAGAACTGATTGAGGGACAGGATCAGGATCAGCTTCGACGGCATTCTTATCGAAACAGAAGCAACAAGTCATTCTGCTTCGCTCTTCATCATCTCTTTTACTACCTTTTGTCATCTTTGGAATGAAAGACAAACCAATCAACATCACCAAGAACCCTAAAACAGAGCATCCTATGATGATCACCAGTTTCCGTACTTCTTTCTGCTCGTGCTCCCGCGATTTCGCAGCTTGAATATTACAAATACCGTAACAAGAACTGTTCTGACATAGTGAACAAGGAGTGCAGACTCGATCCGAGCTTGGATTACAACTGCTGGAAGGGAAATAGCCTTCCAAGCAACTGATTCCACACCGTAAGCAAATGTTAAGGTTATGAAATGAACACAAGCTAGTGAGCTCAGATTCTTTCAAGATACTTGCGTTGAAAGCAAACCACCCATCACCGCAATTACCGCTAGGCGAACATAACCCTGGGCTACATAACTCCAAAGGAGGACTATAATCCGGTTTAGTAGAATCATGGACTCTCCAACAGTCAAGAACCAAATCAAGTTCTCTAATCCCACAAGTTGTGGAATCCGAAGACGAAATTGTCACAAAACCGGAAGTATTAGGAGCTGAAGATGATGAATTCATGTTTCTTCCCCAACACTCAACCCCATGATCATCCTCACGAATACCACAATAATGATTAGCACCAGCTGACAGAGCAATAAACCGGGGCCGGTTAGGTATCACACCAAACTCTGTTTCATCACCAAAGCATTGAAGTTGACCTGAATCTTTAAAGACTCCACAAATTGAATTCCTTCCAGAAGCTAAAACCTCCAACTTTTCATTGTTGGAGACACTTAAATCGTTTGATTTTGGTCCCCAGCAAACCAAGTCTCCATCTTTAGTAACACCACAAGTAAATCCATTTCCAGAGACAATCTTACGAAACATGAGACTATCTATATAAGGACTATGAAAAGACGACGAATTCCAAAGAACTCCAGATGTGAAATTTGTGTTATCACTATACTCCCAACAATGAACAGAACCATAATCAGGACCTGAATAGTACAATCCACTAATAGCACAAACATGGTTGGTACCAGAAGCGATCTGTAAGTAAGAATTATACTGAAAAGCTCGAGGAACGAGGTTATGAGAAGGATCTTGAAGGTTCCAGCAGAACGCACGTGAGGTGTTGGACGTAATGGAGCAGAGAAAACCTTCTCCACCGGAAAGAGAAGTCATAGGCGGAGGAGAATGACCGGAAATTACTCCGGGAGATTGGTTTAACGATCGGTTAGTGTTTCCTCTATCCCAGCAGATAACTTCTTGCTTCCCACTTGCGTCGATGGCACAGAAGAATCCGTTTTCACCAAAAGCAGCGGCGATGGTTCCCGTTGAGCCATACCCAGAAACTGTGATGAAGAGTGAAATGGAGATGAAGAAGATAAGATAATTGGATGGCATCTCGTGGTTTGGGTTTGTTTTTTTTTTTGTTTTTTTTTGATGAAAATGGTGAAATGATTAAAGGTAGAAGAAGAATCGATCAGAGAGGTGATTGAGTGGACATGTTAATGAATGCAGTTTGGTTTTGTGTGTTTTTAATTAATGGGAATAAAAATAGTAATAATAATGGAAGTGAGCTGTTCATGTCTGCTCGAAGGTTCATTGGAGAGAGACAATCAAGTTTACAAATTGGTCAGGGAGAGAGAACTTACCAGAACCAAGAAAACAATTTATCATTTTTTCTGAATTCCAGAAGACAATGTACGGATATTAACTGTGAATCTCAGCTATGTTGCTATTGGAAATGGCGACGCATTAATATACCCAGAAACTATCTGTAATTCTTTTACATGGTAATAAATGCATGTGGCATACTGAATTTTTAAATAACAACCAGTAACACAAAATTTTATGTCATCATTTTTACTATATTCCTATTCACATGAAAACCGAAAAAAAAAAACACGAACAATATTTTGGTACTTATCATATTTGTATCCCTGCAGCTACATAAATGATCAACCAATCAGATATTTGAAAATGTGGTATCGTGCAAATTAGAGTACGGTCAAAAGGGTTAATTGTTGACTTTCATTTTAATGATTTGATCAATATAAGCACATGCCTTTCTCCACGTGATATTAGCTTAAACGGTGCCGTTAATTCGATGAAGTCGTATGATTTCTATTAAAAAATCCATTTAGTATTTCATTTCCACTATCTATGTTTTTAGTCATTGACTCAACAACAAATGTACCAAAGCTGGCACTATTTTTAATTATGTAGTCATATTTGATTTTGTCTGACTCTATTTGATTCTGGATTTTGAGTTTACATTAACAAAAAAGGATTTATCTTCAAATTTACACGACATAAAATCACATGTGGATATGCATATTCAAAGTGTAACGATATTTTTCGTTGAAAAATGGTTTGTTTCAACGTGTAGGAAATATATCATACACAATTTTTATATAAAAAAAATATAATGTTGGTGAATTCCACAATTACCGTGGAACAGATTATGGGGCACTGTTCACTCTTAGGATCAAAACTTAATTAACAATGTCAAGTCTCCGTTATATGTGCTTAATCTAGGATATTCTGTACATTAAACTCCAACGAGAAACTACGTAATAACATGTGAGCATCAAATTAAGAATAAAATAGAGCAAGTGTTGGGATAATTAATAGAAGAAGATCGCACAGTATCACACCAGATTTAGGGTAAGCTTGAGGAGAGAGAAAAGTGTTTGGAAGGAGAGAACATCGGCTTGTGTTAAGTAGGCCAAGCAGATACTGTCTTTTACTCCAACTCATATTCATCAAAATCAAATGATATACACATAGTATACAACTACTTGTCTTTTTTTTTTTTGTTATTGAATTATATATATCTTTTTAATATATATATATATATAGACCCTATTTCACTAAGACAAATAAAATTGTCTAATGTTAGGAATGATTAATAACATATAGGTGGCTTGTGTCCGGTCGTCACGGGACGAGCTAGAAGAATCGTAGGTTTTGTAGGCTAAATACACCGCACATTGCAGTCTGAAGAAGTCATCGTTTCACGCAAAAATGCAGACCAGAGCCTGAACCTTCTTTATATTCCCTTTTTGAGTGATATATATATATATATATATATATATCCATGAGTATAATATGTAGTTTAAAAAAAAAAAAAAAAAAATCCAAAAAGCCCATCCATGTTCAGGACAAAATTGGCCCATTTAATTTGAGAGATTTTCAACCTTATCGCAACTCCCCGCCAAACACAAAAAAAAAGAAAAAAGAAAAAAGAAATCTGAAAAGCAAATACAGTGATACATCACTCTCACGAATTCCGTTTTCAACTCTAACTAAACCTGTTTCTCCGATCAGCATGGCGTCGGCATCTTCGTCGCCGTCTCGTTCCACCATACCCACGCCAGTTCGATGCTCGCCTCGAGCATCTTTCGGCATCGGAATCCAGTGGGCTAACGAGGTTTTCCTTGTCCCTCAAGTAACTAAATTAGCTGAGGAGAAATAATTATTATGGGTTTAGGAGAAATAATTATACCATCAAAAGAATATTCAGTCAGTTTGTTTTCAGTCTAAGTTATCAGCGTTTTGTTCACGTCTAATTCTCAGGTCTGGCTGCAGTTGGAGATCCAAATTTTAAGACATTTGAGCCGGCATACCCTTTTGTGGTTCAAAAACTCCTCACTGAAAATTCAGCTGCAACAAGGAATATTCTTCATTCGACATTACACAGTTTCTTATGCCATGTAAGAGACTTTTTAAATTCACAGCAAAATAAGACAGAAGCTTTATTTTTCTCTTAAGCTAAATGGCAGAGAAAACTTGACTTTATATCTTCCATAACATCATCGATAGAAGAAACTTAAGTTGATAGTAGTTCCAGTCAAAACTGACAGAGATGCTGACACGGTAAGTTTGGTCTTGATACTTTTGGCATCCAAAGACGATGTGGTTTTTAGAAGACTCTTGATGTCTGCGGACGGTTAGTTTCTATAATCTTAATGCTATTCTCCCCATCGCATTGCCAGTTTTCTGGACATATAGAGACTAGTTTTTAACAAATTAAACAGGGAGTAAGTTAGCTTTCTGGTTATGGTCATTATGTCTAAACCCATGTTGGCTTTAACTTGTGATTTAAGTCGATTTTTCTAAGGAAAATGATCTTTAAGTAATAAACTTGTTTTGGTTCTCTGCTTTGATAAACAGAACGGGACATCACTGATCCGGACACTTATTTCAAGAGAGGCACATGTCACCCGCCAGAAACTTTGCACGACGATTGCAGACACATTGTACAAATGGATGGTCGGAATCCTCAGAATTAGATGCCTCAAATTCATTTCTCTTCCAGACCCACCACCAGCTTCAGGAATCAACGTTACAGTCAAAGACTTCAAGATTTTAATTAGAGACAAACGAGTCAGAGTGATACTGAGAAAGATACTGGAATCTGGAAAGAGTGGCCACGTTTTGATGCTCAGATTCTGCTGGACTTCCTTTGTCATGTCTCTCACCACCACTGCTCTTGCTTGCCATCGGTTTGTGATCTCGGTCTCTGAAGGTTACATCAACTACTTATCTCTGTCTGCTCCAGTCGCAGTTCCTACCTGAACATCTCACACTGACACTGAAGCGGAAGCATAGAACGTATATTATGTGTATTGTTGCCAAGCCGGAAGCAAAGGGTTCCTTAGTAAGAGGGTGAGATTCCATATAGAAGGACTAAATATTTTAGTGTATAGATTTGTTCCATAATACTATCAATCCTTGTCTCAGTGATAATGATATTGACCATATATTATGATTTAAGCATAATATCCAAGACATCAAAGATCCTGCTGCTCTGCTTCCTGCACACATTATCCACATCCACCAAAATCAATTCGTCTTAGAAGAAGAGTTGGCTAAGACCGAACCGCGTAATTTTCAAAAAAAAAAAAAAAAAAAAAAAAGACCGAACCGCAAATCATATTTGATTGAAGTCTAAGGACCTTACAAGGTTAAGTCTCAATTAGAAGTGTCATAAGATATATTAGTTGACTAGATAAAATTTATTTTTACTAATAATGATGTGATATCATAAAGCGTTTCCATCTTGGAGCTTACAGCAAAATTCATTTTAAGGAAAAGAAAGAAAGAAGAGGAGTGTTAATTCCCAAGTTATATCATTTACAAAGATCGAATACCACGCAAAACTATAGAAGTCCTATCACTTCTTGAACGTAAACTCAGACAAATCAACCTTAACATGCTCAGTAACCTCTCTCTCTTCTCTAACAGGAGTTGACACGTCAGCTTGGGGATGATGGCTATTGCTATATTCAGAATCTGTGATCTCACGTTGGAGAGAGTGATTCTGAGATTCAGGATCGAAGAATTGCTGATGGCCGTGGCCATTGCCGCCAAAATCAGAGAATCTAGGAGGAGAAGGAGAGGCAGTGAAGCTGGTTTGATGGTCGAGGCCGCGGTTATGGTAGCTGTGAAGGAGATGTACCGGTGACATGTCATGTGTTGGCGTGGTAGGGCGACTCGAGTGAGGTGTGTTAGATCCTGAGTGTCCATGTTTTGTGTGTTTCTTGGCCTTGTGGTGCCATTTCTTCAATGCATTGGCTACCCTATCGTTGAATATGGTCGGTCTCATTGAAGTTCCCATCTGCAATCACGGCTTAGTGTTAGAGAATCCCACATTGAGTCGAAACCACATAAAACTTGACGTGTTCTTGATTCTATCAAATGGGGGTATATATCGAAATAAAGGGCCACATCAAAAACACGTTGTGACCTTGTGAAGTATTTATATAATATGGACAAACCCACTCATTACTAGGTAATTGATTTTGTGGAAATTATAAGTCCTGATATTTACATATTTCTACTGTACCAGATTGTAGCGAGCCCCTAACTGTGTCTAACACAAACATTAGCAATTTCAAGGTTAAAGTATACCTGAGTAACAAGAGCATAGAGAGGTAGAGTGATGTAGCTGCATACAACTTGTATTAATACCCTGCCGTACACAAGGAGAATAAATTTTAAGATAAGGTACAAAACATACATAAGTCATTATTTTCTTGTATATTATATAGAGTTGATGAAATTAATAAACCCCATCGTGATCCTAATTGCAATATCTTCGGTTTTATGGTGGAAGCAGTTTTTGAGGGTGAATTCGTACTGCAAAATTAATTCCACAATCATATAAGTATTTAATTTATTAGTAAACACTCTTTAACTGGAAGAAAACAATTTCGAGAAAAGATGGATGTTATTGCTCACCGTGCTCCAGACGAAGAAAGCCAGTTGAAATGCATTCTGTAATAAAATAATACATTACAAAGAAAAGAAATTTAGAGAGTCAAAACTAAAAGAACAAGAAAATGCATAAACTAAATAAACAAATAAATTACCGTGAAAAGAACCAAGTGAATGAGGAAGAGAATGAAACGAGGACGACCAAACCAAAAGAGATCATCACCCGGTTCAACCACAGGAGCTCCTTTAACCACATCTCCTTTATCTTGAATCCTTAATCCTAATTTCGAAATTATCACTTGAAGTTTTGCTCCTACTATTAATATCACCTTCAATTCACACCAAACAATATACAATATAATTAATATTTATTCTCAACTAATTAATAAAATTGAAACCTTATTGATCGTTATTGTGTTTGTACTTACAAGCAAGGGGAGGAAGGGCAGCCAAAGATAGGAATCCCATCCTATTTTAATTTGGAAAGGAAATTGAAAGTCATATTATTTTTTCTTCGATATATAATTTGTTGATATTTTCAAAAAAAAAAAAAATTGTTTAATTGCTTAAATGAATTATTAGAGAATATTTACGACAAACCATGTGTATTGGTCAATATGAATAAGACAGCAATGCACCATATCACTGGGCTGCATTTCCATTCAGACAATGATGTGAACACGTAACTTAATCAGATATTTAATAATATTGTGGAAGATTGGGTTTATTATAAGAAAATAAGAATGAAATTGATTTAAATAAGCAAATAGACAAACCTTATACCGACAACCACCTGGAAATCTTCTTCCAAAGATCTTTGAATATACTTTTGGAAATCGAAACGAGCTGCACTTCCTGCTGGCAAATGCGCCTGCACCAATTTCATTGTTAATCAACAATTTTTATGTTAAAATTTCGAATTTTAGGAATTTTATAATACATAACTAATTATAACTAGATGGAAACAACTAATTATAACTTACCATGATAAAACCATGTCTTAGTGTAAGATAATCCACTTTTGTCACTGATCCAAAGAACTGTCTGAAGAAACATGTCTGCATGCCCCCAATATCCACAGGTTTCGATGTCATTTTTAACAAAATTATAGAAAAAATAAAGTAATCTTAAGAAAATAAAAGACATAAAAAAAACTTACAATCCAGAGGGTAAAGGAAGACTTGCTCCACATATTCAAATGTCTACGTCCGAAAGATGTATCTCTTGCAAATCTGAACCTCTCTGGATCTAAAAAATTGAAATAACCAATTTAATTAAATAAAGTAAATTAGAGGGCATATAGTTAAGTATAATAAACGATGGTGCTTCCATGCGTTAAATTGTTTATTCAGGAGTCAAAGAAAAGATGTTGTGTCATTGGATTGTCTAATCTTACTTATATATATGTGAGATTATCTAAGTGAAACAAAATATAATTAACTAATCAATGAGATAAACGAACATGATATATGGATGAATAAAGAAATCCGACTGATACGAGATCATGATGTTAACGTTGCGAAAGTCAACCACATACTTAGATTTTTTTTTTTCTTTGACTACTACCACAAAAAGAATTTCTACGGCAATGAAAAAAATGGGTGTTATGTATGTACATACCATTGGCATATTGATACTCAATTGTTTTGGTCTCTCTCTCCCATGACTTCCATTTCTTCATCTGCATATTACACATCCATATATATATATATTAAAAATTAAATATATACATGTATATGAACTTATACAATTAAAATGTAATGAGATCGAGATCATGTACCTTGGTCTTTCCCAAAGCATAGGTTATAATGCAGTAGAGAACATGAAAAACAGCTAGCACAAAGATAAATATATGCAGCTGATGGATACCATAGGCTGATACCAATGCTACTTTCCCCTGAAAGGTATCGAGAAAATAATATAAGATTCTGATAAATTTTTAAAACAAAAAGATATGAAAATTAAAGGGTCTAAACTAGATCAATAACTAAATAATAAACCGTACCTTTTCTGCGCATTTGTCATAACCCTTGGTGGCTAAACTTCGGCGAGGAGTATAAAAGTCATTGGAGTCAAAGTTTTCAAGAAGTTTACGGCCATCATCGATATAATCTTTACCATATTTAGCGATTTCTTGTTGGCTACTACAAGGATGCCAAGACGCAGCAACTTTTTTCGGAATGCAAATTTCGGAGACTGGTGTTTGCAATACAACAAGTAGAAGCGAAATGAAGCCCAGTAGCATCAGTTCTATTTTCATCGCAACCCAATTTAAAAAAAAGGTTAGATATAGAAACCCAAATAGAGAAAGATCAATCATATTGTCATATAAAGTCTTCTTCCAATATATGATAGTAAATTGTTCTATGAGGAGAAATGTGAACTTGCCTGCTTTAACCTTTTCAAGAGCTTCATATAAAGCTTTCTTGTGCTTCTTTTTAAACCACTACAACAAGTACAAAGAAAAAAATAGAGATTAGAAGGTTACCACAATAAATTTTAATTTCCTAGTAAAGAAAAAAGAAAGATGATACAATAAACTTAGAAAGTCAAAGTTATGTGGTAATTAGTGAAATTAATGTATTTTTTTATCATTTGGAGAAAAACAAAAGGACTAGAGAAAGGATGATTTGGATATACAAAAATGAAAGAGAAGAAAAATATACGTACGTGACCGATAAAGTGTAAGAAATATTCGATCATTATGGAAATGAAAAGGAGAACGAAGCAAACAACAGCAACTGCCCATGTTGGTGTCTCCTCCAATGATCGCTCTTTTATTGCCATTAATTTCACTGCTCAAAACTCTAAATTTCTGATATAGATTAGCTGTTAGGGTTTCACAAGTTTTATCTATATGAGGAAAGGGATACAGAGAGTGATTCTTTTTCTTTTCTTTTTTTTGTTAAAGGGATAAAGAGAGTGATATGGCCTTTCTTTCGGTTATGCCTCTATATATAAACATATATATTTGTTCTTTCTTCCTAAAGAGAATGAAAAAGAAAGTCAAATAAGTGAAAACGGCAATTGTTTATATAAAAAATAAAGAAAATTACAAAGACTTTTGACTAATTCAAAGACAACGACTTGCGATGAAGTACTAGCCTCAACTCAACATGAGACTGGTAGCCCGCCGTGTGAACCAAACTCTTCCTATCTCATACCTTAAAAACGACTTCCAATTTTTTAAAATTTTATGTAGTTTTCGGTCTTTGTGATAAAGACTGAAAATTTGCTCATGTGGCGCATTCGTCATATTTTTTTTTTGGTAGTTATTATGAATGCCAATATTGGACTAACAAGATATTTTTTTCAACGTATTATACTATTATTGAATGAGACTATTACCGAACATATTCAAAAAACGTATTGAAACCATCTTTTCTGTGCAAACGAAGTAAAAGAAAATCTAAACCACATAAACTATAATTGGAAATTTTCTTATGTAAAAGAAACTGGTATATCAACTTTTGGCTATAAAAGAACAGCCAAGCAACCGGAGTGAAATTGAAGTGGTCATAGGGTTATATTCCTAGCTTAGTTCAAATTAACTATACAATTACATAGCTAATAAGCTACCCAAAAAAATTGATGACCAAAAAAAAAGTTACTTACAGAATCTGACAAAAGTACTAAAACGTTGAAAGGGTGAAAATTATATTGTTCTGGCGATTTCGTAGAAATGATCATGTTTCTATGGCTTTTACACCGAAGATTCAAACCTCTAAGTATACCCTTTTTCTCTGAAAATTGCAGGTTTGTATACTTTTCACAAAATCTGATACTTTTTTAAGCATGTGTTAAATTTTAGTTATAATCTTATTTTAACCATGTTAGAATAGTTTTATTTAAATATAATAAATTAATAATAGTCAAATTTATTTCCAGCGCTGCAGAACCGTTATTACTCGAACTGATCATCATCTCATGCATTAGACCTTCCGATGTCGGTGGAACAATTATCAAAATAGTACAAGAGAAAGTTCTAGATATTATATCATTTTATTGTAAAAGAGGGATCGACTCCTTATATTCTAATTTTACACTAGAAAATTATTTCCGTAATAAAATTGTTAGAATATCCATTTCAAAAACTGATCCGTAATAAGTCTGTCAACATTTTGAAATAACTGTCCGACTAAATCATTCAATTTTTTTTTTGAAGTAAACCAATACTTGATCAAAATAGTCAATACCACCGTAATTATAAAAAAAATGGATAGATAAATATTAAAGACGCCGTGACCATTATTCTAGGCTTGATTATTTCTTGTTACGATTTAAGTTTTTTTTAACACACATTATACTGTTCAGTATCGATAATTTGTTTACCCTTGAAGTTACGAGCTGAGACTTTAATTGAATAGTGGACTCTCACATTCTCATTCTGAGCTTAAAACTGGAATATTAAATTATACACTTTAACCGTTTTATCTCGCAGTTGATTAACTGATTAATATATTATGAAAAGATAGATGGTTGGAGAGTCAACTCAAATCATATTGACCTTGTCTTTCCATGGATTGTGGTATATTTGTAGTGAGCCTAACTTCCTAATCGTTGACCGTCCTTGGTAAGTTGTGGTGTAAATTCATGTGTCTATCTTTGTTTTGACCCATAGTACCAATTTTTCAATCTTAACAGATTTCATATGGTTTCTTCTTTGAATTTTATATTCTTCTAATAGAAAATTGGGAAGATCATCTCTAATAAGTAATAACGTGTTGATCCCTTGTTTTTTATGCGAGTTGTACAAATAATAGTATTAATACAGATTTGATTTTAATTAAATTGAGGTTTAAATTATGCATATATTTACATATATGTAGCCGATTAAAATTTTCTTTTTCAAGTTGGACAAGCAACAATAAATAATACTCAACTTTTGTTACCTATTGTTTGGTTTAAGTAACAACACGTGAATATTTCATGATCTAGATAACTAGATTATGGCCTGTTTGACTGTTTTTTTTGTAGAAGCATAAATAGAAATAGTGAAATACTAAAAGTGTAGTGACCTATTGGTAGTATAAGAGTTAGTATTTTTTGTACCCAATTCCAATCTTTAGAAGCGGAGAAGTATGTTTTAAATTGGAATGTACTAAATGGTATAGTTATGAATATCGAGTGAGATTATGGACCGAAAGTATGAAATTTTTGTGATTTATCAATAAGAAAAACAAAAAAGTACTTACAGTTTCTTATTTTGGTATAAGAAAATGTTAACTATAATTTTCTTTGACGATATTAGATGCGATGAAGGTTTACAAGAGCCTCGGCTTACACGTAGCGTCAAAGCCAAACTATGAAAATAGGACAAGAAATTAGTTGTCGCATTCGAAGCGCTATTATTCAACAAGGTTATGCTTTTCTCCTCGTAAACTTTATACAGTACATTAGAAGCTATTATTCAACAAACTTAAACTAATTTTAAGTTTGTAAGGTTCGGGAACATTTTTATGCACAATACAAGTGTTTGTATATATAAAATCATTCCTGACCAAAATTTAGGCTCCAATAAAAATGAGACACGAGGTTTCGAAGTATTTTCTTAACCTTAATTTGTCACTTACCCAAAACCGTAGTATTAAAGAACTTCGAAAAGGTCATAAATTAATCCTACAACTACAAGTATGAAGAAAAGTACATTTAAAAAAAAAAATTACGAGAACTTATGATCATAGAAATTTTTGTTTCAGTTAAGTAATTGGAGATGATGAAAAAGGTACTTATAGTTTCCACAACCACTAAACATTTTAATTTTTTTTTACCATATGTACTGTCTACTTCTGTAGAACTTTTTAACATCATTTCGAGGATTTTTTCTTTCTATTTTAACTTGTTTTATAAATTTCCACATTTGTATCTAGAAATATATCACACAGAATTCTTACAAATATTTTAAGGAAGTAACCAGATTTTAGGACGTTAGGGATTCTAGATATTGGGTTAAGCTTTGGGTTTAGTCCAACACCAAATAGTTGGATCATTGACCCATATTTTAACTGATCCGTGTTAAAATTAAAATTTTAATAAAGTTAAGGTTAAGCAGGCTCCCGCTAAGCTACTAAAAATGTGGGGGTACTCGAAACCAACGATCTAATTTTCTTGATTGAAATCATTTTAACCAATCCACAAGTAATATGGTTTGATGGTTCATCAAGAATCGATGTAATAGTAAATAAATTTGATTTGAATGTATTTGAATCAGCTTCTTAGACATTACATTTTTATTTAATATATAGTAATTTATATATTGTTTAAAAAAGTTTACAAGTTTCCTATGGTGCATCAGAGATCGTGATCATGAACAAATTAACATTCAAATGATGAGCAATACAAAAATGACGTTGAACACTAAATTCAAAATTTTAAAACTCTTATATTCAAAACTCTTAAAATGCTAACACGTGTACGTAAACAATATAATCTACTCCAGAAAATATTTTGGCAATACGTGTACTTACATGATATTTCTTCGTTTTAATTTTTTGTTGACTTCACGTTTTATATAATGCATCTTGATTAGTAAGTTATTCTGGATTCAAGTTCAAAACGTGTACTGTAAACATATATATGAGCAAGTCAAGGTAGAACTCCTACATCAATTTTGAATTTTCTAATCTTTTGACTTAATTAGAACATTTTCCAAGTAATTAGGGAGGGAAAAATCATTAAGTTTTATAACTACTTCATGAATATCTGCATATAGTAGGTGCTGTCTTTATTCATATGTTATTCTTGTTTTTCAAACTTCTAGTATTTACATCAATAATTAAGCCACATACATAAAATCAATCTATTTTTTGTGTATATTTCATTATATTTAAATATTATTTAATTTGATATTATATGTATAACTGAAAGATTCTAAACTAAGATCAAAATTAGTCATTAAGTTTAGTAAAATAATAAATTAAAAGAAATTTTTAATTTGTATATAAATATTATTAAAGTGGGACTAAAAAGTGACAATGTATTCCCTGAAAATATATATTCACTATTATCACGATATCATCATCGTATTATCATTATTGCGTCATACCATTATATTATCATTCCTGCGTCATATAATCATTAGTTTATTACATCCTGATTATCTTCACCATTTCCACAAAAAAAAAACTATTAATTTAAAGTAAATATATCGCCGAGAGGTTACTTGATGTAATAATGTATTAATATAATTAAAAATTAAATTTTATCATTTTGATATAAATCTAATTTTAAAATTTACATCTAAAGTAAAAAAAAATTGAATTCAAACTCAATACCTAATAAACAACATTTGATGTTGAATCTTGATGTTTAATTTTGTTTGAGTATACAGACTTATCGTCCATTATCTTCTCTATATTGGAATTTTTAGTAACATACATATATATACGATGGCTGATTGGTTCATACATTATTTGAAAATGGCGTCATAGAAAGCAAATACATACATATGTCTTATTTTATTCCTTTTGACTATTAAAACTATACATTATACGTTTGCTACCTCACTATTATTGGACAACTGATTAATAAAAAAAACTTATTGGACAACTGGCTGAAATTGTCACTAAATAAATTTATTTTGCCCAAACATGGACGCTACCGCGACCTCTCATTCGAGACTCTCGGTCCATTGCACCGAGAATGAATTTTTTTTTTCTAACATCTAAATCACCGAGGATGAATACATGACGATATGTAATCAAATTGAGCACAATATGTTTAAATTATATATAATACTTTTATTGTTTTAACCTTTATAACCAATGAATTAATCGTTATAAATCCTAGGTCACTCATAAGAGTATTTAATGGATACAATAGTTTTGTTCAAGATATTGCTTTAAGGTTTTAAGGTACATGTAAGCTCTAAAAAATTGTTCGGAAAAGAAAAAAAAAATAAACATAAAAAAGGATTGTGAGGGTTTTCAATTTTGGATTGGATTAATCTACAACTTGAGAAACTCGAACAGACTCAAAATGATATGAAGTAAAAAAAAACTGTATAAGCTTTACGAATTTTGTTACGACACATCCAAGTAGGAAAAGCCATTCAAAAAACCTCAGTTTAGTTCTGACCTCTTTCTGTGAGATAACTGATGAGACACTATTGACACCTAGACCTACAAAAGTTATTGTAAAAAAAAGTGAATAAATTGACTCTAATATCTCCTTCTTATGTTAGATGTAAGTATTCCTAACCCAACCTTTCGAAATAATGGTTCCCCATCCAGTGTTTTTTCTCGCTAATTTGAATCAATTCTCTTTCAAAGATCAGCAACTTCTACTTGGAGCATCATACTTAAGTCACATGAGATTCGATAAAATGTCTAGTTGATGCTTCCAATTCAAAATCAACAAACAGTTAGTAGTTTAACATTTAACATATCTTTACAAAATATCATGTTTTCACAACCTAACAATTTGAAAACAATGCATGGTTTACTGTTTACGATAAACAAATTCAACTATCAATTATAACATAGACGACGATCAAATATTTAACATAGAGTACCAGCACAAACAGTTACAGAGGTTCAAAATTTTGAGTCTACAATCTATGGTATGTTGTTTAGTCGAAATTAGTAGTTGTAAAACTCTGTTAAACCATTGGTCAACTTCTAGATTAAGAGAACTTGTAAATAATTGTATAATAATGCGTTGGTCACTTGAGTCTTAATCTACTGTAAGGAAGTTGGGCTATAGACCTAATATATACGACGTTCCCTGTACTGTAAGGAACGGGAACGCTTGTTTTTTCATTGGCCTTCGAACCATACCAATTTGTAACCATAAAACAATTATTAGTGGTTTATGATATGTAGTAATATTTATTGTTGTGTCACGACTCGAATTCAAACTCATTGTTTAAAATTTATTATTATCATAAATCAAGAAAGTGACTTTCTTGGAGCCCCCAATGAATATGATTTCATAACAGCCTTCTTGATACGTTCTATTCATTACGGTCCCAAGTTCACATCTTTGAACTTACGTTAAATCAAATCATTACTAAAGGAGATTTGGTCTCATTACACATCTTTTCTTTTTTAGAAAATTCCAAATTAAGAATATGCTTTTGGTCTTTGGATATGAAGAAAGAAATTTGAAATGGATTATGCATCATGATGTTTTGCAGAATCAATGACTATGTAACAAACAGAGAAGAAAAGATCATGGGCTGCTTTAGTAAGTTGGCACCTATCGGCTTGTTTAAGAAGGAAATTAACCTCTATGGAATACTGTAATTAACCTAAACTTGATTTTTTTTTTGGCATTTCAAAGTTTTGTTAATAGTGAAACACTTTTTGAGTCAATGAAACATAACAATTTAGCAAAGCAAAAATAATACAATATCTTTAGAATTAATAAAGGCCTTTCGAAGATGATGGCGTTTTCTACTTAAAATCAAACATAAATCTTTACAATTAAAAAACCTTTAAAACATACAATCAATATCCTTGAAAAGAGTCTGTTGATCGATTCTTCTATCGCCGGACTGCTTGAACGCAACAGTGGGAGCGATTCTGCAACTCCTCCTCTGATGTTCAAGCACGAGTTCACCGGCTAACCAATCCAGCTTCTCATAATTGCTTTCTTCATTGATTTTCTTACCACCAAACAGAACAGATTCTGCATTCTTCTGTTTCAGCATCTCCTCTGCTACTCCCACAAGCATATTCACATTGCTTGGACTCGCGTCTGTGTCTATGTTTGGTTTACACGGACCAAAGCTTGACCCATTTGCCTATAAAAACCACACATATAATGAATCTTGTATTAACATCAAGATTCAGCTTTTATAATCTGATAACTCAATCTTGCATCTTATGGAAAATACCATGAACAATATAATCTTTGAATGTCTAATAGTACCGACGACTCTACCTGAATACGGACGTAGTTACTCCTCCGGCACTGACCAAACGCCATGGAAACAGCTTGGTCCACAGTATCAGCAGCTCCATCAGCAGAAATCCGAACCGCAGGTCGAGCCCAATGCTTAGCCTTCCATTTCATAACCTTATCACAATCATACTTCACATCAACCAACTGTCCCGTACCAAGTGACAACACAAGCAAATCCTCAACACCTCTAACAAACGGAAACTCTTGTTTATTATGCAACACATGAGTGATCGCTGCAGCCGTTGGATTACTCATAGCTAATCCACCATCAACGGCCACGCACCGAGTCTTACCATCAACTGATCTCATCTCCACAGGCTCAAACACTCCTGGCTCAGCCCACGTGGCCTTACAAACCTCCCACAGCTTAAAATCGTAGCCGTCCGTTTCCAACGCATCAGCACGTGAGAACAAGAACGGTGCAGAGCTAGTGAGGTCGTAACAAGGAATCAACACCGGTTTAAGAGTGTCTTTAAGCGTGAGCTCAGCGAAGGACTCCTTCATCGCTTTCTCAAGCCTCGAACCCGACCCAGTTTTCATAACCCGGTTTATTATCCCCGGTGGTGATTTGTAAAAGCTTTTACCTTTCTTCGTTAAAAATCGCCACGTGTCCTCCGCTTTAAAGATCGGACGGTTACCATCATTCGACGCGAAAAGCATCGCCGTGAAAATCCCACCGATACCTGAACCGGAAGCTACGTCGAAGTAATCAGCGATTCGGGCATTCGGGTCACCCGATTTGGATTTCAGAGCATGCTCCAGATACGCCAAAGCTTTTCCAGGTATAATCCCTCTCATTCCACCACTATCGATACTCAAAACACAGATTTTACCTCTCTGATTCTTGATAGATCCCGGAACGATGCCGTTTACAGCTTCAACAATCGCCGGTGACATTTCCTGGCCCGGACTCGGGTCTCGGCTCCGAGATTCCATGAGCTTCGGGTCATCGTAGCCGAAAAGAAACTTGCTTTCGAGAATCGAGAAAATCTCGTAGCTGAGCTTATCTGTCTCAATGCTAGGTTCTTGCATATCCGCCGCCGTTACTCCACCGTCACCACCGTTGTTGCTCCGTTTGATTAAATGTTTAACAGCTCCTATGGAACTAACCGGTTTACTGTGTACTCTTTGCATCGTGATTAAGCTCAAGAGAGAAATCAAGAAAAGTATTTAATCATCTTTAAAACACTTCTCTAGGCATTATCGCCAAGACAAGACAAAAATCTATTTATTTTAATCTGTCAAAACAAGAACACGAGAAAATAAAGTACGAGTAGTCTCATTCGCAACACATTCTTACAAAGTCATAGAACCCGATGCTTTTGTTTTCCCTCCTTAAATCATCTTCATAGTTCAAAAGAAAAAAAAAAGGCAATAAGAAGACAAAAAGTGTGAATTTTTCTTTAATCCAGACAGAATCAAGAAATCACGGAGTATAAAAGTAAGAGATGAAGAAGAAGCAAGAACACATAAGCTGCAGAGGATCTTCTTTTATACTAGTGTCTTTATATCTCACGCGTGACTTTTGTTACTTAGAAAAATAAAGATAAGACCGGGACCAGCAGTTACATTACATACAATCTTCTACGTTTCTGACAATAATTAAATGTATTATGTAATTGCCTAACATTCCCAAGAATTGAGAATTTTGAGGTGTCTTTTGCTGAATAAATCATTTTATAATAATGTATTATGGAAAGGATAATGTGGTTGTTTCATATAAATACAAAGATAATTAATACAGTTTTTTCTACTTGTATATCCATATGACCGATTAGAAGAATGTATCTCTATAATTTATATTTTCCTAAAATAAATTAAGACCAACAATGTGTGGTGTACTTAGTTCCACAATTTATTGAAACTCTTCCATATTCACATGAACAGAACAAATGGACCACCTAAAATTTTATAAGAAAATATTCTTAAGCAATTTTAGGTAATTAGCTTATAGTTTCTTACTTTCTTTTGACAACTTAATTTGCCAACACATTTCTTCATGATTCATTTAGTAGTTAGTAATTTTGAAAAAAAACATTTATACAATCTCTTCACTTTAGTTAATATAAACTTATATGAGTTAACTCAGTTCTACAAGAATTTATTCATTACTTTTCTTTTGTCAACAAAAAAAATTATAAACAAAAATGGTTATGTAATTCAAACCAGCTAAATAACTCTAGGTGAAATCGTAAAGACGTAGTCTTGAACTATGGGCTAAACCGACAACCTTCGAATTCATAAAGTTATTATTTGGATGTGATAGATTCAGATCCAAATCAAGTTATCTTGATGTTCTGGAATATCTAATATATTTTCACCTCTAATGCATGGGATTATCTTACTTTGACTTCAAAAGATATGAATTTCCTTCAACATGTCAATAAAGTTATTCAGTCCTTGCCAACGTCTAGGTTCCTACTTAACTATTGTGTAAGAGATCCAATGGAAAAATAAATACAAACGCTGCTTTCTTCTATAATTTGGTTCTTAATTAGTTTATGTATATGCATTAAAATTCGAGTGATAACACAATTTGGATGGAGAAATACCAAACCAAAACTTATATTTGCAGCCACTACCCAAAGTTATGGGAACTTCAAGAATTAAAAACTTCAATGATTAAAAAATAGGTTTGGTGGTAATTGACTTTTGTTTCAACAAAAATCTATTGAAGAAATGATTCACATGCATTGATTATAGTTCACTAACGTAGTAATATATTAATGGCATGATGAATTGTTTGTTTTTTTTCTTTCGTTTTCTTTTCCCTTCTTTATAGTTCCTAACAAATACTACATATGTGGAGTCCAAATTGAGCAGATGCAAGAGCATTATCTGTAACGAATAATTGTTATTTCCTACAAACGATATGGTAAATGTATTTTTTTCTTTATTTCTGAAGTTAATATATGCCAAGAGAATGCCCCATTCTCTTATATATGAACACCAAATATTACAAGTATGTAATCTGATTTGATTCCAACAAGTGAGCAATGGAGTAAAGTTGGTGGAATGGGCACCGACGGGGAGAGGTCCACGTCACTGTTGGTCCCCGCAATCTTCGCTCCTTTTTTTTTTGTCTTACACAAATCCGAACAGTTGATGTTACAAAAGAAGATGAAAGGTTTTGAATCTTTTGATTGTTTTCTTCTTTTGTTCCGCTTTTGTCGCTGCGCGTGGAGCCCTTCGGCTACACCTTAACTATCTTTTGCCAAACTATTCCTCTTTCTTTGAGCATAGTATGAGAGTACTTACATTGCCCGTGATTTTTAGTTGTTACTCTACCAGTCTTATATAAATAAGAGTTGTATAAAGTTTAATATCCAAACTAGATTTCTACCCGTGGTACACTGCGAATTAATATTTTTAATTAATAAAAGTAATATATTATATATTTATCTTAATTCTGTAATATACCGAACTATTTGTTATTGTTTTATATTGTTTATATAAATTTTTTGAAATTGAATATTTACCATAACTCAATATATGTAATAAAATAGAAATAATTAAGTAAAATGTTATGATTGATCTGTTTGACACGTTTGATTATTATGAATTTGTATATCCTGTAAAATGTTATAGAGATTTGTTAAAAAAATATTCTATTTAAATGTTTAATGGAATGTGAAAACATGGTTACGGATTTTACAAATATATACTCAGGTGTTCTTCTAGATTTCACAGTACATTGCTTCCAAGAGTAAAGAACTTTCACTTGAACTATCTAAAATATCTTCTATTACCTTAAATCTCTTTTAAAAAAAATGAATCAGTTATTTGAAATGAGTTATTTTGTATTTTTTCATATACAATATAAGTGGTTTTTGGTATACGATTACGAAATTTGAAATATGAAAATGATATAATATATATAGAATTTTAATATTCGAAAGTTAATGTTATGTGAATATAACAATATCTGACTGATAACATAAGATTGTTAAGAAAACAATAATTATCAAGAATAAAGGAATAAAATATTCAATAGAAATTTAGTTTTAAAAAAATAAATTGGAAGCAGAAGAAATATATAAAAATTTGTAGTTTAAATTTTTATAATTTCAAATCAATTTGTTTACTTACCAAGAATTTCATTAATAGTAGCCAAAGAGTTTATATTTTAACTGTAACAAAATTATTTTTAAGATTTTCATAGATATTTTCTCATAATTAATAACAATTAATAACAAAGTATTTAATTTTTTAAATCAATTTTTAATAATTTTAAAATTTTAAAAGGGATTTCAAATTTGATATAATAGTGTCTAGATGAGTATAAAAAGAATTTTAGAATTAAAATAAAGATATATAAATATTTAGTTTAGATATTCATGGTAACAAAATGATATTTTCGATTTGTAGAGATATTTTCTCACAGTTAATAGCAAAATAATTTAATTTTGTAATTTGAATTTTAATAAGTCGATTGTTTTAATTAATATATAAACTGATTGATTAGAAAATAATATTAATAAATAATTAATATAATTTAATAATTTAATTAAAAATAGGTAGAAAGAGAGAGATAAAAATCTTAATTAGATATTCTTTTTATAATTAACTATATAAGATAATTATTAGATATAAATAATTATGTTTGGTTACTTTGATAATATTATTCCATTAATAGATGCTTGTAAATACTGTTTGGAAACAAAGATTAAAATACTTATTTTTTTAATACGATAAGAATATATGAAAATATTTTTTTTAGAAAATCATTTAAAATAATAAAATGAATATATTTTGAAGATAAGATCAAATCTAATTTTACATAGAAAATGAATAAACTAACTGATTTTGTTTTTTGAAAACAATCTAAAAAAATCTTAAAATTTTGTTTTTTTAAAAATGATTCTGTTTTATTAAAATAACCTTAAAGGCTGAATAATAAGTTTTAGATAAATTATATATATATATATATATATTTTTAATGAAAAACGTATTTTAATATATATATATACATATATATTAATAAAAATTTAATTTTCTGATTAGTTTCTAAATATTATTCTATGAATAAATTTTAATATAAAACACAAACATGACAGATTTTTAAAACATCCCATAATTAATTAATCACTTGGAAAAATAATTATTTAAAAAATAATTAGGAAGTGTTTGGTTATTTAGATAAAATTATCTCATTAAAAGATGCTTGTAAATAGTGTTTGGAAACAAAGATTAAAGTACAAAGATTTTTAATTACCGCAACCAATTGTCTACTTGCATGTTATTTGTCACACTCCATTACTTGTTACTTCACTTGGGCGTTATTTGTGGGCTTTTCGTAAACGACATGAATATTTTGCGGATTATTTGTTTCGTAGTATAATCCAAGTTATAGCTTAATTTTTAGTTTAATTTTGTTAAACTAACTTTAGTATCATAAAAAGGAAAAAAAACTAAATAGATTAACTTTCTTTGTAATTCTTTACTTCACACGAAATTAGAGATATCAAAATTATGCTAGTTATTACTTGTCTTAACAACGACATATACTAGTTATTTTTTAGATGAATACGGACACGAAGATAATAGGGGACACATATAATATAGGGATTTTTAATCCCATCCCCATTTTCTATTATTGGACTTCTATTTTCTATCATAACCAATTCTAGTAATTCCATTTGACCAAAGTAAAAAAACCAATTCCACTTCCCTCAAATCTGCATCTAAATTGTAATTTTTCAGAATCTCTCTTTTTCAGTAAATATACTCCACCTAATGGTTTAATTGGATTATCTAATTCTGCGTCGATATAACAAGAACGAAGAGTCAAGTTGGGTATTATAATTCTATAGAAAATGAGAAATTGATCCCGACCAGAATCGACAACTCTGAATCCAAAAGGAAGTAACATAGTAGTGGAGAGATAAGAAAAAAATATACATGATGGAACATAAAACGCCAAACAGTTTAAAAGACATGTAGACCACTATTATGATATTATCTATAAAGCATTTCGTCATTGACGGATTCATCTATCACCGTACTCATGTAGTCTCCAGTTAAAGCATCAATGAAATACTATTTTGTCATCTTTTTGATGCTTTTCGACTTTTATGTTTTCAAACCATGATTCGGTCATTGATTTATTACCTTCTTTATTGGGAGAAAATATGGTGTAATACCACTTGACTAAGATGGCAAAAAAAAGAAATTTATAAAACAAAGCCATTTTTACTCGTATTAGCAAAATGTTTTTCCTCGGTTTTTAATATGCATATAAATTAAATGTCTTATTTTTCAAAATAAAACTTTTACAAACATCAAAACTTTGTGTCGGCACATAATTTCCAAATAAATTGAGACGACTTTAATCAAATAAAAAATCTAAATATTTATTTATTATCATACATCAAAGACAGTTCCATTTTTAGGATGTGCTGTTCTGTCAAGATATGTTAGGTATTTAGTCATTTCTGCTATCACACTGTTATGCAAATACATACATTATTTTAATAGTATTATTGTGGGGACAAAATGTCTTTTGTTAACACTTAACAATAATGTTACAGTGATACTAAATGATAAACAGAAAATAATTCCTTTAACAAAATAAATAAATAAATGAGAATGATATGGAAAACATAAATAACAAAAGTACTGTATTCAATTTCGAAAAAGTAAAGAAACGACAGCGTTTAGTGTCGAGGCTTATTAAAGTTTTGATTGTAATGTAGGGTTTAAGCTTTGGGGTTTAGAAGTCTATCTTCTTCTTCTCCGATTCTTCTCTTCTTTGCTGAGACCAAAAATGAGTACTTTCATTGCTTCCAAACGATTCCGTACACCTATACTTCTGCGTTGTTTGATAAACCCTAAACCCTTTTCTTCACAGTCTCAATTCCTCAATCCACCATTTAGTCAGAGTCGGAACACTGATTCCACTACCGAAATCATCTCAGAGCTGGAACTTCCTCATAAAGCCTCTGAACCAGATCATCTACGCTCAGTTTCAACATCAATCTCCGATACTGAGAATCAGAGAGATAATGTAGACGACGCTCGTGTAATCGAAGTGCTTCTTGGTCGTAAGAACGATCCAGTCTCAGCCCTTCAATACTGCAATTGGGTCAAACCTTTGCGTAGTCTCTGCGAAAGTGGAGATGTCTTTTGGGTACTCATTCATATTCTGTTAAGCTCTCATCATACTCACGATCGCGTCAGCAATTTGCTTGTAGTGTTCGTTTCGAGCAATCCAATGCTAATTCCAAATGTAATGGTTAACAGTTTGGTTGATTCGGCTAAAAGGTTTGGTTTTGAACTTAGCTCACGAGCTTTCAATTACTTGTTGAATGCTTATATTAGAAATAGGCGAATGGAATATGCTGTAGAGTGCTTTAATTTGATGGTGGAACGAAATGTGATTCCTTTTGTGCCATATGTGAATAACGTTTTAAGCTATTTAATTCGAAGTAATTTGATAAGTGAAGCTAAGGAGATATATAATAAGATGGTTGTGATTGGTGTTGCTGGTGATAATGTTACGACTCAGTTGTTGATGAGAGCTAGTTTGAGAGAACGAAAACCTGAAGAGGCTGTGCAAATTTTTAAGAGAGTGATGAGTAGAGGAGCAGAACCAGATGGTTTACTGTATAGTCTTGCTGTTCAAGCTGCTTGTAAGATGCCGGATTTGGTTATGGCTTTGGATTTGTTGAGAGAAATGAGAGAGAAGTCAGGTGTCCCGCCTTCACAAGAAACATATACGAGCGTAATTGTAGCTTCTGTGAAGGAAGGTACGATGGAAGAAGCGGTGAAGGTTATGGATGAGATGGTTGGTTTTGGGGTACCGATGAGTGTAATTGCCGCAACTAGTTTGGTTACTGGATATTGCAAAAGGAGTGAGTTGAATAAGGCTTTGGATTTGTTTAATAAAATGGAGGAGGAAGGGCTGGTTCCAGACAAAGTTATGTTTTCGGTTATGATAGAATGGTTTTGTAGGAACAGGGAGATGGAAAAAGCTGTGGAGATGTACAGACGGATGCAATCTGTAGGGATTTCTCCTTCATCTGTACTTATCCACACAATGATCCAAGGGTATTTGAAAGCCGAGTCCCCAGAAGCGGCTTTTGAAATCTTTAATGACTGTTTTGAAACCTGGCATGTGCATGGTTTTATGTGTAACAAGATCTTGTCATTGTTATGCAAACAAGGTAAGATCGATGCAGCGACGAGCTTATTGAGGATGATGGAAAGTAAAGGGATTGAGCCTAATGTAGTTTCATACAATAATGTGATGCTTGCTCATTGCAGAATGAAAAACATGGACCTGGCTCGTTCCATATTTTCGGAAATGCTGGAAAAGGGTCTAGAGCTAAATGACTTCACATATTCCATCTTGATTGATGGTTTTTTCAAGAACCAGGAAGATCAGAATGCTTGGGATGTCATAAATCATATGATGTCATCCAATTTCAAAGCTAATGAAGTTGTATATAACACAATTATAAATGGCTTGTGCAAAGTTGGTCAGACATCTAAAGCAAGAGAATTGTTGCGAAATTTGATTGAAGAAAAGCGATGTTCCATTAGTTGCACAAGTTACAATAGCATCGTAGATGGATTTGTCAGAGAAGGTGAAATCAATTCTGCTGTGGAAACTTTCAAAGAGATGAATGAAAACAGTATATCCCCGGATCTTGTAACCTTCACCAGTTTGATCAATGGATTTTGCAAAAGTGGGAGAATGGATCTAGCTTTTGAAATGAGACAGGAGATGAAAAGCAAGGATTTGAAACTTGATATTCCAGCCTACGGTGCTCTAATAGATGGGTTCTGTAAAAGGCATAACATGAAAACCGCATATTCTCTGTTCTCTGAACTCCAGGAGCTAGGATTGATACCAAACGTGTCCGTCTACAATAGCTTGATTTCAGGATTCCGTAATCTAGGAAACATGGATGCAGCCATTGACCTATACAAGAAAATGGTGAATGACGGAATAAGTTGTGATCTGTTTACATATACAACGCTGATCGATGGGTTGTTGAAAGATGGAAATTTAATCGTTGCCTCTAATTTGTACTCAGAGGTTCTTGATTTGGGTATTGTCCCTGATGAAATCTTCTACATGGTACTTGTCAACGGTCTAAGTAAGAAGGGACAGTTTGTGAGAGCAAGAAAGATGTTAGAGGAGATGAAAAAGAAGAAAGATGTGACTCCAAATGTTCTTATTTACAGTAGTGTTATCGCAGGACATTACAGAGAAGGCAATCTCGACGAGGCTTTTAAACTTCATGATGAAATGCGTGAGAAAGGTATCGTACACGATGATACTATCTTTGATATACTCGTGAGTGGGAAAGTTGAAATCCCTCCTGCTACAGCTAAGATTAGCAGCTTGGCTTCTCCTGAGACAAGATCGAGCTATTAAAAATCTGTGTTTCCCACGAGTCTTTTGATATTTGGAAGACATACAAAAAGAGATGTTTATAACTCTTTACAGAAGCAGGATTATGTTGCGTTATTAAACAAATGCTTACTGTCACAGTTTTCAGTTGATCAAGGTCTTCCAGAGTTGAGAGTGGCATGTCGAAGCAAAGCATTATGCATTTGATAATTTAATCGAATTCGACATATGGTCTTCCTAACACAGCTTCTGACTGGAATTCAAAGCAGGTAAAGGTAAAATAAGCACTTCAAACAAACATGTTTCTTTAGAGTAGTTTGTTTAAATAGAGTAGGAATGACAGAGAATTTTCTGATACTTGTTTACTACCTTTATATATTTTTTTTGTTTGGTATAAAAACTGCAATGTAAACTTTTTTTTTTTGTTGACCAAAAAGAAAATTGGTAAATTCTTTCTATATTCTGTTTTATTCAATAGGATCTCTCCGAACTTGAGTATTTTTCAACAACTACACTTACACTTGGGCCATACTGTCTAGTTTATTGGTATTTTTTTTTTTTGTCATTTATTGGAAAACAAAAA
This sequence comes from Nasturtium officinale, assembly GCA_963854855.1. Classification (NCBI taxonomy): domain Eukaryota; kingdom Viridiplantae; phylum Streptophyta; class Magnoliopsida; order Brassicales; family Brassicaceae; genus Nasturtium; species Nasturtium officinale. Next base: position 8,398,631 of record OY978511.1, read on the forward strand.
CAAAAAGTTATAAAAATTGAGGATAACAAATGAGTGAATGTGGTGAAGATAGGGGAAATCATAAGACAATACAATATACAGTATATTGTACTTTACAATTACGTGTCCCATATTCCTATCTCTTTCTTTACTCATTCAATTCAATATTCTTTCTTTTTTTTTTCTTACTCTATATTCGGCAAATTTTTTGCTTCATTTTTTATGCTCAAAGTACCCTTCAAATATGCACGTGTCTTACGTTATAGGCTAATCTACTATCCTCACAATTTGTTTTTTTTTGGTCAAGGCCAATTCACTATTAAGTGTCTACTATATAAATATGTTCTTTTTTTTGTTTGGTTCGAATTTTGGGATGTAGACGTTTACATAGAAGAAGGGGGAAAAATGTGATAAAGCAACATCAAGCTTTGCGTAGACAAGCCATTGAAGGAAATTAAAGATAAAAAAATTTGTTGTCGATCATGGATCAATATAAGTGGACAATGAAGAAGAATTGATCATGGCCATTAAAGGGAATACTGATGATACTGCACCTCTCTTTAATGGATTCATGACTGTCATCGGCAACGACTTCCCATGCAAACTTGTCACAGATCGATCAATATCCTTGTAATAATCCACTGTTTTCAATTTTATATTTTCGGAAGATGAAGAAATTCCCAGACTTAGCTCAAGATTGTTGTGTTCATTTCCTGTAAAATAAATGTCTTTTGTAATTCAGGTACATTAATGTACATTAATGATTAAATCTTAAACTGAATCAACTTACGTACAAAATATGTAACATAATGGTTTGTATATTGGCGTATAATAAATTCTACTGATATAAAACGCCATCATGTTAAGATTTATACTAACTTCAATCAAATTTTGAAAGAGAATGACAAGTAAGGCTGGCTAAGGGTTGGTTGATCAATTTAAAGGTGTGTGTACCATATGTCAAAGCGAAATTGTGGTTAGGGTTTTTGGATACACATAAATGACATAGCAATGATTTAGTATGGATATTTACAATTTTGGTCCTACATTTATCAATTACCTTTATTATAAGCACCTAACTTAATATCCCCTTGTACCTTTATCATCTCATTGCATCTTGCTGCTGCTCCATTCCCTCCCCTGTGAGTATTATTTCAAATACTTTATTAATCTTACACATTTCATGTGTATCATATATGCAATAAAACATAAATGGTAAAACAATTTGAACCCACGATAAGAATCAAACTCATTATTATTAATAGTGACTTAGCAGAATAAAATGAAACTAACGAGTACCTATTTTGGAAGAGATGGATGTGATCATTTTTTATATGGGTGTTTTTCTGAAGAGTTAAGTCTTTATATTTGGAACCTCCTCTTGCTGAACTTGCACTCTCTCGTCTTAGAGTTTGCACAAACTCTTCTTTACTTAAATGCTTCATCTAATCATATATCGTTCAAAAACATCCACATATATTTTTCATTCAAAAAAAAAAATCCATATATGATATAGTTCTTAGTCGAAGGTCAAAAACAACCATATTTTATTAGTATTTGAAACAATAAGTTATGCGAAAAAACCTTCTCCATGTCTTGTTTGTAATCATCCACTATAAAGTTGATATCTGCGTGGACTCCCCGGAATTTGACAGCAGCTCGGTCATACGCTCTGATATGTGTTTGAATCAGTCAACTAATATTTCTAAAGATAAAATATTTTCTAGATGTCAAAAACATAATTGTTTGAAAGGAAGACATATATATATATATAAATTAACATCTGTTATAATTTCTTACACCTTGCTGCTGTGTATGCTGTGTCGAAACCACCTGTTTTAACCCAAAACAAAAGTGACTAAAAGAGAAAACTGAAAATATTTCAACACTGAATTAGTGTTCTGATCATTTCTTAACTAAAAAGTGGTGTTTACTTTAACCATAATATAATAGGAAAAGGAATATAACATCTCATCTACTTACCCAAATACACCTGTTTTCCACAGTCCCTACATATTATAAATCCCAATATTATTACTACTATTTATAAATTTATAATATAAGATAGAAATATTTTAAAATTTATTTAGCTAATAGTTAAACATACCAAATATGAGATTCCCAACGACCGGTCCGACGGTAAAAGGTGACGCCACGATAGTGGGAGCTTTTGGATCTCGGGCCACGTCGGCTCTTCTTTTTCAGCACTATCATTTCTTGTTTATTTCTTTGCATCGACGACAGATGCAACCACTCACTTCCGCCGGATAATTCACTGCCGGGAGGAGGAGGAGGAGGAAGAAGTTGGACGTCTTCTTCTCTTTTAAGGATTCCAAAGGTAATGAAAGAATTGTTAGAGGTATTGATGGAATCTTCTTCTTCTTGATTGAACATGGAAGTTGGTACTTTGCAATCTTCGTCTTCGATATGTGTCGACAAGAATCCGAGATTGAGATCTAACATGACTCTTTCTTGGAAGAAGTAAATCGGCGTCGTTCGTGTGATTATTCTGGCGACTCTTGAGAGAAAGAGAGAGTCTAAAAGAGGGAAGAAAAAAAAAAGGAACGTGGGACGTGCTCAGTGCTATTGTCTACAGTTTACACTTGCCTCTTATTTTATCTTTTTTTTTTGTTACGTTTCAATCATCTCTATTTATACATTAATTATCAATCTCTCTCTGTGTTCGTATATATTCACACATTTCATTTAAGTGCGAGGTTTTCATTTACTGCACATATATTAAAAAAATTATATACTAAATTTATATAAATTATAAATACAACAATAATATTGTTAGTCATTATTGTAAGACTAATTAAGAAACAAAGATTCACAGTAAATATAGATATAAACATTTTAAATGATTTTTTTTACATTGCTTAAACTTCTTCCATTGTATATTTGTATTATATAAGATTTTATATCTAAAAGCGTGTTTATGAAGATCTTTTTTTAGTTATTATTTAGTATGTGATTTAAAACAATTCAATCAATCACAAAGAATACTGCATACTATAAATAATTACAAAATATCAAATACATTTAAAATTTGCATGCAAACTCACTAAACATCTTTGATATAAAATGGATAGGTATACTATTATCAAACTTTTGGAAAGTTAGAAAACTTAGATCAAGTCTCGAGTGGGCACGGGAGATAAATGGGATCTGAGGAAGATTTTTATGGTGGGCCAAATGGATGTGTATTCTATTTTTCTACACCACAATTAAACCATGCAAAAGATTTTGATAGATTTGTCAAGGAATACAATAATAGAGAGTAATGGAACATGTCGGGACTTAAGCGTCGGTCCCATAAAACCAACTACCACTTTTATGTGTAGAGGGAAGAGGGAAAAGAGAGAAACCTTAATGAAGAGAGAGTGTGACTTTGTCATTCGTTTGTGACACATATAAACCAGCAATCACCAAGTCCATGTTTATATGGATACACACATAATAATTTAAAGAAGATGGAAGATAAGTTTGTGTGCATATCTCAGCCGTCCATTTTCTCCAGATTTGATAAAGAGACAGAAACTAGATTGTTTTAAGGAATCTTTTTATTCGTCCCCTGTGCTCTAAATCTGGCCTTTCCGTATATGGTAAGACTAGTTTGGTTTTTTCACTCTTTCTTTGTCCGTGAGAAGGATGTTATATTGCATCTTATCTTAGTAATTATTAAAATTCAAGATTTAACCAGTTGATTCAGTGTTCTGGAATATGTTAAAGATATACGATTTAAACCAAACGAAAAATATGAAAACTCTTTGGGAAAACAACTTATACCAAATTTCGATTCTATCACTTTATAGCAAGAAAGAAAAAAACCACTTAGATCCCATTTAAACGTTTGAGGTCTTTAGGAATTTTTTAGTAATTATGGGTAGGATATCTAAAACTATTTGAAGTTCCCTTTGATGTCATGAAATATCACTTTATATTGTATTAATTGAAACAAATGATTGCCTCCACACAGCATCATTCCTTCAAGCCCCTAGGAGTAGTGAACAACTATAGAAAGTTGTGGTTGGTTGTTGACCAACAAAAACATGGGAGAAAAAAAAACTCAAAAGGGGGGGGGGGGACATAAATATATTCTCGTAACCATATGTTTTGATATTTCATACGAAATTTTCTGTCTACAGTTGTTAGTCTCGTAACAATACTTTAGAAGCATGGTATGGATTTTACATTGAGACTAACATAATCGAAACAAACGGACGACCATAAAGAGGTTGTGGTAATAAACATATATATATATATATTATATTATATTCGTTAAGTTTCTAAAGCTTTCAAATTTTAAAAATCCAAGTTAAAATCTGGATCAAACAAGCTGGACTAAAACGGTCACACACAGCTGATCCACATGCCACCACGCAATTTACTTACCGTCAGTACATAATTTCGAAGCTGAAGATATTAACTTTGTCACAGAAATTCGTGAGCTTTCTTGTGATCATCATCCTTTTGAGCCATCCATAAAAGCCCACTATTACCACTTTTGACACAGGTAAAAGATTATCAAAACCGGAAGAATCCTACTTTCGCCGGGTATGATACGAACCACCACCTCCTTGATGATAAACAAACCGGTGACGAGACCCACCACTCTTCCCACTGCCTTCCCCGCTTCGAGTGAACCCTCTGCTTCCTCCAGGAGTCCAGTTCAATATCTGTGTCCCTAACCCATTAGCTTCCTCTTCATCCCTCTCATTGTACTCAAGTACTAACCTCTTTATATCTTGTTTCTCTTCCAATTCCGCTGCTTCTTTCTGTTTTGTGCTCTGTACTAACAAACAATCACTCGGGATTAGCATTTGCCTTGTTTGTTGTTTGTTTCCTCTTTTCACTAGGACCTTCACTTGAACCTCTCTTTGCTCTCCGTTCTCTTCATCCAACACTTCTTCACCGTTTTCACCTACTACTCGCCCAAAATGATGATGATCTTTTCCAGATCCTTCAAAAACACTCATTGGAATTGTCATGTTCAATGCCGGTCTACCACGTAATTCTGCCTTCCTTTGCTCCATGCTCTCCTGCTTCCACAAAACATATCAGTTCTTAAACATGTGCAAATTCCTTGATATTTCAAATCCAGGCCAATAAGTTCTGCTTTGCATTAGTGTTAACTGGTTTTTCCATCCAATTAAATTAGAGAAAACAGATGCATTAATCAACATTTAAAAAGAAGACTGAATCTGAACTTGCCTGAAGTAAAGCCTTCAATTCTTTATCAAAGTCCGCTTGTTCCTCAGGATCTACAGTTACCACCTTCTGCCTTACACGAAATTTATTATCATCATCAGATCCTGGTCCATCGCCATCATCATAGTCATCCCCATCATCACTCTCAGATCCCCGATCATGATTTACATCATCCAACTCTTCGTTATGTCCATCTCGGACCACAGAGCCACTCCCAGAATCACTGTCGCTTTCTTCTCCGTGAGCTTCTCCATTCTCTTTTGCACCATTTTTCCCGTTAGAAGAGATAACACCGGAAGACGACCTGCTTAGAGGATTTGTATCCGAGTGTCTTTCTATACTGATCTTGTCTCCTGAAGCAGCATGTTCACGCTCTTCCAGCTGCAGTATAGCTGCATTGACCTCATCAATGGTCACATAACGGGTAATATTGGGTCTCAAATTGGCAAATAGATCCTGCGTTGAGACAGAAATTAAGAGAACATTAGTTTGTTACAGATACTCCGGACCTAATTGAAAATTGGATGAACTTCTACAAAAAAAAAAAAAAAAAAAAAAAAAACTAATCTTATGTCCCCTATGATAATATACAAAAAAACTATTGAGACTAACCTGCAAGTCAAATTCAATATCAAGGGGAGGATGACATTTGCTCAGTATGTATCTCTGGAAATGTATCAAAAACTGATCAAGCCTTTTCTTCGAAGAACCACGATCAAAGTAGTGCCCACAGGTTTCCAGAAGAATTATAACCATCCTGATACGAAAAAAATCTTCTGGTGGATCCAGCACCTCTTGCTAACATCATATAAGTATATACAGCAGTCAATCAGTGGAAGAGAAGGACAACAGACAATAAAACGTAAAAGCAAGGATCCTGCTGAGTGGAGCAAAACTATCAAATAGTGTTTCAGTAAGATACAAACAGCTTTATCTTTCTGTCTATATGAATAACATGGCTTCTGGTTTTAATCATACCACATTTTATATCGACAATCAGTTTTACAACATAGTATAAAGGGTTGAACTCTGGAAAAGCTAGCATACCTCTGAAGTATCATGCCCATATAAAAGAGTTAAATAAAGTGTCTCGAATATCACCGAGGAATCTACGTGTTCATAGTTGTACAGCTCCCCCAAGAATCTCATATGGGCCAGCCGCTTCTGTTGTGCCCCATATTCATTCAACTCAAGCCCAACCCTTATCTCCTCCAGTACCTTCAAGTGAAAACAATGTACCATGTTATTTCAGAGAACAAATGTGATACTAAGCCGCGGACAAAATGCAATACCTAGAAGTAAAATGTGAGATGGATAAGTCCAGCAAAAGCTATAGATACAATTTAAGTCAAGCATGTAAACATAATTCATTAGATGGCATAACCAAGCAAAAAAATACACCAAACCATCAACTTTCATGATGTGCGAGCATTTCCATTTACTGTTCTGATTTGATTCGACATGGGATCCAAACCTAGAGGCATGTTCCTCGTAACCATTTTCAACAGCCTTTACTGATACGTCAAACTTCACATAGGGAATAATATCATTTCAACTTGAATGTAATTTTCATTTATATTGATTTAGAAAGGGAGATTAGCATCTTAGAGCGTTTCACTGCTGCACATAAAATAACAAAATGCCTATAAATTTACGACTACTTTCTAGTTATAACTACAGAGGACGAGAACAAGCTACATATTTTGTAAAGTCAATAATTTTTTACATATAATTCAGTTCTCCGAGAGGCAAGGAGAAGCCATTTATGCAACACCATCCAGAGTAATAGTTATATAACTTTTGAGAACCAATTGGTATGTAAATCCCCATGACCAGAGTACCTGCCTTCAGTAAACTCGGAAACTTCTGATTTTTAAGAAATTACCAAAAAGAGATCCATAAGTTATTAGATGCAGTGGACGGAACATACCTCATCAACAACAGCCACCGCAAACTCATCATGATGGCGGCTCAAACCAGAAGTCAAGGAGGCAATTAAGTGAATCTGACCATACTTTCCCTTGTGAACCTTCATAAAGCACTTTAAGATGTATTGCTCACATTCACTCCATGGCAGCTTCCGCAGTTGCTTCAGTACGTTCGGAATGGAATCTTTATCAAGATCAGAGAATAGCAATTTTCGAACATACTGCAGATATTCGAATAAAAGTATTAAAAAAACAAAAATAGCCAATTCAATTGAGCAATGGGAAACATAAAGGACATTGTAGTTCGAGATTAGTAGTACCTGATGCAATGGTGGACGAACTTTAGAAATTCTTGCTGATCTTTCAGGTGGTTTACAAAGGTAATAGGCATTTTCCACAAGAGTACTTTGACGAGGATCTAAGTTCTTGACATTTTTCAGGCGCATCAGTATGTCCAGCATATTAGTCATCCTGAGTGTGGTTTCGGGAGACCGATAAAGGTAACGGCCACATGTCTCCAGAAGATTGCAAGCAACATCAATGTTATGATGAGTAAATTCATCTAAGCAAGCCTGCAAACAATTGGGAAGTGAACATTTTGTTGAGTTGGATGGCTCATGTTTCGCCAGAGAAGTGGATTTAAGTGAAACTTACCTACCATTTATAATTAAAGTGTACCTAACATATTCAAGAAAATAAACATCTCTATAGAATGCATGTGTGGATGGGTTGTGCATTTGTACCTTCAAACAGCTGAATACAAGACCAGAAGGTACAATTTTAAACTTGCAGAGTTCCCCAATAAATCTGATGTTTCGAATTTTTGTTTCGATATTCATTTGGTCCTGCACCAAATTAAATTTGCAACTCCATCAGACAGTATATTATCAAACTTGAATATCAAAACTGATTACTTATTATCTAAGACAATTCAGCAGATCTAGCTAACCTTTTTAAGGACCAGAGAATTAAACTCGTCCTCCAACATCTGCACAAGCATAGTAGGGATGTCCTTCATGCAAGTTGCTAGTGTAGCAACCATACGCGAATAGTATGCTAGCAACTCCAGAGATGTCCTAGGGACATTAAATAGCGCTTTGACAAGTTTTTTTCTGTTTGTCTTGGAATTTAAATAGCAATATTCCACCTGCAAATAAAACCATAGGAATAAAAACGGAGGAGAAAAGAGGTTGAACCAAAATAACATCAAATTGAAAACCATTTCAAGGTCTTACTGTTATCTGGTCAATAAGATCACGGCTTACACAACCAGGCAGTCGCTGTAACATTCTTTCGAAGTTTGCTACGTCAAGGCTCTTACCTTTCTCCTTCTCGTTTTCCAATTTCTTGTCACTATCCTTTTCTTTCCCTTTTTCCTTCTTAACATCCTTCGCCTTCTCTTTATCTACTTCTTCCTTGTCTTTTGGCTGCTCACTATTTGATATCTCAGCCATACGACCAAGATCAGCAGGAACCTCTGTTGTTTCCTCGGTTAGTTGTTGACTTTCGAAAACTTCAGAGCTAGCCTCCTTCAGTCAATCACAACACGGCATCAAATTAAACGTATAGGCTTTCTCTAAAACAATGCAAGTTAATATTTCATAATGCCCAAATATGCAGCACCAAAATCTGTCAGCAAGCAAATCATGTCATTCCAAGGTAGACAACCAGGTTTTGTCCACCCCGTCACCCGTGTCCTTCATAGTCAACAATAAATGCCTTCCAATATCTAAAGAAAGCAACGTGACAATATAATGTAGTATGTCATCCACTCACAGAGGATTTAACTTTTGCCTTTGCAGATTGCTCATTTGATTTAGACTCTGCTTCTCCCAACAAGACTGCTGGAACAAATGCCCTAGAGAAACAATGCATCTGACGTAAACAATTGAAAACTAAAAAAAAAAGTAAATGCAATACAGAACTTAGATAATCAAGACTCTTCTAAGAATACTAAATGCTTGCAAACTACACATTTTCCCATATCTTTTTTTTTCTCAAGAACATAAACAGGAACTAACCTCAGATCAGGCAAACACTCGTAAAATGTCTTGGTGTCTTCGTCGTCCCAAATAGGTTCAGGGACAGGTGTATCTTTTACAGCACCAGAGGGAGAGGCTTCGACCCCTGCCGTGAGCCTAGTTGTACCATCCTCCGGCATAACAGGAGGCTGCATATCAAGTGATTCGGCCAAACTGCAACACACAACAGGATATTAAAAAAAACATAACTAATTATGAGAAATATATCAAATTAGATGAGAATGCTTAAGCAACTGAATTTTTCTCCGTAACCAATATTTATCCTAAACATAATCTCTGATATTGAAACTGTGGAAGTTACTGAGCCAGATCTCCATTCCAGTCAAAGATGTGGGAAGAAAGGATAAACACCATAAATCTAAAAGCACTTCCAAACTTCCATTCACGAATATTACAGAGTTCCGGTAAACCGGTAGTCACAAGTCACAATCAAAATAAAAGTTTTGGCAGTAAACTGATGCATCCCCAAGATCTAAACAATGACACTATATATTTAACCTACAAGACAGTGACAACTTCCTAATATGCTATTTGCTTCAAAAATATATAATGGCCAGTGAGAAAAAAGCTAAAAAACTACCAATATACTCATCGGTTAAATGATTACAATTATGATATATTTCCAAGCTTTGCTGCAATTAACTTAACTACAACTAGAACCCAAAATAAAAGACAATCTAGATGAATTATATAAATGGTCAACTTACGATGAGATATTTCGATAGAGATGGTCATACGATTTCCTCAGCTTTTCATAAGAAGACACACTGTCTTCACTAAGCTCCCCCTTAGCATTTACCAGTTTTGCATTTTCTTTCTCCATTTGGTGAAGTAACTGTCAAACAAAAACTATTACGAAGATACTACAGAAAAAGGGAAAAGCAGCAAAATGAAATAATAATAATAATAGAGGATATATAACATTTTCAAGCAAGAAAAATATCTACAAAAAGTTCCTGCAGTAAAGCACGTGGACAAAAATATATGGATCTAACCTTGTGCTCAGACTGAAGGAGATCTGCCAGAGAATCATAATATGTGTTGAAAGCTTTCTTAAAATTCTTCTTCTGTTCTGCAGTGACGTCGAGACCCTTAAAAAACTAGAATAAACCTTAGTCACATTTAGCTAATTACGGAAAAAGATATCAAAGACATCTTTTCAGATATATTTTAATAGAGCTGGGGGATGGAACCAATAAGAGCTCATCAAATATGGGGGGTGGTGTAAAATTCACTTGATCTTAAAACCTACTTACATCTTCGTCTTGTCCAGAAATAGGAAGCCCTAGAAAAACTCTTCCTTGCCTAGCAAAACTGGCAAGAAGTGTCAGATTTGCTTGGGTCGTATCTCTGTCTTTCAATTGTTCAACACTGGTAAGATCCTTAACAATATTGATGAAGATGTTACTATCTTCTACTACTCCAACATAGTAAAGCTCCAGAAGAAGTTTTAAGGTACTGCGCTTTTTCATGGCCTTTGAGTTTCTATCTGCATCTAAATCGTCGGCAGATTTTCCAGGAAAGAAGACTTTCAAGAGCCCTTGTGTAAGACTAGGAGAAAATTCTTTATACCTCTGATGAAGTAGCGAGCAAATCTGTCAAAATACATGGAGATCAGCTAGAGTAGGAAGGCTTTGAAACAAATACTGAACAGAAAGCACTGTCTTTTGCTACTTCATTGTGCTGCATTCATAAGTAATAACAAAGCAGAAAGAGACCCAATTGACATCTAAAACAAGAGGAAAAATGATGTCTCAACAGAAAACCTAAACCGGGGCAGGAGATTCAACATACCAAGTAATGGAATGCATTAAGAAACTGTTTAAACAAAGATAACAACTACTTAAAACTGAATGATAAAACCAGAGTCGCATGAATAACATAAGAAAAAGGGTGTCTAACCTAGTCCAATCTGCAACATCCTAAAAGTAAAGCAGATGTTAACACAGTAGAAATAGAAACGAACAAGATAGAAGGGAAACCTGAACAGCTGCTTGTATATCAGAGCTTTTGAGCTTAGCCTCACAAATGGCAGTAACAGCTTCACTAACGAATTTGCTAAGGTTAACACCTCGCAGATCATCCATAAGCCCTTCTCGTAGCTCCTCATTAATCTGCTTTAACTTCTTGATAACTGCTGTATTGCGCTTGATACTAGAATCCAAAGTCCTAAAATATGTCGAATCTGTAACATGGAGGACTTAGTTTTCAGAAACAACTCACAACTACGGATTTTACAATTCTATGAAAAATCAAAAAAAAAAAAAACCAGGTCGTTCAGGATTGAGGTTGTTTTGACGAAGAGCCATTTTAGCTTCAATTAACTTCTTAATCTCATCAAGGCGAGCAAGAGCTTCCTACAATAACCAGGAAAAAAAGGGAAAACAACTTTTCGGATCAAAGCAAAGAGATAAGGAAATCATAAATTCAACTTTTTTTCTCGAAATCAAACCTCGTCATTTGGTTTCTCGGTGTGGTTGTCATCTTCTTGATGATCCATTAGGGTTCAGGGAAGATAAACACGTATGGAAAAAAAAAACGATCGGAGTTAGGTTTTTATAGTGTGCTGTTGGAGGAGATTTTATACAACCACCAAATAAATAAAAAAAAAAACGGATTTTTATTTTTTAACTAACGAAGGAGAGACTGAGAACCCAAACCGGGTATAAAAAACGACCGAAGCCCAACGGGTCGTTACCCAGCTAATTATTAAATTTTAAATTTATTATTTTTATACTACGATAAAACGCAACCAAAGTCCATTTCACACACCGTAAGTCCAATAACAACACATTTGTTACAAAACACTTGGCCCAAACATTTATTGATTGATGACATGATCCAGCTTAGACGTTGATTTTGATTTCCATCACGACACCAGTTCCTTCATCGGAACTTTCTCTTTCTCTTTCTCTCTTACTTGTGTGCTTCTTTGTTCTTCAACACAGACTTCTCTTCTTTGTTTCTTTTGCAGGTACAATCAGAGGCTCAACAATAAGATTGGTGTGTGTTCTCTTTTTATGTACTGGTAACGAATTTCTATTCCTAAACTTACCCCTAGATACAACTTCTTGCTCAATGAAACATCTCGAAGGCATATAGAGACACACATGTCAAGAATGCACTTCCTCATGCCTCATATCTCTAAAATGGTCTTACAACATGTGATTATGCTTTTTATAAAATAAAAATAAAAGTTTACATTTGATTATGCATGTTCTCCAAATTGACTTTAAAAGTTGAGTAGTAGTTGAATTTCTCATCAAATTTTAATATCTTTGATTCTTTTTTTGGTGTGTGGCAGTCTTCCATTGATAGAATAGAACAGAGTATTTGGTTATCTTATTTCTCAATAAATCATTTAAACTAATTTGGTCCTAAAAGTCTACATCTCCTTTTTGGTTGTTTTTGTAAAGAGAAAAAAAAAAAAGATTGCATACGTAAGCCGTGGAGAAAAAGAGAGACAGGGACGTAAAGACATGACACGTTTACCTCACGTGCCCAAAAAAAAAAGAAAAGAAAAAAGAATGGGAAAATTGATCAAGCTCCATTGAGCTCGGGACGAATCGATGCACACAAATCATTTCTTCTTCTTCTTCTTCTTCATTTCTCCATGGCGGTTTCTCACCGTCTCCTCAGGCCGGCGACGTCGACGGTGAAGAATACTTTTTCCTCCTACTTGATTAGGCCTATCTCTTCTTCTTCGCCTGGGTCCTCGTTGGACCCCAAGATCGATCTTGAGGAGGCTGCGGCACAGCTCGAGAAGTCTTCGTCTTCGTCTCCGTCTCCGTACAAAGGAAGAAATTTTCACTGGGTGTTTCTTGGATGTCCTGGTGTTGGTAAAGGCACGTATGCCTCTCGTCTCTCTTCTCTCCTTGGTGTTCCTCATATTGCCACTGGTGATCTTGTTCGTGAAGAGCTCTCTTCCTCTGGTCTCCTCTCATCTCAGGTTCTTTGTTTTGATTTACTGTTCGATGATCTTTGAATAAGCTAGGAAAATATGTGATCAAATCTCCAGTTTTGATCTTACTCAAAACAAATTTCTATATAAATCTCTCATCTTTCTCATAAAAGGCATATATCCAGTGTATTGAGTGATATTGCATATTTTTCAGTCTTACTTGGTCTTGGAGAAACCTTATTTTGATGTCTTTTTCGTTTTGTAAATGTTTAATTTTGGTTGCTAGTCTCATATGAGGTCATCAACATGCTGTGCTAAGATCAGCTTTTTCCTTTGTAAATGATTATTGATTTTGGTGTAAGGAGAATCATTGAATGTATGCAAAGTGATTTTGGGGTTGAGTTTATGTTTTCCAATAGTTTTTCTTGTGGCCAAAATTGTTAGGGACAATACTGTGTTTTTAAACTCCCTTAACGTGAGTTAAGACTCTTGTATTCATAACACTTTCTGGAAGATAAGTGTGTATATATATATATATATATATGATCAACCATCACAGGTGTCTTTAGATGCTTATCGTTTAACATATTTATATTTTGTCAATCATTGCTGCGTTGGTGTAGTTGAAGGATCTTGTTAACCATGGAAAGTTGGTTCCTGATGAATTCATAATAAGTTTGTTATCAAAGCGTCTCCAAGCTGGCAAAGAGAAGGGTGAATCTGGATACATTCTTGATGGTTTTCCAAGAACCGTGACACAAGCAGTGAGCATTTTTTGTGAATTTGAGGCTATGGAGAATTCTTTGGTTAAAAAACCTTGACACATCCTCTCTGTTTCTTGTTTTGTCTTGTAGGAAATATTGGAGGGAGTAACTAATATAGATCTAGTTATCAATCTGAAGCTTAGAGAAGAGGCATTACTTGCGAAATGTCTAGGAAGAAGAACTTGCAGCGAGTGTGGTGGTAACTATAATGTTGCTTGCATTGATATCAAAGGTGATGATGATACTCCTAGAATGTATATGCCTCCTCTTCTTCCGCCACCAAACTGTGAATCAAAGCTTATAAGCCGAGCTGATGACACTGAAGAAGTCGTCAAGGAAAGACTCCGGATTTACAACGAAATGGTAAAGTTTTTCTTCTTTCTACGTTCATGATTCAAACTTTTGTACAGCACTGTTTAAATGTTTGCTCTGTTTCACAGACTCAACCAGTTGAAGAGTTCTACAGAAAGCGTGAGAAGCTGTTGGAATTTGAATTACCCGGTGGAATCCCAGAATCATGGCCAAGGCTCCTTAGAGCGTTACACATTGAAGACCTTTACGATAAAAAGTCTGCAATAGCCTAATCTCTTCTCTATCTCTCTGCATTTTATGATTGAATCAACAACCAGTGCTACATTCTTTGCTCGAGCAGTCCTCGTGCACATATGCTTAATATAGTGAATAAAAATATACATGCCCCATTGTTGTTACTGAACAAATGTTACATTTAAATTATACAGTAAGGTTTCCACAATAGACAGTTGAAAACTCTTTGTCATACAAACAGAGGTTGACTTAACATTGAATTGTTTCTTTACTGCTTAGCAAAGAAATTAAATAATTCAATATATCTACTATTTATGTCGGAAATCTAATCGACAATTCGTATGATTATATACCCTCCAGGTCATATTCTTAAAGCTTCGTGTCAATTTCTTCTCGTATGAAGATTGAGTTTTGTCCCTCTGTTGATGGCTTCTCATCATTAGCTTGCTCCTTGGGTTTTATACATGTAGTGTTCTGCACTCGCGGGTCAAAAAGGCCTTAGTTAATGCAAGCACCATATTTCAGATGTAATAGATCTATTAAACATTTGGTTTGGAAGACCGCATGGAGAAGACCAGAGAAAATTTCTGTTACATGTAATGTGGTTACATATACTGAATTCCATCTTGAAGCAGTCATATACATAATATGTCACTGCATAGGTAAGTAAGACAAAGAGGAAGACTTACTTTGATGAGGACCTAGGGACTGATCATAACTGGCAAATTTTGCTTCGTTTGACTGAAACGATTCAGAAAACAAATGGTGTCATAATGAATGGGATGGACACACAAATGATTGGGAAAAGTCTAGTTCCTAATGCCAGAGAAACAGACCGTGGTGAAGATTGCGCTTTAACTTGGCCAGATTGATACTGCAAAGTCGCCTCCAACATGGACTCTGCCATTACTGCCCTCTCCTCCATCTCAGCAAGTGAAGTAAAAGCTTCCTCATACTTTTCCTACACCATTATCGTTATCATATTGAGGAAGTGATGAAATAAGCAACACTTACAACTTTATTTTGTCCCCTCTTGTATGTGTATACTGACACGTTAAGACAAAGAAACAATACCAAGATACACAAAGTAAACATGCCACAAAGTATCATGCTAAAGAAGAACCGGCAAGCTCCAAATTTCTAGGAAGGAATCAATATGCGTAATTATTAATATACCAAGTAGATACGCCAGTGAAGGAATCAGAGAATTAGTTGACCACACACACACAAAAACAGAAGCCAGTAGTTCAAGATCTTTGAAACAGATATGCAACAAGCTTTCATCATTCGAAGCAATCAATGCAAACTTTTTAACCTGAAGCACTTCAGCAGCATATCTCTGCGCTGCTGCATCCTGCTCTGCAAGTCTCCGTGCATCTTCTCCTACCTTATGTTCTAGCTCCATCCCCATCAAGACCTTCATAATTCTCAAGTGATATTAAATTACCTCACACTGGATTGCGCTAGAAGAGAGAACAGATTAATCTGAGAAGTAAACATGTTGCTAACGCAAACCTGTATCATAGCACCTTCCTGCTCCCTCTTATCAGAAACAAGTCTTTGAAGCTCTCTCACCTCTTGCTCTAACTGCTCAATCTATCCAAATTTCATGTTCAGTAGCATGAGACAAGTCAAGTCAGCCTATCTCAAATTGAAGGAGAAAATGTCATCCTTATTCATGACAGCATAGATATGCTTATTTAGAGAACGGAGTTTCAAATCACAAATAAGAATACCTTAGCATTCAGTTGACGCCGATTGTCTTGTTTGACCATCTCCATGAGAGCGACCTCCAATTCTTCAGCTCTATAATAACATCAGGAAACATCCAGGGATAATAAGGAGATATATAAAAGTTCCCGAGTGATTTCATTATCCAAAGTCACTTAACCTTAGTAAAACTGATCTTTTCTCCTCAAGCAATTTGTAGAGTTCACCCTTCAACCAGAGAACCTGGAGTAGTTGTGGCAAATGTTAACATTATACTTTGACATGGCAATTACTGGTACTACTGCATACTTTCTTCACAGTAGTTTTGGTCGGTCCAGTTAAAGTTCAGGTGAGAAAGACACATACAAGTACCTCGACACAAATTACCTGTCCTTGAAGATCTTGAAGACTATCTATCTCTCCATCACCAGTCAGGCTAATAAAGACCTCCTCTGCATTAATGGATCCTGATTCAGAACGAGATAAACTCCCATCTGACGATGAGGCTTTGCTAGAATCCAATAAAACGGATTTGGGGTCTTGCTTAGAATTATATAATTTGCTCGCAGGGCCTTTAGAATCCCTCCAAGCTTGAAGCCCCTTTAATCTTTCCTCAAATGCAGCTATCACAGCTGGCCTGTGCTTGGTTCGTAATTCCTGCAATTTACTTTCCTGTAAATTTGGGTAACCCATGCAAGCCGTGAAAACGAGCTGGCTGCTATCAAATGTTGAACCAGTCATTGATTGTAGCAAAGTAACAGCATCCCCAGTGTCCTTCGTTGTAGCCAATGCAGGACCTGATATGGCAAGTATAAAAATTTAGAGTGATTCCATTGATAATTACTGTATGTTGAGAGAGTCCACAAAAAATATCATTTAAATCATACGGACACTTAGGTTCAACCAAGTACCATAAAATTCCATCAGTGCGAGTGCTGTTCTGAAAAGCATAACACGATTTCCTTCAAATAGAAGCACATCCCACACCCTGAGAACTGTTATATCAAAGAACATATTTTAGACTGGCATTCCGAATAGTTAAAAATTACAACTATTTTATAACAAAGAAAAATATGCCTATAGAAATAAAATCTTAGATTCCAATTTCTAAAACCTGACCACTTTCCCATGGAAGCATATTAATGAAGATGGAAAGAAACCATGGCCCTGTAACACAAGCCACCTGCACTCCGAGATAGTCTAGATGATGAACTGCGAAAGAACAGAAACCACAGAGCATTAGCACCAACTGAAATGTTTTGGCATCATGAAACAAGATTATGAAAAAACTAACCCAATTTAGGAAATCTTTCTCGAATCAACTCCTCCAGAACTTGTTGGTCAACCTGGGAAAAGAATCCAAATACACGAATAATAACAAAGATGATTCTTTTGTAAAGGTAAAATCTTTTATGATGTAATCACTAGTCGGCCCCAAAAGATAGAAAAACACTGTACCAAAAACAAAAACAAAAACAAAATTAATATTATTACCTGGGATTCAATCATCTCTTCTGAATAATAATCATTGAAGTAGTCATCAATGATTCCTATGAGCGACCTTCAAATCCGAAATAATATTTAGTTAACTTACACATTTGTTGAAATGGGATTTGAAGAATTGGCTAACACTAGTTACAATTTAACCAGAAGAAGAGGAAGTCAAAAACCACAAACTTAACACAAAGACAAGGAGTTGGTTTTCACTGACAAACAATATTAGGAGTTAGAGAGTAGTTTCTAAACATACCAAAAGGCATTCTCTTCGGGCATCAATAGTAATAAAAGTGCAGCGAAGAAATTCATGGCCTGCACAAAAACATAGAGAATACCTTTGGCACAGTTACAACATCTCAGTGAGTATGTCACCATACTAGTATAGAGGAGTGACAGTATTTAATAATCTGAATACCTGACAGTATCCAACAGAGGGATTATGCCTAGCATATGCAGTTAACAATCGACGCAGAGAATTTCTGAAATCATCATCTACGGCAGGATGACCTGGAAATGTCCTAGGTAAATCCTGTATTTGAAATAAGCAGTGACTTGAGAAAAATGATCAATATCAATAGGAGTCCAGCACTGCCCCACCAGTTAGAAAATGCTTGATGCCAAGTATTGGAGGATAATACAGTTGCTAACCTTTTCTATCTGTCCTTTCCATTTTTCCACAACAGCGAGAGGGTCAGTACTTGAACCTTTTTCATCCGCATGCTGCATGTGCTCCTGCTCTCTGTCATTTCCTAGACTGTCAGCAGCTAGCAGATTTTGGTAATAATTCTCAACCCGACGTTTCTTAACACCCGTAAATGCTTGCCAGAGCTGAATATTTGCATACATAGTTTCAGATTATTATTGTGATGGAGATAAGGATAGAGAGAACTAATAAAGAATAGCTGGAGAATGATATTAAAAAATAAACAAGATAAGGCAATAATGCAGAACGAAAAGGTTTATTACCTCACCCCTCAAAGCCATAGGTGCACCACCGCGAACAAGGACTTCAAGTTCTTCTTTCCAGGGGCATGCCGATACTAGGGAAGTTGCATCAGCAGCAGTAGACACGCTGGAGACAATTGTACCATCCTGAACTGGATCTGATCTCGTCACATCATAGAACTCGTCTTCAGAATCATTTTCAGATACTCCTTTTGAAGAATCTGCCTCAGCAGTTGAAAGCGAAGATTTCAATTTCTGAGCTTCTTGGAGGCCAAAAGAATAATTCCCCTTTGTTTTGACACGAACACTCATCAAGTCCTCAATTGCTTGAAGAGATGGTCTGATCTCAGTCCAAAACTGAACTCTGTGCATATTCTTCTTCGCATTGGGCTCTTCATCTCCCTCTCCCACAATTCCAGTAGTTAAATGAGAACCTGGCGTGTCAGTATGCAGATCTTTACCTTCAGCACCCTTGTTCAATTCCTCTTCTTTTCTCTTGTCACATTCACTTGGATATTGATGATTATATTCAGATGATCCATTTGCAGGTGAGACACCAGATTCTACATGATCTTTCAGGAAACTGTTCCACCTGTCCGACCTCTCCTCTTCTTCCTCCTGCAGTTTATCAGCAAGAAGCAGCGTCAAAGGTTAAGGTAATAAATCATGTTAAAAGAAATTTGTGGAGCAGAAAATAAAGCAACGAAGATAGAACCTTGTAGATATTAACATATTCTCGGTATATATGCAGATGCTGAGGCCTCACAGAGAATCCATAAGCATCCCTGTTAATAAAATACCAACCGTATTAACTTCCTCAGTAATGAGCATATATCATAAATTCAGACAAAAAAAATCTCCATAATTTTGTAGCTTATTGCAATCGATTGAAACAATTATTCAATTCCTTGAAAAAAAAAATCAGAACTACAACATATTTTCACAGAGCCTCGTTACTAAGCATTACACCACATTAAGAGCAATAAATCACCATTTTCAGCCAAAATCGTGCTCCAGGAACTAATCATGATCGAAGAAAACGGCATTTCGCTCAGAAAATTGATAGCAACTTGAAAAAAAAAAAAGTAAAATGTGGTAATGTAGCGACGGAGAAGCTCAAAGGCGATACCTTTTGTGGTCGGATGCGAATAGAGGATTCACGGGATTGGAAACGGCGTCGGCGATCATAACTCTTTAGTCGGAGGACGAGATCTTTCCGAGTGGAGGTGGTTAGAGTTGAAAAGCGTGGCTGAGCGAGAAAGAAGAAAAATAAATTCTAGTGGATCATCATGAAGTTGAAGGAGGATCAAGTTACAGTGTGTACTGTGTAGGCTATCGAGAGACCAAAAGGGCGAGATTGTAGAGGACCTTATTACATAGTCAAATTATTTTCTTCACTCTTCATCAAAACCCGAAACTTTTGGCCTTTCTTGGAAAATAATCAAAATATACTTTTTCTTTACTTGACAAGTAATAAAAAGGAGGATTTATTTTAGTACAGGTTTTTAAATAAACATGTTTTAATAAACTATATAACTCTATTTGTCCGAGAGAAATGTTGAATTTTTTTTGGACCTAGTTAGTATTAAAGGGAATATTTTACAAATAATTTCTATAACCACCTACAAGGCTAAAAACATTTGTAGTTTATCAACAATTTACTTAACCTTATGAAAATAACGTAATTATAAATTTATAAAACCCATTTAAATTCTCAATCTAACATTACTATCGAGTTAGATGACTAGAATTCATATCCTTCCATTTCAATTTCGTGTATAGTTGGCAACAATAAATATATTTTAAATGGTAAAGTTACTTGTTGTTTCGGGACTAGAGTGATTTAAATCTCCAAATTATTATTATTTTCTGGCAATTTCCATTAAGCTATTAAGATCATCTCTAAATTAATTATAGGAAGAAAATATATAGATATTCCAAAAGTAGAGTTGTTGATATATAATATGGTGTAGTTCTATAGACGAGAAATACAGTAGTTGTTAAAGTAATTTTCAAAAAAAAAAAAAAAACTTCAAAAGTAATGCATTGCAAACAAATCGTAAGGTTACAAAAAAAACAATGGAAAAATTGCAGGATTGACATTTACTCCTGTGAAGAACAATTACTTTAGTGGTTAGCAAAAGTCACACTTAAGTTTCGTTTTATCACAACTTATAGAATCGTTTTTACCCATTAGTGGTCAACAAATTGACATCATAACGTAAAAAATAATATTGTATACACGTATAAAATTCTAAAATACAATATTTGCATGTAGTATGTACACACCAGTATTCGGAACACAGTTTTTTGAAGACACTATATGAGTATATTTATATTTATTTTGGGCCTAATACAACTAAAGCCCACCTGTTTCGGTGTTTTTTTCTCCTGTTAAACGTGACGTCATCGTCCTCCCAAATTTGCGACTCCATCTTCTCTCCGATTCAATCAAATCTCCGAAGAACACAGAGTGATCCAATTAAAATCACTTGCCCATGCTCAGATCCGGTCTTGCTTCGTTAATTTTCGATGTCAATTTACGGCGCACGTTACATCCATGCGCGCCGTTTTCTCACTCGGCGCATCTTAGCCGTTCATCACACTACGTTTCTACTTCCCATTACTCCTTCAATAAATCTCTAAGCTTTCCAATTCAGAAATCTCGTCACCGCCTTTCCTGCTTCTATTCCTCCTCTTCTTCATCTTCGTCAGAAAAAAACAGACCATCGGATCGAAACAGCTTCAATGGTCACCGTCAGCTTGATAGTGAAGACAATTCTTCTCTGCCGCAGCAATCATCTTCCAAATTTCTAACATTGCCCACCATATTAACCATTGCTCGTGTAGCTGCCGTTCCACTTCTCGTCGCAAGTGCGTTACTTTGGATTCGAATGTGTCATTAGAATCATTTCGTAGGCTCAAATTTTTTTTATATTCCAATGTCAAAAAATTATTATTATTATTTTTTGCTTGAAGCCTTTTATGTTGAGAGTTGGTGGGGAACAACTGCTACAACAAGTATATTTATTGCAGCAGCTATTACAGATTGGCTTGATGGTTATATAGCACGAAAGGTACTTTCTTTATACGTTTCTTCTTCGATATTTGTAAGCTTTTAATGGTGAAAATCATGTACATTTTCAGATGAGGTTAAGTTCTGCTTTTGGTGCTTTTTTGGATCCAGTTGCTGATAAGGTGTGTAGACTTGTCTTCAAGCTTTGATTCTAGTGGGAAATGAGTTTTATGTATTCTCTCATTTTTGTATGTCTTTGGGTCTTTAGCTTATGGTTGCAGCTACATTGATCTTACTATGTACAAAACCTATCGATGTTGCTGTATTAGGACCAGTTCCATGGTTACTGACTCTACCTTCTATTGCAATCATTGGTAGGGAGGTAAGATATGTAGAAACTTCCTTAATATTATCCTTCACTTGCAGAATGAGTAACATGTTCTTAAACTATAGAATATTATATTTTTCTTGGGCGTAGATTACTATGTCAGCAGTAAGAGAATGGGCTGCATCTCAAGATGGAAAGCTTTTAGAGGTAAGTTTAAATCTCCAAACATCTATGTCTGATATTCTACTGTGTAAAAGTTGTCCTTTTGTTTTTCGTCTTACGGAATAATGAAATGGCATTGATTGATGATTCAAGGTTGTTGCTGTAAATAACTTGGGGAAGTGGAAAACCGCCACGCAGATGACAGCACTAACCATACTACTTGCAAGCCGGGATAGCAATGTTGGATGGTTTGTAGCTTCGGGTGCTGGCTTGCTTTATGTATCAGCAGGACTATCTGTTTGGTCCTTACTCGTTTATATGAGGAAAATATGGAAAGTACTATTACTCAAGTAGTTTTTCATCTATAGGTTTTGTTTTGTTTTTGCTTTGATCTTTTGTCATTTGACTAGCCTCCAAGATTTAGAATGCTATATTGAATGTAATGTAACAATAAACGAGTATGAAGGTGTATTATTTCTTCGAAAGTATTTAAATAACATGAAGGTATTACAAAGTATATTTGCAATGGTATGATTAACAGATACCAAGGACGATATCCATGAGATGAAGATCTGACCTTTCCCGACTCTACATTGATGAGGAACCGGGAAAGATGATAGATAAACATCAGCATTATGTTGCAAACAGTTAAACTTTAGTCGGATGATAATCCAAAAAAAAAAAATCTTTTTATGACAACCAATCATCAGTTTCCACGAGTCAGTAACTAGAATATTCCCTTGGATGTTTTGACGGACTTTAAGGAAATTATTAAATAATTGTTATCTTACTTTTTCTTTTCTTAAAAACATAACTAAATATTTAATACCAAACATCTAAAAATTATAATAATATTATTACCTCATTTTCTAAAAATTTGATTTTATAACCCTCTTTTTGTTTCTTAATACTTGATGTTTTCAGATTTTTCTACATTCTTTTAATAAACAAATTATACATTTCAAGAAGCAGTGACTGAATAATTAAATGTATAAAATATTATTGGTTCATAGTTATTGGACACTAAATAATATTGGAAAATAATGAGGTATAACTAAGTATATTATATATATATTGTTTCTTAGTATGTGCAAACTCTAGAAAATAAAACTTTTGTAGTTACAAATGAAGTATTTTATTTCTAACCAAATCATTACAAGGGTGAATCTTCTGATTATCCAAGTACAGTACCAAAAAAATCTAAAAAAAGATTATTAAGAAACCGAAATATATAAGTCAAAACTATAAGCCCTACAAAAAAAAGGTGGAAAAAGAACACAAGGCACCACAAACAAACTATACATTTATTCAATTGTTTGTTTATTTGACTAAGAAATCATCATATGAGAACTCAGGACTAGAGAGGAGATCGAAATGCTTGCTTCCAAGTGTGTCTTTTAGTATAGTGATTTGACCTTCCTTAAAAAGTGTGTCCTCTTCCAATTTCTCTATCTTCTTCTTCAACATCTCCTTCTCCGATTGCATGTCCATGTTCATTTCTCTGCATTCCCTCATCTCCTTCAACATCTCATCTCTTTCCGACAACACTTTTGGTAATGTAAATTTCATACTAGCCAATTCTTCAGTAACTTCTTGGAGATTACATTCAAGCCGGTTTATGTTCTCATCCTTCTTCACCACCTGATATGTCAAATCATCATCAGAGCACACTCAAGTAGCTTTAATTCCTTATGATAAAACTCTTTATAAGCCCCACACACACACACACAAAAAAGATGAAATACCTGAAGCTTGAAGTCTTTAAATTGGTGTGTGTTTATGGAAAGGTTGTCTAAGGTATTTCGGATTTCACATTGTAAAACCTCGTTACCCCGTACGCCTGCTGCTACTTCTGCTTGTAGCTGTTCGATTTCTTGTTCCAAGGAATACATTTTCTCCCTCAATAAACTTGTAAGTAGAGTTTCTGCTCTCAGTTCAGCTCTCAGTGATTTCTATATCAAACACAGGTGAATCATTTAGCACACATAAACCTATGTTGAAATGAATCTAACGTGCATTGGAGGATAAGAAATAAACAGTTTTTTGGAAGGATAAAAAATAAGTTACCTCCACTGAGTGACTTCTTGGCTTATCAACACTAGAGGAAGATGATTCTAAATTTGATGTCATCTCATTAGATTTCTCAAGCAATAAACTTGTTACCGTCTGTAAACTCCTCTTCAGACTTTCAGTTCCACGCCGTATTCCATGAACTCTCATCTCAGATTCAATCAGAAACTGCTCACTCAATCCAGTATTCATTGATTGCTTGTCTCTGATGATTTTCAGAAACTTGTAACACAGCTGAGTGCTCTCATTTAACATTGTTATCCCTTGTTCTTCCAAGTGGCATACACGCTTCTTCACCTCATTATCTAGCTTGAAGGTCATCATAGCGTCAACTTCTTCTCCATTTCCTTTCACTTGATTCATCAGACAAATATTCTCACGACGAAGAGCATCAGCTTCAAGCTTCATTGATTCTACTTCCTTTCTAAGTGAGAATTCAACCCCTGCCAACCTTATTTGTTCATATTTCTCTGATGGTTGCTTCATAATCTCCTCGGAGAAACCATCTCTAAGTCCCTCAATTGTCTTCTCTTGTTCTTTGTAGGTTCTTAGCAATTGCGTAACAGATTTGCGTAACTCCTTGCATTCCATATCTTTCTCTTCAAAGTTTCTTCTTACGCGATCAAGATCTTCGTTAGCGCCACTGTAACTCTCTTGTAACTTGGAGAGGTTTTGCATAAGATACATATTCTCTTCACGCATTTCCTCTGCTGTTGTACTCAACTCCGTAACTGTTTCATCCAAATGTCTAATCATATCGATGCGCTCTGTTTCCTTTTCATGGAAAGATGATATTTCTCTCTGGAGTGAGACATTGTGTTCAGCAAGCTCTCTAACACGTTCTCTCAACCTCTTCTCTTCCACCTGGAACTTCTCCATTTTCGAGGTCCATTCACTTGACCTTCTATCAATCTCTTTCTCAAATTCAAACTGTAACTCATTTTTCTCTTTTTCTAGTCTCTTTATATGTAAGTCCCAATCTGTCTTTACCCGTCTGATATCTTCCCTCGCGGAAGCTCTATCAACCATTTGTGACCGCAAAAGACTTAAAACCTCAAAAGCCAAGCCTACCCTCTCCTCTTCCATCTGTCTAATATCTCCAACCAAAGATGAAACATCGTAGTCACGGTCTGTAAAGAACCTCTGCTCTTCAAGTTCTTCAGAAAGCAACTTCACTCTCTTCTCAGCTTCTTTATATCTCTTCTCTAGCTCAGAACTAACATCACCTTCCTTACAAGCACCGTTACTTCCCATATGCATGTTTTTACCATGTAAGAACAACTCTTGGTTCTGTTCTGCTTGGTCCTCCAAGTAATATTCATTTACAGCCAGTGGAACAACAACATTGGTAGAAACATCCGAGTTTGAGTCAAGAGTTTTACCATTGTATCCACCATAGACATCTTGTATTCTGATGGGCTCATAACTCAATGCCTTGGACTTGCCATGGGTATGAGAGAGTCTCTCAATGACGCTTCTTGCAAGTGAACGAGCCGATGCATCTCTCAAACCTTTAGATTTTCGTTTATCTGATACCGGTGAAGGGGATTGAACCCGCGGTGGAAGCTTCCTTCCTTTGTTCCTCCCAGAGAGACTACTATGTGAAGAACCGTTCTTAAGCTTACTACTTCGTTCTAAATACTCTTCTCCATCAATGTAACGGTCCAAGACTTGACTCGAGACATTACTTGAACAAGTAGACAAACTTCCATATTCTTTAAATTGTCTTTCCGGAGTAAAACATCTAAAAACATACATTATCAAACTTTATTCATTACTTGTAGAATTCAAAATAAAAAGATTGAGAATTGTTTTTACCGTGATGAGTGATTTCGCAATCTATGATGGTTGCTTCTAGGAGCATCATCTGAAGAAGTTCCATCAACGAGAAAAGCTGCAGAGGACAATGAACGACTTCGTCTAGGAGCTGCAGCATTAGATTCTTCACTTTGGGAATTGATCAAAGAATTTGAACTAATCAAATTTTGTTCAATTTGATCATGTTTTTGCCGGTGAAGAAGTTGTTTATCAGTTGCATTAGCAGATGATGATTTGAAAAAGAAAAGCTTCTTCATTAGTGGCAAGCTGGAAAGGTTCCACTCAGCTGGAATCAAAAACTACATATAAGATAGAAACGCTAAAGAGTATCAGAAAGTAAACAAAAAAAAAGGCAAAACACAGATAGCGACAGTGATTAGATTGCTACATGGGAGAGATTAGAGAGTCTAATCATGATATGAAAAATAAAGTTCAAACATTTGCAACAAAAATGGCGAATTAAATAAAAAAAAACAGAGCAGAGAGTGTTGTAAAGTACAACTTACTTGACTACTTGCTCGATGAGAATAATTCAATCATCTATTTTTAGCTTTTGACGATTAGATTTGGTTTTTTATAAATAGAAAAAATATCAAGATCGCCACAAACTTCTATCAAATGAATTTGTCAAAAGCTTCTTACAGATCCGTAAACATCGAAGTCGTCGAAACTTAGTTAAAAAGACCAAACAACCCTAAAAACAAACGTGATCGAATTTTTTTTTAAGTATAGCATCGAACTTGAGTCCTAGTTAGACTAACTAGGACTCCTAGTGGCAAATAAAATAAAGAAGAGATTGTTAGGTGAAAATTACGATCAATCAAAATACAAAATAAGCTCAAATTTCTTCAAATCAAAATTCAAACGAGACAAAAATCCATGGAGTTAAGAATTTACCACAGACAGATAAATTATCAAAAATCGAGAAAAAAATGAAACAAATCAGAAAAAACCGTAACAGAAAGTGAACTGGAGATTTTGTGAGGGTGTTAGTATTAAGGTTAATAACTTTATCTAAACGGAACGAGAAGGAAGAAGCGTTACGTTGGTAAAGGCGGCAGTGAACAGAGGAGATGTCGAAAGGACAAATAAAAGGGGTTTGTCCGTCAATTAGATTAGCAATTAAGGGTATTTTGGTCAATTTATTCAGTCCCTTTTTAAATATTTTTGGTTGCGCGGACAAAACCCATCGGAAGGAGCGGAGCGGCCTGTTTGATTTTTGTTATTGTGGGTCCAGTTGTTTGACCTATTTTGTAAATAAACCCATCTGGAGGAGCGGATAATAATGTAAATCAAGAAAATGAATTTATGATAAATAATAAATTATTACTATTTGGTAAGCCAGCACCAGAAGCTACAAGCCATACAAGAGAACTGAATTTTTTATTTATTTAAAAGATCGAAACTGATACATTGCGGTCCGCATAATGCCAACATGACCACAAGTGGGATTTTTCACTTGGTGGTGGTGGTGATGGGCACAACAGCAACTCCAACACTGTGAACAACATCGCTAGCTTTTCCATAGATACCAACGATCTTGTGGCCTTTCTCCCCAAGTGAGAACTTCTCACCGGAATCCATTCCAAACATATTTGACTCCCTTTTGTTCGTCTTGAACTTTAAAGACACAATTATCGGTGCCTCCACTCCAAAGATCTTATCATAGTACCCCTCTAAGGTTGTGAGATATTCACCATCTTCTAGAACAAACTGCAAAACTCAAAACTAACAAAGGTAAGTGTAAATAATTTAGGAAGCTAATTACTTGAAACAAAATCTTCTTGTTTATGGAAATGACCTCTTCAGTTCCAAGTAATGTCATCTTCCCATGACCATTTCCAGATACCAGATCTTTGCCCTTACTATACTCAAACTTGACAAAGGCTACACCGTCGGTTCCTTGTCCTACAAATATCTTCTTTACACCATCGTAAACACCATCATCCCAAGAAACTCCACCATTGCCACCTACTTCTGGTAGTTTCTTGGCTGGAATTAAAGGAGCAGGGGTAGGAGTAGGCATAGGAGTAGGAGTGGGAGTGGGAGTGGGGGCAGGAGTGGGAGTGGGAGTAGGAACAGGTGCAAAATATGCTCCAAGAGCATCAATAGCTTCACCTTCCCTTCCGTGGAACCCGACAAGCTGACGACCCTTTTGCTCCAGCACAAACTTCTTACCCACATTATACCCAAAGAATGACGTTCTCCCCTTTGATGTAACGAACTTAAGCGATGTGATAACTGTATTGCGGAAAATATCTGTCTTGTGGTAGGTTGCTTCCACCGATTTGATGTATTCATCCGGGTAACCAAGTACAAACTGTGACAAGAAGCAACATTTAAGAAGACTTCTCTCGCAAGAAATCAAAATACATGGATCTATTTACACGAATATAACCGGCTTTGGAGATGTGTGAGAGATATACACTTATATACTACTTCAGAGAATCCACAATAAAAGAAGAAATCTTGTTCATAGTATTTTCACAATTCATATTCTTTAGATCACAGGTTTAAATCCTGTCTCCGCAATATTTTTTGTTTTTTGAAATGTAACCCTTTTGGTAGAATTATTGATGAGTCGTGTATAATTAAGAATTTCTAGAAATTACCTCGGATGGTGTTTTTGCTTTTACACCATGGTGACATGTCTTTACTTCTCCGCCTTTCTCGTATTCGAACTCTAAATAAGTGATACGACAATCATCTTGAGAAATGAGTAAGTTTTTAACGTGGTCGTATGAGCCATCATCCCAAGCACGCCCCTCTGTACCACCTTGAGCTTGTAGCTTGAAAAGAGGGGTCTTCAGGGTCAGAGAGGGATCATGTGCAAAGTAAACTCCAAGAGCGTCGATAGCATTATCCGACCGTCCATGAAACCCTGAGATCTTCTTTCCCTCGTCCTCCAAAACGAACTTTGTACCGGTCGGAACTCCAAAAATGTTTGGTGTAAACGTAGGAGATTTTCTACCCTTTGAGGTCTTGAAGACGAGGGACGTGATCACCTCCGTAGCACACAACGCCACTGACTGGTAGGTTCCCTCCACCGCTATGATGTGTTCGTCCGGATATTGAAGTGCAAACTGTATGTGAAAATATCATTTATACAATCAAGAAACTAAAATATACCAAATGATAAAAAAAAAAAACCAAAAAAAATACACGAACTATGTGTGAGTTTTTAACGATTTGAGTATTAAAAAACATGTCAACATAAAACTATTGATGTAGAAAATTTTAAGCAATATGGAGAACCTCTTTAGGCTGTTGATCTATTTTCCCATATTCACGAGTTACTACTGCGCCGTCTTCCTTCACATACTCGAATTTGATGAAACTGATACGATTGCGATCTAGCCCTACATACACTTTTCTTACACCCTCGTAGACATCGTCGTCCCATTCACTTCCTCCTTCACCACCGTAGCGTGCCAATTTCTGGTACATCCTCGCCATTTTGAATCTTCAAATCCTGTAAAATGAAAAAAAAAAACTTAAATATTTATACATCTAATATCTTTATAAATCTATGATTGGTAACACACTAAACTGTAACCTAATCAAATACAAGAATCGTAGATAGACCAATCAACTGATATGGTAGAATAACTATTTATAGTTTAACCAATCAACTGTAACTATTTTTATTTCCCTTTTCAGTAAATATGTAATCAGCTAGTAAGTTTAATACAACAAGAAATTTCAACGAAAAAAAAATCTATTTATAGGGTGATGTTGATAGATATTTATTGTTGGTTTGCTATATAAATCTCTGAAGATCAAAGTTGTTGTATAATATTAAAAAGAACCCCACACAGCGAATTGAAAATGCATCGATCCACTTATTCCTTTCTCAATCTTTGGTTAAGATATCCTACGTACAGTAGTAGCTCTAGCTCTGTCACACTCTCCCAAACATGATCTTGTCTTAAATTTTTTGTGAAACGATATCCTAAGATAATCAATGATCTTCATGCAAATGTTTATTAGAGCAAGAGTAGGATGGAAGTTGGTTTCTCAACAAATATTATTAATAAAAGAATATAAAGTTGGAAAGGGGTTAAGATACACTTTCTTAAATGAGAAATTTTATATACTCATCATTTTTAAAGAATTTCTGTTATCTGTCACTTTTGTTATTGGTTTAACTTTTAAATATATAAATTTTTAAAAATATATAATAAAATTATATTTAAATAATAATATAAACTTTTGATAACTACCTTTCCATTTCTGAGCCCATGGAGGTGATCTAATATTATATATACAGTTAATTAATTAATTATAATAAGATAGCTTATTAGTAACTAATTTAAATGTTACAAAACTAAATTTGTATACATAAATCTAGTTTGCAGACATAAAACAAAACTTCTAACAATAATTTAGAATGACTTCAAAAGAAGATGTTGGCTTCACAAAATGACATATAAGGGATATAGAAATCATATGTGGGCTACAAAAATGAAAACAGCCACTTCAAAACCCCCAAAAAAAAAATCGTGAAAAAGAGAAAGTGAGAGAGAAAACCTGCAAATTTTTTAGCTCACTATGATTGAGAATAGAAGACATGAACGTTGTGGTTGTGGGTGTTGAAATATGAGTATTTATTGACACTTTTGGCAATTAGTTGTTATGATTTTTTATATATGTTTCTTCTTGTCACGTTGTTTCTAAATTTCAAGCATCTTGGTTTATGCTTGTTCTTTTCTGGTTACAATTTTTAGTTATAAGTGTCGGTCGTTGTAACTTGTAACCAACTCGTGTTTCACGAGGGATACAAAATGCAATAATTGACAATTCATCTTGGTTAGAGGGCCATAAACGAGCCCACATGATTTTATCGAAACAAATCATCCTCTTCTTGGGTCCCCCGCTTATTTCTCTTTGATCTGAGTCCACAACTAGCCCAATAATAGTCCTCGATCACTTTCATTTATCTTTGAATCATATCCTCTTCTTTTGCAATGGAGAACCGTGACGCTACGACCTCCAGGAGTGGGCACTCTCCACCTTATACCGCGTCTATGGCCTTGTACCACCCATTATTACTCACAAACAAACTCTATCATCAAACTCTGTGGACTTGGAGAAGACAATACGTTTGAGAGAAAAAAAAAATTACACGTAAAAACAATCTGAAAAGTTCCAAGGTTGATTACATGTGTTTACGATTGCTTTTCTGCCACGTTTATGACTATCCGAGGTTTCATAGGGTTTGATCAGCTATAGTACGGATCATCAAATTGGTGAGTATAATTTATTGAAACACTAACTGGCAGTTTTCAGATCAATCTTTGAGTGAACAATATAGATCGATACTTGTACTGTAAGTCTATCACTATCATTAAAATCAATCGTCCAAAACATGAAAACTTAATCCGAAGTGTTAGGCACTTTTTAGAGATGGGATCGATCGATGATAGCTACAAGTATGATTCAGAGCAAATCCTCGATCGAAACAGAGTCTCGCTCTATATTATGAATATTGGACGCCTTCTCTAATTTCTTCATACATTATTAGGAATCTTTTTTTTTTTTTTTGTAGAAGTATCATTTTATGTCTCTTTTCCCGAAAACGAAACCATTTGTGAGTTACAGAAATAAAAAGAACTATAAAATATTTAGAAAAGCGACACAATGAGTTTGACATTAGGAATCTTACTTTTATAGATTTAGTAATTTCCAATTTTCGATTTTTTTTTTCTTCATATTTCTCTTGCTTACTTATTTTACTTGCAACTTTTTAAACAGTAAATCCCCTGTTTTTTTTTCGTGTACAGTTGGTTGTTTTCAAAATTTAATGTGTTATATACTTGTTTCTAAATTGAGTTAAATTACATGGTTTGGTTATAAACCGTTTGAAACTGTTTGATTTTTTAGGGTGTCCTCAATCTAAAAATGCAAGGTAAAATTGTTGAAACAAATGATAAATGATTTTTTTTTATGAATTGATTTTGTTTTCTATTTTCAATTTGACGTCGTTGGCTTTGAATAATTATTTACTTAAAACAGTTATTTACTTTAAAGTAATATTTTGGGTTTTATTTGTTTCAATAAAATACGTATGTTTAATATGCAAAAACATCCGAATTGAAGGCATTACAAAAATCCGACCTGACCCGATCCGACCCGATGCAGTCCGACCCGACGACGCTAGTATACCGTAAAAAATTAAACAATCTTCGTCTCCGGCACAAGAAAAATTGTTCCTCTTCGGCCCGATTCCTCGATTTTCTCTGTGTTCTGTAATTTCGATAGATTTGAAAAGTCTCTTCCTTTATTGTTCCCTTAGATTTTTTTTTTCTTACTAGCCTTTGTCGTTTTTTCTATTCGTTTCCTTTTGTTACCTTGTTTTGGTTTTGATCTCAAATCCTGCTCTACTATACTAAATTCAATTCGTTGGCTCCATACGAACGAAAAAGACACAAATTGGAGCGTCAGTGGTACAAATTCTTCTTTGTTTTGCTATTTAGGGTTTTTCTCTATTGGGTTTATTTTTGATTCGAAATCCGAGTTGAAAATTTGTGTGTGATGCTATTGAAGGAGGTTGATGGTAGAATGAATCAAGGAGGAAACACTCAAGCTGTAGCTCCGTTGGATCCTAATTCCATTGAGGTGTTATCTCTTGCGTCTCTCTCTTACATCTTACGTTTTCCAATTACTACAATCGGTCTTTCTATCTAGTTTTTTTTTGTGTCAACTGAATTTGGTTTGCTGTAATGGTAATTCTACATTTATTTGCTTCTCTTGAGCCAATTTTTAGCAAGTTATGTTTGTTAGTATACAATAGTTTTGCGTATAAGTATGTTTATGCAGCAGAAAAAAATTAGATTTTTATTCTAACTTAGGTTTGTGGACTCTCAGATTTTTTTTTTTTGAGATAATTCATTCTCCTCCTTAACTTAAAACACTTTTTATTTATGCATTGGAGCCTTATGGTTTTCTTTAGTTATGATCCCTTAAAACAGCTCAAAGATGTTTAGTACTTTTGCTACAACAAATTCTTTTTAAGTGTTAGGTTTGGTTTAAACAGTTTGTTGATGATCACTTGATACATGAGCGTTTTCAGTTATAATGTTGGAGCTCTTTTTCTGATTGCCTTGAGACTATGGGAGGCTTTTAGCGTCTTAAGTT
This sequence comes from Nasturtium officinale, assembly GCA_963854855.1. Lineage (NCBI taxonomy): Eukaryota > Viridiplantae > Streptophyta > Magnoliopsida > Brassicales > Brassicaceae > Nasturtium > Nasturtium officinale. Next base: position 8,431,685 of record OY978511.1, read on the forward strand.
ATAGATATATCATATAATCTTCACTTGAGATGAAAATTTCTCTTTGTTGATTCTCTCTGTTTCTTTTCATACTTTAGATTTTTTCTTTTCTTTATGTGGTAAAATGAAGTTTTTAAAGACCGTTTGCCAGTATTAATACTTTTTTTCTTTGGTGCAGAATCGATATGGTGTTGATGGAAGCCAAGCGCATAAATATTCATATCAGTACTCAACTGGGTCTGACAGTGCCCCATGGACAGCACATACTGTGGAAAATCAGGCTGTAGAGAATGGGAACTATTCAAATTCAAACTATTACCATCCACAACCCACAATGCCAGCCACAGGAACTGTGCAAGAAATACCGAATACTGCATCCTTCACTAGCTCAGCCACGTCTGGATCTGCAAATGTGACTCAAGATTATAGTGGATATACCACGCCATACCAGACCTCCTCTGACCCACACAACTATTCAAACACTGGATATTCCAATTATTACGGTGGCTATCAACAGCAACCTAGCCAGTCGTATCCTCAGCCTGTAGGGGCGTATCAAAACACAGGTGCTACTCAGCCTCTTTCCTCATTTCAGAATCCAGGATCTTATGCGGGGACTGCAAGTTATTCAGGAACTTACTACAATCCTGCTGATTATCAGACTGCTGGAGGTTACCAAAGTACAAACTATAACAACCAAACGGCTGGAAGTTACCCAAGCACAAATTACAGCAATCAGACTCCTCCTGTGAACCAGGGAAACTATACAAACTATACATCAAACCCTTATCAAAGTTATACTCCTGATGCCTCTAACACTCATAGCTCCACTGTTGCAAGCACAACAGCTGTACATTATCAACAGAACTACCAACAGTGGTCAGAATATTACAGCCAAACAGAAGTCCCCTGTGCCCCGGGCACAGAAAAGTTGTCTACCACAAGTGCATATAGTCAGAGTTTTCCAGCTCCTGGTGTTTCTAGTGAAATGCCTGCTTCAAATGGTCAGCCAGCCCCATCCTATGTCCAACCTTGGAGGCAGGAAACCGACTCATCCCAATTACCTTCACAGCAGGTTAGATTTTACTTTTTTGAGGGAGTAGAGCAAATTTGCGTCTTATTTATGTTTATAATACTTTTCTGTTTACAGCTTATTCATAAAATGTGTGTTATTCTCCTTGCAAATTAACTATGATAAAAGAGTGATAGTGACTAACCTGTTAGCTGCCAAGCAATACTGCATAGAGTAAATTCTTGAATTTTCTTATGTGCAGACTGTTTAGTCATGATCTCTGATTGCTTTCATTTATGGGAATCTTTTTATTGGAAATTAACCTTATAATGAAAAATTAGTATTCATTTTTAATCATTCTCTCAGCCTGGTGTAACTGTTAGTACCTCTAATGATTCTTACTGGATGCATCAAACACCAAGTTTGCAAGCTCATCATCCTGTTCCTCCACAAAACCATTACCAGAGTCCGTTGGAGACGAAACCCTTATATGAGACTCCCTTTCAGGGTCAACATAGAGCTACACATCCTCAAGAGATGAACTCCCAGTCTTCCTTTCACCAGGCACCCTTAGGCTATCGCCAGCCCACTCAGACATCACCGTCAGTGGATCCACAAAGGGTAAGCAAAGTACAGATTCCAACTAACCCTAGAATTGCTTCAAACTTGCCATCAGGTTTTACCAAAATGGATAAAGATAGTTCAGCAGCCGCTGCAGCCCAAACACCTGCATATGTTAGTGTTCCATTGCCAAAGCCGAAAGGCCATACCACTGCTACGCCTGTGGTAAGATTCCTTTTTAAAATTCTTTGTTACTTAGCAAGTAAAGTAGATATTAAATGTTGGCCACTGTAAATTGGTGTGTTGGCCAATTGTTTCTTTCTTATAATTGACACTGGAAACAAATAATCATGTTGCTGGTAGTCTGGATCTTTCCCAAAATCTCTTCGTGGGTTTGTAGAGAGGGCTTTTGCACGCTGCAAAGATGAGAAAGAAAAGGCATCTTGCGAGGCTGCCCTGAAAGAGGTAAATGTTAATAAGAATTGTGGACGCTCAGATGTTAGACTATTGTAGCATGATAAATGGTTCTTTTTCATTTGAATGAGCTTCTTCAACTTGATCTTCCAAGTAGATGTGTATGATTAAGATGTTTTCATGCATTTTCTGAAAGAAATCATTTTGCAGTTATTAGAATACCATGATAATTTTTGTTGCTTTGCATGCTGATGCTTATTTTTGTATGTCTAGATCATCAGGAAAGCTAATGATGATGGTACTATTAATACTCGGGATTGGGATACTGAGCCTCTCTTAACTGTCCAGAACAAAAATGTGACTAACGCTGAGTAGGTCCCTTCTTTCCTCCTCATCTCCTACCTGCATGATATATAACGTCTGCTCTTCTCTATTTACGTTTGGAACTTTCACTACAAATGTTTTGCTACTAAATTTTACGCTTTGCTGCAGGTCGAGCTCTATTATTATCTCTTCGTTACATAATAAAAGCCCAACAAGACGACCCAAAAGTAGATGGGAGCCAATACAGGAAGCAAAACCTTTTGTCAAACCAGCTTCAACTTACAGCAATGCTGTTAAATTTGGAGGTTGGAATCACCAAAATGAAAATAATAAAAAGGTTAACCAATCTCTTTCTTATAATTTATTAATATCTAGTCAAAGGAAATGAATAGAAAGCATTTAGCTGGTTAGAATGTCTCTTTAGCTGTTAGAAATCTGTTCTAGTCGACTGGTTTTGATAAGAAATTTTGCAGAGCTCTGAGAGTTTTCAAAAGGTGGATGCTGCCAATGGCTTCAAGCCCACTTATTCTGGGCAAAATTCTGCAAAACAAAGTTTCCAGCGGCCTGCCAAGCGTCAGCGTTTTTCTGGTGGTTCAGCTACTGCCATTGATGATGAAGCATCTAGTGATAGTGACAAGGATTTGACACCTTACTATTCCAGTGCACATGCGCTTGCTAGTTCTGCCGAGGAAAAGAAGCGACGTGATAGTCGTTCCAAGCGTTTTGAAAAAGTTCAAGGGCACAGCCGTGGGAATGATCTTCCTAAACCTAAGAATGCAAATGTTGAAAATTTGCATTCTAAAAGAGCCACTGCCTTGAGGCTTAGCAAAAGTTTTGATGAAAGTAGCAGCAGGGCTGTAGAAGACATTGACTGGGATGCACTAACAGTTAAAGGAACTTGCCAGGAAATTGAGAAACGGTATCTCCGTCTGACTTCTGCGCCAGATCCTGCCACCGTAAGTATCACTATCTTATACCTAGTATATTTTCGACACCCTGACTGATATTTTTGATTGACTTATTTTCAGGTAAGACCAGAGGATGTGCTGGAAAAGGCTCTGCTAATGGTTCAGGATTCTCAAAAGAATTATCTTTACAAATGTGATCAGTTAAAATCTATTCGCCAAGATCTCACAGTACAACGGATACACAATCATTTAACAGCTAAGGTATACTATTGAGTTCGGATTGTTGTTAGAGTGTTCGTGCATGTAGGATCCATTTCCTGGTGGAAGATTTTATCCTAGTTGCATGATCGGTCACCAACTTAGCATGTTTGTGATGGTTCCATGTTCAATGTTTATTTCAGGTTTATGAAACACATGCTAGATTGGCTTTGGAGGCTGGGGATTTACCGGAGTATAATCAGGTGGGTATGCTTGCACAGACTATTCAAATTATAGAAAATTAGTCATTCATTCAGATTTTCTCCATCAAATTCGGTATTAAATACTTTTATCTTTAAAAAGTACCAACCGCCGCTAGATTTTTACTGGTGTCTCATTTTCAAAATGAAAAAAACATGTCATGTGACCTCAGGGTAAAGTGAGTTTGCAACTATTCTCTCACTATGAAATTCCTTGTTTAGCAAGAGGATAAATACGGGTAGAGTTGTGGCTCTAGATTCTAGAATCAATTCAGTAAAACATGGATAGCAATTGTGATTAATGGCTGAGAATATGCTATAGATAGCGTGATTAGAGTTTTATCGGACATACATGAAACTCGCAAAAGGAAGCATAGTTCTGATGACTTGTTAGATGTTACAATGGATTGTGGCTTTGGTTTGCATTGGTTCTGCAATACTATGATACTGTTCCATCAAGTCTTGTAGAATACATCTGTTATATATTCCTGAGGAGACTGTATAAATCTCAGTGTATTTGTAGCCTTGCTGAATTGTTTTTATCTTTCATTTTTTTTATTACAGTGCCTCTCACAGTTAAAAATTCTTTATGCGGAAGGTATAGAAGGATGCTCTCTGGAGTTTGCTGCGTACAGTCTGCTCTATATTACCCTACACTCTAACAACAACCGAGAACTGCTATCATCTATGTCCAGGTTAGTACTTTTAGCTCTCAATCTCTGGGCTCCGTTTAAGTATGACACTCTCGAGAAAATTTTATAAATTAAAGTTTCGTGGATTGATCAGAACAACAGTTGCTACACAAATTCTGTGAATGACCAACTGGGTATAGTATAGGAATAATGAATGCTCACTCCACCTGTCTGATAGTTGAGTTTGTGTATCAATGCATAGCTTCCTACCAATGCAGAGAGGTTATTCCTTTGAGTAGGGTTTGTATGCATGAGATTGAGTAATTTTGTGATCTCTGAAGTACTTTTTTGTTTTGTAGATTATCCGAAGAAGCTAAGAATGATGAAGCAGTTAGACATGCACTTTCAGTTCGTGCAGCTGTCACATCAGGAAATTATGTTATGTTCTTCAGACTCTACAAGACTGCGCCAAACATGAACAGTTGCCTCATGGGTGGGGGACATATCACATATGAATTTTTTTTAATATGTTTGACCAATTGAATGGCTAGATATGTAAGGATAAAATAAATTGTTATCATGTTTTGTTTGCAGATCTCTTTGTGGAGAAGATGCGTTATAAGGCTGTGACCTTTATGTCGCGTAGTTGTCGTCCTACAATCCCGGTTTCGTACTTAGTCCAAGTGTTGGGATTTACTGGTGCTTCAAGTGAAGGTATTGATGAAAAGGATACTGATGGTATGGAGGAATGTTTGGAATGGCTAAAAAGCCATGGTGCTAACCTCATTGCTGACAGTAACGGAGATATGCTTCTTGATACGAAGGTAAATATTCTTCTGAATTTGCCATAAGCTTATAATTAAACTTGTAGTTAGCTCACTTTGATTTCTCAGCCATATCAATGTTGAGTTCCTTAGTTTAGAGCTACAGATGAAGACTGGTTTTGTGTTATTCCTTGTACAGGCGTCATCAACGAGCCTCTTCATGCCAGAACCTGAAGATGCAGTTGCTCATGGAGATCGAAATCTAGATGTCAATGATTTTTTTACGCGTACATGATGAAAATAATTAATGTTTGTTGTAGTCTGATGGAAAAAAGCAAAAATGCCTAAATGAAGTTCATCATATCTTTTGAACTCAAGAAGACCAATGAAGATAATTTCAAGACTCTATGTCGTCATCATCATCTTCTGGCAGACACACAAACTCAGGTATGACATTTTAGTTTACAATACTTAAATAGATGTTAGTAGGAATCCCAATGTGTTTGTAATTTGTTTTTTTTTTATTGTGAATATGGAAATCCTTATTCTTTCTAAAGACCTTTGAGATTTGAAGAAAGGGAATCCACGATACTTAAACCTTTTATTTATATATATGAAAAAAATAAGTTTTGATTCAAGGAACTATATACCGATATTACAAGTAAATTTTAATTTGGGGATTTTGGAATTATTTTCTTGGTTTTTCACTCTTTTCACCTCCTCTTGTTCTTGCTTCCAAGTAACAAACATAAGTAAAACAAAATCCTGAAAAAGAACCCAAAAGCTACCGTGATCAGCAAGCAATTCCTTTTGCTCAGCTGAACCACACCTTGTTGCTTCAGAATATCTGCAGGAGTGGTCAAACACGTCGAGCAAGATATCCTTGTCCCGAGTGATTGGCTCAATGTATCAAGCAGCCTCAGCTTCATAACTTCCGGTAATTCTCCTAAAGGTGTGTTATCGAAAATCTGAACTCCTCTCACGAAACACTTAGTGGCATCAGAGAATTCATTCTGTAAAACCGCTTCATACGGGTACTTCACAAGAGACATGTAATGAAACCAAATCCAGTAATCTGGTATTCGGTTTCTGTTGATGAAGAATCCACTGAACAACAAGAAGTAAGCTAAAAGAGCGACGACGATTGTGTAACCCAACATCACACTTGGGATCACACCTGATAGAAACGTGACGAAGGAGCTTCCTGAGCAGAAAGAGGCTAATATGATCAAACAATAAAACAAAAAGCCCATTAAGCCTCCGTCTAAGCCCACAGCCCAATAAGTCGTCACTGCGAAAGCAACAGAGAGGAAAATAAGTGACGGGAAAGAGACGATGGCGTGAGAGAGAACATAGCAGGATCTCCGGTAAGCGTTGTAAGCTGTTTCTCTAATGAAGATGTAACGTTCCTGAAGAAAAACTGGAAGAGCATCAGCGCAAGGTTAGAACATTGTAGACATAGCGAAGGCGAAAAATCCTAGCCGCTCTTGAACGCCTTTTGGTGAAGTGTCTAATTGCCAGAAGACGGTGGGATAACCACGGAGGCGATTCTGATTCCGAATAGCTCCGGTTGTCTACGAGAGTTTAGAATTGATCGTTTTGAGAGAGTTTTGATTTCGATCCACATTGGATTTGCGAATGCAGGTACGGCAAAGGTTGTTGCGGTGGTGGTGGTTCCGCCATTAGCGACGGATTCACCACCGGAGACAAGCTTTCCTCTGCTGATACTTGCGGCAATTGCTTCTTTCAGAGTTAGATTTGGGTACGGTGATGAAGGAGGAGTCAATGGTGGTTGACGATTCTTCTGTTTCTTCATCTCTTGCCATTTTTTGTTGAATTCAACTAATCCTCTTGTTCCTCCAGCGGATACTTCAAGCTCACGGATGAGATCAAGGGCAAACTCCGTTCGATTCTCATTTTCCGGTATCGGATTCCCGAACTCGGCGAAGAAACGTGGAAGACTCGCCGGAGATCCACTGTAAACAGTGTGGCCACGAGATAAGAAGATTAAACGATCAAGCAAACTGAGAACTCGATGACTGGGCTGATGAATCGACATAATAACGATACTGCCACTCTGAGCAATCCTCTTCAATACTTTAACCACCATGAAGGCACTCGTTGAATCCAAACGAGAGGTAGGCTCATCGAGAAAGAGAAGAATCGGATCATGAATTATATCAATCCCGATCGAAACACGTCTTCTTTCACCACCGGAGATTCCACGGTGACCTTCATCTCCGATAATCGTTTTAGCAGCGTTTCTAATACATAACTGATCAATCAAAACTTGAACACGAAGCTTCTTCTCAGATTTAGGTAAACTTCTGGGAAGACGAAAATCAGCAGCGAACATTAGTGTTTCTTCAACCGTAAGCATAGGAAATAGAAGATCATCTTGCATTACATAAGCTGAGATAACTTTAAGCATTCGAGATTGAAGTGTTTCTCCGTTTAGCTTCACCGTTCCTTTCAAGCTTCCTTTAGCAATCCGATTCGCTAATGCATCGATCAGAGTTGATTTCCCTGATCCACTTGCTCCAAGAACAGCCATGATCTCTCCATCTCGGCTCTCACCGGAGATGTTTTTGAGAAGGGTTTTAGTCTTCGGCCTTACTTTTTGAGCTATCTCTGGATCATCTGTTCTCCTCCGACGAACTGAGACATTGTAAGTGAGATTGTCGAACGTGAGAACGAAAGGAACAGTATGCATGTAATCATCGTCTTGGTTTAAGGACTCGTGAACTGGAGTCTCGTCTCCGATAGCCATTTTCCTGACGCCACTTACGTTCTTCAGAAGTTGTCCGAGATTGGAATCGTGGGTGCTGAGCTCCATGGAATAAAACGGAGGCGTATCATTATCAGCAACAATACGAGCCATAGTTGTACAAAAAAGACAAACTTTTTAAAGTGCGATTTTAATTAACGGCCTTGAAACACACTCATAACTGTTTTTAACGACTTTGAGTCCTCTCTATGTGTCGAAGAAGAAGAAGAAGAAGGAACCGAAGTGTTGGTTTTTTAGTATATGGGATAATTTGATGGATATGTCACAATATGCTATCTTAGTTATATAGAAAGGTGAGAGCGCATAAAGAGACGTGTTTGTATGTGTGAAGACACGAAGGCTTAATTGATGTGAGAAAATTTAAAAAGAAAGGCATAGTGAGTTGCATGGGAAAGGTATGTTAGGTTTATATTTTGACTGTTTGGATGTAAATGCGTTTTTGATTTATTGTTTAATTATTAGGGCGAAGGTGAAGAATCGACCTAATAAAGTTAAATTCCCCAAAAGTGGCAATTACCAAATACGTCTCTTTTATTTGTAATCGAGAAATAAAAGAATCGGTGAGTACAGGACACGTGGCAAATAGTTTTATTGAGTAGGGAATTAGCCAATTAGGTAATTAAAGGGTGTTTGTTGATCTAACATAGGCATGGGACGACGACTTTCGTGTGTGTTTCTAATATCTGGCTCAATCAATGCTTATTTATTTACTCAAGGACCTAACCTAAGCATGTAGAATCATGTTGTATATCGGTCTATTTCCATGTTGGTCATAATCAAAACTTAAATCTATAATAAATGGCTACAAGTTAATCTTAGTTTAAGGCTTTAAAAGTTCAAATTGATGCACACGCACTAATCAAACACACGAAAGCAGTCACAAAAGCAACCCTTTGCTTTGGGTTCTCTTGTCCCTTTCCTCTCTCCTAAATTTTCTTTTAGATTTGATTATTAATTAATAACATTGTGTTTTAGGACTATGTTTATAATGATGTGATACTATTCTCCGCATCTGGCCTTGGGTTAATATTTTAATTCACAGAAGTGTCCTTTAGTTATAGTAAGAGACATACATACACTGGATAACTTTTATTTACTACATACGTTAAAAAAATTAACACAATGATACTTTCACTTTTTAAACCATCAACATATCTGATTTAGGCAATTTCTGTTGGATTAATGATATAAACACCGATACCATATTGATATAAATCTAATTCTAACTCAAAACCAAATAACTGGTCCATGTTCTCTATATACTCATATGTTACAAAATCTTACAAAATAAAAGCAAAGTTCTTATAAGATATGGAATAATAAAAAATGGTTTTCGTAAAGATGAAGTATAGATGGGTTTGAGTATGTTACATTTATTATGTATAAAAGTTATATTGACATATAAAGAGGACTTTAGAAATAAAATTAACATACAAAAGGGGGCTAAATAGACTTCGGAACTCGACCTAACCTGTGGATCTAACGTTGATGTATACGTCATCGTGTCTTGTAAATTATAGTCATGCTTTTATACATATTAATGTACTCTTCACTGATATATAACTTACTTATTTACCTATTTATTTAAATTTCTGGAGCGAAGTAGCAATCAGCTTTCTGAAAGCATGGATCCATGTTCCCCGATATATATATATATACTTTTTAAAAACTTTAAGAAGTGAGCCTTTCTATGGTGATAACGACGGTCTGACTCGGAACACTCGTGTTTAGGGATTTATTATTTCAGTTTGGCAATCAGTCTCAATAAATTATATATTTTCTATTTTGTCATTTGAGGAATTTTCTTACTGTTAAGAGCCTAAGACCATTTACTGATCAGTGACTGGGATATTTAGTTGGAAAGATACGTCTATATAAAGGATACATATATTATATATAGTCACAATTAAAAAGAATTAAAAAATCCTTAAACATTCTCAGTTTAATATACATAATTTTTTACTAGGTATATATATATATATATATTTTGGTGGGGTAAAAAACTAGGTCGATATCACATCAGAGTTTTACTTTAAACGTTTGCATTGATTTACAATCCGAACATTTATGAGCTCGAATCGCAATTAACTCAGTTAAATCGAAAAAACCAAATTCTAATCATATCCTTTCTGTGGATTAGAAATTTATGAAATCTCATAGAAAAACAAAGAAGATGCAAAATAAGAGAAAAGAAAACACAAGAATTTAATCTCTTGTTCTCCCACTCTCACTCAACTCTTATTTTATTCTTATCTTCTTCATGTCTAAATATATCCTTAGTTAGCCCCTAAACATCTGAGCCCGTTCTTGATCATCCCTTGCTGCGATTCTTGAAGCTGAAAACGCACATAATCCGACCTCATTAACATTATATTGTTTCTGCTTCTGCTGCAGAGATTGAGATTGCTTGCAATGCAAGATAGCTCCCTGAATAGAATTCTCTATCTCAGAACTCGAACTCGTACTTCTCTTCAAAAACTGCAACGGACGAAACCCTACGCTACTTGATGATTTGTTGTTTGAACTCTTCGCATGTTGTCTCCTCATAGAAACCGAAAACGATCTCCTATGACTACCGGACACGGAACCATTGCTCTGTTTTTTAGGTCTCTCTGTTTTGGTTTGTCCAAAAGGCTGCACTCGCGAATACCTCAAAACGGATCCTTCATTTGCAACTCTTGCAGCCGAAGATGCACATGATGACTCATCAGAACAACTTGTTTTACCAAAGAAAGATCGAAGATAAGCTCTCGAAGCTTTAATCTTGGTTCCAAAACTTGAATGCTTGATCAATCTCAGTTTCTTGGTCCAAGATTTCTTCTCCTCCTCCTCCTCCTCCAGTGAATCTGAATATTCAAGGAAATAATCTTCAGGTTTAAGCTCCTTACTCACTTGACAAGATTCTGCGGGAGAGACAGTGCAGGACTCGAACGGAGTGTTGCACGTCACCGGAGTTGTAGCTGTTCCCGTGTCTAAAGGTGTGCTATAAAATTCGTCATCGAATGTGTAATCTTCTAGAAGCTTCTGGACCATTTGAAGACGTGGAGGGAGGTGAAGAGGGAGAAGCTTGCCTTTGTAGAAGAGCTCGTCTGCGGGAGAAGTGGTTTTGTCTATCCCGAGAGGACAAAGATGAGACATTTGGAACTCAAACTCTCGATGGTTGTTGTTATTATTGTTGAGAGTTTTGCGTATGAGGTTTGTGAAAGAACTAACTTCCATGTCTATGAAATCTTCTTCTACATCACTGTCGCATCGCTCTAGATAAGCAGCCATTTGTTGATGTTTCTTCTTTGTGGTATGTATTAGAACTTAAAGAGGTGAGTAAGTTAAGAGTCCAAGAGTTTGTTTTTATATATGTAAGAGAGAGTTAGTGTTAGGTTTATGATATGATAAAGAGGCTACAACGACGGAAATAATAATTTCTTGGATGGACCACCACTCAAAACTTGTACTCAGTATAAGGTGAAATTTTAAATAAACATTGGGGGTTTATTTCTTTATTTTTTATTTTGAAGAAATGTTTGGTTGGCTGTAGAAAGTGAACGGGTTCATCATCATCATCATCATCATCATCATCATCATCATCATCATCATCATCATCATCATCATCATAGAGCTTAAATATATGAAAGAACGAATAGCGAGACGAAGTTTAGAATAAAACAAAAGTATCCAATACCTAAAGTATTGGTTTAGTAATCTATCCGATAATTATTTGACTTATAATGTTTGATATGTGTATTTGGATTTCTTATAATTTAGACGAGGAGGCTGATGAGAGACAGTAATCTTGAAAGAAGCCCACGTGTTATAAATAGTTTTCTGTCTTATTGGTTACTCAAGCAATAAAGAAATGCGTAAAGAGAAGAACACTAACTATATATATGATGAACAATATGATTATGTCGTGAGCCGTATGATACATTGAAAATACAAAGAAATATAAACATAAAGACATTAGACAGTGGTACTGTAGTGTAAAAGTATAAAAGCATGTTTGCTTCACCGTGTAAATTGTTTATTGAGTTTCTATATCCTTTTTGCCCCGTAGATATTTATAATGAGGAAATCTTCTTATTCTTTTGTTGTTGGCACTTGGCAGGAGTCACATCCTCCCAAACCCACTCTACTTTACTATGATCCAGACATTACACTGGATTCCAGGGTTTAATTTCTCCACTTTTGATTTTTAAGAATTATCTCCATGACTAATTTGTTTTCATAAAATAGTATTTTCTAAACTATCCACTTATAAAATTGTTTCTTTTAAAAAATGTTCTTCGTTGCCTCTGTTTATCACGTTTATATTAAAGAAGCATCTTTTATCTTGTCAGGTATCATTACTTTTACTTTTACAAGATGTGCTTGTGCTTGAATACTTTAGCCGAATGTCTTGACACTTGATCTGTTGTAAAATTTGTTCCAGTCTCGAGCAGTGATTAAACCATTATCTTAGAGACGTTTAAAAAAAACATAATTTTGTAAACCAAAGAGATTTGAAATTGCCGGTTTAACCGATATGTATTTTTATGAGTAAACTATATTTGTTTATTTAAAAGTAACGACGCGAAAATCACAAAGACGAGAATGAAGATGACGTCGCTTGGCTGGCCATGGGAGATATCTATGCCGACCAATTACGTTGCAGGTATTATTCGTATTTGACATTTTGTATCTTTGAACATGTATATATTTGGTTTAATCAAGTTAGCGGATAAATTAAACGAAATCAGTGAATGATTTGAGCTTTGATTGTGACTCTCGTATTTTTGCTATGTCAAATTGCTAATGTGGAGCTATTGATTTCGTTTTTTGGTTACTTTTCTTCTCAAAGTGTCTCTAAATGGTTTAAAGTTTCGATTTTTCAACAGATATTGACAGTTTTGTTCCATTATTAGATTTCAGATTTTGAGTTTTTGGAGATTATTGTACTTCATTCCAAAATCAAAAACTCAAATGAGGAAGCTGCAACATATATAAGAATAAGTATACATATTTCACATCCATTTTAGTGATGATGATACTTACCAAATGTTCTAACTTTGAACTTTATTTTGTTACACATCCAAGTGAGATACAGGATGAAGAAGACACCGAAGAAGAGCTACTAAGTATTTGTGTTCCATGGAAAAGATCTGAGAGATAGTTCTCCAAATTATCAGGCTTGAACCTCACCAATATCTCTATGTTTCTATCCTGGCTCAACGTTGGCAAGTACTTACCGTAGAACTCTCTGTATTCAGGTACAAGTTTCTTTGCTATGGAAACTTTAAGCTCGTTCCTAAGTTTCACATGCGGTATAATACATGATGATTGTTTCATATATGCTTCTTCGAAAGCCGTGTGAAATCTCTTGAAATGTATTTTGGCCTCCTCTGGTGATAGTGTGGTTTTGGTTTTCTCTGGTAAAGATAAGTAAACATTGGCCCACGCTGCTATCTCGTAGTTTGCAGCGTAGATTCTGAGTTTTGCTTCGTGCTTGGTGAGCCAATCGTCTCCAAGGAGGTTCTTGAGGTGAGTTGAGCGAACTGTCTCTATGACGAACTGAATGTTGTTCACGAGGAAGAGGTAAGATAGAGAAACATCCTTGTAACTCTCTGCTTTGATGTCTAGTTTGCATAGGAAAACCAGGATGAGCCATGCTAGATGGACTGAGATTGACTGGTTGTTATATTCTTCATCTTCTAAGATTGGAGCTGTGAAGTAAGATTCTAGCAAACGGGTGTTTCTTTTAAGCGGATGCTCTGCAAGGATCTTGGACAATATATGGCTGTATTCAGAAAGCGATGATATGAAACTCATGGTTGATCGAGTCAGCTTGTGAATCCCTCCTCCTGCAGTAAGTGTTTTTGAAGAATGCTTTTGTATTGTTGACTCAAATTCCGTGAGACACGTGTGGATTGAGACCTTGAGTTTATTCATCGATGAGAGTGCCAGATTTTTCACAGCAGCTACTGAATCAAAGTGAAATATCAGTTCTATCTCTGGCCAAAGGTCAGAGATTGCTGAATAGAGATCCATCAGTCTGAAGATCCTCTCGGGAGATGAACTTTTCTCCTTATTGGCAACGAGTTCTGGGAGTCTGAAAAGATTGATTCCTGCTTCGTTTGCTATCTCGTAAAAGCAAGACTCTCTTGTTGTACTCGAAGCAGAGAAGACGTGATCACAGAGAAGTTTCTCTCCCCGGAAGAGTGTTGTGACTCCAATCTTTGCAGCTTTGATCCAGTTCTTGATCATATGCTCGAGCATGCCCCAGTTCATTCTACTAAAACGGGAGCTCTTGCACTTTTCGATCCCAAGTAAGTGTAGTCCTTCATCTACGATTGACTTTCTGAGCAACTTATAAGTCTTTATACACTCTTTGCCATATCTACAACTGATCATAGTCTCTGCTATGACCTTTAAGTCTGACATCACCAGAGCCGAAGCTCTCTCGACCTGAGTAATAGATTCACCAGCCTTCTTCAGCTCATTATCTTCATCGTCATCATCAGATTGCACAACATCTTCTAATTCTGAGTTGCTTGAAATTGAGGAGTGATCAGAGACTGATTCAGGATCAAGTTGGTCTCGGTTTGAAGACAGTATCTGGAAGAATTCTTTTTCAAGCCTGGACATACCAATCTGCATCAGGTTTTGTGCAAGCACAAGCTTTGTTGATTGAGAGTGTTGAGAGACAAGAAAGTGCATGGCTCTGCGCAAGTCACGAACGCATCTGATGAATTCTTTGGCCTCTTTTCTGCTGTGACTGAACAAAGAGATGATCTTGGTGTGTGATGGTGAGTGCGGATCCCATTTCTTGATGATTGATTCTGCGGCCTCCACGGTTTCCTCCATCATTGACTGAGAAAATGTCTGATTGAGATGAGGAGCCGGGAGAGAGGTGAATGAAGAAAGAGAAGAAAGGAGATGTTTTGCTTTTTTCGCCATTGATGAGGTTTTAGTGCTCACTGCTCTTCTCTTCTTCCTGCAGAAGTAAGAATAGATTATTTTGTGCTTTTATTCTCTGTCTTGTCTTTGTAAGGTACAAACATTTAACCATTATATAGAAATGGTTCTATATATTCGTGCAAGTTTATTCAATATTGGTAATGTGTCATGTAGTTTCAGACTGGTTTAATAATAATAATAATTCTTCTTCTTTACACTTAAATTTCTCGTCAAGTCTTTGTAGATTGAAGAATTATATTATAATTTATATTGGCTTTGAGTCGTTTGACTTGGCAAAATTTCCAAAATTCCGGTGGTTTATTATTATATCAAGGATGAGGTAGATTGATTGACGTTAACTTCTGATTAAGATATATGAATTGGTGACAAAGTCTACTTTAACTCTAACTCTGAGGTTATGAGTCTTATGACAGAGAGATCTTTATAGATCTTTGATTTTTGTTCCACGTTAAATTTTCACTAAATTATTCCGTCGATTATATATTGGTTTCCATTGTTTGTTTACACCTTTTTAAAAATTCATTGTGTAAATTTGTATTCATATTTTTAACCAAAGAAAAGCACTCAGATATCTTGTATGTTATGATTCCATATGTCAAGGAGAAATTGCGAACCTTGTATGTGTATGAAATTACAATTTGAAAAGTTTTATGAGAAAATTGATATTAGAGCTACATTGAACACTTTCAGTTGATTGTTTAAAAGCCATCACTAATATATAAGATAAGACTATTATTAACCTATTGTTTCACCATCAGATGAAAGATACCTACTATCTCTGATATTGTGTATTTACCATCAGATGATTGATATTATGTATCTCTGATTAAAATTAAGGAATTGGGGACAAATTATATTTTAACTTTGAGGTTTATGACGCAGTCTTTAAAGATCCTATATTTTTGTTCCACGTTGAATTTTAATAAAATTATTCCGTCGGTTATATATTGTTTTTCTTGTAATACTTTCCACTATTTGCTTATACGGTTATACCTAACTTCATTATGTAAATTTATATAACCAGCTATTCATATTTTAACAACAAAAAACTCATATATATTTTATATGTCTTGTGATTCCATATGGCAAGTAAAAATTGCGAACCTTGTAGAGTTGTATGTGTATGAATTTTTTTTTTTTGAAAATGATTTCAACCCTTGTGATCTTTAAGTAAAAAGGTATTTTACAAACCAAGTAGGAGACATGGAGGCCTTTGCTCGTAGGAGTAGACATAATTCCCAGTCCGGTCTCGTCCTGTTGTATTCTTGTTATCGAACTCCAGTTCCATACGGGAATATCTTCATATATTTGTATGTGTATCAAATTACAATTAACAAAAAATAATCAAATGTTTTATGAGAATTTTTTTGTTAATTTTATATGAGAATAGTGATATCAAATATAAATTTATAACTTTAAGTTGATTGTTTAAACCATCACTATATAAGACTATAAACCTATTGTCTGACCATCAAATAAAAGATAAGTACTACCTCTGATATTGTGTATTTACCACAGATTGATATGCAATGACATAGTGATTAGTGACAAGGTTTGAAAAAAATGATATACACATACATACAAAATAATGTGTACAAATGATTTTGCAGCCACGAGTTCATTAAAGGAAACAAAATAGATATTTTCTTACCAAAGTCAATTGCGTACATATGTGAGAACTAAACAAGTTCTCTATCAACGCTTGCTTGGCAAATCAAGACCAGTGATAACTGATAAGCACTCAACTATTCTACGCATAGCAATCACTAATTATATATTATGATAAACCGGAGAATTCCAAATCAAAACCCAAACCAATACGCCGAAATATGTAAAAATTCAGGTTTCAAACTTTGCCATAAATTATAGAGTCAACTCTTCAACTATTTTTAAAGAAAATATTTTTCTAGGCAACCTTCTTGTATTTATCTTTAGGTCTCCCTAAGAAGAATAAATTTTGTGAGTTACATAAAGAAGAGATACATATAAGAAGATAGTAGAGTAACAAATTGAGGTGATTATGCCATGTGCATGTGTTTAACCCTTCAATTACTTCAATGAGTGTGGATCACTTATTCACTTGAATTTTGGCTCATATGATTAATCTGTGAAGAATTTATAGAAAATCGTTTGACGAGGTACATATGAATTTGCTAAATCCAAAAATAGCTTAGGAAATAATTCATATGTATAGATATATATACCATCGTAGAAACCATCATACGATTTAGTTTAAATTGAAAATTGATTTAGTTGGTTTCAAAAGGTATGGAATAAGAAGAACTTAAAGAGAACTGAGATGAATTGTGCAAATGTGAATACTATATATATGCGGAACAGATTCCGCGAAAGTCATCTCTTGCCTAATGCCCTATAATACAAGTTTTGACAAAATAAGATAAGTATATTGAGAAAGTCAAATTTCTCAATGTTATATTTTATCTCCTAAATAAATCAAAGATCAGATTGATGTTCAATTATTTAAACAAAAGTTAAGATTGATATTTGACTATATAGAAACACAATTACTTAACAAAACCACCACAGTTTTATGTGATATATTATTGCGCACCTCTTCCTCTTGGTCTAATAAATTATTGTTACACCAAAGGATTCTCACAAAAGCACATATTTTGGTGCATCAGTTCTTCAAAACTCCGATCGTATTGATTCTCCAACTTGTAGATTCTCTATGGATACAACTATGATAAGTAGACTCTACGGACACATCAACTTCTCCATCTAAAGAAAAAGAAAAAGAGAAAGAAAGAAAAGACACTTCTCTATCTTCACTTTTTTTTTTTGGTCAACCCTATATTTTCTCTTGGGTCAAACATATATACAAGTTCAAAGTTGTTTCTTAAAAAAAATTCTCAAACTAGCCGCTTTTTGTTTATATTTTGACTATTACAAATTTTGAAACATGTTTTATGTTCTCTTAGAGAGAATTGCTGCACAATGAAGAAATCAATTATTTGATTCACCAATTTATCCTTGCTATATATATATATATATACTTTCAAAACTGAGGTGAAAACAGAGAAACAAATATAAATATTTTGGCTCGGGTGATAGAGAAACAGAAAATTCTCACAGATGAAAGACCCAACGAGTAATTGCGAACTTATCCAATATTTCTTACTCCAGCTTGTTATAAATTTCATTCAAAATTATATATCCCAATCTCGGAATGAAAAAGTAAATTAATCGTTGAGATCAAAATGTCTAGTTAACTAATCCAAATAAAAGATTATATGAACCGATCATATAAACAATACTGCTTTTGTGAATCAAATCTTTCATAGATATGAGATTTCAAATTGTATAACAGGGAAGGAAAATACCAAACACACAAAAATTGATGTGAATAGCCAAAAGCTTACACCTTGATAGCATACTTTCTAATTGGAAAGTACATTTCTTTCTTCTTCTCCCTTTCGGTCTTCAATGATGCCTGTTCAAAACACAGCCAGTAACAATTCATTTAGTATATAACTTTAAATCTACTACAATATTATCATGATCACTTCACCTGATGCTTGGTGAGTCTCCTCCTGATAGCTCTAGTCTTCTTTGGACGAAGATCAAGAGGCAGAAGCTTCTTGTTCTTGTATGCCTCTCTCAGAGCAGACTTTTGTTTCTGTGAGATTACGGTCAATACCTGAGCTATTGACTTCCTCACTACCTTGCTGAAACAACCCAAACAGAGCCCCTTTTAGATCAATGTGATTTAAAAAAAAAACAGTATTGAAACGATTCAGCAGTGAGAAACTAAGCCAAGTGAAGCTTTATTAATCTGTTGCGGCCAATGGTAAGGATTAGGATACAATTACAAAACTGAGTTCAAAACTAAGCAATCTCCAAAAACATAAGCAGAAACACGTGTTATATGTCTGAACTTGTCAAAAAAAGGCCGACATACTCATAAACCCGATTAATTCTAGTTAAAACACAAATGCTCACTAGCTTAAATCACAAACAAACAAGGCTCTTATGGAATTTAGATTCCACATATATATATATATATACTTAAAAATCAACCAAAAATCTTGAAATTGTAACATTCAATCACAAAAAGTGTATAAAGTAAGAGAAATGAAATAAGACATACATCTTGGAGAGCTTATTTGGAGCACCTCCAGTGACCTTAGCGACACGAAGAAGAGCAAGCTCCGCCTTAAACTCCTTCAACTGACTCGAAAGATCAGCTTTTGACTTCTCCCTCAGCTCATGAGCCTTGATTCTCGCTGTTCAGGTTCCATTTCACAATATCAAACAATATCTCATCACCCAATATGAAGATATTCGATACTACAGTTAAAAAAAAAAAGTTTCCGAATTAAGCGTACCCATTGCGTCTTCGAGCTCTTCAGCTTCCCTTACTCTCTTTGATCTTGTACAATTATATTAGAAACCCTAGAAAAAATGAAGTAGACGGCTAAGACTAAAATTTTAGGTTATAATTTAATTGGGCTTTGAATATGGGTTTAATTACTGGTCCAATTTTATATAATATGGGCCGAGGCTTATAAAATTACTAATCAAACCCTGTTTTACAAAAGTTTCATAAACTACACTTGTTTTTAAATTGTTATACGATATGATTTGACCAAATGCCCTGATTTTTTTCCGTAGCAGCTGCCATGCCTTTTTGTTCTCTTAGTAAACGTATAAAACATTTTTTTAGGTCCAATAATTGACGCCAATACAAAATATCTAATAAGCCATATTGATATTATCTTCTTCTATGATTGATCTTAGTAGTTGCAGACAGTGACAAATTTTCTCTATTAGAAAACATAAATACATATAGTATACTACTACACATTTGTTTTCTTTCGTAACAGATTAGTGGGATCTCTAAAAAAATGACGGCAAGACATAAGCATTTGATTTTCAGGATAAAAATCATCTTAATTTTTGTTTTAATCTTTATTTACATGTTCTGCCAAAAAGTCAGCATCTTAAAACTGTTAGAGAGTCTCGACCAAAAATTGTAGAATTTAAATTTTTTTATCGTACATTGCAATCGTAGCATCAATCTCGACGATCACCAATTTCTACGTAAGTTAAAAGAATAAAAATAAACGTAGACGACTCATTCCTGGCACATTTTTGTTATAGCCAATGATCAATGATAAGCACACGAGGATACGGGGATTCGTAAAAGTATAATATATGTATTGGCGTTGGGTCACCATTTTATTGGCGTAACTTTCAAGCATTAAATTTAAAAAGAGACTAGTATATCATGAAACAAAAAAATTATCATACACAAAGAAGTAAATCTATTTCTTTTCTTTATTCTAAATTACATTAAAATGTCTATATATAAAGAAAAGAAAAATTATAAAGTCAAATCAGTCAGAAAAATACAAACAAATGCATATTACATTAACATTTATATGCGTCATACATATATAAGTAATATAATTTTTTTTGTAATATACAAAATAAAAAGTAGTCTTATTTTTAGTTTGAAAAGAATTGGGTAAATAGTAATAATGGTAATAAATAAATAGTAACCTTACCTAAAAATGAAAGAATTTGAAGAGTGGGGTTTCTGAACAAAAATAAGACTTGAGGAACTAATTCGTAAAGTTTACAAAATTTGAGGTGTTAATTGTATTATTTTGAAAACTGTAGGGGTGGTTTTGAAAGTCGTTATAGTTGAAGAGTTGCCACTTGTGAGGGAATATAATATTTTATTTTATTTTATTAAAGAAAGTGAAAAACGTGTTGTAGACTTGTGGGGGTGTGTGTGAAGGAAAGGATCCGTTATTTCGTCATTATCAAGTTAAAACGGTGTCGCATCCTCTTGCTTAAAATCTACCCAATATAAACAGAGCCGTACATCAAAGTTCGATTTCTCTTATCATAACCTCTAGTCTCCATCTACCAAAACTCTAAAGAGAGAAAAAGAGAGAGGAAAAAAAGATAGATAGATAGATTCAGATCAATATCTTGTTAAGAATTAAGAATGGTTAGTTACGTTAAGATTTAACACTCTCTGGTTTCTATCTCTTTCAGATCACTTATTAAAATTCGTTTATTTGTTTATTTTTCTTGTAACGAATTGGGTTTTTGGTTTGCAGGCAAGTGAAACAGAGAACATCAAGTACGAAGAGGTATGTGTTTGGTTTCTTAGTATTATTTTGTGGACAGATAAACCTGGTTTGTGAGATTAATGATTGATTTTTGTATATGCAGAGTTTCATAACAAACACTCGAGGAATGAAACTGTTCACGTGCAAATGGTTACCAGCAAACCACGAGCCAAAGGCTCTAATCTTCATTTGTCATGGATATGCAATGGAGTGTAGCATCACCATGAACAGTTGAGATCAACCCACTTCATGATTTCTATGTGTATAATCAAATATTGAAGTTTTTGTTTGTTTATGTGTGAGATGAATATGATTTGATTAGGTACTGCAAGGAGACTTGTGAAAGCAGGATTTGGGGTGTATGGGATGGATTATGAAGGGCATGGTAAATCTGATGGGCTTAGCGGATATGTTCCAAATTTTGACCATCTCGTTGATGACGTCTCAACCCACTACACAACCATTTGCGGTATAATGTTGACTTTTTCTGGGGGTAAAAAGTGTATTGTTGACTTTTTGAAAACGGTGGCAGTGGTTCATTTACTATTAACAAATTTTTGTGAATTTTGATGCGAATAGTTCATTTAATGGGATGAAGAAACAATATTCCTTAACTGATCGAGCAGTTTGATTTTTTTTTTTTGAATGAAAGTAACACATCAATTGATTTTTTTCCTTGACACTATCAAATATTTTTTTTATCTGATTCGTGTGTGTGTGCGCGGTTGTAATAATTAGAGAGCGAAGAGAATAAAGGGAAGATGAGGTTTTTGGTAGGAGAATCAATGGGAGGAGCAGTGGTTTTGTTGTTACACAGAAAGAAGCCAGAGTTTTGGGATGGGGCCGTTTTGGTTGCTCCAATGTGTAAGGTATCCAAATTCATTCTCTCTTGCATCTATTTTTTTCAATTGCTTATGGGTCATCGCTATCAGTTTTTGGTATTCTTTTTCGTAAGCAATATTGTTTTGGTTTTGTAAGAAGTAAAAAAGTTCAAGTTTTTTAACATGAGAAATGTGACTGATACATATCCATTCATGCAACTTTTTTCTTCTACAAAGAATTTATTTTAAATATATAGAAAGTAGAAAAAGTAATAGCCAGCCTGGCTTACATTTTATAAGAAATTATTAGCCAATAATAAACCTCTATTTCTTAGAACATCCACATCTCATGTGTCTTTAAAAGTAAAAGCAATTAAAAATAGAATTGATTGTATTTATTGATTAAACAGTGTGGATTGGTGTCTATATAGAGACCCTAAGCAATCCAGTGTCTTAAAAATAATCATAATTTTTTTTAAGACCCCTACAAAATTTGAGGGATGATGATGGTTTTACTTTCTTTATTTTTCAAATATAGAATAAATTAGCAAGCCTGCTTTATTTTTTATAAGAGAAAGTAATGGAAATTATTGTTTTGGTATGATACAACTTTTTACCCACCCAATTCAAAAGGAACAACAGATTTCTAAAATGCCAAAATGTTGGTTGTCAGTTTTCAAATGGGTCATGATGATGTGAAAGAATATGAATTAGTAGAAGAACATATGATTGGTTAATAATTGAGGGAATTCGCACTTTTTATAATTTCTTATTTGAATTTATACAAATTTTCAAAGGTGTATAATAATGAGATAAATAAAATAGAAAAAGTGGAAGTAATCAAACATCTTGTTTGATTTATTAGAGCGCTCTCACTGAGTTTATGAAGTAATTCATTATGAGCGCAATCAAATCGTTGATTAGTAGCTATGCATTATTCTTAGATGTAGATATTTATGAAAGAAGTAGTAATGTATATGTATGGATAAAAACAACAAATCTTTTATATATATATACATACAGATCGCTGAAGAAATGAAACCAAACGCTTTGGTTACGTCGATATTGACAAAGCTTGGCAGAATAATACCCACGTGGAAAATCATCCCTGGCCAAGATATCATTGAGGCTGCTTTTAAGCAGCCAGAAATCAGGAAACAGGTATTTTCACTTGATCGTAGACTAGTAGTAGTAAATAGTAACAATAGAGAAGGTTTTACTTAGAAATGTTTAACTAATGAAAATGATGAAATGATTAAAGGTTAGAGAAAACCCTTACTGCTACAAAGGACGTCCACGTTTGAAGACTGCTCAAGAGCTTTTGAGGATTAGCACCGATCTCGAGAAGAGACTTAATGAGGTATATTGACTCTACCATTTCATTAATTAAGAAATGGGAAGATGATGTGATTTGGAAAAGGCCAATTATATGATTTTTTTTTTGTAATGGCGTTAGGTTTCATTACCGTTCATGGTTTTGCACGGAGAAGAGGACACAGTCACAGACAAAGCGGTGAGTGGAGAATTGTATGAAGTTGCGTCGAGCTCGGACAAGACGTTGAAGCTGTATTCTGGGATGTGGCATGGCTTACTCTACGGTGAAACACCCGAGAACATCGAGATTGTGTTTGCTGACATCATTGGTTGGTTGGAAAAGCGAGCTTCTGATGGTATCGGAGGGTTTGAATCTGAGCTTAAAACGCAAAAGTGATGGTTTGAAAGTGTAGTTAGTGGCGCTATATATTTATTAACATATGAAACGAACAAAGCCCAGTCTAAACTCTGTTTTTTTTTTCTGTCCTCTCTTCTTGAATTCTGTTATTATTAATTATTATAATAAATAAGGTAGGAATACTTATGTCTATCTGTGTCCGATTTCTTAATTAATGTATCAACGACGTAGGGAAAATGAATGACTAGTCTATAACTATTGTATTATAGATAAACACATTTTATCAACAAAAGTTTTAACGAAATTGTTAAGAAGCATCAACAAATAATTTAACTATGGTTATATAATACGTCGGAGATTATTCAAATAACCACATTCTGTCAACATGCGAACTATAAGTAAACAAGGTGTATGAGGCATTCTTAGAAATGAATGGAATATTGAACTTTCTTGTATTGGTTCTGTTGTCAAATAAGACTTGCCGAGACTAAACGTCGTGAAGTTTAGTTTCTTCGTTTTTATCTACCTTAGGACAACATTACAGAAGCGGAAGTTGTAAAGAACAAATCATTAGGTAATGGAAGTACGAATATAGAGGGTTAGTTAAATCTCGAACCCAACTAAAGCAAATCAACAACGACAACAACTCCTCTACATTCTCATCACATCAACAAAATTCTTCAATGCTTCTTTATATAAACCCCTTAATCCGTCCATCAATAAACATCAAAAACAAACACAACACAAGTACACAAAACCAAAGAAACTTTGGATTCTCAAGTTTTGCATCCAAAGAAAACTTTGGATTCTCAACTAAAAGATTAAAATGGCCCAAACTATTTCCATAACCATCATTATCTTCCTCATATCCTCCAGTCTCTTCTCATTTATCACATCTGCTAGACTTCTTGACGAGATCCAACCTGAGCCTCAGTTGGTCTCTACCGGCCAAATCCCCGTAGGCGCAGCTGCATCAGCCGTAACAGTCCCGGCCGGTCCAGCAGCGGGGGACAGCGAGCCATTATTAGAGTTCTTTATGCACGATGTGCTAGGCGGGTCCCATCCATCGGCTCGTGTAGTCACCGGAATAGTAGCTCAAACAGAGGTGAACGGAATACCATTCTCAAAGGCAAGTAACAGCATTTTCCCGGTAGACAACGGAGTCCCACTAGTCAACTCAAACAACATCAACAGTGTCATTAACCCAAACACAGCTCCACTTCTCACAGGACTCGGCGGTGCTCAAACCTCCACAGTTATCCAAAACACTAACGGAAACTCCAACGATGCCCTTAACTCCAACAGTCTCCCTTTTGTAACCGCTGGAAACCTCCCTCCCGGTGCTGCCCTCCAGCATCTCATGTTTGGTACCATAACCGTTGTAGACGATGAGCTAACCGAAAGCCACGAGCTTGGCTCAGCCGTTATAGGGAAAGCTCAAGGCTTTTACTTGGCTAGTTCCTTGGACGGTACAAGTCAGACTCTTTCTTTGACTGTGTTGCTACATGGAGAGCATGACCATCATGACACTTTAGACGATGCCATTAGCTTCTTTGGGGTTCACAGAACCGCTTCTCATGCTTCTCAGATCGCAGTTATTGGCGGGACCGGGAAGTTCGAACACGCTAAAGGGTATGCAATAGTGGAAACTCTGCATAACCAGAACGACCAGCATATTACTGATGGTCAAGACACCATCCTCCATTTCAGTGTTTACCTCACCTACAAAGCCTGAAGAAAACTGAGTTAAACAAGAAATTATTGCTTTTGTATATGTTCTTGCTCACTAGCTTCCGCTTTTGGTTTTTTCTCCCTTTGTTTGTGCAAACCTGATTTCCAATGAAATTTATTCAAATGAGACTGTTTCAATCAAAATCTTATTTCATTCACACAAAAGCTTTTCTGGAAACACTTTGACAAATGGGTACAAGTCACAACTCACAAGTAACCTTTTGAAGCAATGGGACTGACTTGCGAACAGGCCAATCCTAGACCTGACGAATAAACTATTTGTATACAAAACTATTTCAAACGCTATACATCTCCCTTTGAGATGCAAGCCAAATGCAACTACTACTCTGTTTCAATTCTCGATTAAAATGCAGAGAACGCGATGTGAAACGAAAACGAACGAAAAGAATCACTCTATAACCTACATGAAGCTGACAACCTCAGACAACAAATCATCTACTATCATACTTTCTAATTCACAAACCACTGGCTCATCATCAGCTTCAAGTTTTAACCACTCATCAATGTCTATGACTGGCTCTTTGGCCATTGATTCTTTCTTGGCTCGCTTCTCTTGCCTAGCAAGTACTTTCCAAAGTTCTTGCTTCAGTCCACATGTGCTTAGCGCTGTGCTAAGCCTCCTAGAAACGGGTTTTTTCCATGTTGGTGTAGCTGTACAGGATTCCAGAATCTCTACCAGACTTGATTTGACTCTGTCAAACAAAATCCTTCTTTCAGACCTCTTCCAATATTTCCCTGTGTAATACTTTTTCTCCAGTTTCTCAAAGATCTTGGGGGTGATGACTAAGTCCCGTTTGTCAGGAACCCAGTTCTTGTCCTTAAGTACCACTTCAGACAAGATATCATCAATGTAAGAAGAGTCCCTGCTTTCTTGGGTGTCCAAGTATCTAATTGGTTCACTGTCCTTGCTTTCCTTGATCTCAGAATCAATCGCAGACTCATCATCGCTTGATACGTCCATCCCACTGCCACCTGAATAACTCTCAGACTCTGATTTCAGGGTCTCAAGTTGTTTCTCTAGATCTAATGAGATTATAAGAGAAAAGAGTTATTACAGTTTATCACATTCTAGCAACAATTGTTTACAGCAACAAAACGTATTCCTTACTATGAAAGTTGAGCTGAGAAAGTTCTTCAATGTCGTCTAACATATCTTCATAAAACACTGGCTCCAGAACAGAAACAGGACTAGGTTGATGTTCGGAGTTCGTCTGACATCCAGGAGATGCACTGGAGGAATCATCATTTTTATTCTGCAGTTCAGTAGAACATCAACATAAGCTTCAAGAATTCATTAATAGCATTTTGTTTAAGCACAAGTTCAGTAATGTGACTCTTCAGCTTTGCATTTATTATCTTCCAGAGATTATTTTGTGATCAAATTGTGTTTCCAATAAATCAAGCTGAAGTAGCAAAGGGATAAATCATAAAATCAGTAGCATATCACAAAATTTTAACATCATTAACACGAGAAAGGACTTTGGGTTACTCAGGATAAAGGAAACTATTGGAAATGGTCTGATTTCTCTATATAGGTTAAACCTTGGACAATTAGGTAATATTTATAATGAGATGAATAAAGTTACCTTGTTAATGAAACCTGAAGAAGATATATCCCTGAACTTCACATCTACTACAACTCTGTCCCTATATGTACTAACCATCAACATGGAACCACCAACTTCTCTCACAACTCTAACCTTCTTCTGACCAAATGTAGTATTACCATCACAAAGTTTCTTCATTCCTTTCGATTTCTTCTCAAAGGATTTGTATTTCCCATTCTTCCTATCTCCCAGTTGAGAACCACTACTGAGACCAAGAGGACTAAAACGTCTCAGAGAATTCTCTATCTTCTTGACTCTGGGTTTCAAAGGATAAACATTTGTTGTATGATGTTGTCTCAACTTCAAGTTCAAGCTTTGCTGATCATATCTCCTACCAAATTTCCTATGAGGAGGCGTGGCTTGTGCATCAATTATACCCTTGGAGGCTAACAAATTGGGTTTCTGGAGATAAAATCGACAAAGTTCCTTGGTTGGAATCACCTTGAAACCAGAATTGGACTTAAGGATAAACCCTTTTGGTTGGTTCTGTTTTTCAATAACTCTCAGCTTTTCCTGATGCAGATGTTGAAAAAGTCCATTAAAACGCATTGATCTCTCAATCATTGAGAATCTAATTTGCTTAGACTCCATTCTTTTCACCTCACACCAGAATCTCACGAAAATTCAACTCTTTATGAATCAACATAAACCCAGAATAACAAACGAACTAATCTGCACAAATCATGAATTGTAATCAGAAAAAAACAATTTTTATAAGATATATCGAGCACTCAATCGATGAAAAACAAATCCAGAGCAACCCAGAAAAACCAAATCAAAAACAGAGATATCAAAATCCAATCCGACCTTTTGAAGTAAAGATCTTCAAAGATTCGTAAATATTAATCATTTACGAAAATGCGAGAACATCTAAAGATAATTAGATTGACTTGTAATATGAAATCAATTCAGAGAAAAACACGAGCGTAATTGTTTGAAAATTTGAAAAAAAAGTGAACAAGATTGATTGAAGAAGAATGAAGACAAACCTGGGTCACAATCACTTCAACTTCTCCAAAAGAAGAGAAGAAAAAGAAAAAACGAAATCAACGTCAAAGATTAATTAATTAAGCGAAATCTTTGGCAATTTAATAAATTAATTAAATTAAAAACACGCCAATAATTTTAGCATGGGGCCGTTAATATGATACATGCAAAGAAAATGAAAAGGACGTTCTTCACTTGGTGGATCTTTTTTTTTTTTTTTTTTTTTTTGTCAAACTTCAAAGTTCAAACTCTAACAATCTCTTCAAATTCAATGCAAATACATAATAAATCTTAGATGCATTTTTATATGTTTTCTTATACGGCATCTAATATGTTATGTTTACACAATGATGATATATTTTTTTCGTTTGGCTACGTAAACAATTTTTTTGACAGTCAAATATATATAGGCTCCACATATCTAATTTAGTGACCTAATTTGAATAAAAATCTATTATGTTTAGCGTTTTTCATATGGAAATTAAATAATAGAAATACAAATTTAATAGAAGATGTTAAAAGACAGAAAATACATTGCCAACCAGAAACAGACTATAAAAACCTACCAAAACAACATGTTGAACAAATATACTACTAAAAGTCTATAACAGACAACTAAATCTTATGAAGATTACAATTATATATTGTTAACTTGTTTTACTAAATTATTTTATTATTTGGATCATTTGCCATTATTTGCTTGGATGATTCATGGTTATTCAACAGGTCACATTGTCTTTGTGCTAGCAAGTAGCAACAACAATTATACAGAAAACATGAAAAAAAAAAGAGAGACCACAAAACCGAATGAAAGAAGAACCGAGTAGTAATCAGAACAAATAAATTATCTCAACGATGAAATCTAATGTTTGTGATAACTGTGATTAAAAGAAATGAAATGATTTCTCTAAAAACATATTATTGTTTTCATCTCTTAGAATAAAAGTTTTACAGAAATATATGAAGCATGCTCAAAAAAGTCTTAATAACCCAACAAGCCTTGAGATTTCATGTCTTAGATGATCTCCTCACTTGTTTCACATGATCTTTTGTGCAAAAACATTACAGTTAATGCCACTTCACATATTATCCCTTTCCACCATTTGATACTGCAACCAAGTCTTCGACTTTCACTGGCTTGTGCAGCTGCAGTCAAATTATAGTTCTCAAGCAAGTTAGGAACAAAACCAAGACATCAACTTTTGAACAAGTCGATCAGAGATGGGTACTATATACTCACCGCTTCTGCAATGCTAAACAAGTGAAAAGACCGCAATAAAGTGTCGTCTTTCGAAGGAAGATTATCGTGATTCCAGTATGTCAGGTTATCAAATTTGGCCCTTACTTCCCAACATGGGTTCTCTTCTGTGGGACTAGAAGCTTTTCTCTTTCCATTAGCATTTAGATTACTCGCTTGTCCAAGCACAAAGCCTGAGGGATAACATATGAACAGGCTAATGATATGGGAGTATACCCAAATATAATATCTCCAACATCAAGGATACTAGCATTTCATCAAGATATCATGAATAATCTGTCTCAAAAACTCTCTAACTCAGATCTATATAAACCAGAATTTATTCATTAATCTCACTAAACCTAAGATATACACACAAGAAATTCAAAAGTTTCCACATTTTCCTCAGTAAGAAAGAAAAGAAAAAAAGTACCAGAATAGCCACTAGGGAGTGAGATAGTTGCTCCCTGCAACCTCCTTCCTCTGAAATGAGCTTCTTCCATTTTTACTCCCTCAATTTCTACCTCTACAGTTGAACAAGTTCCCACATTAATCTCGCTACATATAAAAGCACAAGTGAAAACATAACTACAAATATGCAAAATAATAATCTGTTACCAATAGATTTAGGCTTAAAATAGTGAGAAACTTGAGCAGGACCATCGAATCTAATGCAGCAAGGAAGCAGGTGAACATGACAGCTGAGATCCGCAATGGAGTTATCATTAGCAGCGGCCCTAAGGTCTATGCTTCCCATCAAGTTCACTTGGATCAATTCCCCAGAGTTCTGTAGCACAATTTGCCAAAACAGTAACCAGTAAACATAGTTTAAACACTTAACTGGTAACTATGAATCAAACACAATGGTGAGAACCCCAAACATATAAAACCATACTCAAATTTGATTATCCATTGCTATTAGTCTTATAACAAAATCAGAGGAGACAAAAAAAAAGACCAATTTCGCCAAATTTGGTACCCTGTTCTTTGATTTGTATTTTAAACCATAAAAGTATATCAATTTTGATACCTCTAAGCTAAATTCCTATAAAATGCATCAGAAACAGAGTAATAGTTCCTAAAAACTAAACCCTTTTATGATGACACCAATTTGGTCACGAGAATCATTCAGAACAGTAGAGAAGAAGAAACTAAAAAGTAATCATAATGCCTAAAATCTTACATTACAATTTAAGAAAAGCCGCGATTGGTAGAGACGGAGAATTAGGCTTGGAGATCGATAGAAAACGAGAATTAGGGTTTAGTGGTTTAACACTTAACAGTGAGTTGTAACTGTAGATACATATACGGATATATACCTTAACGCCCTACTAAAAAGTCTTACCATTTCATTTGACTCATTTTGTTTTTGTGAAAATTAATTTCAACCATTTTTTTTTCTCCTTTTGGACCGCCAAATTCAAACTTCATGTCCTCTTCGAGATTTCCACAATGTCTTAAGATTGGACAAGTTATTGAGATAGCATATTACTGGTAATGGTTTTTTACAAATGTTGAGATCCAAGGAGAAAGATAATGCAACACTTGACGGATCCATTACATTATAGCATCATTACTCCAACTCTTTTTTTTTCGAAATTTTGAAACAAATTATTATCACTTGAATTGAACATTAGATCATTGATTCTTGTAATATCAATGTCAGAGATTGGATCTATAGGCTTGTCTTCTTCACCTTCCTTCATCCCTGGATCAAATTCCCCAGGTTCTCTGCTGTACTCATCTGTCATATCAAAACAAACATATTTAGAATATCATCACACCACTAGAGAGTCTTTACTTGAAGAACAGTTTTTCTTTTTTCTTGGGAAACTTTCTCATACATTAAAGTGATCTAAAGAGTGGTGCAAGCACTCACCAAACAAGGTATTGAGAGAGGTTGGGGGTGGAGTGGCGATGAAGTTGAGACCAATGTAAAACGCCAAAGCTAACAACAAAGACACCATTAAATACGTTGGCATAGCCAACACCCAATACCTGCTTGGGTAGTAATGGATCCCTATAGATTCCAACAATTTATCTGGTACATATGCCCATATCAAGAAGATCATTGTTGCAACAACAGTCGATATCGACCCTACGAAACCATACACCTCTGAGGGTTTGGGTCCATGCCCTTGTGATGCTCTAAATGGAGATGACCTTATGCTGTCTGTATCCTGGAAACCGGGCTTTTGCTTCTTTCTCTTCGAGAAGCTTAAAACTCGTCTTGGACTATTCACTGAACGGGCTTCTTCCATCTTTCCGATAAACTGAAGGGACTAAGTAATCACTGCAAAATCATTAAGAACTGAAAGAAAGAGAATCAATCCTTGGTGTTTTCTCTCCCTTTCTGAGATATCTAGATATCAATTTGTAAGCTTGTAAATAGATTCTGTAAATGTCAAGAAAAACCAATTTGAAGGACTAAACAAAGACTAACTAAAATCAGGTACACTGTACAGACTTGAGGACATATATATATATACATAAGAACTGAGAAAGCTCTTTGGGTTCAAATCTATGATGTATCCAAACTCTATGAACAATAGTCAGGAACGAATCCTTAAAAATCCAACAGGTAGTAACAAGGTTTCATATGACAGATGGTCATTGCTTCTCTTGCCAAGAAAATGAGACTATCAAAGTATAAACTAAAATTCCTAGACTAGAATATGATATCATATATCCATTACTTTTGTCAATATAAACCAACTGCAAAAGGCTTAGTAATGAAAAACAACATACATTATATCTTCCTTTTCGCCAGATTCACTCTTAAGTTTATCTTTCTCTTCCTCGCCAGATTTTCAAGTCTTTCAAGGATCAATTCCTATATGATTGAACAATCAAAAGAGCCGAGGAAAAAAATTGTTACATGAAGATCCGAAAACACGTAAATGAAATTCAAGAGCAATCCGAAAACAGAGAAAACCAAAAGGCAATATACAAACAGATAGATCCATTAAACGTAAACAGAGGAATTGTTCCAACCAAAGCTAATGTTCCAAAAGATGATTAAAGATGACAGCTTACACGACAGTACGGACCAAAAGGACCTTTCTCGATCAGAAGCTCCGTACTCAAATCTATCTCAAGCAGGAATTATTCGTTCGTAGTGCTTATCAATTGAATTATATCAGAAGGTTACAAACCCAATAACCGAAAATTGGGAGAAAAAAAGAAAAAACCGAGCTTTGGTGATTTACTGAGGTAAAATTGCAAGTTTCAGACAGCAACTGAATCTAAGCTTATTTCCACCAAACCCTAACTTAAAACGTTTCCCAAGTTTGTTTTTTGGCATTTGTTGTTTTTGCATATATATTTAATAATTTGTTGGATTAAATGAGTATTCCGAGGCCCGCCCAAGTGAGTTCTGCTAAAGCAAGCGACATCACTACTCGCACCAGCTCGCTCTGTTTTCCATGATCATTAGTTTGAAACAAAACAACTCCCTCGCATTCTTGTCCCTCAACATTTTATACTATCCTCCACTATACTCATACGCCTCAGCTTCCCGATGTGGGTCAAAACCACTCTCCACTACGGCCTTTTAGTTATAATCGTTTTGGTAAATGAAATACTCACAACAAAAGTAGATAGTTACAAAGTTACACCTTTTATCTCACAATTGTTTTACTAAACAGTACAATGATAATTTTGAATCTTGAAAAGAATAACAGCTAACAGTGGGATCTAGCGTGCTCGGGTTTGTGAGTGTACTCATAATCAAGATGCACAAATGCTCGTTCTATCTCTTCAAGCAGCTCTAGCTTCTCTTGCAGTGATTCTCCAATGTCGTGAGCCACTTGTAGAGGCATATCAGCTGGTAGAACTATGTCAACCTCCACAAAGTAATGAGAGCCAAATGTATATGCCCTCACTGTATCAATGTGTCTTATGGCTTTATGGTGGTTCCAACACAGGTATGTTAATTTCTGCAGATACTCTGGTGTTGCTGATTTCCCAACAAGAGAGTTCACGTTCTCCAGTACCGTCATTGACCACGTCCGTATCGTGTACAATGCAAGCTATACATGAATTAAAACAAACATTTTTCAGCTAAGAGGCGAGAGAACGATTTAAAAAAAAAAAAAAAAAACTTGGAAACTTACAATGATGGCTCCAACTGGATCAATCCAAGCATCGAGGTAATTAGCAAGGATTACTGCAATGAGTCCGATGATGTTTGTGATGACGTCGAAGAAGTGATCTTGAGCATAAGCTTTAACAATCTCGTTACTGAAGGATCTGCAGTAAAGAACAAGAAGCAGTTTGACCAATGTAACAGAGAGCATGATCCCTACCACCCAACTCTCTTGCTCTTTTGTTAGGTTGAACTCCTGCTGCTGTATGAAAGACATTGCATGAACAATCTTAGTAACTTTTGAATCTCTAGACAAAGTAAGTTGATCAAGTTTCAGACATACACTGGATAACATCGTGCGAACAGATTCCAAGATGATCTGCAATCCAAGTGTCGCCATCACTGATGCAAAGACTAGGATTCCCTGAGAGGATTTGATCCACGAACCACATATTCAGAAATAGATAAAGCTTTGAAGATTTTTATTGTAGTTGTTATTAGTTGCACAGAGAAATCAATAGCACACAACAAGCTTGTTTAGGCCGATTAAATATCATCTCACATAAAATAGAAGTATACTTAGGGAAGGGAAGACAAACGTATAAATGTGCATAATCTTTAAAAGGATAAGACAAACCAGTGGTTGCATCCTTTTCTTCCCAATGGGATACTGATACGGGTTTGGTGTCTGCATAGAGAAGGCGGTAAACCACAGGATGAAACCGGAAAGAAGATCAAGAAGAGAGTCCAATGTGGATGCAATAATTGCTAAAGAGCCACTTCTGACAGACGCATATACTTTAGCAGCAAAAAGAATCATGTTTGCAATGTTTGATATTCTAATCGCCAATGTCTCACTTTTAGCCAGTTTGTCCTGCTCTTCCTATGTACACAAGACAGAGATATTCAGAAAATATCAACTAACAAGAACAAATGTGGAAGAAGAGACAGGTAGCATCATCTAAACTAACCTTAGACATTTTAGGGACAAAGCCACGTTCTGCAAGTTCATCCATTTCAGTAAAGCCCTCAAGCATCTCTACCTGCTGCTGGTAATAATCTGCCACATTGTCTTCCGGACCTGAAACACAACAAGACACAAAGCTTCAAAATTTTGCATAGAAGGAAGAAAAGTTTAAACCCAGTTTAGCTACAACCACTTGTCACTATTTTAAGATCACAACTTTTTATCAGTAACACATAAAAACAAAGAAACCACATTTTTGTGTCAACAATACTTGCGATATTATTAAGTTAGTACAGCTTCAAACAAGCCAGATTTCTGGACGAGATTCATGGTCAACTACTTCAACATCCAAAATCTCAGAAATTAAGATCAGGACTACTAGACTCGGCCAAAACATTTGAATTCATCATAGCTTGAAGCTTCTGCTACATACAGAGTAAAATCTTTTTCTTCCTAAACCTTCTCACTCCTAAATTAATAATTTCACCTGCTAAAGATGTAACTGAAAAAAAAAAAAAAGGAAATGTCGAGAGGAGAGGCAAATTTTACCCAAACAACCAAGACAGTTATGGAGTTTACTCGGCGCTTTCTTCTCCTTATGCTCCGGTGAAACCTGGAA
This sequence comes from Nasturtium officinale, assembly GCA_963854855.1. NCBI lineage: Eukaryota > Viridiplantae > Streptophyta > Magnoliopsida > Brassicales > Brassicaceae > Nasturtium > Nasturtium officinale. The sequence goes on from OY978511.1 coordinate 8,466,332, forward strand.
ATCGTCGAAATTTAACTGCCAGGATCGGTCACCGTTACCGTGAAACTCGAGCAGTGAGATCCCTTCGTCAGCATCAAGAGTAGCTGGCCTAACCATTATGCCGGTGAGAGAATAGCGGCGGCGAGAGATATGGAGCAGCGGAAGCTGGTTTCAATAAGGAGGGTGGTAAGGAAATAGGAAATTAGAAGAGAAGAGGAGGGTATATTAGGTAATTAACGATTAGATGGAGCCAGCCAGGCTGAGGCTACCACGACTGCTGTGGTACACATTACACACAGATACAACTTTGGACCAGGCCCTTGAAGGGAAGAGACGTCTCTGTTAATTGTCTACGTGGCGTTTTCTCTATGGATTCTCTATCTCGCACCTGATTGGTGAAACACGTGTACAGTTGGTATAAAATTGCAATTAAACACCAGTGACGAGGTTATGATTTATCAAGTAGGACATCTCAAAGTCTCAACCAACAAGTTTGTATTTTTTTTTTCTTCTTATTAATATGAAAAAAAAACATAGAGGGACACTACACTACCGACCCAAAATACAGAAATGGTAAAGGTAGATGCAAATCATGTATTGGAACTTGGAATTTTATAATGGGATTATTCCTTTAAAGGGCCGCTAGTTAAAAAAAAAATCAATGATTTGTTGGGAAAAAAGTCAACATGTTGCCAAATAATTTTTTATGTTTAAATATCATCATGTTTGTTGATGACATAATTTTTTTATTTTTTTTTATTTTTGTAAAACATCCAATAAGACGTGAGATATGAATATCATGAAGTTTGTATGTTTCCTACGCCAATAGTATGACATTGAAAGCCAAGTAATTTTGCAATGCTCTTCCATTTGTGAGTGATCTTATGGTCCCATTTTCTATGGATGGAGTTTACGAAACGCGGGTAAACATGTCACGCTCAATTGTTCATGGGCCATAGCGGTGATCCTGGGCATAATTTCTATATAGGCTTTATTACATTATGGTTTCACTCAAGGCCCATCATCACTATCTAAGGCCCAAAATAGTAATACTAATTTAGGGTTCAGTCTCCACTATAAAATTATCTGCGGCGTCAACTAGGGCTTCCGTCTGCTTCACCTCTCCAGGTTCGTGTCTTCCTCCGCCTTCTTGGCTTCATCGTTTGCATTATTCATCATCTTCGTACATTTCACTTCCTGATTCTTAACTGAGTTAAAACTTCTATCGAATTTTTACAGATTTAGAGTGGGAATAATCGTTCTTAGCCATGTCTCCAGCTAAAGGTACGGTTTTTTTCATTGATAAACCAGATTTCAAGTTTGAATCTTTACTGAATTGCGATTAATATGGGCTTTGGAGTAGCTTACTATTTGCCAAGGAACAAGTTGGTTTTGAAAATGAGATTCAAATTACTCAGGTTTTGAAGTATCCATCTAGCTTAAGAGAATTTGTGAGCTGTGGATTAAGTTCTCTGTTTATTGGAGTATGCATGTATTGAAGTGAATTTGAGATATCGATGTATTCATTTTTCTTCGTTGAGTTGTGTTAACTGGTCCTGAGTTTGAAGCAAATTCGACGTAATGGGCTTAAACTTTTTTTGGCTATAATGCAGTTGATAGTACGAAGAAGGTTGATCCCAAGGCTAAGGCCTTGAAGGCTGCTAAAGCTGTGAAGTCTGGTCAAATCGTCAAGAAGAAGGCCAAGAAGATTAGAACTAAGGTCACTTTCCACAGGCCTAAGACTCTCACCAAGCCCAGAACTCCTAAATATGAACGGATCAGTGCTCCTCCAAGGAACAAGTTGGATCATTACCAAATTCTCAAGTTCCCACTCACCACCGAGAGTGCAATGAAAAAGATTGAAGACAACAACACTCTTGTCTTCATTGTTGACATTCGTGCTGACAAGAAAAAGATCAAAGATGCTGTTAAGAAGATGTATGACATCCAGACCAAGAAAGTTAACACTCTCATCAGGCAAGTTCAAAGAGAGTTTTCTTATTAAGCTTTGTTATGAGTTTGATTATGTTTTAAGATGTTTGACTTAAATGATATTTTGTGTTGCAGGCCTGATGGAACTAAGAAGGCGTACGTGAGACTTACACCAGACTATGATGCGTTGGATGTTGCTAACAAGATAGGCATCATCTAAGTTTATCTATCTCTGCAGTTATAAAACAGACTTTTGGTTTTTGTCTCTCTTGTAGTCTCAGTTTTGCTTTAAGATATGTATGTTACTATCATCTTGTGAGTGTTGTATTTGGGGCAACAACTTTTTTTTCAATACATTGTTGTTGAAGTTTATTGTTGAATTCGAGTTCTATGTTTTGACTCCATAAGAATTTGATCTTATACCTTTTATGAACTTATAACTCATAAACATACAGTTGAAACTCTTGCCTAATCGGTAAAAGTTCACAAGCCTATCTGTCACCACATACTTGTGTGGAGCTTTCATTATCCGTTTATCCACATGTTAATGAACGTAGTAGTCTGAGAAATAACGAAAAACTGATCTCTTATCCACACATACAAAACTTAAGCAATGACCTTTGATAATCTAAATTCTTGTGAATTGTAGCCATTATGGCCGTCTCTTCACTCTCTATCCGCTATGGTGGTGTTTCACCAAAAATCTCCCACAAGGTTCATTATAATACTCCTCTAATTCCACTTAATCTCTGTTTCTGTAAGTAAATAAAACCATATGATTATTCATTGACATTTGGTTTTCTTTCCAGACAGAGATTCTCTGTCCAAATCCATCACTCAGAGCTTGTTGTTTACTTTCATCTGGCGATAAGCTTGACTCCTCAGATAATGGTAAGAAACCAAACTCTTGATGACATGTTATTCTCATATTGCATTGACTTGTGTGGATTAAGCAATATTAAACACTTCAATAGATTACCAAAATGGGAGAGAAAACAATTGGAAGAGAAGGCAAGCTCTTGTGGGAGTAGGAACCTTAGTGGCAACTTCAATTCCAGCAACTATGCTTCTTGCTGAAGGTAATCTACAAAAATAACTTCTTTTTATTTGTCTCTTCTTCATCCTTTAAGGTTACACACTTTGTTGGGTTATATAAAATGTTTTGCAGAGATACCAAAAAGCTACTCGGCTTTTGTGGATCAAGAAGACGGGTATTCTTATTATTACCCATCAGACTGGAGGGTGGGTAAGCTATGGCTTTGTTTCTTTTTATTGTTGTAAGGATGAGACTTAAATGAACAAGCTTTGACAAGATCTTGTCCCGCACAAACTATATAGGAATTTGACTTCAGGGCACATGATTCAGCCTTCAAAGATAGATATGCACAGCTGCAGAATGTTCGGGTCAGATTCATACCAACAGAGAAAAACGACATCCATGAAGTGGGTCCTATGGAAGAGGTATGGCATTGCATAATCCTACACTCTTATATTCTCTCTAAGTCATTTGAAAATTCATATTGGTTCATCATTCTTATGTGTCCATCAGGTTGTTTATGATCTAGTGAAGCATAAATTTGCAGCACCAAACCAAGTAGCTACCATCTACGACATGAAAGAGGTCAGATTGCTAACAACTTAAAGAATCATCAAAATTTTGAGAAATTGGATCTTTTAAAAGATGAAAATTGCAGAGGGAGGAAGATGGAAGGAACTATTACACGTTTGAGTATGGACTAAGAACTCCCATCTATGCAACCACTTCCTTTGCAACAGTGGCTGTTGGAAACAGTAAGCATAGATTATAATATCAATATGATATGTTATAATGAGTGAATGCGAGCAATAAAAAGTGTTTTGGTTGATTTGATGTTTGCAGACAGATACTACACACTCATAGTTGGAGCAAATGAGAGGAGGTGGAGGAAAGTGAAAAAGCAGCTTCAAGTTGTGGCTGACTCTTTGAAGATCCTTCAGATCTGAGAAAACACGATAAAACATCTCATGCTTTACTTTTCTCTTTCTTTCTCTATCTGTGCTTACGAAATTGTATGTAGATAACAATTTGATATTTTCATATTCTCAACAACTCCAGTGATGTTTTGGCAATGTAAGTTGGACTCTGAGTTGGTTTCAATACTTCAATCAAACTTGCAAACAAAGTGGATACAATGTATATACAAAACAGACTCCCCGTTTTCACATTCTCCACCTAAATCACCCACAACAATAAAAACAAACCTCAGCAAATAAATTACCCTCTAATCGTCATTCTCAATAAACAAATCGATGTATCTTAGAGACCAAACAATGAATAAATAGTCATACTTCTTCATTGCTTCGTCTCCTGAAAGAATAAGGGAATCTAACGTCTACAAACTCCTATTTTGCTTACAGAAACTAACCGTGGTTGTACAAATTCTTCTCACTTAGTGTAATCCGGTTCCGCTAAGCCTTTGATCAGATGCAAGTTATGTCCCGTAATCGTATCCAATAACATTGTCCCGTGCCATCACACCATGGTTGGTATGTGACTGGACTAATCTCGATTAGGAACAAGAGTTCAGTCCTTCTCAGATCAGTCGATGCTGGCGTAGACCCTTGCCAAAATGTGGTTGCATTAAACGGGCATACAATCCGTTTTTAGCCGCTAAAGTATCATGCGTACCTTCCTCTACTATTTTGCCCCCATTGAGAACCACGATGTTATCTACATGTCTCATCATTGCAACTCTATGTGCTATCAGAATCGATGTTTTGTTCCCCATTATCAACGTATCAAGAGCTTCCTGCACAACACGGCTCGACTCGGATTCAATAGAAGAACTCGCTTCGTCAATTAACAGAATTGGAGCATTCTTCAGCACTACCCGAGCTATCGCGATTCTCTGCTTTTGTCCTTGGGTAAGTTCAACACCTCTCATCCCGATATGTGTGTCGTAACCATGTGGTAAGCTGCTGATGAAATGGTGGGCATTAGCAATTCTTGCTGCTTCCTTCATCTCAGCTTCACTTGCGTTATGCCTTGCATATATAATGTTTTCTCTGATCGTGGTGGAAAAGATTATGGGTTCCTGTTGAATTAGACCCATATGGCTTCTTAACCATCTCAAATTATACGACTTTAAGTCTCGTCCATCTAATAATACCTGACCAGCAACTGGGTCATAGTATCTCTCGATCAATGATATTATTGTGCTCTTTCCAGACCCAGAAACACCAACCACAGCAACTGTTTGTCCCCCGTTGACTTTGAGACTGAAGTTGCTAAGAACTAACACTTCCGGGCGGGTTGGGTAGCAGAAGTCGATGTTTTTCAGCTCAATGCTTCCATAGACGTTAGGCGGACTAAGAGCTGAGGTATCATCAGGTTCAATTGTAGGAACTCGATCTATGATTTCAAATACTGAAGCGAGAGACTTGCGGCGCTTGAGAATGTAAGGTGCTAATCCAAATGGCTCAACAAGGGCAAATGTAGCGAAGGAGAAAACCATGTACTCGGTTAGAGCTGTAGAAAGTTTCATATATCCGCGGTTTACTGATAATGCGGTATACCAGAGAAGGAGCGCATTACAGGCGAAGAGAAGAAACTGTGAGAAGCCAAACGCAAAGCCAATAGCCATCCCATGGAAAAAGCTCTGCCTGAGTATCCGTTTGAGTTGCAGTCTGTAGAGTTCCATCACCTTGTTACCGGCACAGAAAGCGACAACAGTATATATGTTTCTGACAGCATCCTCAAGTACTAAAGACGCCTTTCGATGCATCTCCTGGATGCCCTTTGAGAATCCAGCAAGCCAAAGTTTCTAGAAATTTCAAGGTAAGTACACAAGAATGAGAAGACAGAAATGATGTAAATAGAAAAATCCACCTCCTATATCAATAACAGAAATAAACAAATTTTTGACAGAGAGAAGCATGCAACTACTAATCCGAAATTGGTTAACAAGAAAACATTTTCAAGGGATTTTCTGGACAGTAACATATGCTTTGTTGCGGGAGACTAAAGAAAAGAAACAAACCTGGGCAATGGCAGAAAGAGTAAGTACTGGCAAAGTCGCCAGTGCAACAAGGGCCAAACGCCAACCGAGCAGCAATCCGATAAGAATGGCAACAATAACGGCAAAACTATCCTGAATAAATATCGAAAGCCTGTTGCTGAAGGCAGCTCGGACAAAAGTGGCATCATTTGCTAGGTGCATCGACAATGTATCTGGACTGTTCTCTTCTTCGTCAAACCATCCAACTTCATTACGCAGCATTGCTGTCACATCGAATAAAATCAGTGAATTGGGGCAAGTGGAAGTGGTAACATGTAGAGAAGCGAGTTAAATAATGAAGAAATAATATTGCAGTACCTGAAAACATCATCCTCCGCACTCTCTCAGTCATTTTCTCCCCCATAATACCAAAGTAGAAATGCTGCAAGAAATTGGCAACAACTGTCACTATTCCCATGCAAGCAATGATCAAGCACCACTTGTCAACCTCCTCGCGCAGGTGGCTTCCCGTTTTCTTATAGTATGCCGTTACTACTAATGCAATAACGTAAGCTAAAAGAGGATTGAAAGAACCAAAGATGGCAGCACCAATACTCCCTAATACAGCATATAGCCACTCTGGGAAACTAAGCTGTGCCAACCTCCAAAATGAAGGTGACTCCTTGTGTTGAGCGTTCTTGGCCACCTTAGCATTTGCTGAAATGTCATCAGAATGACCAAGAGGGCGGCTAAAAGTCTGTGAATGGGAGCGCTCATTTTGGGGATCTGACATCAAAAGGGGCGATATAGGGGATTCCGGATCTGAACCATTTGATTTCTGACGTTGTGGACCCTGAATGTCTATTTTTGGCAGTTCTGGTAACCGCAACTCGAAACTATCTTGTCTTTTGATGGTTGGTTCCTTGTCACCGACATCCAAAGAAGAGCCATTTTCTCCCATTTTTTCTGATGTAGGGCTATGATCAGTGGGGGGTTCTTCAATATTAAAGCACAAATCCTGGGAACGGAAAACACCATGACCTCTCTGAAGAGATGGAGACTTGGCCATTTTTGGTGATGATGGTTCTTGAAAGCCACGACCAGCTGAAGAATCCCTCTCTACCTGGAATGCAGTAGACTCGTTGTAGTTCCTAACTGGCATCCTGCAAGATGATATGAGTTCCATAAACAAGTAGAATCGTCAAAGTCCACACTTCCATGGATTAAAAATCAAAAGCAGCCAGACAAACAAATTTTATATCACATGACTTTCACTACACAAAAGACTTGACAAGTTTTTAGATGTATGGTGTTGGGGCCGGGGAATCATACCGTCTGGGTAGCTTTGTTGCTTCTTCACACTTCAGAAGCTCAGCATACAAATTACCAAGGTTGATTAATTCATCATGTGTACCCATTTCAAGTAGCTGGCCCTCCTCCATTACGGCAATATAGTCAGCATTTCTTATCAGACTTAGCCGTCGGGCTATTATAATGGTTGACCGTCCTAACATTAGAAGATCAAGAGCTTCTTGGACAACTCTTTCAGCTTCAAAATCTAGTCCCCCAGTGACCTCATCAAGCAGAAGAATAGTTGGATCTAACAAAACCGCTCTAGCAATTGATAGTTTTATTTTCTGCTCCTCTGTCAATGTTAACCCCGTCTTCCCAACCTAGAACAGAAGCAAGTGATTTTAAACTTCTAAACTGAGAATAGCAGCACCAAAAATGCAATTCATCACTACAAAATTTTCAGTGGATGGTTACCTGAGTTTCATATCCTTTTTCAAGTGAACTGATAAATGTGTGTGCATGAGCTTTTTTAGCTGCCTCCTCTATCTGATCCAGAGTAGCATCTCGGCCATATGCAATGTTCTCTCTTATGCTCAAGCTAAGCAGTGCAGGCTCCTGTGTCACCAGGCCTATTTGGCTTCTCAGCCACTCTAACTTTAGATTTTTAATATTTTCCCCATCCAGTAGAACTTCTCCTGTATAAGAGTATACCATAGATCTAATCAGTTAATAATAGTCTTTTCCGCAGGTGAATATTCAAAGGAAATTATAATAAAAATATTGATACATCTTAATCACATCATAATACCTAGTGTAGGATCATAAAACCGTTCCATTAGAGGAATGATGCTGCTTTTTCCAGAACCATTTCTACCAACAAGTGCAACAGCTTTTTTAGCAGGCACAGTGAGGTAAAATCCACTCAAGATTGGAATTTCAGGTCGTGACAAATAGCTGAAGTATACATTCCGAAACTCAATATTTCCTATAACAGTAGACAAAATAGTTCCCTCTTGATTAGTCCCAGAGGATGAACGACTTATCATCTCAAAAAGCCTATACGCTGCAATTCTTCCTTGATCAAATGAATAAAAATTTGTAGCAGCTTGATTTAACCCCCTGCATAGAACAATAATGAATAGGATTAGCAGAAAGTGTGCATAAAGACACTGGAGAAGAAAGACAAAAGCAGGAAGAGTAGAATCTGAAGCTTACAGCCCACTTAAAATAACAGCAAAAAGAGCTGTAATGATTTCTCCACCATTTGCTTTTTTATGATTAACAAAGAACCGACCAATCCAAAGTTGCAGAGCACATGAACATATAGCAAGTCCATAAGTAAATCCAAGTCCAAGTCCTTGCACAAGACTAATCAATATACCATATCTCAGGGTTGCTTGGAGAGAAGTTGCGTAAGAGTATTTTGCAAGAGTTTCATTTGTAAAGGCATACAAAGTCCTAATGTAAGAGACCGCCTGCACATTTAGAATAAATCCTTTCAAGGGTTAGAAAATTTCATGCAGATGTATACTGACACGGTAAACCAACCAGAATGGAGAACTCAGAAAATGGACCCGTAGGGGAAACATTTCAGAAGAACTTGTACTCATAAGACAACCTAACAGGCGTGTAATAGCCATGCATCCAAGTTGATGCAATATCCAAGTAATGGATGCTTAGAATGATTATACATGAATCCTAACATAAGAAAAACGAAGCCATGGCTTGGCAATAGGTTGAGATGAATTTTTTATTCACTATTGCTGTACAGCCGCATTAAACCAAGCTAAGTAACCTAAACTTCCCGACCTGTATAAATACTATCTAACCCTCATAGATTTCTGCCAACTAACTTCTGAGCTTAAAACATGTTTTGATTTAAATAAGAAAACACTGAAAGACATCAAACTTTGCACAGCTTAAATCAGCTTTAATATTCACAAGTCACAGAAATCTCTGTTATAACTCCAATACTTAAATATCATTATCAGAAGCATTTCAGTTAATACTTGCCATAGAAAATCACAATTAAATTGCAGTATTTTGAAAAGATCAACAGTATATTCCTAATGTCCCCCATAAACCTAAAAATTATAATACCTGTTCAGCAATGCTGGCTGCTTCAGCGTATGCATCTTGAATATTCTCTGCAAGTCTGTGGAGAAATATATTTGAAATGCCTCCTGCAGCAACAATGAAAGGACCAGTGGCTAATGTAATGAGCGCAATTTCCCAGCAGTTGACAAAACCGATAACAAGTCCACTGATAAATGTTGCCATGTTATGAATGTAATTCCCAACCTGCAATGTCGAAGATTAAAAAGATTAAAGAAATGTCTGAAGATGTATCACTCCCTGCAGATACAAAGATATTCAAAAGTTAAACATACTTTTTCGCTTAGAGCCGACTGAATGAGTAGGACATCACTCAGCACTTGGCTTACTATATCCCCGTTATTACCATATGTATCAAAGAAACTCATATCCTGATTTAGCAGTACTTGGACATACTTTGACCTGATCACAGCAGTCTGCCTCTCTCCAGTCAGAATCCAACACGACACCTCTATAATAAAGGAAAAATAATTATGGTGGCAGTAGAGGAAAGAAGTGCACAACTAGTTTATACATGTAGAGATTTTAGCAAAGGTGGACTTACCAATCCAACCAGAAATGAAAACACCTCCAGCGATGTATACAATGGTCAGCGAAAGCTGCACAGAGAGCATAAATAACTTAGATGTGTCCATTATTTAAAGATTGTTGCCAGTATTTCATGAATCCAGATAAACTGGTTTGTAAACAGATAAAACTCATGTAATAAAATGGACATTCAGAAGAGCATAGAGAGAAATTCCTCGAGACGACAATAACAAAAGAGTAGACTTAAAACAGCGGTTGCAATAGTTTGTGCCACAAACTTTGTGGAGATAACAGCCCTTACATGTTTACCTCTCCACTAAATGTTCAAGAATAACCTCGGAGGAAGATTACTTAACCCTGATGTTCCAAAACTCGACCCCCTAAGCTAAATTCCGTTTTGAGTACATATCGCAAAATTATATACTAAACTTTCAACAGCTCCAACAAAAAAAAAAAAGAGTAAGGAGGTCGCAGATCAGCTTATACAGAAACCTAATCCAGAAAAATGAAAACACAAAAGACCTAAATTACACAGGACATAAACTTCCAAGTTCCATAAACCTAAGAAAATGAAGAAGAAAAAGAATTGTAAAGCCACAAAATCGTAGGAAGCTGACATACCTCAACAAGGCGATCAAACTGATCCGACTGACTGGTAAAAGCAAGGACCTGAACAATTTTGGCGAAGTAGTGCAAGTAGACAATAAGAGCAGTACCATGAGCAGCAGCAGCTACGGATCCAAAAAGCATAAGCAGCCAATCAAACCGATCAGCGCAAGCGAATAGCTGAGAGAAAGGAACAGCAGCAGGAGGAGGTTCCATCTCCTCAGGCTCCTCCATATCTTCTTCATCCTCTGCTTGCGTAGCCGTGCCTGTACCACCGTTCTCAGCACCAGGATCGAGGTAAGGAGATGGAGACTCAGGAGGCTCGGAAACCTCGGAAACAGGTGTTAACGGCTGTATATGCGGCGGAGACCAACCAAACAAACCCCTAGAAATCATCATCTTATCGACGGGGGATACTCACCACCGCCTCGTGCGTAGAGGAAACCTAGCCTTCTATGATTTTTCACAGTTTTGCTTAATCTGGATTTCACCGGATCTGCTGCTTACAAGGAACAAAATTCCTAAATTCGGCGAATTTATTGTTTCCGGTAATATATATTTCTATTTGTTCGTCTGCTTTTTTTTTTTTTTTTTTTAATTAACATTTTGTTTTTATTATTTTGGGTTTTCCTTTCCCCAATGAAGAAATGGGTCAAAGACTCTAAAATAATAAAAGTGAAAAGACAGACAAGTCTTGAGTATATAATATTATATATATATATATATGTGTCACCTGATGTAACACAATTTTTTACTAACACTTAAAGAAAATATCTTGTTTCGTAATAATAAAAATATATACACCGGACCGGGGTGGCTGCTAACGGTCAACTACGTACGGCGACAAGTTTTGAGTATTTTGTTTATATTTTCGTTTTTTTCAGGTGTATTATTCGTTTATACTTGTTGAATAACTATTTTATGCAAAGATTAAAAATATCTGATACGTTGGGCCTAGACTACGAAGTTTTTGCAATATACATCTCCAACATTTACCAACGTGTTTGTTGTATCCACTGTCAAATATGAAGCCTAAGTAAATTGTGTTGTCATTACTGATACAGGAGGTGGTTGTCAAATTAATTGACAATATTGAATTTTTCCAAATTGTATGGTAATCTCAGTTGTTAATTTCAAACTAATTTGCTCTTAGAAATTACATATTTCGTTCGATGGGATTACTTTTTGTTGCAAGTCAAAATTTAAACACTAACTAGACTAACCCTAGCATTTAGTTACAAACTCATAGATGAATAAATTTACAAAAAGGAAAAATACAAATGTGCGCATTGATTGGTGTGCAACAACAGCAGTGACTGTGAATAAGAAGAGGTGCGGGTGATGAAAGAGAAGAGTGGTACTACAAGTGAGATTAGCATTACCTAGCCAGTGGGGGCAGGTATCAATATCATTGAGGAAGTATGGAGCTTCTTTTTCTTGCCAGTGCATCTGATCTGTTCCCTTTTTCTCAACCCTTTACCTTTATCTGTTTATCAAAACTCCACATTTAATATAGTCCGATTAGAAACCACAACTGGAACTATATAAAACTACTCGTTAACAATAATTTGTATCACTACCCAATTCATTCTTATTTGTACTTGTGTAGTCAAGTAATATGTTATATATGTTGTAACACTCAGTAATGTTATGATCCATCAGCACTAATTTATAAAGAATATGGTCAATCCAGTTTTTGTTAATGGTTTTGTGTTGGAAATGCATAGTACTTATCAGAATTACGTTTTTATAGTTTCATTTCAAAGTTTTAGTACCACCAGCCACCAGGCCTGTCTGTATGTGTCATTTGGGGTTGGTGTGCAGCTATCCAAAATATGCTTGGCCTCGGACTACTGTTAGTTTGATTTTTTTGTCCACGTATTCATATATTCGTTATGTGGTGTCAGATCATATCATTCGTTCAAGGATGTATATTTTATTTGCGTACTAAACATATTTTGATTATGGGAAGTCTCGTTCCGGTTTCATATATAAATATCGGAGATGGAATGAAACATGGTATGGTATGTCACTAAATCTTTTGTTTTGTTCCGTTGCTAGTTGCTACATGTTTCCGACTAGTGAGACCAGATTCTTTTGCAACGAGGAAAAATCGGAGCATTTCGAGCTAAATTGTCCTAACTCGTAAGGTCACTTTAGAAAAGTCATTCCTCAGTACTATTTTTCCAAGACAACTGTTTCCGTTGCTAAGTCTGATTATCAAACTTGATGATGTAACCAAAATGGTTTAGTTGGTTTAGCGTTAATTAGTCATTTAGAATGACTTGTGATGCACGCTTTTCTTAGGTTGACAGATGAAGTTTCCTCACAGGCTTTTGTTGAACAGGTCAAAAAATGAAGACGCACTCATGGTTTATCACGATATTTCACCTAAACCGAATATTTGGGATTTGACCATTGTAGGTTAAATTTTCAAGTGTGTAGAGTATCAAGTGTTAATTAGTACTACCTATTGTTTTTATTATCAGATGCCCATACTCGCGAAGATCAAATATAAGTCTTGTTTTGACGAGAGTTTCTTGTACAGCAAGAAATATTAATTCACGCGTTAAAATGACAGCAAATTAATACGAATAAAATATGCTTATGCGTGTATCTTTCGACATAAATTTTTTGTCGTTTCTTTTCTAAAGCGGAGTCAATTTCAAGAAAACGAAAACAGTACAAGAAGAGGTTGATCAATATTGACCATCTCTTGTAGAGCCAATATCAGTTTATTATTATCCTCTTCATTATTTGATCCTTCCAATTTGACCAGCTTTAGATTCCTTAGTACTTTTGCATGCTTGCTCGCATCGTCTGCAATACTAACTTCTTCTTTTGAACTATAGGTATTCAAATCGACCTTCGAAATAAATAAACGAATTAGCACGAAAACCCCAAAGTACGTGAGCTAGGAAAGGTTTTAGGTGCTTGTCACTTACAGTGATAAATAGGTTCTCGATTGAAGGGCAAAGTTTAAGAAAAGTGATCAGGATATTAATGTTTTCTTGATTCATCGAGTTATCGATCCACCTCAATTCTTGTAACTTGTAGAATTGGAATGATGCCCAAGAAGATGATATCGACGGCTTAATTAGCTCCTATAAACAATATATATATATATATATTATATTGTCAAAAAGCCGACCCTCGGTTATAAAACGATGAAATGAATGTGGCGTAAATATATTTATATCATAAACTTAATAGTATAATCGCATGATTGGTTAAAACCTTTGCTTGTAAATTGAGAGATATATATTTATACCTCGAACATCCATCTGCATAGTGTAAGAGATTGAGAGTTCTTGATGATAAGCAAAAGAGGACCGATGTCTAAAGCATTGTACTTGTAATAATTTGGGCCTTGTCTTACGTCGAAAATCCCATTGATCAAGTTGAAATGTTCATGGATCTTGATCAAAGGTAGAGATCCCTGGTAATGAAGAGTTTTAAGCTTGAATGATCTGATATCGAGACATCTCAGCTTCGGGCAGCCCGAGATCGACAAGTGAAGAAGCTTATTTGGTGAATCAATAGTGAGAGAAGTCAACCCCTTGCAACCACAAATCTTGAGATTCTCAAGTAAAGAAAATTTCAAAACCATGGAAGAAACTACCTCGTGGGTTAACGAACTCACCGAGTCCAAACAAAGCGTCTTCACCAAGAAACCATTTGAGTCGACACATCTTGGGTTCTGATCTTTTATCTCAAGACGCCAGCAAAAGCTCTCTTCTCTCTTGGAATCCCCAGAGAGGAAGAAGAAGCTCATATGCATGACGTGACGAGGTGCGAGGATAGTGGAAACGAAGTTTGACTTGTCAACATGAAACTTCAGCTTCCGAATGCTTTTAGACGGAACGTGCTCGTCGAAGTTGTTGATGAAGTGAGATACTTCGTGAGAGATGTCTTCTATGGAGCCGTTGTGGCTTTGGGCGACGAGTAAGGCTTGGTTCCAAACGGACCTAAACAGTGTGGACACGAAGGGGATTAGTCTTGCAGATTCGAAAGGGAGGAAGCTAATGATATAGAGGAGAAGCTCTAGTGGTAAGCTAGAGAGGATGTCTAGTTTGTGTTCGTCCATGGTTATTGTACTGTGAGGTGCTTTGAATTTGCTGCGGAGAGGTTTTAAAGGAAAGTACGTTTAAGTACGTACGGATCTGGATTTTTATAAAACTGGATTCTCGGCGTTAATCATGTTACATTTGTAGTTAGACACACTTCTTTATATATATGAATGTATATATGTGTATTATATAAATGCTAATACGCACATATATCCTACGATGACATGTCTTCATACGTATTTCAACATCTTTCCAGTATTTGACGCAATCCAAATGTTTATTCGAAATTTTTTAAGTTCCATACAAGTAGTCAAAATTTCATGGATGAAGTCAGACCAGATATTACGATATTTTAATGATGTAAGGGTATCGTTCCGTTTTCTTTGGATCCGCAATTTGTTTTTTTATCCCTATGTTTAAAAATCTGAATGTTCGACAAGATTCATACATGTTCCATATTTTAAGAATAATGGGGCAACTGTATGTATCCGGCAAGAAAAAAAAACCCAATAACTTTGTTAACAGACCGACCATTTCCAAGCAAGTGAAGGTTAGGTTTGGAGCCTGAAATTGTCAACTGGGAATAATACTCGAAAGGCCTAAAACCTAAATTGTCAATAGACATTTGTTAATGCTCTTAGTCACAAATGGTCTCGCTAATTTTTCAACTTTTTCCAACTTCTAAACAATCCAATTTCACCAAGGCCTAAAGGGTTTCTTGACATTTGAAATTATAACTCTTTGAGTTAGTACCATGTTCTAAAAATTCTACCCTACCTCCGATTACATCTCGTCTACACGCTAGGTCCAGCCACACCGTCTCGATTAATGACTAATTCCTCGAAAAAGTTAGTCAACCGATTAGTATCCGCTTAATCCGATTAGTATCCGCTTAATCCGATTAATTTCCGCCTAATCCGATTATTTTCCGTCTAATCATGAATAATCCGATTAATTTCCGCCTAATCCGATTATTTTCCGTCTAATCATGAATAATCCAATTATTTTTAGATTAAAATATAAAAAATTGTTTTTATTATTCAGACATTTATATTGAAAGTTTGTTATATTTTATAATAAATTATATTAAAATTTAAATAAAAATTATAAAAAAATTAATACTATGTTTTTATGTGTTTACTATAAATTTTGTTATTTAAAAATTTAATATAATAGATAATTATATTGTTAAAACATTAAAATAACCTAAAATTAATTTCCGATTAACCCAAATTTATTTCCCGATTAATTATTTAGGCGTTATGTCCATTCCGACTGTCTGACTAGCGCCTAGTGAAATTTAAAACATGGAGTTCATATAGTTGCTGTTGTTTTCTGTTTTCTTGGTTTATGTTGTTTAAGAATCAATAGGTTTTCTTTTCTTTTGTAATTGTAGTAAACATAGAAGTTTTAAAGCATTATCGTCTTGCTTCTCCGACAGATTTGTATGTGCGAAGGCAATAGCCAAAAACTTCCAAAACCATCCGAAATTTAAATTAGTAAGCCATGCTTTTCACTAATCATATTATTAACCTATCAATAAACCGGTCCAATTGCTTTCGGTTCCTTAGGGGTTTTTACTTTTCGCTTCTCTGAGTATACTGGGCTTGGGCCGTTGGCCCGTTACACTGGTTTGTACGAAGCTTCATTCCCAAAGCTTGGATCAATGTATTAAATTTCTGAAAGCCGATGCTTAACGAAAAGGGTTTAATGGCGAGATTCGATGCGAAGACGATCGTCAAGGACAAGAGATTCTTGGTTGCTTCTTTTCTCATCGTATGGGCTGCTGGTCTCCAGGTTGTGATTGATTCCCTCAATTTTTCAATTAGGGATTTGTTATATATCGTTTGATTCTACTATTCTAGTGTTTCTTATATTTTTACTTTTGAAGCTCAAATTCGTGACTCTGTCTTTGAATTTTCATGTATGCAAATTTCACAGGGACACATGATGTGGTTGCAGAAGCAAGATTCCTTCAAGCAGAAATTTGGAACAATCGATGAAGACGATCACTAGTGAGAATAGTTACAGCTTTGTGTCTCTGAAACAGCTGTTTTGTGAGTCTTGAGTATGATTATTACATTTATTTGAAACTTTCATCATTTACACACAAAATCCTGCTTCTGGACTCTAGCCAATATGTCAAATTGTTTTTTAAAAAATCATCAAGTTTCTCAGAGTTTTGACTATAACAATCTGTCATCTCCATTTGCGTAAAGTTTGTTTGTAGTCTCTGTAATTGTGAGATCATGCCATGTTTAAAAAAAAAAACTTTTAAAGTTTCAAGAACAGAAGTATTATTCATCTTGGACTCAGATCTGTGGATAATTCCTTTCGGATTTGTGTTTAATTGCAGTCAACTTTGACGTGTTTAAAGCCATTATACTCTTGTTTCTTCCGCAGATTGCGTACTAAGGCAGTATCAAAACACTTCTATAAGAGCTCATCACTCAACGCCATTGTTATTTTCTTTCGTCAATTTGAAGGAGAATCGTTATTTTTCTTGCCAATTGCATCACATAATCCAGTTATTTACTGATACTTATTGCAGAGCTAGATTTGAAGTATTGTTAGTTTTGATACTTGAATGGTGTTCATATGCGAACTTTTTCATAATTTAGATAAATTGTACATTTATAAAAGAGTTTAGACATAGTTTATATCATGATAGGATTTCACACACGTCCTACAAATTCTTTCTAGATGGACAAAGAAAACGTCAGCAGATGCATATATGCAGATTAATTATTCTCCCTGTTTTACTGCAACTATATGCAAATTATTCGGGATTAGACTGTTAAGCATATATTATCTGCAAATAGATGTCGATTCATTGTCTATATAAAATTTTATCATACTTTAATATAAGCTTACTTTATCAATCTTCTTATCGTTCTCTCAATGTTTTTTTTTTCTATTTTACCCATGTCAAGTAGGATGGTAAAAAAAAGAAGCTTGAAAGGATCTTGAAATGACTAACTTAGAATATTCGAACAAAATAGCACCATTCACCGGATGCTCTTCAGCATGAAGCTTTCTATAACTAAAGTAAAAAAGCTGTCACATCAAGTACAAAACTATCTGTCAACATAGATGCTTTCTTATGTGGCGATCAGAAACCGCAAAAAAAAAAAAAACAGAATCTCTCAAACAGTTCAGAATACACACAAAAAATTGTTGATTTGATCCATTATGCTCCATTACCCACCACCGCATTACATCATACTAAATGCTCTAAAGAATTAATTTTCAACAACTTTTTGCAGGATTACGTATGAAAAGAAATAAACATTAAGTGATTGTTTATATTACATAAGTATACTTGTTGCAGTTTTCTTGGCCAGATGTTGGAAAATACATATGTAGGAAACCCACAAGAGATTGAGGATGTGTTATATAAATGAACTACTTAAATCATTTTTAGTAAAGGTACTTTTAGTAGTGCAAAACATTTCATATATTAATATAGCCGGATACAAAATTTAACAAAGCCAAAATTAGCATTACAATAACACTTTTATCGGTGTTTTGAAATCGGACTCATTGTTCTCTCTTATTATATTTTAATTTATAATGCCGTGAGTGTTTTGTTTATTTTAGTCTAAACCATTGGTGTTAGGCCTCGAGATCACAACAACATTTGCATCCTTTGTGTCCATTTCTGTATTTGCTTTTGACGAGAATGTGACAAGTTGTGGAGTACTAAGTGGGAGTTCCTTGTCCGTGTCTGAAAACGAAGATGGTTCGTCTTTGCTTTTTCCCCACAAAACCGAATAAAGTCCAAGAACTATCACTACTGCTCCAAGAATCCTACAAATATTATATGTACACAAATGATCAATGAGATGAACTTATTAATTAAACCACTATTTATTTTCCAAGACCTTTAAAAATGGTCACATACCTCCCAAGGAACATAAGCTCAGAAAGAATTATAGAACCCAATATCGCAACAATGACCATGCTCAATGGATTAAAGGCAGTCACAAACACCGGTCCTCGAGTTTTCATAATCACTCCTTGAACGTAATAACCAATCCCTGAACATATCACCCCCTGCATCAAGTCACAATAAGACCATTTAATTTGATTTGTATATGACCGGAATATATTAATTAAACACTAGATTAATTATATAGCAATATAGTAAATCTTACAGCATAAACAGCAGCTAGTAATTTGGAATCCAAATGGATGGACCAAGCAGAAGGATTTCCCCTTTCAATGAAAAGTGCGACAATAGTGCTTTCAATAGACCCCATTAAGCATATGTAAGCTGTCAAGGATAGCTCTACCGGGTATGATTTAAGCGTGATCGCCTACATAGACAATCATTTGAGTGGCTCAGTACTATAACCAAATGAGATTATATATTGAATAATTTTTGAATCTTGGTCTTTAAAGTTACTTGGAGATTGATAAAAGCGGCCCAGCAGGTGCAGCCTATAGCTATGAGGAGTGCGCCTTTGGTAAGATCTGGTTTGACCCCGCCGGGATTGGATGAGTCTTGATGAATGTCATTGGGATTAGCCCAAGGCAGAGGAATTAAAGGTCCTTTCACAAGAGTCATAAGCATTGCTCCACCAACTGTCACAACTGTTCCTAGAATCTTGGCTTGGCTGTGTATTTTCCGGATGTTAACCTTCTCAAGTCTACACATCACATATATATAATGAATGAACTCTTTAGACCAGAAACAAAAATTACCGGACCAAAGACTAATTAAACCACATCAAACGAAATTAAACTAAGTTCTTAATGTATACCTGAAGATCCATGCCATAATAAAGGCAAATGCAGGTAGAACATTTGTCATCGCAGCTGTAAAAGTGGCGGACGTGTACTTCATACCAGTGTAGTATAAGTTCTGATCAATTGTTGGTCTATAACAATATAAACACAAAATCAATTAATTAAACATATGTACTCAAAACATAATAAGGAAATAAATATAAAAGTTAAAAGGGTAAATTAATCTTACTCCAATAACCCAAGCAACAATATCTTGAAGAAGATGGGCAGCGTCATCTTTGGCCGCACTTTTCTGTTCATTCAAAAAGCAAGTTAGAGTAAAATAATACGAAAGCAAGTTTTATTAATTACATTTACGTAGGTATAGAATACATGCATGGATGACCATATATAAAACAAGAAAAATACTATACCTATCCAAGAAAAAGGCAAATGGAGCAATGAAAATTGTAGCGACGATATGGCGATATGCAGCTAGAACGTGAGGGCTCATGCCTCGGTTGAGAGCAAATTTCGCTATGATAGACAGTCCAGCATATCCGAATTGTAGAGAAATAACAGTTAGGAATGGCTTCCATGTTTTTAAAGCCATAGAGAAATATATCAACGTACTTTAATTTGGTATAAAATGAGAAATAGCAAGTATGATGTAAGAAAGAGCTGATGGAGAAATGTGGTAGGGAATGAGGTTGGTTTTATAGGAGGGGTTCTAGAGTTTTGCATTATTTTCATGGCAATTTTAAAATTAAATTAATTTATAACTTTTGAGTTTGGAGAAATTCTAGGGATTCCACTAAGTAATGCAAATCTGATAGTGAGAGTATATGCGCCATTCTATAGTTTTGATATTATCCCTGGTTTGTAATAGGAGCATATACATAATTATATCACTAATTGGTGATCGTGATGATGATGAAAACATCAACT
Organism: Nasturtium officinale; assembly: GCA_963854855.1. Taxonomy (NCBI): domain Eukaryota; kingdom Viridiplantae; phylum Streptophyta; class Magnoliopsida; order Brassicales; family Brassicaceae; genus Nasturtium; species Nasturtium officinale. Next base: position 8,486,511 of record OY978511.1, read on the forward strand.
ACAATTGTTAATTATTAAATTTTAATAATTCCGGTTTGGCTCTTTTAACCAAGGAAACTGAGTACTTCTCACCGATTCAACCATTCTAAATACCATTGGATATCCCATAGATTTAAAATTTGTGTTTCTACACAAAATGAGCATATCGAAATTTAAATCGTTATTGCCATTTTAACCCCAAAAAAAAGAAATGTAAATCGTTACCTGGTTATATGTTAAAAAGAAAGAGATATCAAAACAATTCACCTGCTCGAGTGTCTCGAATTCGCTGGTCATCTACTAATTTATCAAAATGAAGGTTCGTACATACTGAACTTTTAAGTTTTTTCAAACTTAAGAAAAATACACACATACAGATATATATATATATATATATATAAGATAGGTTTTAATATAACATTACAAATAAGAGAATCAATATTTGGTAATTATACTAATTGCGATCAATGTTCTATAAAAATATTTCTGATTTCTATCAAAAGAATAATATAATTTTCGAAAAATATATAAAAGTTAAAAAGTCGTCAAATAATAAGGGGTTAGCAAACGAATATGATATTTAGCCAAGAAATGAGGAAAATGAGATTCAATTGAGGAACACAAGAGGATCCGTATCATTTTGTTCTTGTAGTTTATGAAAAAGGATAAGATAAATATAATATTGAAAGTACCAAATTAATTTTTTTAAAGTACCCAATTAAATATCACTTCAATTAATCGAGCTGGAAAACAATTAGAAAATGCAAATATATGTCCACATGACATTTATAATAAAAATAGCATAATGCATTCGAATCGGATCATATGTGGAAGAAAGAAAACAAAATACCTTTTGGCTAACGTCGTGGTTGAGAATTTTGGCACTTTATGATTCTCTCCACCTGGAACCTATATCACTACATAGAACAGTAATAGTAATATTTCGACTAAATAATAAGGGAATTTATACATATCTGACGAATGCCACAGAGTTTAATTCCCGACAGCCTGATTGCATATGATAGATATTCCAATCGTCAGTGTTATTTGATAGAAATTTGTTTTATTTCTAGTTTCAGATAATTAAATGTTGAACTATTTTACTCTGTTTATACTTTAACCTGTTCAAAATATGCGATTTGTCTTTTTTTTTTTAAATAAAAATGCGATTTGTCTTTTTTTTTTAATAAAATAAATATGCGATTTATCATGTCAATTATGATCGATAGTTAGTGAGATTCAAATCCAAGTATGTGTAAATCTTTTAAGTACTAGATAAAAAAAACTGTTTTTGTAATATATCATGAACTCTTTTATATTGATAAAGACAAATCATGATTCATGAACATGACAAATCGAATAACTTACCCAAGAATTAAATAAGAAAAAGATAGAGTGGTTATGTTGTTCTCCTCCCACCATATTGGGCAATTTTGGTAAGCTGAGTTGACATCGAATTAGCTAACTAGATGGACGTTTGAAGTAGCGGATGCATCACATTTATCATATATCATATATATATATGATAATGCATTACAATTAATGATTTGATAGTTGATTCGTAATATATACCATATTTTTAATAAATATCTATTCCAAAGAAAAAGATAAAACATCAACAAAAAGAAGAAAAAAATATCAAATTTTTATCAATCAAAATAGTATAGCCTTTGATGACAAAAAATAGTAGTATAGCTCTCAAAGCCCAATATTAGACGGCGTAGTTATAACTTATATATAACTTGAAACTTAAATATGTCATTTGGTTCCGAACGAATTTTCGACGAGTTCGGTTAATCCAACATGAAACTAAAATACACCACTCAATAATATTCATAAAAAAAAAAACTTAACTATGTTTAGACCCACGTCGGCAATTGGAAGTTTATAACCAGTTATATAGTAAAGTTTTTGTCAGTAAATTTTCAGTTGAAATACTATAACCGAAGGCTACACCATGTTTAAACCAGAATAGCTTCAGGAAATGTATGAATGATAATGGATCTTTAAATATAAGCATCTCTGCCAAAACAAGTGGTATAGTGCGACTTAAAGTAGATTCATCATAACATTATCACCTGTGCTAAAAACATCAGTTTCCTTACGTGAGATTAATCATGCTGATTAATTAATCATGAAAATACCTTCTAAGAATATTTTCCTTGAAATATCAGCAATTGAGGCTATGAAACCAAAGAAGCAAAAAGAAAGTATCACTTCCATTGTATAAAAAAAAAATTTCGCAAAGTTTGAAATTTTTTTTCAATAAATATAAAAGAAAAGGTTAGAAGATAAGATAGTGCCAAGACACATCTCAGATAATTTGTGTTTGTTTAAGTTTTACCATTATTATATCACTCTTTGTTCCACTTAATGTGCATAGGTTCTGTAATATTATGTTCGATTCCATATCTGTTCCGATACGTTTTAACTTTTTGGATATGGTTAGTTTACATACAAATATCTATCTATAGGCATGAGTATTGTAAAAATTGAATTCATATTTTCGTTCGTACCTGATATATCATATATGAATTCATAATTTTTTGAACCAGGATAAATTATATAATATGTTAACTTTTCTTGATACTTTTGGTTGTAGATATTTAATCCGAGGTTGCCTTTTGCATGCAGGGACGAAATTTTTGAAGATGCAAATTCTATATATATATATATATATTAATTTTTAATGGTGCTAGTAGAGTGGTTCCATCGTAAAACAGAATAGTCTCTTGTAAATTCTTGTACTGGCTAAAATAATCTGTCATGAAGTATTATGTAGAAGCATTTGCTGTCTAATTAATGCAGGGAATTATCTTCGTTCATCTTGAATGTGATATAATCATTTCTAATAGTATAGAATTTAGTAATGAAACATAATTATTACCTGCTCAAATCTACTCAAATTATAATGATAGCTCAAATTCAGTAATGATAGTTATTTTTTGTCAATGAAAAACGAATTACTACCTTCTCAAATTTTTATGGAGAGTTATCGAATTTCCATGTCAAAAATATCCAAAAGTGGCAAAATTACTTCCGCTAAAGGATCCAAACATATAGCTCTGATTTTTAGAGTATCCGACCCATGCTATTTCCGTTATCTACTCCAAATATTTTTTTCACTTCACATTCTTGCATGTTCGTTAGCATTTCATTTTACTATTTTTCTCAGAGTTTAGATCTCCAAATTCTAACAGTAAATTGTCAACTAGATAATATATAGGGCTTGATTGTTTTTTTTTTTAAAACAAATGGTTATTCTATTACTCAAATTTGAGATGGTGGGGATGAACCTTGTTGGAATAGAACAGCCTACAAATAAAACTACTCTATGAGAAAATTTAATTTGATATCCGTTGAAAATTGGCGAGTCTAGTGATCTCTCAATTAGAGATTAATTGGTTTTGTTTTTATGTTTATCAGCTAAAATATTCTATGTAAGTAAAGGAGATGATTGCAACAAAGAAAACAAATATCTTTTGATGGGTATCTTATCTAGTTAAAGACAGTACATAGAATTTTTAGAAAACTCCCCCATTTTACTCTTCCGGTGTCACGTTCGTTAACTTCAACGTGTAACAGCTTGTATACTTGCTGTCAAGCTTATTTTTTTAAAATATTTTCCCTAGAAACTGAGACATTTTATAAATGCTTTATATGATACAACATACAAAAATTTACAAATTGACAAGAGAAACCAGGGTAAAAAGCCCACTTAATTGCAATTTTTTTTTTTTTTTTAGTGTTAGAAGCTTTATCTTCAACTCAGACATGTGATGCATCAGGAGAAAATATCATATGTCGAGTGCCGGCCCAAAAAATATTATGCCTAAAGCAAAAAAAAAAAAAAAAAAATGGCCCACACCCAACAATTTGAAGCCACAAGTGTTTTTTACCCAACTTGATGCCACAAGCCTAAAACAACTGCTTGGTGGACTTCGACTCAGGACCGGACTTACATATCTCAACCAACTTTCGCCGTCTATATCTTCGACTTTGGTGAAAGAAATTGTCACCGGATAAGGTTTGTCAGATCGTTGGTTCTTTTAGCTACTCATCGGAAGTTGCCTAAAAAAAATAAAAAAATATGTCACGTATCAAACCAAAACTCATCTTGTTGCTAGATCCATCAATTCCATTGAGATTTAACAAACATGGGTAAAAAAAGATGATAATGTAATTTCAAAATATTTTAAAACGAAATCTGAATGTTATGAAATATGTTTGTTTTTGAAAATTTGTATTACAACATATACAGAATTTTTTTTTATTAACTAATATAACATATATAATAATTTAAAAATAATATCAAATAAAGTTGAAAGGAAATTCATAATTTTTTTCTAATATGTTTATTGATTTAAATTAGGTAGAATGTTTTAGAAAGTAGAAATTATTCTTAGTTTCTATATAATATTAATATATGTTATTATTTGGAAATATGTATTAGATAGAAGGAAATAAAAATTAGATCAAAATTGTTTGGTTATAATGTTTCCAAAATTTGTTATTCACTTATAATAATATATAGGAAATAGTGATAAGTGCAATGTCATTTATCTTCTATATATCCGTTGAATATCTATATCCAAATTTTGTCGTGTGATACTACATTATTACACGATATAGTCAACTACTTTCCTGTATCAACATGCTCACTTAGTTAGTTGGCATGCTATGCATATTTGTATTAGAGAATTACGTTAATATTTTATCCGTATTATGCTTAATTAAGTTTTTGCCCTTTTGGATACCAAATTATAAGATAGAGACAGATAGGTGTGGTTCGGTTTAACCAGATTAAATTTTCATAGTTAGAATAATGTATTTGTAAATAGATCAGTCTGTACTTTACCTTGAACTTCAACAAAGCAACAATTAAACTTTAGTAACAAAAAACCATAATTTCAATTGTTTTTAAGAGAACTACACCAGTACAGAGCATTGCGACAAAGCTATATGATAAAACCATACAAGAACGAGATACAAGTTATATGATGATGAAACTTAAATTAAGTTCGTTTGGCTATGGCGAGGGATGAGAAAACAGATAAAACAGCGAGACAGATGAAAGCAAAGAGAAGAAGACTGGCTGATGCATATCCTTTGCTGAAGAACTTATCCACAGGATCAGTCGAATCTAATGCCACTAATGTTATAAATGCATCTTTCAAATCTTTGCTCACTCCAAATCCAGCTGCCGAACCCGTCGCCACTAGATATGATATTACCTGTCCAAATTTGAAGTATTTCTAATTAAAGACACATTTCCCATAGTTCATTTAGAGAACTAAATTATTCAACCAATTAATTAATTTTTATTTGTTGCTTGATACATATATGGTTACTAATGTTGACATTGGTTAGAAATGAATTAAATACCTTGTCACCGTAAAAATCGAGTTGATCATTGAAAGAGTTTTTTATTCCGGTGGCGAACTGGGAGATTGTGAAGAATAGCTGTACGACGGCGTAAACTAGTCCGATGACGGTAGCTGAAATCATATACCTTCAAGAAAAACCAAAAAAAAAAGAAAAAGTAAGTGAAAAGAGTTACAATAAACTTCGGTATACAAACCAAAAGATTGCCCAAATGTGCAATAAATTTCTAGTTTTAAGAGAAAACTCATAAAAGAGTGATTGTTGCTTATGTTTGTACACAACAGACAAACCAACTCGAATATTATAACAATACAAAAATGAAGGAAAAATAGAAACTAGGAGTTTCGTTCGAATTACCTAAATGCATAAACATCTTTGAAATGAAATTTGAATGCGCTTCCTTGAGATACAATGGTGACACTGTTGGTGCTGAGGATGATAAGTGATATAACGAGGAAAACCGCTGTGAAAACCCTAAGAAAAAGGAGTAATACCTTCAACGTAACGGGTGGTGGTGACGGAGGTGGTGGTGCCATATGATTAATGAGTGAGTTTAAGGGTGTTTAGTGATCTTTTAAAACTGGTTATCTAAGAGTGAGATGGAGATAGAAAGCTTGAGAGGTTCGAATACAATTATACAAGATATGAAATTTCAATTATTTTATAGCCAAAACTTACGTTGACTAGAGAGATGGATGTTGACTTTTGCTCTATGGGATGGGACACGGAGTAATTAAGGTCAATGCCAGACAAAACAAAAGACAAATTTGAGATAACTAATGATAAAAAAAAAATATACAAATTTTTATTGACGAAGTCGTGCTAAAACTCAATCACCACGTCTGCCTTACCAAATGAATGAAATATAAATATTATTCTTGAAATTTTTTATATATCAAAGTTTCAAAAGTCATCTAACCTCGTCAGAGAAAACGTCATCCAACCTTAAATAAAATAATATTAGTTGAGGTAACGAATATTATTTTAAGCTTGTTAGAATATTCACTTAGTTTGATGTAACTTCTAGGCTGTCGATTGAAAGTACCTTATATATATATATATATGAAACTTTGACAGTATCAACAATACAAGGATTTTCCAATCCCTAGATTTCCTAGAATAGACTAACGAGGATCGAGTTGGGCATCTATGATCCAGCGGCAAAATTTTCAAGTCGTTTTATTTTCTCGTTTTTAATGAACGAATTATATTTACAACGATCAGTTTTTTTTTTAAGGAAAATAAAAGAGTTGACTATAAGTCTATAACATATCTTGCTGCATGTCCGTACTCTAAACGAAATGAAGTGCCACGCTTCTTATATTACGGCGTCCAATTTATCGATCAACGTTCACATTCACTACTAGTTTTCATAAAGTGAAAAGTTTTTTTTTTTTCTAACTTGGAGTCATTTATACAAATTCTCATTCATTTCATTTAGCTGAAGAATTGAGAATTTGCACACGCAAGGTTTGTTCAACGAAGAAGACTACAAAAACGTTTAGTCAACTCTTAAGAATCGTGGCCTCATGCGCCTCCTTAACTTCTTCCGCACATTTACCATCCAAGTCACTGTCTTAACGGAATATTGCATTATTATGTAGTTGTATTATAAACTCCGTTCGTTTCCTTATTTGGACGATGCATCGAGATACATCATTCATATGTATCTAACTGTTTTAGCATTAAAATGTTAATTTTTCTCTTCTAAAAGAAGGGTAATCTAATTGATAGCTCTAATCTATAAAACGACAAAAGATAGTTCTAATCTAATTGTGAAACAAAAATAATAAAAAAAAAAATCTCTAATTGAGAAGCTGCAAAACAAAAAAACAACGCGGCGTTCAGGGTTTTCACGATGTGACTTCGTGTTGTTTTTATGACGCGTTATTATACCCCTGGAGTCGAAAGAGTGAACATCGAGATTCGTTGACCAGAAAAAACAAGCAATGTCAGAGTCCGCCGTGTACGGAGGAGCAATCGATTGGGAGCGATCTAAGTCTGATGATGAAGAAGACAATTACGATGATGACGAAGAAGAGTATCCGTCGCCTACGCAATCATCTCCTCGGCCACCGTCGTCGACAATTTTCGAGAAAGATCGACACTTGATGTATTTGCAGATGATGTACGAGTTGCTTCCTTACCATTATCAATCACAGGAGATCAATCGTCTCACTCTTGCTCACTTCATTATCTCTGGCCTTCACTTTATAGGCGCAATAGATCGTGTTTGTCTCTATTTCTCTAATCTCTATCATTGCTTTATTCAATTATCAAATCTGTTTTCTTCTCCTTTAGTTGTTTTAAATTTGTTCAATTCTCAATCTTCAATTTTTTGGAATTCCTGATTTTTTTGTCACTTATTGATTTAGGTTGATAAAGATGTTGTTGCAAGCTGGATTTTGTCCTTTCAAGCTCTCCCTAGCAACAAAGTTCCATTGAAAGATGGTATCTTTCTCCAATAATGACTTTTCTAAATATGTTTTAGTTAGTTGACTAGTGAACAATTGGCTTAAGGGCTCGAAATGTACATTGTAATTGTGGCTGATGATCATGAGAACTTCATTCTGAACTATGTCAGATGTTCTTTTTTTGTTCTCCAGGAGAATTCTACGGTTTCTTTGGTTCAAGGAGTTCTCAGTTTCCCTTAGATGAGAATGGGGTAACGATAAGTCTATTCTTTAAGCTTTTGATAGTACAAGATTTATCTTTGATTATCTTTTGTTATTGGCCTTTACATTTAGTCTGTGGCGCAGGATTTAACTCACAATAGTAGTCACTTGGCAAGCACTTACTGTGCCTTGGCCATTCTAAAGGTCATTGGGCATGATCTCTCGACTATCGACTCTGAATCATTGCTGATTTCCATGAAAAACCTTCAACAGGATGATGGAAGGTATTTGTTTTTGGAGCGTAAAAGCCCTGACTTGCATCTGAGACTTGTTTGCAATATTTTCAATTTTATGGTGCAACAAGTTTGGTATTTCAGCATATTAATGACTAATATATTGGGGTCTGAATTGGTATGATACTTTGTTCGTTTTCCTACAGCTTCATGCCTGTCCATACTGGAGGCGAGATGGATCTTCGGTTTGTATATTGTGCTGGTAAGGAATAGCTACCTAACAGGAGTTAAAGACCATGTCTTTATACATTTAGTAGAGTCTCATTCTAGCTTTCTATCTGTGGGTCAGCTGCAATCTCTTACATGCTAGATAATTGGAGTGGAATGGACAAGGATATGGCAAAGACCTACATATTAAACTGCCAGGTTTACTTCTGTTCTTGTAGCTGCTTTCTCATTTTTCATCCATTAATTTTTTTTCCTTCTTTTTTGTTTTTTTGGTCAATATCTGTGTTAAAAACCTTCTTTTGCAACATTCTTTGTGCAGTCATATGATGGTGGCTTTGGCTTGATCCCTGGTTCTGAATCTCATGGTCAGTTGAAAACAATTCTTGTATAAATTTTAACTTGAATTTTTCCATGTGCAGTCAAAGTAAGCAGTACATACTCTTTGTGAATTGGCTAGAAATCGTTACTGAATTGATCACTGAGATCACTTTAAATAACTAAGATATTGTTAGTAGAAGAAAAAATGTACCACGTCTGATTTGTCTGTACTCATTTATGATGCTTACCTACGTTCTGCAACTTAGTTATGCAGGTGGTGCGACTTACTGTGCTGTTGCATCCCTTCGATTGATGGGATTCATTGGAGATGATCTGCTGTCAAATGATTCAGGCAGTTCAATCGTAGACCCTTCATTACTTCTCAACTGGAGCCTACAGGTAACGTTTTGTAACATTGGTCCAACTTACTTGATAAATATTAATATATTACCTTTAATTTCGTAATGCTCTTGATTGATCTGACGGTTTTTCTTGCCTTGCCTATAGAGACAAGCCAGTGATGGTGGGTTTCAAGGTAGGACTAACAAGCCGAGTGACACGTGCTATGCATTTTGGTAAGTCCCCTCATCTTATACTGTCACGGACTCCGCTTGTTCCCATCCGCTGATATGGACCTTAACACATGCGTTTAGGATCGGAGCTGTCCTTAAACTCATAGGAGGCGATGCATTCATCGACAAAATTGCTCTCCGCAAATTCTTACTGAATTGTCAGTCCAAGGTAACTCACCTTCTACAGCTTATATCCTTGTTGATAAGTGAAACTGTAACTAATCGTATAGTTATTTAACAATTGTATATTACTAATAGCAGCGTATAGAGCCAATAGGTTTTGGTACATTCTCTTCATTCATGTGTTTGCATCTCTGATTCACGATCAATTAGTGATAAGAATGTGATTAACGCTATTGCTCATGCATTTTTTTTTTTGTGGCTAGTATGGTGGATTCAGTAAATTCCCCGGACAATTACCGGATCTATATCATTCATACTATGGTTACACAGCTTTTAGCCTCTTGGAGGAACCGGGCTTGAGTCCTCTATGTCCTGAGCTAGGGTTACCTCTTCTTGCAGCCTCGGTAATCTGATGTTTGGATTGCCTCTCAAAGTCGCATTCTTTTACCTCCTCACATGTAACATTTATTTCAACATTGCATAATGCCGAGTTACTTTGTGTTAGCAGTTAGTTTTTGTGTCAGTTAGTTCCTTGTTTTATTTATTTATTTATTTATTTATTTTGCTTGATTCATGAATGTAATGATAAAATATTTTACAGAGGCAAAAAAACCATTTATATGTATTTTATTTTCTCAGTAAATTGTGATATTTGTTTTAGTTATTGAGATTTCAATATGGTAACATTGTCCTAATCCACACAGTACAACCGGTTCAATGTTCCGGACATTAAACAAAAGAAAGTTGTATTTTATTTCAAATTTGACCGTATTTATTTGAGCTCTAAATCGATGCTTGTTTTGTCTATTCTGAATCTAAAGGTTGAATATGATTTGCTGAATTTTCGACATCAGAATGAAAAAAAATGTAAACACCATAAATCTACAAAATTGTGTGATCGTATAAGAAGACTTATGATAAATTTTATGCCCGGCCAAGAAACAGAGACTAGGAGAGGTACTATATCAATTTCAGTTTTTAACGAGAAAGTGATGTTGTTGACGCCACTTGGATACAAAGTATGAGACACAAACTGAAGATTGGGACAAAACCCTGAAAGGGGAAAGAGATTCCCCACTTGGTCTCTTGAGTCTTGTCTCTATTCATTTATCGTATTATTCCAATTTATCGGTCGATGTTAAAAGTTCCAATGCCGTAAAATTATTCTTACTATAGCGCTTTGAAGCGAATGATCTCGAATAAATCACATTTTATTAGTATTTAATTATAAGTTTACCTTTTCTCTTCACGTGTCTATCTTTACATATTCGATAAAATATTAAAACCCGTTTCAGAATTAATTCCTTTTAAAAAGTGGAAGTCGGTTTAGGATTAGAGTGCTGAGTTCGTGCATCTTTAAATGTCAACCACAACAATGTGGTAACTATCCCTAAAGAAAATAGAATCCAAAGCCTATATTTATTCGCACAATTTGATTGAAAATCCACAATTTTGGCTAAACAAATTCTCTATCAACCCAAAATTTACAACCGGTTTAATCAGACCCAAACAAAAAATTAATGTTGACGATTAGGGTAACGTTTGCAGCCAACTAGATCTACAAAGACAATCAAAACCTACAAAAATGATTAGCAAAATCAAAATTTGGTATTTTAATTGCTTGAAAAATCTATTTATCATTCCTTGTTTCTCCAAGACCTCATCATCTTCTTGATGGAACTTCATCTTGATAAATCCGATTATCTTAAGTCCTTGAATTTACTCAGCTTCTGCAATCTCCATCACATTCCTCCTGTAAAGCTTCTCCTCTGCATCTCTTAGGAACTTAAATCTCGGCAATGGAGATGATGACGATGATGATGGCGAATGTGATGATGATAATGATGATGATCTCACAAGCCTGTTAAACTCAGCATCTGTTGATGATTCACAGAAACTCGAGATCCCTTCTTTTCTACCATTACAAGACTCCATTAGTAATGGAGTGAGAGGAGGCGTGAACATCGAAGGAGAAGCACGAGGAGTAAGATACGGAGGAGTGACACCACTTTCCATATTAAGAAACAAATCGTTTAAGCTCTTTCCTTTAGTGGAAACCCCATCTTCAGATTCCATTTCTTCTACTGTTTCCTCCATTATTGTGAACAAAAACCTCGGCACAAGCCCTGGACCCACATACCCAAACCCACCATTAACATCAAGAGAACATTGATGTTGAGTTTCAACAGGTTTAGGGTTTGAGATGGATGATGAAGAAGGAGAAGAAGACGAAGGGTGTGCGTTACTACTGCAACAGAAGATGAAGAGAAGCTCTCTAGTTCCAGGGGTAGAATAGTCATTGCGTAAATCAGGTCTCGTCGTAGACCTCTTCTTACACCAGAGCAAGTAATAGAGCTCAGCGAGAAGAGCGAGAAGCAAGCAACCAAAGATTATGCTTAAAGCAAGTCCCACACTGCTCAAAGATCTCATCTTTCTTCCTCCAGATAAGATTCACATATCTTATTCTTCATTTAACCCAGTACAAAGAGGAAGATAGGGAAAGAAACAAGTAACAATAAAATGTAAAATGTAGAATGAACAGAAACTATGGAGGTTTGTTTATGATTCTGAGAAAAAAGGTTTTTTGCAGAGAAGAAACCAGATTTAAGTTGAGAGAGGTGAGAGATAAGAAAATAAAGAATTTTCCAAAAAAGGTGTTATGTATTGAAGTATGGAAGTGAAACTCACTCAAAATTTTATAGTCAATAAAATGCAAAAGTGAAAACGAAATTTGACCTTATTGAAAGACGCTGCTGACAGTTTCTTCTTCTTTTTTTAAAAAAATTAGTTTACTACTTCGTTATAAAAAGAAAAATTTTGCAACTTTTTTATAACTTTCAAATAATTTCCCTTTCAAAACAGTAAATCTGGATTAGCATATGCTTTTGGCCTTAATCCCATGTGATGTGCCGACGCATATGCAGTAATATAATGTGATCTT